>JAZDUA010000116.1:0-722500 GCA_038098605.1 Gryllus longicercus | reverse complement strand
AGGAAAGTAGTGTAAATTCAATAATCCCTAGCTTTAACTTCATATTGAGTTAAATCTTGAGAACTGCTCTTTCGAAACGTCTCACTTACCCCTAATGTAGAAAACCATTCTTTCCGGAAATTCATAATGTGTATATTGTGCTTTGAAGCTTCCAACGCGTGTTACGGTTGCGGACATATAGATATTTTGCAGAAAAATCGAACTGTTTTTCCGAACAAAAAGCGATGAATTAACTGGACTCCATTTATTTTCATTAAGACGCTCTGAGATTCTCAACAAAGCAATACGAAATGTAACATTTCCCTCCAAGGAACGGATTTCGTCGCGAAAAAAAACAACAGCTCCAGACTGCTCGCACTTTAGAAGGAGGATTTTCCAGATAATCCGGGTAAGTGCCCGGTCGGTCGTCCCAGGCCTCGGCCGGCCCATCGATTTTCCCTCACCTGCCCATGGGTGCGCCAGCGCCCCGGCGCCCTTGCGGTCACGGCCGCCCTTGCCACCCCTGCATCTTTTCTATCCTTTCTACCCTCTCACCTCTGTCAGTCCTTCCGGTCTTCTATACCCCGACGCTCTCACCACTGATGGCTACACCTAGCAGGCTCTGCCATCCCTGTAACTTCTACGTCGCATTCATCCATTGTCATTCCTTTTGCCTTTACCTTTTTGTACCCTCCTTGAGCTCTACATTATCTTTCACTCTTTCCAGTCTTCTATTCACTGGGTCCCAACCACTCTTTCGCCCATTTATAACCCTAGCGGGCTCTGTCATTCTCGTATCTTTTACATCTTTTATCCCCTACCATTCCTTCTGCCCATGCGACCCTATTGACCTCTGTCATCTCTGTCATCTCTTCCAGTCTTCTATTCCATGAGGCTCCTGCCTCTCTGCTACCCCATGCAGGCTCTGCCCTTCTACATATCTTGTATCTACTGCTATTTAGTCTTTGTCATCTCTATCGTCCCTGTGTCTCTTCTATCTCTTCTTACCCCAGAGGTCGCTGCCATCTCTATCGCCATTTCAGCCTCCTATCCCCTGAGACCTCTACTATTTCACTACCCTCAACAGTATTACACACTTCCGTCTCATCGAACGTCCCAGTCAACCTTACCTCTCTTGTATCCACTACCATTCCTTCGATCTCTGCCATCCCTACCACTCTCCCACTAATTTCTCTAGTCCCTGTCGTCCTGGTCATTCCGCACGTCTATCCATATCGGCTTCCCACATCTGCTTCCCTCTCTTCTACCATTGGCTTCCTTCGCACCCCCTGCCATCACGACGATTTTGTCACTTCCTGCCGTCCCTCCTAGATAGCTAGCCGCTGTCAGGATGAAGATTCTGGCTGCCGGCCACTCTAATCGATAAATTTCCATAGTTATTCCGATTAATATCAGGAAATAGCAGATCGGACGGAGCAGGACTACAACGATCAGGAAACAGTCCGGGTGTAATATTTCCTTCATTTTCTCGGTTCTATCTTCTCCCCTTATACTTAAGCTTCCATGCACTACTCTATAACGGATGTCGGGAGCTTAGAGCTTATCCCGGCTTTGTGGGTGTCCCGCCGCGCCGGGGGACTATACCTAGATGGAGAAATCCCCCGCAAAGCGTGTAGGTCGCCTCCGGATCTCATCAATCAGTGGAGAGGAACTCCGCCACCTCCTGTGGTAGAACATTTACTACACATACGGGACTAATGATCACAACAGTTGACGTGCCCGGAAACATCAATTCATTAATCAATCATTCCATCCACAGTCATCGCTCTTTCTCCGCCTCCCCTGCACCCCTGGGACCCACGCCAGGGGCTTCGCCTGGCGGTAAATGATGGATCGCCGAGACTCCGCCGCCTCGAGGCGCCCATCGAACGGCGACTTCGTTCCTCTTCCCCTTTGCATTCACTTCTCGCGCAGAGCCGTGCTTTGCAAAACTGCGTTAAACCCTTTGTCGGAAAACTGTACTGTTGCAGCGACTCAATGAAACCACAAACAGGAACGAAAAGCCATCACTAACGGTCGCTGACCGCCACTGATTTGAATCTTAAAGACCGATTTTAGTCTTTAAGAACCACCGTAACAAATGAATAAGTACTCCTTCTCCAAGAAAAGAAATTTCTCAATTGCGAGTTCTTAATAGGAAGGATTTTGTTACAAAGCGTATTGAACAACACACGGTCAGTATTACCAATGACGGACCTGTTATAAACATCAGCTATCGTCTGGGTTTACTCACTTCAAGTTGGTTTGTTATTTATTCTATATCGGTATAATTTTAATAACAACACAGGCGGAGTTTGATTTTTGGACGAGTCGGTGCGGATGGGGTTTTTGGTTAGTTGGTGATGAAATGTGACCCAGCTGTCAGCTGCACGTGAGAGGTGGTGTGTCGCTTGTAGAACGTAATATTTTTCAAACAAAGACGATAAAATTAAGTCTCGAAGGCAATTAAAACATGACAAAGTTAATTCAAGCCTTAGCTTGTGTATTTTAGATGGGTATAATAACATATTTCATCTGTCCTTCCTTAGTTGAATTCTTCAGCTCATCTAGAAATGCAGGCTACTTTTTAACATCCGATCACTATCCATTTCATTCATATCAGGTAGTAGAGCTTAATGTATGTATGTATCTATGTACGTATTTGGCTCTTACGGTTTACTGTCCGACTTAGACAGCTAGCTAAAGGTGTCCCCCGTGCCGGGGCCTAGTTTAAATATTTCCCAGGCTTCGGAGGTATAAGAGACACATTGCGGACATGACGCATTCCTTTTACCGTATCTAGCGTACTCTGAGTGCGTTAGATTTTTCTTCGTCACACATTTAGACACAATAAGACGACTTTAAAGGAAAGCTGCAGCTCTAGTTTTCCCTCGGCCGGGAATCGAACGCGTGATCAAACTACAGGAAGCTAGTACGCTACCCATGAGTCATCCCAGAGGGCTAGTATAGTAGGATTAATTTAATCGTGCACTTGACGTAAATTAGCTGTTTGGGGTTTCAACCAATCAGGATCTTATATGTCGCTACAGTGACGTCACTGTGGGGACGTTCAAGCTCCCCATTGGATGAAACCGTTAACAGGTGATTTACGTCAAGTTAATGGTTAAATAAATCCGAGTATACAGCTTAATGAAAAATTTACAAACTTGATTTATGCACACGTCTTCACTCAAGGTATTGTTGTGAACATTCATAATTCATCAATAAAATCGCAAATAGTTACAGTGAACAAAAATGTTTTTAATTGGATATGAAAAACCCTTATTTTATTTAGAGTGATAGCACTAATTCATTTATCTCAGATTTGTTTTATGCTATTACATTACCCTTCGTGTTACTTTTATATCAAAATTATGTTTCAGGCTCTCTTCAATGCGAGAGAGACTTCATAAATCTCGACTCGCACGGTATGCAATATCAAAGCAATGTGATTTCACCGATCAAAGAACTTGCATCCAGGGCCGCATTGTGTCCATTTTCTCCTTCTCGGGATCAGATTGTATCTTCAGAAGAAGAAGTAAAGACATCAGTGTTCTGATGAAGCACAGCCTTGCAAGGCGAAATTTTTCCGACGTTGAAGTCTTCCCTCGTGTGAGAAACATCAAACGTACAACAAGCGCTGAGGGGAAAACATCACGTGCAACATCAGCACTATGTGTGAAACAAATATAAGATAAAATAAGGAGAAAAATATACAACTCTAGAACTTACGTAGAAAATAGTGTGTATTGAACATATTTGAATATTTTATGCTCTCAGTACGTTTTCCGCTGAAAATTTTGAAGTTTAATTTGTTTTAAAACCTTACGGAATCTGAGTTTTCCCGTACCTATTTTTCGATTCTTTTTCTTCATGTAGTACGTGCAAATGTATTTCTCCATCATATCCGATGCAGCAACACAGCTCTTCATAATCTCACATACGGACAAACCGAACCAATATTTAATGTTTTCAGTACGTTTTGAGCTGAAAATTTTGAAGTTAACCTTTTGTTAAAACCTTACGAAATCTGAGCTTTCCCGTATCTATTTTTCGTTTCTCTTTTTTCCTGTAGAACGTGCAAATGTATTTTTCGGTCATATCAGATGCCGCAACACATCTCTTCATAATCTCACATACGGACAAACCGAACCAATATTTTGTTTTCAGTACGTTCTGCGCTGAAAATTTTGAAGTTAACCTTTTGTTAAAATCTTACGGAATCTGAGCTTTCCCGTATCTATTTTTCGATTCTCTTTTTCCTGTAGAACGTGCAAATGTATTTTTCGGTCATATCGAATGCCGCAACACAGCATTTCATAACTTTATATACGAGACAAACCAAACCACCACTTACCGCAACACAGTACCACTTACCGCAAGTAGAGAGCTTCTGAGACGCCTAGAGAAGGAGTCGTGTGAAGGAGAAGGGCCGAAAGGGGGGAGGGGAGGAGCGTGTGGTGAGCGCGCGCCTATGACGAAGGAGGGGAGAAGGCGCCGCTGCCCAATTTCGCGGTCGGACGGCGCCAGATATTGGGCGGCGCGACTCGGCCGGGGCGGCGCCCCGCCCCGCAGTGGGTGGCGCGGGCGGCGAAGGGGGGGGTGTGTAAGAAGGTGGCTGGAGCAGGTGGTCCTCACCCTGAGACGCTATTCGGCGTTAAAATGCAACGAGGATATAAAATTACAAGTACTCTTTAATGATTGATTGATTAGTGTTTCCGGGCGCGTCAAGGTCATTAATCCCGTAAGTGTAGTGCACGCTTTATTGAGGAGGCACTGATATTTCCCCGGTTGCGTGGAGAAATCCGGCGCCGACCTACACACCGGCGTGTGTGTTTCCCCAACCGGTTATCTCCCTCCAACGTGGCACCTCCCCAGCCAGCACTAACTGTAAACCCCTAACATACGTGCTAGTATAGTGCATGTAAGTGAAAGCGTGTGTAAGTAAGGGGTGAAAAGAGGACAAGGACAAAGAAAGATCGCGTCCATTCTGTAACCCGTTGTGACATTCGCATTTTATCAGAGAAACCGCAGAAAACTACCGATTAGAGCAGCCGGCCGCTAGAATTCTCCTCCAGACTGCGGCTGAGTTCAACCTAGCTATGCAGTTAGTGTCTAAAATCCTGTCACCGCGGGACTTGGACTCAAACCTAGGACCTGATATCGATTGATCGATTGACCTAGGACCTGCAGTGATATCGATTGATACCCTGAGCCAGCTAAGCCGGAATATTATTCTCTAATAAACCAATTGCAGTGACCTCACTATTCGCTTGCATGCGGGCAAAACCCCATTATTTTAATATTATCCGGGATGTCCAACGCATTGTTACTTACAGAGATTCAGGACCTTCTCAAAGACCTAGGAATGCCAAAATACCTATTTAGGATGTGAGCTGTTTCTCATAGTGCAGACCTTTTTAGTAGTTGGTTTTTAGTAGTTGGTATGCTTTATCCGCATGAAACTCCAGGGTACTAATGGTGTTTTGTCAGGTGACTAGGTATATCCCCGAGAGCTGTAATCCTTACTGTAATAACCTGTTCCCTTCGTTTTCGGAGCCTGTTCATCTCTATTTGCATATTACAATATATTTTGTGTTGTGTCTTCTGTTCACTATTTGTTCTGTCTTCTGATTTACTCTTGAAATTCCTGGGTTGGTCACATCCATAGGTACTCATACCTGCGTCTCTTCGATGACTTGAGACCTGGCACGCTGTGATCCAGCAGATGGTGTGTTTGCACTTTGAAATTCCAGAGCATCTTCGTTTTGTTGCTTACCACCACCTGTCCACCCGAAACACAGAAGATATTTTTGATAGCGTTGTTTTAAACCGGTTTGTCCAATCTTACTACACGCATTATATTGATTCTTCGTGTTGGTTGACATATTCAATAGTACGAGTATTATCTATTTCAACTGAATTAGACAAAAATGGCAATTCCTCTTGATAAAAAAATGGGAACCTTAAAAGGTGTACAGAAAGCATTACACGTGTATACCATGTTCCTTTAAACAGTTGCGTAGAGGGCTTTAAGCAGTGTAGAAATTCAGCTCCCCATCACTTGGCAACCTTCGTCTCAAGCCGAAGATGTGTGAGTGAGTGTGTGTGTGTGTGTGTTTGTGTGTGATCATGCAGTATTCACGCTAAGGAAACGGTTACACCGTGGCGGAATGACAATTATATCGGAATGCAACGTACAGGGATGTCGACCCACTAACCGTTCACACATCACCGCTCGTTCAAGAGTTCAAGTTCGTGCTCTTTCAATGGAAGGCAGGCATCACCATTTCGTAAGTAAAGAGTCGTCTTTCAATACTTGAAATGTGATAAACGTGAAATAAATCTGCAGTGAGTAGGTAGAGGGTTCACTCCATGGTTATTTTACGAAAACTATTGAATCATCTTCTGAGAAAAAAAGATAAATTATTAATTGGAGGTTATGAAATTAGGAAATGGAAGTTTCAGTTTAAAATAATAATTGATTTCAATTACAAAATTAACCTTCTTCTTACCTTCTTTAACAGCTATTAATCTTTGTACATTGCTTCTTCATGTATTGCTCCTTCAAAATTATGTATTTATTTTCTAAATTTGTATTTACATTTTATTCACTTGTTCTTTGGTTCTATTTGGTCACTAATATTCATAAATTATATCAAACCCAAATTTTAATCTAGATATTTTGTTTTTTTAAACTGAAGATAACCTCAATGCGACCGAAATAGCTTTATGCAGAAATAAACACGACAAAACACGGCCAAATGTTACAAATGGTTTCATATAATTTACAAAATTTTATTTTCTGTTCATCATATCTAAGTCTTGGTTCCAGATAAATGTAAGACATACATGCGAAAGGTGTACGTAACTAATTTATTACTGTTTTTTTATTCTACCGCTATGCTGATTCAAGTACTTTGTGATCCTGAATGTACACGTTCAATAACCGTTGCCATTATAGTGCCCCTGAGCGGGAGGTCCTATGGTTCGAGACTGGATGGTGGCGGATGGTTGAGTCGAATTCAACTGCTGTCTGGACGACACTTCTAGCGACTGGTTGGTCCGATAGGTAGCTTTCTCTGGTTTCTCCGATGAATACCAGGCGACTGCAAGTCGGAAGCTTAATGGTTGCCCTGGCAGTGGCGACGCACCATGGAGATACCCGGAGTGAAAAGTCCTCGCAAGCCGACGTGGGGGGATTTGACGTTCCGGGGGACGACGGGGGAGTAACACCGACATTTCTCGGCCCTACCAACCGGCTCAATTGATGTCACTGCTGGGCCTGTGACCGGGAGATCTCAGAGTTCTAGACCCAACAGGGGCAGGATATTCGATATTCGGATATTCGGATAACTAAGTCGAACTCGGCAGCTGTCGGCGGAATTCGAGCGGCCGGCTGCCCTGATCGGTAGTTTTGTGTGATTTCTTTGATCAACATCAATGCGAGTCACGGAGCAGTACCCTAACGAGAGCTGGCCAAGGACCGCACGTGATGTTTCCTTCCTTTTCCTTGTCCTATCTTCACCGCTTACCTACACACACTTACACCAACATTACCTATACTATCACACATGTCGGGAGACCAGTCGAGATCTTAGGCTAGGGCGGTATCCCGCTGGTGGGATGTACCTGGTTGGGGAAAACCCCGCTATCCGACGTAGGTCGGCGGCAGATCTCACTATCCGAGGGGGAAGATTACTTCCACCGCATGCGAGAAAGACGTACACTGCATTTCCGGGACTAATGACCTTTGTAGTTGATCCTGCTAGAAACCCCAATCCATCAATCGACCTTACTATCTACCCTACATTCTTGGGCCATATGACCATATGACCACGCGTCCGGCAACACGAATTGCCCACTCGCTACCTCTGGACGAACTGGGTTTGCAGCGCTCACTCGTCCAGTGCCCGTCGCGTCCGCTCCTTGGGGGGCGCGTCCCCTCCGCCGATCGCCACCGGCCGCCGGACCCCGCCCCCCGCCCCCCGCCCCCCGCCCCCTCCCACCGCCCCCGCCCCCCCCCTCCGCGCCGGGAAGCCACCCTCGGGAGGCCGTTATTGGAGCCACCCATCACGGCCTATGACGTTCGGATCCCACTTCGGGACAGCTTGACATTTATTGTTACGTACGGGCCACCCCGCCGGCAGCGGGCCGACCCGACCCTGCCCCTGCCCTTGCAGCAGGCCTCTGCGCGGCGGGGCGGAGCGGGGCGGGGGCAGAATGACCAGAAGAGGGTGGAGGACGAGGCGAGTGTGACGGAGAGGCAGTGGAATGGAAAGGGCGGAAGCGAGGTTATGATCCACGTAAAGGGGATTGGTGGGGGGGAGCAACTGGGGAGGGGGTGTGGTAGTGAGACTCGGAGGTGCTGGAAAAGAGGCGGTTTAGGAACCCCATACGGTTACCGCTTGTGAAGTAATAGCGTTATAAAATAGGGATAGCCGGTGAGATTAGTGGTGCCACAAATTAAAGCGGGTCCACGTGAATCAGTGGTACCAAATAGAATAACAATGTAGTTGACGAGGAACAAAGCTGACGGAATGTGCGATTATAAAGAAAATGGGTTAAGAAATATCTAGGATATTGAGGTTGGTATTGTCGGAAGAGCACCAGGGCGATAAGATGATGAGGTATATTGCTGCAGATAATGGTCGAGAGACGTCGGAGCTCTATAAATATTCCGTGGAAGAGTGAGTAGTTCTTGACCGTGCAGACTCTGGACACAGAAGACACTAGCATGTGGCCCATGCTGCTCTGCAGGTTGAAAGCAGATTCCTCTTTCGCTCCTCATACCTCGCATCTACAACCACCATCACGGAAGTAACCTCAACTTTTCTACCATCGGCCCTCACCAATGTAACCATCACGATGCAACACCCGTCACAAGTCCCACCTCCACCATCCAAGATACACGTTGACCGTCAATTTTTACCTTTGATGACTCCAGAATCTCTACTCTGTCTTCACCATCACTGCGTCCTCATAAAACACTGCCTCTACTAACGACAACGTTGCTATCACCACCACATACAGCATCCACATTTCTTACTTTTCACCGTCACCTCCATAACCTCTATCACCGTCACCACCTCGTCTCCATTTCCACATTTTTTTCGCCAATACCCTCTCAATACCCTCTTGCCATAAAACCACTACCTCATCGATATCCTTCCATTCTTTGCCTGTTTTTATATATAATTAGATCCTTGACTGAGAAATTTAAAACTAAAATAATAATTACTTTAAAATGATGTATAATTCCCTAATACCATAAGACCATAACATATTTCCATCTACGAGTGTAATCTTAAAAGACGATATGTGGCTGTAACAAATATTGTTCTACCTCAGCTTCCGAGTCAATGAAGCCCAACTAGATCAGGTTTTCCGTCCAGATTCCCTTGATACATTGAAAAAATACTGAAATGGATCTTTGCTTTGGTTGTGCACATAAATGTAGCTTCACTATACGCAAGTTTTATAGCTGTAGTACCGGAGCATGTGTTGTTATTTTGTAAGCAATGCTATAAAAGCAAATCTGTAATTTGTTTACCTAAGCAAATAAGTTTTTTTTTTTCACTGGGAGCGAAACTTTCTAGTTTGAAAACGTTCCTAACTTTGCTTCGTTGGTACTTTAATACATCATTGAACTATGTACTGAATTAGGGTGGGGTACAGATGCTGGAGAAAAGCGCAGATTGTACTTCCCCCACGTATGCCACATACTGTTTTTTCGTTGTAGTTTTTTTTTACGAAAATAAATCAAATCAAACAAGTCCTTCCACCATGGCCTCCACCGCCGTCTCGGTCGCCCCCGCCACCGCCGGACTGACCGCGCCGAGTGATATACGGGCGGGCAGCAAGAGCACGTGCTCGGGGAGGCAACGCGCGAGGCGAAAGCGGGCGGCGATCGCTCCGTGAGAGCGCACATCCCCCCCCCCCCCCGGCCCCTCCAAGGAACTTCTTTCCCGAAATACACATTCACGCGACTCCCTTCAATACACTGTTGATCTGGCTTATGTTGTAACCCCATGTACTTAGTACGCCTCTCTGTACAGTTGTAACTGGTATCTGTATGTCGTATTTTGTCTTTGGAAGTGGGGAATAAGATGGCATGGCAAACATATTTTCACCCAATATTTACTCTTAATGAAGTTAAAAAATAAATACTGGTGCTCGCTTGGAAAGGGTGCTCAGTGAAACTCAGTAATAATGTCATTAATTGTATATATTTTATACAATAATTTAATGTAACATATTATCAATTAAGTAAGTAATAATATATTAATTACATAAAATCCAGAATAGATATGGAAATCTTTCATATTGATATGTGTTATCTCTTTTATATTTCTTTCTCACACATACCTTTCAAAAATTGAAATAATGTGAATTCTATATTCAATGTAAAGAGCAATATAAAAAACATACATAATGTCAGAGAAATACCTTATTTCCATAATATCGCGACATTGTTTGTATAAATTATAAACCAGAGCCAAAATTCGTTTTCCCCATTCATCAATTATTCTTCATGAAATTGTGATCTGGAATTTGAGTTAATTGAACATGAGTATTAGAACAGTCTGAAGATGATATGAACGTGTAGGTAATAACAGTTAAATGGAAGTTTCGAGTTTGACGCTATTTGATAGGAGCATGATCTACAAGTCAATTCTTCAGTGCATAAATGAACAGACACGGTCTACAGATGAGAACAAGCGCTTGAAGTGTTTCTGGAGAATGCGAGACCTTCCTGCTTAGTTGATGTCATTTGTTGCCCTAAAATTTTTGAAAACAACCGCTCTGTTTATCCTAGGTTACCCTAGGTAGAGAAAAGCAATATATCAAAGATGCTTGTAAGGTATTTTCAGTGCATCAGTATGTTTATTTATTTTTAGAACATACTGAGAACTGGCCCGGGGAGTAGGGACAGTTACTGATTTGCCAGTGGGTGAATTCGGAAAAGGAGGATTAGATTATACAAGTTGTATGCGAGTAGGAGATTCATCCTGGACCATATCTCATTCGCGACCCATAGAAAAATTAAACACAATTGAATCACAAGTACGGTTGTCAATTCAGCTTTCATTCACATCTCTACATCAAACAGAAGGATGGAGAATGCGTCCACAAGTAATTCTTGATGAAACAATACTTCATTACAGAGTACATATTTAAAGAGTTCTGACTGGAAGTGGAAAATCTTTACAAGGAACTATATATAGCACTCTCCTACGCCATTTCTCAGCTTGGCTCATGACCGCTAAATTCCAATAACGCGGTGCATGCATTTCACGGTATGTGATATGCAAACTTTTCTATCATTTAGAAACAAATTGAGGCAACTAGTGTTTCTTCTAAAAATAAGGTGAACATTTTAAGTTCGCCCTATGTACCAAATGCAAACAGAGAACTGACAACACTCTTCAAAGATATACTCTACCTGTATACTATAATAAGAAAGTGACCGGAAAATATTATTACAATTTTTTAAAGTTGTTGTTCATAAATTATACCAACACGGTAGGTATTTAGATAGTAATTTTTCATTTAGGGAAACGAAACCTAAATTTATATATTGAGAATAGGGGAAACATTAGAGAGGTTACTGAAAGACCAAATTCCATAACACAACATAGAGTTTCTAAGAATCATACAATAAATGTTGATAAACCATCTATATTTGACACAGACGTAGGTGGCTCTGGACATTTAATGATGTCACTGCTGTCTTAAACCGGGAGGTTCAAGATTTCGAGTCTTGATGTGACAGAATTAGCTACTTAACCAGATCGCGAGCTGATCTGATCGGTAGTTTTTCGTGGTTTCTCCGATAAACACAAGAGGAATGCCGGATCAACAAAACGGGCCACGGGTCGCGGGCAATATTACCTTCTCCTTCTTTGTCCTATTCCTTCCCCCTTACCTACACTCACATACCCTTACGTGCACTACACTACCACACTCGCCGAGCGGCCAGTCAAAAGCTTGGAACTTGTTCCGGCTGGGGCGGTGCCCAGCCGCGGTGGTGGCAGATACCTGTTTGGGGAAAGATCACCCCCGCCTCCAGCGATAACAACAGGAAATAAACTTACGGAATAATGACTCAATGTGTTGACACGCCCGGTATCACTAATCAATCAATCTATATAAATTATTTATACACACTTATTGTAGAAATATGTAAATATTCGAGATTAGTTTTAGAAACGCCCTATTTAAAACATGCCAGACATTTGAATCGGAGAAAACAAAAACGTTTGATGTCCTGGAACTTCAATTTTGAAGTGCAAGCAAAAAGGTTCTAAGTTCCGGACATCGATCATTTTTCTTAAGATTAATAGCTGATTAACACTTTACAGATGTCACAGAGTTTACGGAGAACAAACTTTTATGCATAAAAAGTTGAATTCATATTTTAAGAACATTTTCCCCCCGTTAACTCAAAACCGGCAAAGTGTGACATTAAATCTTGTTTGCACCGATTCATTTATCACATGAATAGAATCTAATGTTTTCACAAATATAGTACATATAATAGTATTTTGGAACATTCGAAAGTATAAATTCTAATTTATCAGTTAGTACCAGAGTTTTAACTCTCCTCCCATTTACAAGTAATATGTTTCTCCCTTTGGCTCCTTACCAGAGTATCTCTTCCTAGAAGGTAGGAATGTACGGGGGCAATCAGGAACAAAAGCCTCGTAGTTCTTTTCTCAGTAATTTACTCAATAAAGTGGATACTCTGAATTTGGCGTTCTTCATCAGATTTTCTTGCAGATTTCTTGGCACTAAGATCGTTGCCGGTCAACAGTTGGTACCCCTACACAGTCTGGCAATATGTTTGACATCAATATGTTGTTAAATCAGCGTGCAGAAATTGAGTTTTTGAATTCGGAAAGCCAGATGTCTGTTAGTCTCCACGAGCCTCCAACGAAGTTTTATGGAGATACTGCAGTGCATGTCAACGCTATTCGGCGATGCATTTCAGCTCAGCAAAGAAGCCAGAGACGAAGAAAAACATGACCTGGCGGATGCACCGGGGAACGGGCGTCCACACGGCGGTGATTCGAAAGAATGTCCAGCACGTCGATGATATCTTCCGAGAGAATCCTTGGGTAACAATTAGTGATTTGTGCTGAATTCGAAAAGGTAGCGTAAGGATTATTGTGGAACATTCGGTTTATAAGAAAGTTTGTCATACGTGGGTACCTAGAATACTGTCACAATCCAATAAAGATGCAAGGAAAACAATTGCCGCATATCTCTTACACAGGTACGAGATGGAAAGATGACAGTCAAAATGTCACAGGTGACGAAATATGGATTCGATGTTTTTGAAACAGAAATAAGCAGACAGTTTAAGATGATTGACTGATTGCTAGTGATTCCGTGACCGTCAACTGATGAGGCCATTAGTGCCGTAAATTTATTGCATGTTTTATCGCGGGACGTGGCTGCGATCTTCCCCTCGCTGGATGGCAAGATCTCCTGATAAAACATGCATTACACGTACGGGATTATTGACCTTAGCCTTTGGCGCGCCCAGAATCATCAATCAATCAATCAATTAATCAATCAATCATGAAATTACCCTAACTATGTAGTCGTAGCTTGGGGCGAATATCTGCAACCATCCGGAGTCCAAACCTAATATCTACCCATCCGCGACGCTGCGACTCAACTGGTGAAGCCACTGAGCCAAAGAGCGATGTAATTCGCACACCGGTGTTAAAATAATGCACTTTATCCCAACCTGGATGTAATGTCCTTTCCCTTCTGGCCCCTCGCCTGGTCGCGAGGGGGCGTCTCCCTTCCTGCAACGCCTTCGCTCCTCGTCCGTGGCACCGCTCCCGCCGCCACCCCCGCCGCCCCCGCCGCCCCCGCCGCCCCCGCCGCCCCCGTCGCCCCCGCCGCCGCCGCCCCGCCGCCCCCGCCGCCCCCCGTCGCCCCCCGTAGCCCCCGTCGTCCCCGCCACCCCCGCCGCCCCCGCCGCCCCCGCCGCCCCCGCCGCCCCCGTCGCCCCCGCCCCCCCCCGCCGCCCTAGCCGTCCCCACCGCCCTCGCCACCCTCGCCACCCTCGCCGCCCTCGCCATCCCCGCAGCCCCCTCAAATCTCGCTTCGAGGGATCTGCGGGGATTTGGGGGCGCTGCCTGCTGGCCGGAGCGCGGACTTTGTCAGGGCTGCGACGAATTGCTACGATCGGAAATACTGACCGATAAAAAGGAAACTGCGATTTGTTCTGTGAGAAACTCAAGTTGTTTTTGTTTGGAGAAATTGAGCTCCTTTGTCGTAGAAGGGTTTTTCTGTTATATGTCTTTATGCGCTATGAATATGTGGTCAAGATTTCCCTTCTTTTCAGTTAACTTATAACCCATTACGTATGACATGCTTTCCATCGGGTTTGTAATGTTGACAAATCACTAATACTTTGGGAAACACCGAATTAACTTTCATTGCTTTATCACGAAATCTCGATGTACAAAAGTGTCAACCTTTAAAAGCCCTCTTTTTAGGAGGACAATTTGACCTAATCATTACTTCACTGCGCGTAGATAAATTCGTGACATTTGTTTCCTAACACAAAAGAAGTCGATGCCTAGTTGGTATACGATATTCTCGTAATACGTTTAGATAGGTTCATTTTATTTTGAATATATATTACTTTTCTTATTCAATTGACCATTCATTATATATTCTTACCAAATCTGTTGCTCTATGAAAATTCTAAATTATTGTTTTCTAGAGGACATGAAATCTCCCAGCTACATGCCACGTATTTATTATTTTTAAGTCTTTAAAGAACATCTTAAAACATCACACACGTTGAATTTTTTTTGTCATGCCTAAGTTTTCGAAAATCTGAGTAGTTTTTGTGTTATTTTGCGTGGAATATAAACTTTTTAAGATATTGTTTTCTCAACAAAAGGGTACACTTTTTTCTTTAAATTTTCTCCTAGGATGTATTAAAAACGGCAAAAAGTGGCGGTAGTCCTATTTCCGGCAGACTATTTTTTTTCGAAAATTTGCAAAAAAGTAACGTACCAAAACTATAAATTTGATTGTAATGATTTTGGTCTTTTGACAAAATCTGTTCTAAAAATTAGACCATTAAAAATTCGTACATTTTTTGCAAAAGAAAACAAGTAATTTTTGTGCAATTTTTGTTTGAATATAATGTAAATAATAAAAAAAATCACCAAAACCACTTCCAAATAGTATCTTCAATTTTTTAGAGGAACAGAACAAGGAATCCATAAAAGAATGGCGCAGGTTGTTATCCTCTCTGAATTTTCGTAAATTGCAAATTTAGAAATTATGCCAGAAAATATATGCTGTTGGAGCATCACTAGTTACGCGTTTGTCGTGGCCGAGGCGGCAGCATAGCCTGGTCGCAGTCGTTTCTCGCGTCGCCGCGTCAGCGCTGCTGTCGCGCCCAGCGTTCCGTGCCTCGCGCCCGCTTTGTTCTTGTAATTACCTTTGCAGGTGCTTGAGCCCCAGAAGTTCGCGCCAACCTCTGGCCTTTCCTCGTATTGCGTACAAACTTATGACCTGTTGTCTCATGCATGCGTGGGGCACGTTATCTTTCTCAGAGTCGAAGTACTGCGAAGTTACGAAAGATCGGTTGCTTTTCCAGGTTTCAGATGAAGATAACGCATCTAGCAGAAAGTAGTTCGTTTCGACAAGTTAAAATTTCATTTTTAACAATAAAAACGTTAAAAATTCGTTTTTTTAAAATTATCATGTCCTCTTCACCATATTAGTTTGTCCAATACGTCATAATAATTTCCACACCGTTAACGTCTCCCTTACAATTTGAAAATATGATGGTCAGTTAAATTAAAACGAAACAGACTACATATCGAGCTTGGCGCGGAAGTTGGTAACACTGGTAGGTGTGTGTATAGAAGTTCTCTCCTTTGGGAATCAGGGAAGAACAGAGCAAACGTTCACCACTCTGCCATTTGTTTGTTAGACATGCTCAAAGTGAGGTCAATGAGTCTGTGTGTACATCACAATGGGGGTCGGTAAGAGGAACAGAGAGGTCTAGTGCGTGTTTTGACAGCGCAAAGAGTGTCAGAAAGTAATGTATATAGTATAGTAATATCTGATATGTGAAAACAGTATGCCACGTGCGCATATAGTTGTGTGGGATAAACGATTTCGAGAAGGTCGAATGTTATTGGAAGGCCACAGTCGGTGAGGACAGGCTCACCCTGTCATTACCCCTTCTGTCAGTGCCTCGGATTGGGCGATGGTACGCCTCACACCATCGTGACAGACCATCTGAAGTTACGGAAAATGTGTACGTAGTGGGTTCCCCACAGTCTGACTGAGGAGCAAAAGTTGAACAGAATGGCGATGTCAATGTAGCACGTGGAACGGTTTCACGTTGAAGGATATCGTTACCTGTCACGTATTGTTGCCAGCGATGAAACGTGGTTTCATCATTTTGAACCGGAGAGCAAGCGTCAGAGCAAACAATAGAAAACACATGAATTCAACTCCAACGAAAAATCTAAAGCCTGATCGAGGAAAGTCATGATGTCCTTTTTCTTTGATTACATGTCCCCAGTGACCATTGAGTTTCTGAAACACGGCACCACAATTTAACACACGGCACAATTTAACACAAAATTAACACACGGCAATACGTGGAAATTTCGCAAAAATTAAATCGCGCCACCAATTCCAAATGCCGAGGAATGTTGATAGACGGCATCATTCTGTTGCACGATAATGCCTACTCACACGTTGCCAAGGTTGTTTCGACTACGCTGCCGAAGTTCCACTGGGAAAATCACACACATCCTCCATACAGTTCAGATCTCTCCCGATGCAATTTCTAAATGTTTGGAGCCCTGAAAAAGGCATTTGTGGACGTCGATTTACTTCGGAAAAAGAGGTCCGCGCTTGGGTTCTCTCAGGATTTTACAGAATAACAATCTGGACCGATGGGAATATTCCGCACTCTGATATATTATTCTCTTTAAAGGGAAATGACTTCATTTTGAAATCAAATTTCGAATTTTATTAATCTTTTACTTCTGGCAACGTGATATTTTATTAATTCACACGGATAAATTTAACGAGTTCCGTCAGTAGAACACGACGGAAACAAAATTAGAATATTTAATTTTATGTAATAACGTTTACCTGGACGATAATACTTAAATACACTTTGGGTAAAATATGATATGATTTCGAAACTTCAAACATAAACACTACATAAAGTTGCAACTTGTAAAGAATTTCTTTCCCTTTGAAGCGTTTAAGAAGCAGAGGGAGGCGGATGGCCTGAAATTTCATTTCCAGAAATTGCCGTCTGCGTCTGCAGGCAGTTGATACCTGACGACATTTCCCGCCAAGGAGGCGTCACAGCAAAGGGCAAGGAAATTTCACCTCTCAGTCCTTGGCGCCTCTCGGGGAATTCTTTTAATTAATATAGATTAAAAGAAAGCCTTAATAAATACGCGGAGAAGGCCCGAAACAAACGGAAAGGAAGTTTCTCTCTTGGAAACAAAAGAGGCGACGTTCTGACCTCGGGGCGGCGGGCTGTGAGGCGAGATACGCGAAAGAGCGCCGGTTGGGTGGCTGGGGTGGAGAGGGGTGGAGGGGGTGGAGGTGGAAGCAGCGGAGGGGATATTGTCTCTTGAAAGACGGCGCCTTGGCCTTCACCTCTGTGCTTCTTCGTTGCCCATTGGAGTCGTTATTGCTTTAGACGTGAATTAATTCATCAGCTGAGGATCGCTTACCTCAAACAATTCAACTTTGGTAGATCACCTGACTTCTCTAAGTCGTTATTGCTTTAGACGTAATTCATCAGATGATGATCACCCATTTCAGTCAACTAAAATTCATCGTCTGACTCAAGGAACTGGTTATTGCTATTTCCTTAATTAATTCATTGACTGGTGAATACCCATCTTCGACAATTATCTTGGCAGTCAACTAATAAATGGTAGTTTGCAATTTTTGAGAGCTATTAGGGCATATTTATGCAATACTTGAGAATTTTGAATGATTTTCTTTTATGTCTTAAACCTTTACAAAAAATTCACGAAATACATTAAAAATCGCCATTATTTGATTAAAAAACTTCCTAAAATATTACAGTAATTTGTAAATGTAGTCACGTTTCCATTATCATGAGATCATTTGCCCCACAACCGTTCCTCGCTGTCATTATTCGTACGGTTTGTAAAAAAGTGATTAAAGATTGCTTTAAAATCCTAATGAAATAAAGTCGCCTTAGTCTTGAGTCAAAATACATTTTCGGTCTTTCAGTCAGAAAGCTTAGAGTGTAATATGTTGTATGTGTATGTGCAATATCTTGAAACATTTGGATCATATCGAAAAACGCAATAACTCTTAAAAAACCTTTCTTATTAGTTCACTACTCAATTATTCACAACTACAAAAATCCAAATCATTTTGTAGCATTGTTCCTCCTCACGTCATCCACATATTACATATGATTTGAACGTAGGCTAGTGGTTGTGAATCTCAATACATTTATAACACATTTATATTTGAAAGGAAGCAGTAAAGGAAAAAAATATTTCAATGAAGATCAAGGAACAAAAGAGATTAATTAGATTTCCACAGTGCTTTGGATGTTTACCAGCGGGCCGTTTCAAGCAGAAAGGAAGAAAGAAAAATAATCTGTGAGGGGTTTTTGATTTCCTCCATTCAGTTACTCCCGTCGCAAAGTGCAGAGGGGCGCTGGGACTGTGCTGTGGGTTGGAGTCATTAGGTCGCCAGGAAGAGGATAGGACGATGGTGGATGGGGAGGTGCAACTCTTCGCGACTGAAGCTGCCGTCTTCCCCGTTGTCAATGCTGCGATGTTTGTGATTATTTGCGATTGAGCACACAGCGAGAAGTTTCTCCTTTACAAAATATATACTCAGATTACCTAAACTATAAAATACGTACTAAGATGCACTCAAAATATATGATACTATATTTAAAACATGGCATTAAATATATAACATTTATAATCTTATTTAGAAACTCTTATTTTAACTCTGCCAACTATCCAGATGCTACATTTTGATGTTTAATTAGCATGACGTTTCAAATCATTCATTGTCTGTAAGTAGTATACATATGTTAATAAATAGTTATGACGAAATTATGCCACGTCTGTAGGAAGAAAATTGTAAAAATATCACCTTTTATTCAACCAGTTGCATCACCATCTCAATTTCCCCAACAACTGTTCTATAACAACAAGCCACGCTTCGTGCCGCAATATCCTATTTCCAACTCCATTACAAGCATTTTGCCCGACAACGAATGGTTATATTTATGGCTGTGCGCGATACGGAGAAGATCTGAAAACACGCGATGTGGCGCGAGCGAAAGGCAGAAACTCAGGCAAAAATTATGCCAGGAAATCGATATTAATGGGGGTAACAGCTCTGATATACGCGATAAATTAACTCGGGGGATCTTTTGGCGGGGGTTGTTGTTTCGGGGAGGCAATTTATTCGCAGGCGCTCCGCCCCCTCCATCCGCAGCACCCTCCTGGGTCGCTTACTCCACCACGCGCCCCCTCCCCCTCCCCTACTGAACCCCGCACCGCACGGAGCGGGGATATATTTTTCTCACAAACACCTGCAGCAAATGGATAAACCGAACACATGCGAAATGCACTGGAAAATGGGTGGCGATTCAAAGAGTTGTACTATTAAGGTATTGGGAGTGTTAGCTTAGCAAAACAATCGTCGATTCCATTTGCTTCGCCCGCGCATTTTTAATTTGACGGCGAGGATTCGGTTCGCCGCGCTAAACACGACTTTTTTGCAGAACAAATATGAAATTTCGAACAACATGCAGTTTACTCGTAGGTCACGTAAATACAGATAGGGCGTAACATGTCTCACTTCCCCCCCGTAACCAAAACCAATGTAATTATACTTTATTACAATTGATGCGACCACTAGTCAAGTTAGTGTGGGAGTTATTTTTTTTGGGAGAGGTGGCGTTCTTTGGTTCTGAATGGTGAGTTCTCGTGAGTTCTCGTGAGTTCTCGTGAGCCCACAAATCGGCTTCGGATGATTTCGAACCCCAAGTAACTCCCCCAACCAGGACAAGCTCTATTTACACGTCTTATACGATGTGCAGTACCTGTAACTGTATGTGTATGTGTGTGTGTGTGTGTGTGTGTGTGAGAGAGAGAGAGAGAGAGAGAGAGAGAGAGAGAGAGAGAGAGAGAGAGAGCGCAATTGAAGAGGAGAGGATAGGAAAGGGGAAGAAAACTTGGGGTTCGACTGGTGTCCCGTTTGCTAAGATACCGCTCCAGCATTGGCCTCGTAATGTTCGGGCAAAGAACGGAAAAGCCCCTTCGTTCCCACACCACCCTGCTCTACCCACTGCGCGCCCAAAACATTTTCGCGGACGCGGCGGGGCTGGCAGTGCGGGCAGTGCGAGCAGTGCGGGCGTTATACCTTGGTGGCTTTGGACCTATGACTTTTAAGTTATCGGGCTGTTGTACCTACGTTAGCGGCATGTAACTCATTCCAAACCGTGTATATTTAATTACAAAAAAATATGCATAAGTCTTTATTTGGAGGGGAGTTAAAGGCGGCTGGCCCATGTTGTAGATTTACTGCATGCAATAGATCCTAAAAAAAAGCCTGTGGGCAAAATTGAAATCGCCTGTTTCGTCGATTCCTTCTTTCTCAGCTAGATGGAGGAAGAAACGTAGCGAAAGTTGCGTTACCAGACAAAACAGTGGGCCTCATGATATGAGTCTCGCCCAGTAAAATGAGGCGTCATTGAAAAAAACGAGATGGCTCTAAATAGTGAGTGTAGGGGAAGTTAAGGGGGAAAAAGTGTGAATTGATCGTTTCCAAGATCTGGAGAAGTTACGATAAGTGGATCGAAAACCACCTAAAATAGTTTTCAGTAAATATTATTAAACATAACGAGGACAACACTATATTAAAACAACACCACACTAAATCAGTGATAGCGAACCTATGATACGCGTATTACAGATGACAAGCGTCAAGAGTGAGTGGCAACCGTCAAGAGAGACAAAAATCCCGTAATTCAAATATGTCTCACTCCCAACGGCCGGAGTTGGGTGGAATAGCATTATTACTCACGTTAATCACGATTAATAATGCAATTCTAAAATCGAATGTTAGAGGCGGTGTTAAAACTGATCGTCAGCTCTTGAAAAAAAAGTATCTACAAAAGGAGAGAAAATCATGGAAAAGCCCTCAGTGGCGGAGTACTTACTAAAAACCATTTAGAAGAAAAGCACCAGCTCTATTTCACGATGTGAAAAATAAATATTAATTTATGAAAATAATTTCTGAATTACCACTTAGTAGACTTATACTAAAATTTGTCTTTGGTGTCATTACTACCAAGTGGTAATTTATATATAATAATGGTGGTAATAATAGGTCTTAAGGAAAACGTACCACAACAATTAAGAACTACTGAAGTAGTTGTAAATATTTATCTATTTCTCTTGATGAAACTACTCATTTCCATCAAATGCTCCGTTAGGCATTATTGCTAAATATTCTGATGATCTCGCAAAACGAAGAGAGTTGTTGAAGTTGAAACCCGTGCCAAAAAGAACATCAAGAAACGAAATATGTTAGGTTGCTATAATGACCTAATAATGATATATTTAAAATTGTCAGTCAAGACAAATGAGGCATCAAATACGTTGGCAAAAAAAGTGGGATTCCTTTAATTGTTTATGGATGCTTTTAGACATCCACTTGTACTATATTTTCATTGCATTATCTATTAGGAGGTTAAATTGAAGAGGTTATTAACATTAAATCGAATGATTTAATGTCAATTGTAACAAAATTGTGAATTTCTGTGATTTCTGTGAATTTCTTTATTTTCAGCATTAAATAATATTAAAACAAGCAAAAACCTCGGTTAACAGATGAATACAGAAGTCTTGTTTGGCATTGAATTGCATCAGGTATGCGATCGAAGAATTAGCAGACAAACATCAGTAGTAGCAAACAATCAGTAATTTCTAATCAAATGACATTAAAATATATAAAATAAATATAAAATATAATTTTTGTTAAGATAGAAAATATCAACAAAAAATAATATTTATACACGGTAGCAAATTTAAATTAGGGTTTTTTAAAATTCTGATAAACCGAGTTCAAAACATTTGCTATCCATGTCATAGATCTAGGCTACAGATTCACAATAAAATTACGTAAGTACACTCGTTCTTAAAAAAAGTTAATAGAGTATATTTTACAATTAATCTGGACATATTTGTAAACTTTGCATCAAGTTCATTATCATTGCCGTTGTATATAAGACGTGTTGGCACAGGACAACACTCCGCTCGTGTTCCGCCTTATTTTGAAATCATTCACCGAATGCTCAAGTCCAAGAACAAATTGCGAATGAAAACTGTTACGTCCGCTAATCGAAGTCTGGGGCAAGGTGCGCGTGCGTGGGGCGGGGGCGGTTGGAGTGGAGGAGGAGACGGCGGGGACTGGGCGGAAGGAGTGTGGGAGGAGGAGGCGCGAGGCTGTGGGCAGAGAGGAGAAGTTAGTGCAGGGGGCCGCGCAACTCGGTCCCCCACTCGCACCATCCCGCAACGCTCCGCCCCGCCCCACCCCACCCCACCTCTTGCCATCCCGCCCAAAGCCGTCACGCCCCACTCCATCTCACCTCGCGCCATTCTGACACCGTCGCCCGCTCCTTCTCGCCAGGCCACACATCACCCCTCGCCTTCTCGCGACGCCCGGTCCCGTACCTCCCCATACCCCATCGCCCCGCACCGCCCCGCTCCTCCATGCCCTCCCCACCCCGCCTCGCGCCAGGTTGACTCGCGCCACCCCTACCCCGCACCAACCCACCCTACGCCGCCGCGCCCAGCTCCACCCCACCCCGCACCATCCTGCCCCCCGTCGCCCCGCTCCTCCACGCCCGGATCGCCCCGCATCGCCACGCACCGCCCCGCCCCACACCAACTCGCCTAACGCCATCCCGCACCGCGTCGACCCGTCCTTCCACGCCCCGGCCCGCATCACACTGCGTCTTTCCGCGCTGCCCCGCCTCGCGCCTTCCCTACCCGCGCCAGCCCGCTTCTCCACGCCCTGCCCCGCCTCGCCCCCTCCCGCGCCGGAGCCTCTTCCTATCCCGTCCGGTTCCGTGTGGGGAGTCTTCCGTGCGCGGCCCGTGCCCGGCGAGACGGCGCGTGCGGCGGCCCCAGAATGGAAATCTTACGGAGAGCGACCTTTTCCAGCGAAGAGCGCGGGCGGCGGCGGCGGCCGACGCGGGGGCGGAGCAGTGCCTTCAAATGAAGTCGCCTGCGCCACCGCCCTTTGCTTGCTTTCAATTTGGAACGGTTCAGCTCTGATGAGAAGGCTGCCTCCGCCTCCGTCTCCGCCTCCGCCTTCACCCCTTCCCCCGCGCCCGCCCCGCCTCCTGAACGTTGTTACCGTGCCTCCATGAAAATTGGAATTTCCGTATTGCATGCTCGGAGCCAATCGCAATTCTTGCTTACCGTGACGTGACTGCTGATGCTCACTTGTTGAGCCGCAGCTGGAGCACCGCTCCGCGAGTGGGCGAGGGAGGAGGCGGGGTAAGGGTCGGGGGGGGGGACCCGTTCGTCTCCCAGCGCTCCGACGGCGCGCGGCACGAGGTCACTGGGGGCAGGGGCGGCGTGCGGAGTAAACGGCGGGGGTGGGGACGGAGGGCCGTGGAAAAGAGGGATTGGTCAGGGAGGGGAAAGGGGCACGGCGGGGTGAGGTAGGGAGGGGTCAGGAAAGGGATTGGGTAGTGAATGACAAGGATGGCGTATAGGGATGGAGGGCAGAGTGATTGGTAAAGGAGGGGCATTGAAGGGGCGGGGCGGGGTGGAGAGCAGGGAGGCAAAGGGGGAGTCATGGTATGACGGTTCGGAGAAGGATTGGTCACGCAAGGGCAAGGAAGGACGGGGCATGGCGGAGAGTGTGTGTGAAAAAGGGTATGAGGCAGGAGATGGGGTAGGGTGGGAGACGCAAGGCTGGAGCATGGAGGTAGCGGGAAGAGAGGGTTTGGTAAGGGAGGGGCAGAGAAGGATTGGTTAGGGAGAGAGCAGAGAAGGACGGGTTATGCGGGATGGGGAAGGAAAGATCTACTAAGGGACGGGTAAGGAAGTGGAGAGGCAAAGGTTTGAACGTGGAGGGGTGGGGAAGATAAGGGTTGGTAAGGGAGGAGACCGGGAAGCAAGGGGCGTGAAAGGGAGAGGTAAAGACTGGCGTGACGAGGGTTGAATGGGAGAGACAAGGGATATGATTTGGATGGGCGGGATAGAGATGGATTGGTAAGAGAGGGGGACAGGGAAGGGAGGGGTATGGAGGGGTGGGGTAGGAAGTGGAGAGACAAGGGATAGAGCATAAAGTGGGGGACCAGAGAGAGGTTGATCAGAGGGGGAGGGCTGGACGGGGCAGAGCAGTCGTGGGCAAGACGACGACTTAGAGACTCGACGCGAGTGTGGAGCGGTGGCAATGGAAAATCCGTCGCAGATGGGAGTGCGTGCGGGGGCGGACAAGTGGGCGCGGGCGGGAGGGGAGAGACAAGGTGTGAGGTGACGTCGTCAAGGCGAGGGGGAGGGAGGCGACGCAGGGCGCGGGTGATAGTGCCCGGGGAGAGAGACGGCAGCGGGAGGGCTGTTTTCTTTAAATCGGCGCCTCGCCAGATTTCGCTCGAGAGGAGGGATGTAATATATATCCTCGCGGGAACTTCACAAATGGATGGTAATCCAGAGGGATATAGAAAGCTGTTGTGGAATGAGCGTCATTTATTACTTGCTAAGAAGTTTGCCAATATTTCCTTCCGTTCTTTTCTCAGGCGTCCATATCGCATCGATAGCTTCCAGATTTATTTATTTTGTCGATGAGTTTCTGTGAATTTGACATAATACCAGGTAGACACGAGATGAAGGAGATGGATTCGTGTTATCTCCATTCATATTCATAAATATATTCCATTCTCCTGAGTTATATCCTGTTTGACGTTGTACGATAAAATTGAATTTACAGTTCCTATAATACCAAAAGAAAAAAATTGAAATTAATTTTGAGAACACTTTTTCCTCATAGGCTTCACAGATCAAGTACTTCGAATGTCTAAATAATATCTAAAAACAAAATCATTTGGTGTGTTTTTAAAAGAGGATGGGTGCAAATTATCCACAAAATAGTAAAGTGAATTCCTAGAAAACTATTCTCTGATAGTCTGACTTCCTATAACTTAAGTTCCATAAAATTACTAGATCATTGTTGTACATTTTTATTGCTATTTCGAGAAACATTTTTGTGATTTGTAACAATATCTAAATGGGGAATGGATTAGCACATGCAGTTATAACTTCTCCTCATTAAGTTGAATGCTGCGATGAAAAGTCAATAACTACTCATCTAACGTACTGTTTTGCACATAAATATTTAAATTTTATCTACCACTGCGTATGTTACAAATTTTAAAAATGTCATACTGCAAAAAGCGTAGTAGTAGAATATTTTATGCTCTATCACTTAGAGCTGTTTTGACAATATACATAATTTGTATCTCTAAGCTGTTACTAAGTTTGCGTTACATTCTACATTTGGATCAGAATCACAAGTAATACATGAAAGGCAAGAAAACAAGAGGGCTGTTTTGTACGCAATCATTTGAAATTAACAAACCAGCGGATTTTAATTTGTATCTCTTTTGAAACACAAAACCTATGCGTGTTAATATACTTTGCTATCTAGTTCATTAGTGATTTTGAATCCATATAATTGCAATTGTACACCTGTTTTTTAGCAAAGAATATAATTGCGGGGGATGCCATATAAGCGAAGCCCACAAGTGGCTTTATTAAAACCATATTTACGATGAAAACGCTTAGTTGGCTTTCTTTTGCTTTTATATGAATTGGTAATGTCGCTCCGCCACGAACTCAAAGTTCAATTAACAAAAGCTCCATGTTTATGGAGAAGCCGTCGAAATGAATACACCATCTAAATTAGGTGGTTTACATTCACCTATACTAAATTGTATTAATAATTTTAACATTAAAATAACGATTTGGATAATTACGGACATTTGTTTTTATTATAACTACATTCATTGTTCACGTAAGCTTCCGCGGCTCGAATCCATAAATTCTCGGCTACCCGGGAGACGCCGCGTCGTTGACTGGGAGGCCGACGTTTCGGCTGACATGTTGCAGGCTTCCTCAGGGAAGGAAGCCTGCGACATGTTCTGCCCTGAGGAAGCCTGCGACATGTCAGGCGAAACGTCGGCCTTTCAGCCAACGACGCGGCGTCTCCCGGGTAGCCGAGAATATAAACATTCATTTGTTATCATAAGTAATATCATGAGAAGTGCTGTGATATGTAGTGTGACTATTTCACGAATTAACAGATTACTTTTTTGGATGGACACATTACTAACACATTTACTTTTTTGGATGTATAAATTTTATTCTTGGCCTCTCATATGGTGCTCTATTCAGGTATTGAGCTTCTATCATATTCAGGTATTGAGGTCCAGAAAAGCTCTGACATTTTGTCTTTCCACGATTCATTAGTGCTTTCGGTGTTATTAGAATCACAGTTATTATTTAGGATGTGGTCCCTCTCCAGTTGGATTTATTTTTCGCCCCCCCCCCACAAAACGAATTTTTGCATCAAAACTTCAACACATTTTGCTGCTACATTACGATACTTCCTGGATTTACGTAAGTAGTACTACAGCGAAGTAAAAATAAACGAGTGTTTTGGGCAAAACCGGTGACGAGGTGCGATGCAGGACGGGTAGGGGTGAGTTGGGGGTGGGGGGTAGGGGGGCAAGCGGGGGCGCCTCCGGCCGCTGAGGCAGAAACCGCGATACGTGCGCACTGCTGTGGGAACCGTCTCTGTTTCCTAGCGCGCCGGAAAAACGGGCGCCTGATAGGGCGGCCGACGCCATTTGCTATGGCTTTCAAAGCAGCGCGGCGCCCGCCCTGGCGGCGAGCGTCTATCAGTGCGCCCGGAGGCCGCCAGGCGCGGTTTGGTCCCCGGGCGGTATCCTCTGTGTTTGCCAGTTCGAGTCTGTCTATCGGCTCCGCGCTGGCGTTCCGGGTCGTGAATGTGCCATTGAAAAGAGAGTTTGTCTGTGTGGAAATGATGATTTGTAAAAATTCATGAAAGTTTCGACGAGGAAAGTGGTGGTTTGCTCAACAATAGTAAATTTTATCACGATAGTCCCTCTTGTCTACGTTTCATTCATGAATAATCTTCAAAAACGTCAACATCGGTTCGGAAGAGGATTTCTGATGAAATTGTGGACGATCAGAACACATTAATTTACAGTTTCGTGTATAGACAAAATTTATTTTTCATTTTTTAGGTGCGTTTCATGTTCAGATAGGCTTTAAGTATAAAAGTTGTGGAAATTACATATTACATAGGTTTATCAAGAAGACATGTGAAACAACATAAAGGGAATATAAATAATTACAGGTATCGTTTAGTTTGAAAGTAATGATTTTATTATAAAATAATTTTTAATAAACCCTTGTTTGCAATTCACATAATGTTTTTACCAGAAGATTTTTCTGAACTCGAAATGTCACTATGGAAAGGAGAATACACTTTTTCTGTATTGAGACCATATATTAATTGGTAGATTGCCTATCATTTCATCAATAAACATGTTCACAGTCATTAATTATTAAAGGTAATGCTTTACAAGACATTAATTATTAAATAATATTTTTCTATTTTTATATGTATCTAACGGGTATAATTTGATACACCATAATAAGCAAACCAATGTGAACAAAGTAGAATGCCTTACAAATTCTCTGAGTGGGTTACTTCAAAAATTGTTCGATGGGCGGGACATTGAAAGGGTTGAAAAGCTATAAAAAAACTGTCTGAAAAATAAGCACGTGGTTATGATAAAAACAAAACCCCAATAATGTATATACTGTTCTACATTGATATTCAAAACTAATAGTTTGTTATATTTAAGTTTAATTTTGATATGTCTAAAATATGTTTAAAAGAAATAACATTCTTTCTTTTCTAGATCATATTGTTACAAATAGCTCTGTTTATAAAGTTTAAAAACCTAAGAAAAGTTAACTTACTATAAGCCATTAGATGAGTAACGAAATCGAACAACTTTACTTTAGAAACAATTCGAATTTCCAAAAATTCTTTCAAATGAATAATTATATTTATTGTCCGGCAGACGTGAATATTGTTGTGAAAACTACACTGAAAATATGCTCTAAAACAAATTACAATGTAATCCATAAACGCCTTAAAGTGTGGTGCGAAATCCCACAACGATATCACTACAAATTCAACGTGCTCACTCATTAATGTTTTTACAATTCAGCGAAGCGAAAACACAACTATCGGCATCCAATCAAATACACGCCCCTCACTGAATCATTCCGACATTCGTAGCCTATTTCAGAACCCCCAGCTTTCTTTTTCATAGGAAGGGGACATCCCCACATACTCTACCCGCAATACCTCACCGGTCAACCACACGATGATTTATCGGCGTCAATAAGGGTGGCCGGAACGCCGCCTTATTGTTTCCGACCGGGTCGTTAACCTCCCCTCAGTATCCGAACGGCTCCGCCCCCAAACACGTACTCCTGTTCGGAAGAGCTCCAAGGCTTATTAACCCCTTGACAGATGGAAATAAAACGACTTATTTTAGTGGCCGAACGCCGGGAGGGGGTTCGAAAGTCTTGCTCGAGCGCTTCTTAATGCTCCGGCCACGTGTTCGTCCCCCTCTTAGGCGAAGGGCGGGCAAAGGTTTCCCCTAAGGGAACGAGGAAGTAAGGGAAGAAATGAGGACGAAGGGAAGGGAAGAATTCGTTAGGTTTGCGGCGTGATTTGTGCTTATTGAAAAGCCTCTGTAGAAGGGGCCATGAGATCTGTTTTGCGCGAATGCGACTCTTTTGTTTGGGCGTTGGAGGGGATTAAGAGGTTTTCTGGTTACGAGCAGGGGAAGTTCCGCAACGGTTTTAGTCCGTGACTTCCGAAGATTAATTTGACGCCTAAAAATTAATGAGCGTGATACCAAAATGACGCATAAATTTTAATCGTATTAGTAGCTTTGTAAACTTTTTGTATGTCTGAAAACTCAGGGTAAACAATATCTGATGGTACCTGAAACATTCCGTAATGTTCTTTCAATGATGTGATGGTTAATGTTTTTTTCTGAATATAATAATAATTTCCATTTTCAATATGCTTTTTAATATTTATAAAGGCACAGTTTTAATGCAGTTTGTTTGGATTCTAAATGGCCTATAATTATCTAGAAACATTTTTGCATCTCTTTTAAGGATTTTATAGGTATTTATTGCACTCTCAATAAATAATAATAATAATAATAATAATAATAATAATAATAATAATAATAATAATAATAATAATAATAATAATAATAATAACCGGTTTCACTCGGTCATAAGGCGAATGCTGGGATGGTTCAAAAAGTCCACGATCACCTTTCACCAATATCCTATCACCTCCTAATCCATTAATAATAATCACACTTCAAGGCGTAACAACCTTGTTGTAATCCAAGGATACAGCTGAAAAGCTGATCCTGGAAGAATTACACACGTTAATCGTGTAGCGTGGTCAGTAATGGCCTATACGCGAATAATAATAATAATAATAATAATAATAATAATAATAATAATAATAATAGGAATTGAATATGTTTTTGTATTATCAAATAATGTAGAATATTAATTCCTCAGAGCATCTGAAATTTCACTTTTTCAAATATTATGCGCTTTTTTTCAACTCGAACCAAATAATGATATAAAAGAATGCCTAATACAAAAGAAAAGTTAGCATCAAATACAGCATATTGTGGCATTTGATAATGAAATGAGATTTGTTCAGCTCCATAATAATACAAAGAATTCATACAGTTGCGAGTTATTCAACTTCTATATTTCATTCCAGCAGCGTTTTGCAAACAAACACATTCCTCAAACTCATAATTCAAATAACAGCGTCGCGTGGAATAACTTGCGATACCGAGTTTCCACTTCAATGAATTCGAGGCTCATACCTAACACATTCAAAGAGCCACAATAAGCAGCAGAGCCATTTTTCTTACTACGGTCAATTCAAAACATTATGAGCACGCTCTTTAATGGCCGACTCTGCCAGCAGCAGAACATGCAAATGATGCTCTTTTCCGTTCCGGCCGGGGCGGCGCGGCGGGCGGCGCCAAAGCGATGGAGGGGGGTAGGGAGGGGAGAATCTCTAATTCCGGCTCGAGGAGGTGATAGCTCTTTCTCATGCAAATCCTCACCAGGTGAAGGAGCGGCGACGGCAGCGGCCGCGGCGGCGGAATTCATCAAAACTCAGATTGTCTTTTGTTATCTTCATTGCGCTTATGTTTTATTCATCGCTCGCGGTTCTCGGGTGGTTCGTTATGCGGTCGCGGATGGATATTTTAAGTTGTCGCTGCTTATGGAGTCCGGATTGGTTGCTGACAAGACTGGAATGTCGAAAGTGTGTGGCGGGATTGGCTGTATTGCACGGCTTCGGTTTTGCCGGTCCAATTAAAATGAAAACACAATTGCTGAACTTTTTAAAGGAAAATGGCATTTCTCGGAGAAAGTGCATGATTGAAGAAGCAATTTATGGCTGCCCATGTGATTCAAACTATCTTATCAATGTTGTTGGTATTTGAACTATTGTTCTGAGTGTTAGCAAATTTTTATTCGCACATTTTCTTCGCCTCAATATTTGTGAATAAAATGTTGTTAATTCCAGAAAATATCTAATAAACGCAAATAATTACTTCTATATTAATGGTAAAACAAATCTACTTTTATACTCTCATTGTATAATTCAGTCATATGATGCATCCCGTTGCATAATGATACACATTATTATATAGATTTCATTATAATACAGGTTCTTGATCTTTTACAGAGAAGTTTACACACCAAGTATTGAATGTAATGACCAAGTAATAGTTAAGAATGAATAGGTACTGATTTAAGTGTTTTTTGTTGTGTGATATATTTGACTATTTTGAAGGAAATATTCTGTAATTTTACATGAAATACTAATGTTTAATTAGGTGAGAGGGTAAATTTATTTTATTTTCTATTGATGTCATTCAAATTAATTTTTGTAACCTTGGCAAGAACTTTGAAAACTGTGCTTGATGAACACTCTATCGCGGTCAAAGTGTTACAAAGACAGTATAATTGTAAACGAATTTATTAAATTTCGTTGTTTTCGTCTAGAAGAGAGATGAGGCATGTGTAAAGTGATTTTTTATTGTACAAAGGGCAATTTTTGTGAGTTTTTTGTTGCAATAAATGTATTTAAGTTTATTAAATTTTCTGGATAAACACTTCCCTTTCTAATAGAACAAAGAAAGACGCACTATCCTTAAAGAAAAATATATTTTTCAAAATTATTTTTTTAAACTGATGATTGAGAGCAGATCACAGTTATGAACCCTCCGAACAATAAAGAAAGTGGGGAGGCGGTTTAAATATAAGTTCGTAGTTGACTTTTATCCTGGTAAATGGAAATGGGAACTTGTGGATTTTCATCCAGAGGAACTGTCTAAAGCAGAAGTCGGAGATGCAGAAGGATTTGTGTTGGGGAGAGCGCAGCGACTCTGGTCTGAAGGTTACTATAATTAACGATTTACAGTAGCTGAGAATCGTTATGAGGGTTAGGTAGTTTAACATTTCAGTTAGTTTAAGAAATGGAGGTACGTTTACGTATTACATAAAGAGGTAATTGCGAATTACGAAAAGAATATAGTGGGAGTTGGTAAAGGTTATCAGTAAAGGAAGAAAGCTTACTTGTTGCTATACTCTGCGAGTTATTAATAAAGTGAGGAAATTCATTACTCTCATGAATGTATAAAATCTACTAGATTTATCGAGTCATATCAACGTAGTGTAGAATAATAGTAGATTTTGACTAGAGATCTAATGTATTAGGTTTAGATTATAGGTATATTTAGGTATATAGTTCAATATAAATATTGATTATATATTTGTTTGGTAGTGTTAGGTAAAAGGCATAGTGTCTTTCAATATTTTGTACTTCTTGTGGACCGCCTATTTCTAACAGAGGTTATGTACCTGCATTAGAACTAGATTAGATAATTAACAAAAAAATTTACAAAACATATTGTTTCAAATGTGTGTGTTTCATAAAACGAATCTCAGAATGTCAAAAGATTTGGCGATCGTCGAGTTGCAAACGGGATGCTTATAACAATTGAAAGATGATTATTTATTAAGAACAATCACAATACGATATTTATTTTTACAGATTGATACTGATACTATTTATGCAAGGAAATGGTATAGCCGAATAAGGGTATAAAAAGTGGCCCCTAATCAAATCGATCATAGTGATACTCATATGAAAGAGAATACAGAAACCATTCCAAAAAATCAGCTTCGTAGTGTAATATGTTTCAGAGATACGAGAAACGTGTTTTTCATGTTTTATTTTTTTCTCTGCTTTTATTTCATGTATCAGGCTGAAACAATGCAGAGGTGGGAAAAAATAGTTGAATTTGAAGGTATTTTTGTCTACCAATTTTAACGCCAAATTGAAATAGAAAAAAGTTTTGAAATTGATTGTCAACGTGATAACGTTGTAGTACTGTTACAGATTTTCCCCTCGAATGTGTCTTATGACATTCTTTAACATATATTTTTTCAGATTTTTATACAATGTGGACGATAGTGAAAAAAAGTAAAACTGATATCATCAGTAGAAACATTTAAAATTTGCGCCAAAAAGTGATTGCAAAATTATTTTACACCGATATTTAATCAATTTATATTTAAATTATTGAAAAGTCTCACTTACCAGCAAGATTTACCACTCTTTTCTGGCAAATGTTTGCTTTATATGGAAAGTACTTATATTACTGAAACATAATTATCAAACTTTTTTTATTTTTAGATTGATGAATTGATTCTAATATAAATCAAATTACTCGGTTTTAAGTTTATTGATTATTCATGTTTATAAAATAAATCAATTTACTCAGTTCATTCATTAATGATTGACAATAATACAATCATAGAAAATTAATCATTGTCACTGTCTTCTTTCAATAACTGGGTTCACGCGTTCGTTTATAAACAGTCTCCTCAAAATTTCCGACGGGTTAACATTTTTTGCGAAGTAATGAACGTGTGCCAAATAATAACTGATTGCAGCTACGTGGGAAAGCATCCCAGGATATAACTTCCGTTCCCATGATCCCAATAATATCGTTTGACTCCCGATATTCCCATGATGGGAAGAGATGGGTGAGTTCCCCCGGTGCACCGATTTTCGCTCGTTCTGCGCAGCACCAGTTTGCGTCACGAACCACGTGACCACAGCACGGGCACTTCGTTTGAAAGCGAGTCAAGACGGGGGCCGCCTTGTTGCATAGAGAGCGAGAAGTGTTGAGAAACATTTTGAAAGTGATATAAAATGTCAATTTTTAATAGTGACCAATCAAAAATAAGACGATGAGAGAGTAATTGAAATAAAAGATGCAATATTAAAATATCTGCTTGCTTGTTTCTGTTTCAATGACTTGCAACTGCGATAATTTTGAATTGAAAGTTGTCTCTAATATTATGATACAAACTGGTGCCTCATTGACTGAAGTCGGATGCGCAAGAGCCCACCCATCTCTTTCCACCACGAATATTTGGATTAATTTTGATACATAATCAATGTAACACCTATACGATTTCTAGTACATATGTCATGATTGAATTTGTATTTATGTATTTGTGAAAATGTTTTTTCCAATCACATTTTGCAGCCAATTTATAATTTTTAAACTGATAAAATTGTTTTTAATGTTTTCACTAACGTCCACGTTGTTTTAAAAATCTGAAAAAAAATATGTTATTAGAATGTTACAAGACACGTTCTAGGGTGGGGAAACTGAGACAGTACTCCAACGTCATCACGTTGAAAATCCATTTCAAAAATTCATTACTTTTTTGTATTTGAATTTGGTCTTAAAATTGGTTGAGAAAAATACCTTCAAATTCAACTGTTTTCTCTGCAATTTCTTTCAGCCTGTTACATACAATAGAATGCGAGAAAAAATAAATCACGTAAATAATAAACATGTAAAAATTAAACACGTTTTTTGTTGTATCTCTGCAACAGATTGCCTTAGAAGGCTGATTTTATGTAATCTACGGCTCTTTCATATGATCATTGCGATTAATGATTTGATTTGGGGGTATTTTTCACCCCCTACTGGGCTATACCCTTTATTTCAAAGTATATAATGTACTTTATTTTTACTGATACGTTATTGCTTGTTATTGTCTTCGATACGGATTTCTATACACAGTTCATACATTACCATATGAACAATGCTACACGTAGTAAGGTACATTAATTTTGCCCGAAAAACATGCAAAGGTGTTGCACCTAGGTAAACAAAAAAGAAATAATATTTATATTTACTACTCAAAATATAAAAAATCATATATATATATATATATATTGTGACGTACCTGATTGTCGGTACTTTCCACTGCAAATATCAAGGTTATAAAGGACGGGTGTCTTACTCGTGAATGGGTCTTCAGAGGGAATTGATAATACATTGGTAAATCAAAGTAATGAATTAGTATAAACACAAACACAATTTATTCATAAATCAAAGTCTAATACACCTGATTAAATACATAAGACCTCGATGTCTTGGTACCAAGATTCTAGTTACCATATAATCTTATCATACCTGGGGCCCCATTAAGTAATTCGACTGTCGCAGCTGCTCGCCCTCGGCGACGGCGACTGTTGACCTTCACCGTAGCTCGGCGTCCCCAGGCGGTTGGTGACGCAGACACGTGCCTCGCCGGTCTGCAGTGGCGGCGACGAGAATTCCTCGGCCGCAATCCGGGATGTTTCCGCTCTCAGTTCCACACATACACACTCACAGCATCTCCTGGATGTCCATTTCGTTCCATCCTATACTCGGATGACGTCGCAGCACTCTTTCTCAGTTCATTTCTGCTCCCCTCTTGCAACCGTCGAGCACGTGGTTACACTCCGTGCCGGCATCCATTACACTACTCACTATTCTATTGTTCTTTCCACTGCATTCCTTATCACGAACGCAATTTAGAGTATCTACGGGCTAAACTCTCCCGACTTCCACATTACCGGCTTCTAATCAGCGATTCTATAAACCTAACACTGTTTCACGTCCTTCGTCTTTGGTAATGTCCTGCTCTGCTTACAGCTAACCGTCTTTTTCCGGCCACTTTCTTACGCTCGCTCTCAGCAACTGTCCTCAACGGCCGTCTCCCGGCTACCGCTTTCAACCGTCGCGCTCGACTCGTAACGGCCGAAATCCCCCCCTCTCTCGCTAGGCCACGGCGGAGGCAGCGTCCACTCTTCCCCCCACCGTTTGTCCTCGCACCTGCCGCTATGCCGCGCAGTTCAAAATGAGTAGTAATTATACTCCTGTACTTTTTGTCTTTAATTGCGTATGGAAACGCTTCCGCGTTTCAATATATATAATGTAATATACTTTTTTTCAGATCTCGCTTTATTATTTTTCATATACCTAAATATACTAAATGTAGAAGAATAAAGAGGAGTCTAAAGAATTTTAATTTTCAAACCTTAACTTTTCAACTTCTACAAGCCGTATATCTCAATGACCACGTTTGTCGTAATATGCGGCCTATAACAAGAGCCTTTCACTAGATGAGAATCATCTATTAAATGACGAGAAGTACATGAGAATGAAGATACGTTTGCCCAAACGTAGATACTGGGGAATCGATTTAAGTGGCATCAACAACTAAAGAATTTTCGACGCGCAGGACCATATATTTTAAATAATTAACCTACAAATACATTTCACATCTCACGAGCGGATCTAATATTCCATGATTATTCTATTTAGAAACGCATGAAAGACAAAGGATTCCCGGTACACCCACATATTGGGTCCCAGCGTAACCGACGCATGTGGTTTTTGCGTGTTAGCATAAAGCCGAGGCGCAAACAAAGCCGGGATAAATGACCATCAATCTCTCCTGAAGCCTTCCTATTTGTGCCGTGTCAGTCGGCACGCATTCCCGAAGCATCTGCGCTGTGTCGTAGGCTCATGATGCACGCGCACGTGCAAATGCGCCTGCGTTGCAGATTAAGTGATCTGTGAGAGTGATTGCTCTTGGGGTCAGTAACTGAAAAGTAGATAAATTCTCCCTGCCAGCGACGGCGATCATCGACGTGATGATGACGATGACGATGGAGGTAATGAAACAGCCTTTGTGACTGTGTTGGACTATCTCCTCTGATACGAGACTCACCTGGCAGGCTGAGTACTGGTACAACAAGGCATAAAACTATTTACGCAAGGAAATACTACTAAAGGAATGGCTTCAATGATACTTTCTAAGCACGACCCCTAATCTAGTTACATGGTAGGAGTAAATGATTGTACTAAAGTCTAATGTTAGCTGTGTATATTTGAATTGCATCATGTGTGTGATTTTAAAAAAATCATCATTCACCTCACCTATTCAGGGTTTGAGAAAAAACATTTAGGAGAATATCAAAGTTGGACGATTAAATTGAGAAAATCGCCTCAGAAGAAGAAATGATCAAAAGGAGGTGACTGTTGAGAGTGTTCATTCTAATTTGAAACAATTGGTCCACGGATTGTAAACGAATTGAATGCGTCTGTAGCAGGTTCCGAATGTCTAAATCACAAAAAAAAAATTTGAGGCGATTTTTTGATTGTTGTAAAATTAAATATACAATGTGTTCTTCGTATTACAACTCGCACAACATTAAAAAGAAAATTTTAATAAAACAAAACAAAAAACAACTAGCGATGATACAACAGTGTAGATACTCCCTCGAATTATTTAGAACGAGTTTTTTGGAAACATTGGGCTCCTCTGCAACGCAGAGGTGTAGTACCATGAAGAACAAGGTCGTAAGCTGAGTGGTGTCGATGCTCCAATGTATAGTCAAGCTACTTTAGCGGACTGAATAAATTTCAATTTAGAAGATATACTTGGTTGTCGCAAGTAGGGAAAGCAATTCCTTTCGTGGTATGTTTCTGATTAGATTGGGTATCCGATGACGATAATAGATATCATCGTTTTATGTAATGGAATATGTATTTCATAGAAAATTTGAATAGAATAGTGATATTCAAGTCTTAGAAAGCGCTTTGTAAATCTAAGGAAATGGTTTAAAAAACGAAATCTTTGAATAATTGCCATGATGTAAATACGGTTTATATAATTGAGCGGTGTATATATAATATATATGTCAGCGAAGTGTATTGTTGCAAACTGTTACATTTTATATTCCTTAATGTAATTTAATATAAAGGGAGAAACAAAAAAAACATATTATTTAGGTTTGTTTAAATAGTATCGCCAAATATCATATGTCTCTTTATACGACATTAATATTTTATTGTATTGCTGCACGAGTATTAACTACGTTCAAGACTAGAATAATGGAGTGCTATAGTAGTACTAATGTTAATATAGGGTTAATAACACTTATTGAAAAACTGTAGTGAAAAAAAGGTCATTATTGATTTTGAGATATGGTCCAACGTGGAGCTGTACGGAAACGGCCCAAAAAATCACTTTTGGCCGCATTAAACGCAGAATTTATTCTTCTTTAACTTTTTTATGGGCCACTTAATTGATAAATGGGTTAGTTTAGTTGATATTACCAAAAAAGCACAATTTAAAACGAAACTTATTCATAATAAGTATGCGTTATATATATGCCTTTGGTCTTATTCAATGTAGAATTTTATCCCCTCCTTTAACTTTTAATATTACTATATTAGAATTCTCCTCTATACAGCGACTGAATTTGTCCCAGCATTCTAGCTAGGGCCAAAAATTTTCCACCGTCTGGAGTCAAACCCTAGGTTCTCCCGGTCAGTCTCTGCAGAAATGTTGGCTCTGAGGTAATCATCCGGTGAATGTAGTGTAAGTTGTTAAACGGCAACCGATGGGACAGGGTGTCGTAGGGGTCCTAGAATCGACGGGAGTGACCCGTTTCCGTACTTCCTCCAGTCAGTGGCGTTGTACCCACCTACTCAGCTCGAGTCCAAAATCCACCAAAGCCTCTTTAAGAAACCAGGACCTCCCAATCTTCAAGTCGCTACTGCGCACCCTAACACGTCCTTGGCTCTATTCTTTGACCCAGTGAATTGAATCGTGCAACTCGGGCCCTCAAGCTGTTCCGTGACTTCCTTCCGCCCGCGCGCCAACAAGAGCGAAATCCGTCGGCGACGTGGCAGCGCCCTTTCACGCGGCAGACAAAGCGCTGCGGTTTAGATCAGAGGCGGTAGATCTCCGCGGCCCATTGTCAACGCGGAGGCTCATTTGCATCGCAGGTGTCAGAAAAGACGTTGCGCAAGGGGCGGGAGGCGCGCGCAGTTATCGAACGGGCCATCAAAGGGTTTCCCTGTTTCCTGGAAGCAGGTCGATGGTAGTCGCTGCCTCCGGTTGCCAGCTATTCGCGCGAAAGTCAAGTCATCGTCAGAGACACCGCCCCGTCCACCGTCATGGACTTAGCTGCCTTTTCTATCGAAGACACCGATGTTGGCGGACTCTCCGACACCGACACCCCCTCCGACACCCCCTCCGACACCCCCTCCGACACCCCCTCCGACACCCCCTCCGACACCCCCTCCGACACCCCCTCCGACACCCCCTCCGACACCCCCTCCGACACCCCCTCCGACACCCCCTCCGACACCCCCTCCGACACCCCCTCCGACACCCCCTCCGACACCCCCTCCGATACCCCCTCCGACACCCCCTCCGACACCCCCTCCGACACCCCCTCGGACATCCCTTCCGACTCTGTCAAAGTCTCCGACACCGTTTGTAAAACCGTTTCCGAGACCGTCTCTGACACCTACACCGTCTCCGACACCTTCCCCATCTCCAACACCGTCACTGTCCTCGACTCCATCTCTATCTCCTACGCCGTCTCCGACCATCACCGACACCGTCTGCGATACCGTCTCCAACACTAGACGGATGATAGTAGCGCTTCGGTACGCTCGCTCGCGCCGTCTTTGACTTTCGCTCTCCCTTTCCGGTGACGGACTTCAAGACGGCCCTGCGACACGAGCTATAGCTGCTCCCCCGCACCCGCTCGCCCGCTATTCTGGCAGCGCTAACGACGTGAGAAATCACTGCCCTAATTACGCAACCGGCAAACTCATTTTCATGTCAACATTGAAACAGCGCACTTGGTAGTTTCGTAATTAACATTTATCATTTTCATCGATTCGCTTGTAACGAAACAAGATAAATGAGTGGGGAGGCCTCCACGCCACGACAGATTGTACAGAGGTTAAAACACAAATTGGTGTGTCTATTTGGAGTTGATGTAGTTATTTTCTGAACATTTGGAACGGGGGAGGGGCGCCAATAGTTGCAGTGTGAATGCGTGTTTCTTGTGCCGTTGGATCGTGTTTTTTCCTCCAATGAGTGCTCTACATGCATTTATGGATTTGTTTTTGGTCGGTTTTTCAACCGTCACTTTGCTTAAATGAATCATTCATTAAGCGAATGGAGATATTTTCCCACTCCCCACTTACAGATACAAATTGAATTTATTGTAGATTTTGAAAGTGGAAAAATGGTATAATGAAAGTTTTTAATTTGAGATGGGATGGGATGTAATAGTGTTATCTAATGGTAACGGACGTGTGAATTGAATGGTTTTTATTTTTAAGCTTCCATGGAGGAACATTTCGACTCTAACGTATGGCACTAAAAACCCCGATAATAGAGAAGCATACCACAATATAAAAATACGTCACTAAAGTTTTCAGTGTTGTCCTACACAGTTTCAAAGAGAGTAAATAGTAGAGAATTTCAAATGAAATACGCGGCGAGAAACAACATTTGGACAATACGCAATAAAAAACTAAATATAATTTGAATAACATTCTGCAACGTGAAAGAAAATTTATAAAGAATAATAATTGGCATCGAGAAACTGATGTATTGCAACAAGCAATATATGAATTTTTAGATTATTTGCCATTTAAAGAGATAAAGGAACGTGCTCTGGTTGTAATTGCTCTGCCTTCGGTTGTAATAAGAAATGAAAAGGAAGTAACTGGTATAAAATTAAAAAAGTGCTTATGTAAATACAAACATACAATAGCAACTCGTTACAATTGAAAGTTCGTGGAAAAATATCTTCAAGAAAAAACTGAGAGAGAAAGAGTAAGGGAGAATTGTAATTATTTTGTATTATCAGCCAATAAACATAAATGAATTCTGAGAAGACAGTATTCTCACAAATGCAGTCAAAATTCCACATAATAAAATATCCCAAAACAAGACCAAAAACGATATTCACACTTCGGAGGTTAAGTTCCTTTCTCGTTTTCTAGATAACTCACTATCGTTTAAGCGTCGGGCGCGGTGTTCTAAGAGCTCACACGGGAGACAATTCGGCGACTGCGCAGGAGAGAGTCCGAAGATAGTCACCTGATCCACGTCCTTCACTGCGCATGACCAAGTCGTGCCCTGAGGAAAAAAGCTTATTTGACTCAAAGCGATGATCACATGCGTGAAAAGTTACAAACACGACTAGCTCATTGGCCACGGAGCTTGTCACGACAATTCGCTTAGTCCACTCGACTCGCCGTCTCGCCTCACCCACTAGCCCATCCACTCGCCACACCTGCACGCCTAGTCCATACGATTCGTTCTCTCGCTTCACCCACTCACCTCGCTCATTCGCGGAGACAACTCACCAAGCCCACACACATCGCCCACTAGGCACGACAACTCGCCTCACCTACACGCCTGGTCTACTCGATTCGTTCTCTCGCCTCACTCACTCATCACGATCACTCGCCGAGACAGCTCACCAGCCCCACTCGCATCTCCCACTGGGCACGGAATATCGCCTGGTCCATTTCTATCGTTCTTTAGCCCCACCCAATCACCACGCTCTCTCGCCGAGACGCTCAGCAAACCCATTCGCATCGCCCACTAGGCCCGACCATATGCCACGAGAACTCGCCATGCCAACACGCGTAGCTCACTCGATTCACCCTCCAACCTCACCCATTTGCGAGGACCTCTGTTTAGCCCCGTCACCCACTCCCCACGAGAGCTCTCCTCCTCTCCCCTACTATGTACTTTCTTCACGTCCTCTGCCCCAGACCATGTGAGCGGAACGTCTTTCCGACTCCTTCCCTCCTCATCCTTTCCAATCGTTCCATCATCCTTCGTGCTCCTCTTCCCCGCTTCCCTTCCACTTCCTTCACGTCCTCCGTTCCACGCCTCATTGGCGGAGAACGACTCTTTCCCACTCGTTCCTCCATCATCCTTCGTGCTCCTCTTCCCCGCTTCCCTTCCACTTCCTTCACGTCCTCCGTTCCACGCCTCGTTGGCGGAGAACGTCTCTTTCCCACTCGTTCCTCCATCATCCTTCGTGCTCCTCTTCCCCGCTTCCCTTCCACTTCCTTCACGTCCTCCGTTCCACGCCTCATTGGCGGAGAACGTCTCTTGCCCACTCGTTCCTCCATCATCCTTCGTGCTCCTCTTCCCCGCTTCCCTTCCACTTCCTTCACGTCCTCCGTTCCACGCCTCATTGGCGGAGAACGTCTCTTTCCCACTCGTTCCTCCATCATCCTTCGTGCTCCTCTTCCCCGCTTCCCTTCCACTTCCTTCACGTCCTCCGTTCCACGCCTCGTTGGCGGAGAACGTCTCTTTCCCACTCGTTCCTCCATCATCCTTCGTGCTCCTCTTCCCCGCTTCCCTTCCACTTCCTTCACGTCCTCCGTTCCACGCCTCATTGGCGGAGAACGTCTCTTTCCCACTCGTTCCTCCATCATCCTTCGTGCTCCTCTTCCCCGCTTCCCTTCCACTTCCTTCACGTCCTCCGTTCCACGCCTCATTGGCGGAGAACGTCTCTTTCCCACTCGTTCCTCCATCATCCTTCGTGCTCCTCTTCCCCGCTTCCCTTCCACTTCCTTCACGTCCTCCGTTCCACGCCTCGTTGGCGGAGAACGTCTCTTTCCCACTCGTTCCTCCATCATCCTTCGTGCTCCTCTTCCCCGCTTCCCTTCCACTTCCTTCACGTCCTCCGTTCCACGCCTCATTGGCGGAGAACGTCTCTTTCCCACTCGTTCCTCCATCATCCTTCGTGCTCCTCTTCCCCGCTTCCCTTCCACTTCCTTCACGTCCTCCGTTCCACGCCTCATTGGCGGAGAACGTCTCTTTCCCACTCGTTCCTCCATCATCCTTCGTGCTCCTCTTCCCCGCTTCCCTTCCACTTCCTTCACGTCCTCCGTTCCACGCCTCATTGGCGGAGAACGTCTCTTTCCCACTCGTTCCTCCATCATCCTTCGTGCTCCTCTTCCCCGCTTCCCTTCCACTTCCTTCACGTCCTCCGTTCCACGCCTCATTGGCGGAGAACGTCTCTTTCCCACTCGTTCCTCCATCATCCTTCGTGCTCCTCTTCCCCGCTTCCCTTCCACTTCCTTCACGTCCTCCGTTCCACGCCTCGTTGGCGGAGAACGTCTCTTTCCCACTCGTTCCTCCATCATCCTTCGTGCTCCTCTTCCCCGCTTCCCTTCCACTTCCTTCACGTCCTCCGTTCCACGCCTCATTGGCGGAGAACGTCTCTTTCCCACTCGTTCCTCCATCATCCTTCGTGCTCCTCTTCCCCGCTTCCCTTCCACTTCCTTCACGTCCTCCGTTCCACGCCTCGTTCGCGGAGAACGTCTCTTTCCCACTCGTTCCTCCATCATCCTTCGTGCTCCTCTTCCCCGCTTCCCTTCCACTTCCTTCACGTCCTCCGTTCCACGCCTCATTGGCGGAGAACGTCTCTTTCCCACTCGTTCCTCCATCATCCTTCGTGCTCCTCTTCCCCGCTTCCCTTCCACTTCCTTCACGTCCTCCGTTCCACGCCTCATTGGCGGAGAACGTCTCTTTCCCACTCGTTCCTCCATCATCCTTCGTGCTCCTCTTCCCCGCTTCCCTTCCACTTCCTTCACGTCCTCCGTTCCACGCCTCGTTGGCGGAGAACGTCTCTTTCCCACTCGTTCCTCCATCATCCTTCGTGCTCCTCTTCCCCGCTTCCCTTCCACTTCCTTCACGTCCTCCGTTCCACGCCTCATTGGCGGAGAACGTCTCTTTCCCACTCGTTCCTCCATCATCCTTCGTGCTCCTCTTCCCCGCTTCCCTTCCACTTCCTTCACGTCCTCCGTTCCACGCCTCATTGGCGGAGAACGTCTCTTTCCCACTCGTTCCTCCATCATCCTTCGTGCTCCTCTTCCCCGCTTCCCTTCCACTTCCTTCACGTCCTCCGTTCCACGCCTCGTTGGCGGAGAACGTCTCTTTCCCACTCGTTCCTCCATCATCCTTCGTGCTCCTCTTCCCCGCTTCCCTTCCACTTCCTTCACGTCCTCCGTTCCACGCCTCATTGGCGGAGAACGTCTCTTTCCCACTCGTTCCTCCATCATCCTTCGTGCTCCTCTTCCCCGCTTCCCTTCCACTTCCTTCACGTCCTCCGTTCCACGCCTCGTTCGCGGAGAACGTCTCTTTCCCACTCGTCCCTCCATCATCCTTCGTTCTCCTCTTGCGGCTTCGCGTGCGCGAGTGTCGGCGCCGGGCGTCGGTCGCCAGCCCTCAATCGCGAACGTGTGTGAAGCCGGTGGCGCGCGCCGCCGCCGCCGCGGTCACGCGCGCGGGTGCTGCGGTGGCCCGCGCCGCACGCCCCCCCCCCCACTGCCCCCTCCATCCGCCTTCGGTCCGCGCACTGCGCGTTGATCGCTGTGCCCGTCTGCACCGCCTTCGCCTGCCGCGCCGGCCGCGCGCGTTAAAGCCGATAGTTTGAATGGCCAGCCGTTGGCCGGAGTCGCACTTTAGGGCAAAGTTCGGCCTTTCGGTATTCGCGGAATGAATTTCTTCGCCGGTTGCCTTCTAGTACACGATAGTTAATTTATTTATGTCCGTTTTTGGAATCAAAATTACCTATTTCAGTGAAAGAGGCATGTGTGTGACATTTTGGAAGATGTTACGATTCTCTACAGTCAGTTTCTGAAATGCATAAAGATCCATTCACAATGCAAACTTAACATAAGCATAACGCATAGGCGTAAACATTAACGGAAGTGATCTACTGAAGTATTCACAATGTCTAACATAAACGTAACCAAAATAAGTGTTTCTATTGGCTGTTGGACATTCTAATTTACTATTGGTTGGATGTGAATCGATTATATTGGAGGTGAATCGTTGAATCGATTTCGAGGTATCGACTGTGTCCATAGCCCATATAACGTTAGTTCGTCTATCGACTTTGCTTCTCTTTCGATTCTTGATTTTGAGTTAGTACAAATTTGAATCTGTGTTACTAATTTCGAATGCACCCAGAAATGGAAATTATACTATGCAGACTCCAGCCACGTGAGAAGTGACAATACTTTCATCAGAAACTTTGGAGATCGTGACAAATCTTAAAACAATGAAACAGTTTCGATTTTGGAGTGAAAATGTAAATTTTTGATTGTGCTATTCCAGCTCTTCACATACTGCGCATATCTCCTGAATTCTCATACTAGTCAGCCTGCTTACGACATAACTGATGTCATGCTACTGCAAGACAAGACTCTCAGAAAGAACCCGCCAGGGATAAAATATTTGCTATTCACGTGTTGAATATTGGAAGAGCAATTTTTTTTAATATTATTGATATATAAAGAACTGTTGAACTGTCTGATTCTGTTCAGCAGCATATTCGTTGCTTCAGGCCACTAATCTACATAAATAATTACGAGTGTGCGTATATATTGAGAGAAAATTAAGCATCATATGGCCATATGAGGGGTGCCAATGGCCTCGTTACATACATAGAAACTCGGAAAAATTCCAAAACGCTACATAGATTCAATTTTCAATAAAAAACAAATATTTGGTTATTATTCCGCCTATTCTCATACTGCGCGTAGCGGCTGAATTCTAATCTTCAGAGCATCATTGCTTATGACACAACAAAATTCATACTACAGCAAGACTCCAATTAAGGTTTAATATTTGCTTTTCACGTGTTGCATTAAGACATTTCTCATTTTTTGTATGTTTGCTATATAAAGTACTATTTTACTTTACATAGCAAACATACAAAAATTGTTGTAGTATATGAAAGTTATAGGACGTTATTGCAGGACTAGTAAGGGCAGCTTTTGTTAAAATATTTCATTTAATTCAGTGTTCTAAGCCAGAGTTTTATTTATTGTTATTGGGATTCTTTTTGGAAAACAATTATATGTGACTCTGTTTCAGAAGCATTTTTGCGGACGAAATCACTCGAATTATTCAATGTTTAAATCCTTCAAAGAAATGCAAATAACTACTTGACGACAACCTTTGGCCAGAATAACTGAACTTAGTACTAGCTTTACTGAGTTTTTTCGAGAGAAGCTACAAATTCGCCTGAGAACGAATGTGAGTCAGAGTCACTATTCGGCAACACCACCCACATTCAGCGCAAGTAAACAATTAATTCACTCTCTACGATTGCTCCAGTGATTTCCTAGGAAATAAATTCTCTTAGGAGTGGAAAAAAAAACTCTGACGTGATGAATGCTGTGCCAACAATCTTCGCTTACCATTTCTTCCCGCATTACTCGCCTGCTCGTTGCTGGCAGTGGTTCCAGATGCCTCCCGGACAGACTGATGCAAACGACGAGTGACACAGCGCAGCGAACAAGCTGTTCCCCCGGCGCGACCAGCGGCAGATGTAGCGGCAGGATATTCGATGAGCCAATCTCGCTCCTCGCCAACCCTCTGCTCCTCCTTCGAGAGAGCCGGAGAGGAAAAAGAGCAAAGCTGTCAAGAGACAGTTGTAATTTGTTTCTTCATGACGTACGTCGCTATCTCTGCCGCGGAGGGCCGTCCGCGAGGATGGTTAAAAACAGGAGCGAAGACGTTAATTGCAGGAGTCCTCGAACTTCATGAGGCTGTAAATAGAGGCTCCCTCATTAGCTTGCTAACAAAGTTTTGTACTTCGAGTTAAGCGAGTTCCCGACACCTCGCTGTAAAAATTGCTTCTTGAAATGGTTTTACCTTCACAAACTTAGCGTTCATTGAAGAATAAGGGAAGTTCTAATTATTGAAACATATTTGAATACTTGAAAACATTGTCTGATCATTATCGTCTCTGGTAATTTTATTTTTATACTGCAATAAAACACGTCTGTAACCCTCACACCTTTAATAATACTGAAATGAATTATTAATTTATATAATTTTAGACATGAAATTAACATAATCCCGTTTTCTGATTAAGTACTAAAAGCAACAATTTGTTTAGAGCATTAGGGGAAGAAAAATATACGAATACGAAAATACGAATACGAATACGAAAATAATCGTATTGTGTACCGATTTTAAAGACGCAGATTTTCTCTTGCTTTCAAGATAATTCGAATCCAACTGTCCAACCGTGATTTACTGATCATCGTTGACTTACTGTTGAGTTGGTGTGAACAAAATTTGTTGATTTTCAAATTTAGATCACTTTCCAACTTTATTTATTTTACTGTCTGATAGGTGACTGGAAAATGTACCAGAAAAGCGAATGAGATTTTCGTTCACTGTAAGAAGCTCGAGAACTCCTACGAACCCCTCGAGAGTGCTACCTATTTAATCATAGGTTAAAACATTCCTTTGTTCTGTGATTTGATTTCCTGACTCGTGGTTGTTCATGCGTTATACGAGATTAGGTTAAACTATCTCGTAATACTTCAATTTTGTTAAATCGATTTTAATTATAACATTAATTACCGATAATTACAATTCTTAATGCTAATGTCTCATCTTAGGCTTAGTATTTACACGTATGTAAATCATTGTGGATAATGTCATAGAATGGCATGGCAGCTAAAGGAGTTGGAGTTAACTTTGCGTTTGCGTTTGCATTTGTGTCATCCTTAGGCGAGCGCCTAACCGGAAGGCGCGAATCCAGTCGCCCCCTCCCTTCCGCCTACGCGCGGCGGCGGCGTCTCACCTGAGGTGACAGCAGAATATCGATGCGCGCGAGGCCGGGAAGGGAGAGGAGGGTACAGCGAAGCCTGAGGGGCGGGATGGAACGGTATTGAGCAGGCAAGGCGGAGGGGGTTGAGCAGGCAAGGTGGAGCGGTCGGGGTAGGAGGAGCAAGGCGGTTGGGGTGAGGTGGGAGGGAAGAGGTTGAGAGGGGAGGAGGAGAGGAAAGGCGGGCAGGAGAGGGGCGGGGAGGGATGGGTTGAGTGGAGAGGAATGGGGAGGCGGGGGGGAGAGGAGCGAGATGGGAGAGCAAGGTGGTTGCGGTGGGGCCGGAGAAGAGGGGTTGAGCGGGGAGGAGGAGGAGAGATTCTGGGAGGAGGGAGGCGGGGTGGGAGGAGTGAGGCGGTTGGGATGGGGCGAGACGGGATTGGCCTTAAGGGTATGGGAGTGCTGGGAAGAGACGAAGGGGGGGAGGCGGGGAGAAACATAATGGGGCGTGGCAGGGCGGTGGTGGGCGGGGCGGAAGGAGCCAGAGGGGTGGTGGGTGGCGGCTGGGCAAGAGTGAATCGGAGGCCCGCCGCACGAGCAAGCGGGAGAATCGCGCGTTGCGCCGATCTGCACTCAACTCCTGGCGGCGGCGGCGGCGGCGGTAACGTCAACGAATCCCTTGCCAAGAGGTAGGCACTCTCCATGGTCAAATAAAGACTAGGGCGGCGTTTCCCGAACCTTTGGGTCTCCGAACTCTCTAAAACACGCTTTACTTTCGCGAAAACTTATCCTTTCCGTATACTTTATTAAGCTTTCAAGTCTACATACTTCTTCTTTCAGTGAATTTTGTAGGTTAATTGTTTTGCATAACGTCGTAAGTTGGAAAATGAGGCAGAACGTTTCTAATTATGCTATTTCAAAATAGTAATAAATGAAATTATTATTTAATGGAAATCTTTTATTAATATGTAAGTATTTATTTTTAAGAAAACATTACTCTTTGCAGTTAATGTGGTTTCATTTTGCTACATTACATTGCTTTAAATTGGGAATTTATTTTGACAGCTAAGTCCGTAAGTCATCAATTTATGGATAACTCGTTTAATTACGTACGTATAATTTTATTAGTAATTCTTTGGAACGGAATTTATAAACAATTTTGAAAAGCTCTTATAAGGGTTCCGTAGACCCCTCTCCCTTTTTAAAACAATTTAGAACTGGAGGACGAAAAGGAATTCGAATATTTACATCCATCTCGGGGATTTTCAAATCTTTTCGCTACATCTCACATCTGTGGGAGCTACTTTTCAAAGAAAGTGTTTCTTATTTCTGTTTTCTTTCCTGTAAGAATCGTACTTAATCTACTACTTCGATAAGTGTTAAATCACCCACCACTAACAAGAAAACATAACAGACCTGGTTGGTTGAACCTCGGTGAACTCCTGGGTTTTCCAACTTACACGTCATTCATTTGCTCTACGTCGGCCTAATGTCGTATTATCTGAAACAACTCGTAATCGCCAAGTCGTGAATAGTACCCTTCTGAACGTACCTCTATTCAGTAATCCAGAAGTCTATCGAAAGTAAGCAATAGATCACCGAATATGTTTGGTGAGTCCAAACAACCAGAGAGCGCTTTCTTCACGGCACCGCTTAGAATTGGCGGCCGAATTTCAATACAAGTACACTTTCTTCAATCCCTCCCCCGGCCAGAAAGTGCACTTGCTAAGGGCATACAATATCCAATTTCCAAATATTTAAACATTAAGATGGATAATATCTTTCATTTGTTGTTTTATTAACATGCATAATTCTTATGCGAATTCCTAAATGTTCTTCACGCTTTGTTTGAAAATGTTTATTGTTACTCTTATTTATTTTATATGTTTACTTTTGGTGAATTTAATTTTTAATTATTATTTGTCTTTATGAATATGTGGTTCATTGCATAGTGTTGTATAATATGTAGCTAACATGAGTTTCCTATCTGAATTATGTATGTTATGGAACAGGAAAATCTCGATCGTTTCGAGTATAATCTGCTTTTACCAGGGCCTCGATATAAGAGTTTTACTTCCGAAAAATTCGACGTTTTCCGGCGCACGATCACATAATTTTCTCTTTTTACGAAGCACCACTAAGTACCTTCGAAAAGGTAAGAAAGTAAAAACCAGTGATAAAATGATATTTTTGCGTAAATGTAGCCGTATATGAACTTATTAATATTAACTGTGTAACCAATAATTATGCAGCATAGAGCTCATCTCGCTGTACCTGTAATTACTCTGTTCTTTTATCATGAAACTATAGGATATTGAGCAGACTTTGAGCTTGCGATAAGAAAGTTCAAAGCAAATACATTTGATAGTATAATATTTTTATATATTTGAAAATTTCAAAAGAATATTTTATTGTAACACATCCTTCTAAATGTGAAATATGTCAATTTTTTAGAAGCGGAGTTGTGTAGTGAAAGACCAATAAGAACTTTAAAACCACACAATTACATTTTTGAAGTTTGAGAAACAATTATATAGTCTTTCATCAACGATTCCCAAGGGGAATTCTTCTGAGGGATATTGTCCTTTGATAATTTAGTTACGTAAGAAGTGACGGAGATACTATTTTTTATTTATTTTCTATGTCCTGTAGTCATAGACTGTGGTTCGTGAAGTGCGGTAGCGGCTAAATCGTTCAGCCGATTTTCTCCAAAATTGATATTCCCTTAACATTCGGCCTGATGTCGCGACCCCTTGAATTTGAAAACGATGCTTTAATTTGAGGGTATTTTACATGAAGCCGCTGGGGTGTCAATAACTTGAAATCTACCACCTCAGGGTTTCAGTTTTCTATATTTATTTACAATTAATTTCTGGTAAAAATGATTGTTAAAATATTATGGGTGGGTTTTGGAAATATCTTGAATCATGTATAAGTTGGATTCCGTTGATCTAGAAACATTTATGAATTTGTCATCCAGTTCGGTCGTCACCTACAGCATAATTTAATAAACGTTATGCCGATTTATTAATGGTTTAAGACAGATTCACGAGTACACATTTCATAAAATTGGATAGTTACACTGAGAAAGTAAATTTAATACCAATATCTTTGTTCCGGGAATAGCGCAATTTTCAGATTTTAATAATCGAAGATGCTTTAACTTTCTCGAAGAATTTTGCTACTAATGAGACCACAACGATTACCGTGTCACTTCGTTTGATCCTCCTAGCTTCGCTGGTTGTAGTGCCTCTGGGAGATCCTAGAGTTCCGACGGTGGCAGGATAATCGACACTAGCAAGATTGCTAGGTCGAATTCAGCCACTGTCTGGAGGAGAATTCTAGCAGCCGGCTGCTCTGATCGGTAGTTTTCTGCCGTTTCTCCCATCAACACCAGAGGAAAGCCTAAAAACGGGCCAATGACCGCGAGCAGTCTTTTCTTCCTCTTCCTTGTCCTATCCTCGCCATTTACTTACTATTACACTTGAGAGCATTCCATTACCACACATGTCGTAGATATGTCGGGAGCCTAGAGCTTGTCCCATTTGGGGCGGTGTCCCTCTGGTGGGAGATACCTGGTTGGGGAAAACCTCGCATACCAACGTGTATGTCGGTGCCGGATCTTACCATCCAGCGGAGGGCAAATCACCGCCACATCCCGAAGAAATAAACATTCTCTACACTCACGAAACTAATGACCGTAGCAGTTGACGCGCTGATTAACACGAAATTACCAATCAACCGTATGACACTTTTGGACGAAAAGTGATCTCAGTGCCTTGAATGATTTTAACAGACGATGGCGCCACCGGAACATTTCTTGGAAAGAAAATCCAACCAACGTACTCATCAACGCCGCTGCACTGCGTCTTCTGGATGGAAACTGCTACGCTGGCCAGTACCGTACGATCTTGCGAGTACTTGCTATTTCTGTACTCTTTTGTGCTGTTTATTGTTCATCAAGTACCAACATGTGTAGTATTTGTCTTCTCGAAAAATTCATGTAAAAAACAATTTAGTATTTCATTTAAAAATCTAGTGATGCTAAAACAGCACCTACTTTCTCGCCCATAATTGAACGCAAAAGTACGCAAAAAGTACTCAATCGTTTGAAAAATTGTTCTTGAACTTATTTCAAAATCTACCTTTAAGGAACAGTTTTCATTATGGGAAAAATCTCTATCTTCATAATTATATTTGGAGGACGACGCCGAAAAATTGTGAAATTTTGAAATTTTCTAAAAATCAGAGTTTTAACGAAAATGAGACCTGCATCATTCTCTTAAACGTCCTTCACACTATTAACAACAAAATTTAATAAAAAGTTAAAATTAATAAAAAATGCATTTTTTTGAAAATGTGAAAAATATCTCAGCGGCTTCATGTAAAGTACCCCCAAATTAAAGTATCGGTTTCAAATTCAAGGGGTCGCGACTTCAGTCCGACTGATAAGGGAATATCAATTTTCGAGAAAATCGACTGAACGATTTAGCCGCTATCACTGTTCACGAACCACAGACTGACGGACACACGGACGAACAGAGAGACGTTTCGCAGTCATTCTATATTGCGTAAGCTGCGGAGAGAAAGTAAATGTTGATTTAATATCGTTAAGATAAAAAATTAAAAATTGCTGAAATACTATTTGTTACCACTGGCGAGACGATACCTCCGGAATCGTATGATTTTGTTTTGAATATCGTCAACGGTTTAGAGAATATTCGAGGTGGACGTTTTTATTAACTAATGCTATGTGAAACCATTACTTAAGATATTTTTAAGCGAATGTCATAAACATGTTTTACATAAAACTTTTATCGTTTTATAATGATTTACGAATTGTGACTGGTGTGAATTAGAAGATTTTATCATTTGAAACGAGGCTACACGTAGCATATACATTCGTGATAAAAAGCACTGAAATAAAAATATCCACCAAGCATTTTTTTTATATATAACCCCAAAAGTCTTTTCTGATACTTCATGGAAATCAATAAAATATCTTGACACATTAAATGCAATATTTGCCACTAAAACTCTGAAATAAGTTGTCTGCTTACTTGAGCTCTATTAAAGAGATTTTATTTTGAAATTTAGTAATTGCTCCTTCGTGCGCAAACCTCAAACTAAATTTAGTTAATTTCTGAACTGACGGTAATAGTAGGGAACTGACTCGTACGCCAGCTTTCTCTCGTGATTGCTTTCAATTTAAGTATCTTTAAACATTCAATCAAGGCTTTTACGAATGATAACTATTTAATTTGAATTTCGTGTCAAGAAAAAATATCTGTAAAACGTTATCTGAAGTTCGTAACATTGCAATAATTTTAATTGTGTAAGAACCTTGTAATGATTTTTGTCTTGTACATACCAGAACCCCTTTAGTAAATAGAAAACATTTTGTAGTTCGGGTAAGAATCCACAAGATTTTGTTTTAAAATTATCTGCCAAAATCTTTTTTTATTTTCGTGAGCAAACGTTATTTAATCTTATAAAAATTGTTTAAGATACACGATAATTTTTGACATACTTCTATTCAATGAAAAAATCAAATTTTGAATTAAAAAATAAAACAAATTTTATATGAGTAAGATAATAGATAGGGGTAAGATTATTATATACACTGTAAATAAGAGATGGATGCAAACAATATCTTTTATTAGATATAATTTCAGTGGTACATCTTGTGCCACAATACTTACATAACAAATAATTACTTAACAATACAATTAGCTAATACAAGGTCTAAATGCGAAAATACCATAAAAATGAATTTGTGTACACTGAAGAGCCAAAAAACTTTACACCTGCCTAATAACGTGTAATGCCCCCGCGAAAACGCAGAAGTGCCGCAAAACGACGCGGCATGGACTCGGCTAACGTCTGACGTAGTACTGGAGGTAATTGACACCAAGAATCCTGTAGCGCTGTCCATAAACCCATAAGAGTACGAGGGGGTGGAGATCTCTTCTGAACAAACGTTGCAAGGCATCCTAGATATGCTCAATAATGTCATGTCTGGGGAGCATTACAAAAATTCTCCCGCTGCCAGAATTTACGACGATAGCAAGGAGCATTGGGAGGACATGCCATCAACGGCATTTGGGACAGAAGACCTCTTGAAGACCGGCGTGGAAGATATCTTAGTAATCTTACGAACATTGATATAAGAAATACCATACGGAATTTGTGACTATACAAATTAAGGATATATCATTAGTGATCTCAAAGACCAATAGTTTTCCAAATGTAGATCTGCAGAATAGGTGTCAATTCTTTATTATCAAATAGAGTAAAAACGTTAATAATTTATTTGCCATCATTTTATACAACGGAATAATACAGCAAAATGTCCTGAAATCGCGGCTCTGTACAGAGTCGCTCGTCCACGTATAACAATAAAATAAGAAGGTTAAGTATTTTATGTGGAACCCAGACTTTTACAGTCAATGTCATGTTTGAAATAGCAATATTAATCAATATTGTAATAAATGTAATATTAACCGGGCTACATAATAATTAGTGGAAGTTAATTAGTTAATAAATAAATTATCAGAAATGGCTGCCCAACTTGGTGCGTGATAAAATACATAGTTAGCAAGTTTAATTAGTTAAATTGAGAACTATCTCAATATCGATATCTCGTTAAATAGTTCGCACGCTCACACTTGACGACTCAACATTGAAATCTGAACCCAATTTGCGAAAGGGTTGCGTGTAATGATTATCCTCAGTCGTCGTCGGTCCCGTTCTTGTACTTCATTTTGCGGCTGGAGCGACGCCGGAGTTTTCATGTTTTACGGGATTCTTGGTACACTCGTAAAATGGTCATACGGGAAAATCTAAATTTCGTCGTGACCTCGGAGATGCTATGCCCCATCTTTCTTGTGCCGACTAAAACAACACGTTCAAACGCACTTAAATCGTGATAACCTGCTGTTGTAGCAGCAGTAACCGATCTAACAACTGTGCCAGACTCTGGTTGTCTGCCGACCCGAGCGCCGTTTTCTGATTGGCTCCGGATATCTTTATTTCAATATGCATGGCTGTACCAATTTTGTTGGCTCTTCAGGGTATTTTCTGTCTTGTTATTTTATATGAATATTAGTTCTCAAATGATTTTCAAAAGTACTTGAGAGCAATCAGTGCTCTGTGAAAGAAAATGTAGAGAGAACCATGCATTTAAAATACCTTACGTAAACGTATGTTTTTAACCAGAAAGTTCCACATGACAGACTGAAACATTTAACTAACGCACCCCGAATATAAAATCATGTGATGACAAGCTGGAACGGAACAGGCATTAGTGATCGGTCAGGGAAATGAAAAAGTTAATATTGCCGACTAGACTAGGTGATGAAACATGGAGATAGAAATATGCTGACTAAAATACTATTCACATCTTTCACCTTCTTTATAAAACACTAATCGTTATTAATACAAAATAACAGTCGTGTTCATTATGAGGGATCTTACTTTCTACATATATTTAAATAATTTATAGGTTTCATCAATTATTATTTTGTACGGTTATTACCGTAAAACTATTTAGTGTAACTGAAATTCTCAGGAAAATACAAAATTTTGTGTAAGTTCTTATTTTACCGGAGCAATATATAAGTTTACTCAGATGACCCAGAAATTTCAAAATAATAAATCAAATGATTGGTCATGCGCTGGGACAAGTCCCTTCTCAATAACCTACGAGTATGAGGCCCCAATGAATACGGCCCGCAACTGGGAACCACAGGTTTTTCTACGCAGGAGGAGGGGACGGAGTGGTTCCGTCTTCGGACTACTCCCCTTCGTGGAGGTAGCGAACGTGGCGCCGAGACACGGGGCCCACTTCTCCACCGCGGATCCAAGCCCCCCCCTCCCCCCCCCGCCGAGGGGGTAACCGTAGTGGATCGTAAAGAGCGGAGCGAGGCGTATAGGTGGACGGGGGGCGCTGCGTTGGGAGGAGTGGGGGAAAGTGGGAGAAGCGAAATAATTTGGGGCGTAGGAGGATAGAGTGGGGTGCAATGATATGAGAGTAGGGCTGGGAAAATGTGGAATAGAGAATGGGACGGAGGGAGAGAGGTGTAAGTAAAATATCTTCATTTTACACCAGATTTATATTTTATTTGTTTCTTATCTAAAAGTGATTGTGATTTTTTTGGTCCCGGTCTCATGAACTGTTGTGCTCTTGTTCCGTTAGTATATGTTGTTATTTCCGGAGATGGATGCTTTCCTACTTTGGTATATGATGAGATAAGGTGCCCACCTACATGTGGGCTTGCCCTGAATTTCCTTCTCCAGGTATACCACTGCGAGGCACCAGCCCAGTCAAGTTCCCGACGTGTGGGTGTGGAAGTGCAGTGTGCAAGCGTGTGTGAGTAAAGGGCGATGAAAAGGGAAAGGAAGAGGAAGGAAAGAAGGCGTGCTGGCCACGGCCTGTTTGTTAGTGTACTGCTCCGACATTTGCCTGGTGTTCATTGCTGAAACCAGGAAAACTACTGATCAGAGCAGCCAGTCACTTCTATTTTCCTCCGTTCTCAATTCTCCGAATCCCTGTTCCGTCACGTGATATGGCCATGCCAATCGTCAAGCCAATCGATGCTTAAAAGGGGCCAATAGAGGAAAAAAAAGTTATTTTTTCTAAGCGGTTATACATGTTTTTGATTGTGCTGAATCCTAATTGATGTTTGCCACTGAAACAAGGTCGGTTTCACAGGTAAAAATTGCAAAAAAACCTAAAAGTCTGTTTTCAGTTTTTTGCTTATATCTTCAAAACTATGCGTTTTAGCAAAACAATTGTTATTTACAAATTAAAGTTGATATATTTTCCTGTACAATAACTTAAATTTCATGAAAACGGTTTCGGCGCTAGAGCGCGATGAAAAACGGTATTTTTGGAACCTCTGACCAAATCGTGAGAAATCTCTTACCAAGCATTGCTATCTCGCAGCGGCGCACTAATTTCACGTTATCATGATTGGAAACAATTGTGATCAAATAGATGGCATGTTTAAATGATTAACAATTGTTTCGCATTTCAATCACATAGTTTCGCATTTCAATCACATAGTTTTAAAGATATATGCGAGAATCTAAAAACAGGGCGATATTTTTATTTTTTTTGCAATTTTCTCTGTGAATTAGACCTTCGCTGAGGTGGCAAACATGAAATTCGAATTCAGCACATTCAAAAACATAGAACTGTTAAAAAAAACCTCCGGAATGTTTTCTTGAGTCAGATACCTTTAGACTGGATTATTACACTTTGTGAGTTCTTGCTGTATCTTACAGTTTACCACTCGCGCCCCTATCGGCTTGATTCTGTTTTAGCGGAATATCCATATGATGGCTCGTGATTACAGATACGTTACATCTCTTATGTCCCACAGCATCCTAGCCACCTGGCGGCACCGGCCCCAGAGTTTCCGGCTGTTGGAAAGGCGGGCGCTATTCATTCGAAACGCCATGCTCCTCCAGGATCTTGTATACTCCATGATCCTCCAGGACTGAGAAGGAAAGAAGGCACAATGAAAGAATGGTGATGCCTACTGTTTGGGAGAGCCCACCATGCCACACTGCAAAGGTAAACAAATATTCTTCAAGGGAGTCGAATTCCTAATACTTCTGTCAGCCGTTCTGTTTGTAATTATCACTGCAATGCCACTTTAAGAATCTCGATTCTTCAGGCCCATCTTTTACATTTACTTTATATTGATAATTATTGTTGGGCATTTTAACGTCAACTTAACATTGTAGTTATCAACTGACGGTTCAAACCCTCAGTTAAAACCAGTAGATTGTTCCACCCCGGGAATCCTTAACTAGCGTCTACTCCGTAACTCGGCTATGGCTCGAAAGCCCATTGCAATCGATTCGTCTCCTGCCGATGGTGGTTCGTAAGCTCGTCGCGGCGCTTCAATCCTGTTGCAGGTAGGGAGGACCAGGTCGGCTCTCACGTAGCTTTCTCCATTACAGGGCTTTCTTCGTCTGGCACTCAGGGACATGTGTCGAACATGACGTATACCCTTCGCAACTGCCTGAACTTTTCCTTGCCACGTAGCTTCAGAAACCAAAAAGAATTTAATGGAAAACTACAACTTTAATTTTGCCCCGACTGGGAATCAAGCCCTGGAATGAACCACGTGAAGCTAGTATGCTGTCTATGTGCTATCCATTAGATGTAAAATTGTTTTAATGTTATTTAATTTTAAACCACTATCTGTACATATACTTTTCCACTCTCCAAACATCCACACTTCTATCTCAGTGGCACTACAAAGAGGAAAATTAGCAAATCACACATAATGTTCAAACCAGAAAATTAATTAATTAATACATAAATGGAAATAGTTGAAATACATAAATGGAACAGTTCAATTACGGAGAAAGTGGATACTTCCCCATTTATCTTTTTTTAATTTATTAATGAATTAAACTAGACGTGTAAAACAGCACGTACTTTCCCCCAACACTATCATGCAAATTTACGCGAAGAGTACTGAAATTTGCGAAGAATTGAATCTGACCTTATTTCAAAATCTATCTTATAAGAAAAAAATTAATGAAGAGAAATATCAGTATATTCATAATTATAGTTGTAGGAAGACGTCGAAAAAGTTTTAAATTTTCACAATTTTCGAAAAATTAGGGTTTTTAACGACCGTGGGACTTCCACCATTCTCTTAAACGTCCCCTTCACTGTCCTGTTCAACAACAAAATTTAATAAACAACGATAGAGTATTTTTTTAATATTGAAAATGTTCCAAGAGCTCCACGTAACGTTCCTCCCAAAATTACAATATCGGTTTCAAATTCAAGGGGCCGCAACATCAGCCAGATCATTGAAGAATATTAATTAGGGAGAAGATCAGCTGAACTGTTTAGCCGCTTGTGATGTTCACAGACGGACGAACAGAAATACTTTTTGCCGTCTTTCGATATAAAGAACCCACAAAACGTGTATTCTGTCTGCACCACGTGTTAGAGGATTCCCCCCCTAAATTTAGCAACTGGATTAATCCACATTTTCGTTACCAGGGCCCTGTAATAAAAGTTTTTCTGCCGAAACTTCGCAGTTTTCTCGCGCAACATTAGACAGTACAAATTAATTCCCTTGCTATTGAATGGCAAGGGCGCTATGGTGGCCGCGAGGGTGCGTGAGCGAGGCTCTGAGGCGGGGCGGCGAGGGCCGCGTGCGGCATGTGTTTTACATTTCCGGGCGGGCGAGAGGGGCGGCGCCAGCGGACGGTCAATGCTGCACCTAATCGCGCCGCTAAATACCTCTACCCAGGAGCCCCTCTGGCTGCGGCGTTGGGGGCCCCGAGTCCTACAGGACGGCAGATAACGACAGGCAATTGTTGAGGTCTGTCACGCCCGCAGAAGGGTGCAGCAGATAAGTGCAGCTTTACTGACTGTAGTTGCGACAAGACAATTGGGAAATGAATGTAGTTCTCGGCCGATAAGCAAAACGTATATTTTCCTGTTTGTATGTAGGACGGAGGGGCTGGAATTTTTGGGTTTCGACCAGCTTTGAAATGCTACTATCAGCGAAATACTACTAGTACTACTAGTACTGAAGTACTAATTTCTATCAGTGAAATGAATGGCGATGATTCAAGATAGAAACAATCTATTTCAACCGGGAACTGGTATATGCTGCCCAAACAAGGCAGTCACTAACAAGAAAAATTATTATCATAGCTTGAGCGCGTTAGTAAATATAAAAAGGAATAAATATTGAATACTTTCGTTTTGAATGAAGACAGACTAATTACTAAGAGAGATTTGTGTTGAAATATGGAGAATTTGACAGACGCAAAACGCCTGTCAATCCTTCTTTAAGTCTGTCTGTGAACAACACTAGCAACTAAATCGTACATTGAATTTTCACCAAAATTGGCATACCGTGATAAAAATGACTGACGTCGCTCCCCATTGCAAGACAGATATTTTTGATTTTTGAGAGTAATTTACATTTTCAAAGTTTTCTCAAAACTATTCCGAAATTATCGTTTATTTTTTAGAATGAAACAAAAAACGCACATAACGCGCTAGTCTAATTGTTGTTGAATTCATTGAATTTTTGAAAACTGCAAAAGTTCAAATTTTATCGGCGCCTTCATAAAACTACAAAATTGAAGACAGACTTTTACTTTAAAAAAATTAATTAATTAATTCTTTAATTCGTAATTAGTTCATTAATTAATTTCATATACACTTTTTAAAAGTATCAATAGTTTTAGTGTACTTCTGAATGCAAACTGGGCACTATTAATAACATTTTCCTCAAAGGACTGCTCCAATTTATTCTTTATTTTTTGTACGGATAGTGCCAAATGCACTGAATAATACGACATTTTTGACACCGAATAACAACACAATTTTTGTTCTTTTGATTTCGCAAAAATATGAAACTAAATATTCTCAAGAACAGCTCTTCAACTTTTAGTGATATTTTTCTTAAATGATCATATTTTCTCCGAAGTAATATTTGTAGTTATATTTCAATTCTATTGAATATAAAATTGAAATATAACTAAAAATATTACTTCGGTTACTTTCGGTTCGCCAAATGCGATTAGAAACAGACTAGAATACTTACTATTAGGAGAGAGTTTGTTCCATTCAGTAGTTCTTATTGTTCATCCAGGAATGGAGGAGTTAGAGTAAGAAGGGACTAGTTTAACAGGCCGAGAAACGAATGAACGTCGTGTAGAGTGATGGCATTGCAAGAGTTAGTGATAAAGCCATTTACAAATGAGCGAACTGTAAACGATATCCTTGTCGAATTGAGTGCATGGTCATACGTGCACTTATGTTACCAGCAGTAGCCTACCAGTAGATAAGTAGTAGTTGTGAAAGCGGTATCTTGTTATAGTAAATCTCTCTATATCATGTTTAGAGGGTCCACGATTTCTTTGTTTTAAAAACTCTTAAACGAACATTAGATCGGCGGAGGCTTTCTGCTCAATTTTTTGGAGGAGAGGAAACACAATATTTAACGAACCCATATGGTAAGGCTCAAATTCCAAACAACGTGACATCTCTCACGACCCGGGAATTGAACACCTACTCTACTCATCAACAAGAAAAGCCGCTGCACGAATCGCTATCGAATTCCAACTTCACCTCCGCCATCCGTCTCTCTCGTTATGGCCACGTGTCACACACATCCGTTTGTTACATACCACTTCTTCGCTGCGAGCAGGGCATCGGGAAGAGGGAGGCGAAGGTGGAATGGACAGAGATGGAGCGAGTGGGCGTGAGGGTGGCCAGCCAAGTGGAAGGGCAGGTAAACGGGCGAGTGAGTGAGCGAGCGAACGGGTGGGTGAGTGAGCAGGTGGGCGGGCAGGCAGCGGGGGGTGGGAGTGGGAAGGGAGCGGGCGGAATAACGGCCGGGCGGGTGGCGGGCAGCGTGATAGCGGCCGGGCAAGTGGATGTGTGGGTGGGCGAGCGGTCGAGCGAATGTGCGGGCAAGTGAATGTGTGGGTGGGCGGGAGGGCGAATGTACGAGCTGGCGGACGGACGGACGGGCACCTGGTGAGTGACCTGATAGGCGGGCAGGCAGCGGGGGCGGAGGGCACGGGCGGAAGAACGGCCGGGCGGACCGGAGTGCGGGCGGGCGGGCGAGCGAGCGAGCGAGCGGGCGGGTTGGCAAGTGAATGAGTGGATGGGCGAGAGGGCGAGCGAGCGAGCGTGCGGGGCGTGCGGGTGGGAGACCAGCCACGCGGGGCGGGCGTTCTGGTAGGCGGGCGGGCAAACGGGCGGTCTGGTAGGCGGGCAAATGGACGTGTGGATGGGCGAGAGGGCGAGCGAGCGAGCGAGGGGGCGGGCGTGCGGGTGGGAGACCGGCCACGCAGGCGGGCGGTCTAGCAGGCGGGCGGGCAGGCAAAAGGGCGGACTGGCAGGCACGAGCAAGTGGACGTGTGGCATGGGCGAGAGGGCGGGAGAGCGAGCGGGCGGGCGGGCGTGGCAAGCGCAGTGTGAGAGGTGTCGGGGCGGGCGGGTGCCCTGTGCAGCAAGACACCGCAGCTCATCAATCATTAGCGCGGTCGACCCCGGGGGATAATGAAAATTCATTCACAAATTCCCGCGCGGGTGGGGCGACGGGCACGCGGCGGGCGCGGCGCACTCTGCTCGACAGTGGGTACAAATGACGCGCGACGTTCACACGAGTCGCCCTTTCTGGCGGTTACAGGAAACCATTGGGAATACTTTCTGAGGTTTCCTATTCAGCAGTCATTCATTCATTCATATCCAAAAGGCTTCTCATTGACTAAAAATGTATCAAACATGTTGATTTAATTTGTTCTTGTTCTTTTATACTCGTGTTTTTTCTTATACTTTCAATAGAATTGGTATGTTATTTTCTGTCTAACTTATATTACTTAATTTTTTTTCAGCAATCACATTTTCTTTGCTTCTACTCGAGAATTCCCCACTTCCTACTCCCAAAGCTTACTTCGTTATCCAATCGATGCACTCTAAATACGTTTGCGTCTTAACCGATACTAATTATTGCCGAACAAATAGCAGAAATATTATTGGTGACGTGTAAATCTAGAGCCCGTGTAAATGAAAATAAAATGAAATAAAATTATAATATTGATGTGCTATATTATTCTTTATCTTCTAAGAGTGAGATGTTGGAGATTAAAAGATATTGGTGGTAGGGAGTGAATTAAAAATATTTTTTTTTTTAAAAATCTAAGCGCGCTGAACCTATTTCGGTTCACTGCGTAATGCCATTGTTTAGGGGTGTAGCTTAAGAGAACAAAATTAAATAATCTAAAAATATCCTAACACAATTTGTATTTGTATTAGTAGTTTTGGGGTGAGTCTTTAACACATGGTAATAAAATGGTTTTGCGGATCCAATTTAGGAAATCCAATGAAAAAAATAAAAACTTTAAAAGTTTTTTCTTACAAATTGTGAATAGAAATTTTCATTTCGTTTGTAAACGTCACTATAACCTGGTCGTAGAATTGATTTTTAGAGAAATGTTTTTTAGAAATGAGGATATATTTTTGGGGGTTTATAATGTTCCACTGAGTGAATGAGCAGTTTTGATTATGCATGCCACTAAAATCACTTATTTTTGCTTTTTAAAGTATTATGCTAACGAATGTATTTTGTTGTTTTGTACGTGTCTTGTTGTCTAGGCTCTTACACCCGAGAAATCTTCATCTTACAGGGGGAACGACAATAATAGTTCACCAGCCAATACGATTCTTGTTCTATTTCAAATGTCAATGAACACTCTTATTGACGACGGTTGCTCGTATTTCATTAGAGTAGGGTTGTTTTATGTTGATGTAATCTGCAAAGAATCGTATTATACAAAATTCAATATTGTACTTCAATCTATTTCACCTTTTCAATGTCCACTGTACGTATGGCAATTCCCAAGTTCCTCTAATAACTAAATTAGTTACTGCAACGTTTCTTGAATGTTAATTCCAGTTTCTGAACCCCCAGTGGTCTTCCTGGAATGATAAATGAACTAATGTATAGTTGGTAATAAAGATAATGAGATGAATGATGGATTAGTGAGTCAAAAGAGGTGAAAGCGATAGCGCTGCGGTCGCTATGAGTTGGCCAATAATAACCCATCTATTACTCACAACAAAAAAAAGATTTATAACTCTGGGTGCTGAACCAACAGATAAATACATAGGTATCTAATGTTTTTATACAAAGTATTACCAGATAACTTGGAAGATTTGTGTGTATGTGTGTGTATGTACTTTGGCGCAATAGCCTCTGCCGAAGCATACTGGGACATTGCAAGGAAAACGCACACTTTAATATTGGCCGGCCGGAAATCGAAACCGAGGTCGCGTAATGGAAAGCGAGCACGCTCACCAATGAGCTACCTGTGAGGACAACTTGGAAGATATTTACTTAAAATGTAATGAATTTACAATCCTCCTCCTCCTCCTCCTCTTCTTCTTCTTCTTCTTCTTCTTCTTCTTCTTCTTCTTCTTCTTCTTCTTCTTCATCATCATCATCATCATCTTCACCGCATTTTTCCTTATCATCATCAGATTCTTCAGCATTCTGCCCTAAAGGCAATTCGTCTTTTGTTATCATAATGATTTTCATATCTCCCTATTCACGAGTATTATATTTTATGGGAGATAAAGATAGTTTTCCCTTCACTGGGACAACCATCTGGAGTTATTGATCTCTGTTTTATTTCATCCTAAACATCATTCCCTTCAAAACATCGGACAATATAAACCGTCTCCTCCATCGATGCCTTATTCAGCATATTTTACTTCTGCCGGAGTGATCTCTTTTCATCCACCCAATTCTATTTCGATTGTCAGTTTTCGGTCCAAATATTTTTTTCTAACATTCCAACCCTCATTTCTAATCCCTGTCAGCTCATGTTTCAGATTCGAAAGTGATTTAACTTCACCCAAATCTCTTATTACAAGGTTTTTTTTGGAGATGATAACATATTTCATGTATTGGAGGTTAAGGTTACTGGTTTGGTCAGAGTAATTGTAACATTAAATCATTAAGTTTGTCAACGTTTAGGAATATTTCATTACATCATGAGAGATGGTGTTCAAATAATAAACAACACTTTAAACAAACATCTACCACTCACTACCTAATTATTACAATGAACGAACATACTTTGCATAAATGTTAAGGAAACGTTTCCAAGCTTACTTCTGAAATTAAAGTAATTCATAACATTTCATACGGAATCAATATTCTGCATCACCCAGACACTAACCCAAAGGATGGTTACAGGACGACAGTTCACACAGAACCACGGCATCATAATAAACAAAAGAGATAATCTTATGTGATGCAACTGCAAATATTTCATATGCCAACTTTCATACAATAAATATAATTAATAAAATACCGTGTTGTTTAGGTTCCTTGCGCTAAACTATTAAACATAAAAGTCGTTGAAGAAGCACATACTGCAAATCTATTGTTTACAGTAATGAATAATAACTCATATTACTTCCTTCCTTCCTGATGTACCGGATCTGATGGCTTAGAGGTTGCAATGCCGATGTCTCTACAGATTGCAGCGCCGTTGACTTTAAGTGTTAGAGTTTGAGGTGGTAGCGGATTCTCGGCAGGAGAAGTTCCCTAACAAAGGAACCACGGACCGCGCGCGATTTTCCCTTTTCTTCCTTGTCCTATCTCTTTATCTTACATGCAGATATATTTACATGCCCTACACTACCACACGTGTTGAAAAACCAGTTGGGAGCTCAGCGCTTGTCCCGGCTGGGGCGGTGCTCCGCTGAGAGAGATACCTGGCGGAGGAAGTCTCCGGCTGCGCTGCCTGTAGGTCGGCGCCGGATCATCCAGAAGGGTAGGAGCGCCGCCACCCCGCGGGATATAACTTACTCACGGTACTCATGACGGTAGCAGTTGAATTGATTGATTTATTTTTCAGGGCGTATCAACTGCTCAGTTGATTAGGAAATAAGTTCACTAGTCCCATAAATGTTATCAATGTTTTATTCTGGGATGGGTCACTAATTCCTTTTCCGATGGATGGTAAGATCCGACGTCGACCTACATGTCGGCGTGCAAGGGATTTTCCGTATCCAGGTATCTCCCCCAGCGGGGCACCGTCCCTGCCGGGGCAAGCCGTAAACTGTCGACATACAAGTGTAAGCGTGGGTATGTAAACGTAGAGGGTGTGGGAAAGAAGTAGAAACAAAGATCGCTTGCGGTTCGTGGTTCATTTAAGTGTTTTTCTGGCATTCGCCCGGTAGTATTCAGAGAAATCACCGACCATTCTACCAATCGGAGTAACCAACCGCGATGTATTCTCCCCCAGACAACGGTTGAACTCGACTTCGCTCTCAAGCTAGTATCTAAAATTCTTGCACTGGTGGGACGCGAACCCTGGACCCTCCCGGACAGTCGCTGCAGAGAAAGCGGCAATCATGACTCTAAGCTAAGCTCAGCGGTCGTAGTTGTTGAAGAGCCAGAAAATATGAGATAATTAGCAACAATGAACAAAACGTGGGTACGGTGTACTTTACGTATTCGCGAAACGTAATTTTAATAAAGTGGAAAAAATTAAATAAGAAATCTATTAAGCAATGTAGTGCTCTCTCAGTCTCGTTACTGGAAGAATTTAACATTAATATAGTCATTATCTTGCGCTACTAACACAAGGAATCTAGAAGTCATTGATTTTATACTCCCACCAAAGTTTTGCCAGGCTCTTCTTCGACTTTAATAATAAACATAATTAATAAAACGCCCTCTATTATATGAACTGCGTACTCGAAGCGGCCTGCGTCGCGCCCACTGTGCTGGGCGTGGGCGGCGCGGCTGAAGTGCGCGGGGGCGGGGGGCGGGCACAGCGAGCGGCCCTGCACCTCCGCCGGCCGACCGCACGAGGGGAGTGGGCTATTGTTTCGCGCGATGGCCATTAGGCTGCGCTGCGGTCGCGGCCGCGAGGGCCGCGTGCAAAAATTAGCCGCATAAATTTCTGCGGCCGGAGAGCGACCGCCCCGCCCCCGCCACGGCCGGAGGTGCGCCGCCCCCCGCCCCGCCCACGCCCACGCCCGCTCCACCGGCTCTTCCCCCCCCCTGGTAGAGCTCGCTCGGAACCAACGGTACTCGTGTCACTGCAAAGACTTGCCGGCTGGCCCGAGGGTTCGACTCCTGACGTTGGCGGATTTGCGACTCTATCAAGATAGTATGAATGCAGCCTCTGTCTGGAGGTGAGACCTCCAGACAGCGGCTGCATTTGGTAGTTTTTCTGGCGGCCGGCCGCCTCTGATCGGCAGTTTACCGTGGTTTCTCCAGTCAACACCAGCTGATGTCACTGTAGTGCCTCTGACCGGGAGGTCCTAGATTTCGAGTTCCAACGGAGGCAGAATTTTCAAAACTACAGAACTAGGTCGAATTCAGCTACTGTCTGGAAGAAAATTCTAGCGACTGGCTGCTTTAATAGGTAGTTTTCCGAATTTTTCCCCATAAACATCAGGCGAATGCCAGATACTCATGAAACGCGCGCGATCATTCTCCCTCTTCCTTGTCCCCTGTTCTCATTCACTTACACTTAATATACTACACTACCACACATGTCGATGCACGTAGAGCTTATTCCGTGTGGTGCGATACTTCGCTGGCGAATATATCTGGTAGAGTTACCTGTACCTGCTTATTACTTTCTATCTGCTCTACACTGCCCTCCTTCGCATTGCCTCCTCCACTCTCCGACCAGTCTCACTGCGATCCACGCCTCTGGCGCCGCCCCACCGCAACCCTCTCTGCTGCGGCCAATTCCATCTGACTCTCCGTTCGTCCCTCCCTCCCTTCCACCCGCTGTGCCGCCATCCCTCCTGCGCCCACGCCCATCGCCACGCCTATCACCACAACGCTGCGCCCTCCACTGCCCCATCCCGTACAGCACTTGCCTGAGCCCCGCCTTCAACTCTCCCTCCCTACCAACGCTCAACCTCTCCTGCTCCAATTCTGCTTCTGTGTTTTCTTGCTCAGCCTCACCCTCGTCCCTTATCTCCTTCCCTGTATCATGCTCAGCTCTCTTTCCTACCCAAGGGTGAATTTGATGTCTCCCGCTCACTCCCGTTCATGCACGTCCGTTGCGTCTCTGATATATCTGTACACGCCCTCCTCCGAGTGTAACCCAGCTTCCGCCACCGTATTCTCCCCAGAGATCCTGTCAGTCTGCTCCCACCATCCCAGCTTCGCCAGTACCTTCGCCTCAGATATCGCTCGAGCCATCGACTCAGATATTGACCCAGCTTTCACCTGAGCCGTTTCCTCAGATATTGCGCTAGCCATCGCCCCAGGTTCGGCCAGCACCTATACCCTGGTAGCTGGCACCTGAGCCACCGTCAGAGATATTGCCTTAGCCATCCCCCCAGATTACGCGAACACCGCCATCATCCTCAGCTATCGTCCGAGCCATCGCCCTTCCATTGCCCCATTTATTGCTTCAGCCATCGTCCCAGACTTCGTCCGCACCTACCGCTCAATCCACCGCCTACACCGTAACCTCTTACCCCGCTCCTCTCACCACTCTACCCACCACCTCACCCTCACCCCAGCCGCTGCCACAGCCGCCACCCGTCCCACCCCCGCAAGCCCTCCCTCGCCCCCGCTCCCGGCCCCTCCGGCAGTCTCTGGACGGAGGGAGTGGTTCGCGAGACGCGGCCGTGGGCGGTGAGCGAGGACGCGTGACCCAAACGATTTGTGAGGCCCGAGGGGCGCAGGAAACGCCAGGAGGCCTGTGTCATAACGAATAGCGAGCGGAGGCAGACGCTGTGCTGACTCGGGTCAAGCGGTTGTGAATGCGTTGGATGTTACTCCGAGAACGCTCGTGGGCGCAAATGAGGGATCTGCCCGGGCAGGAAAGGCGACGTCGAGGAAACGAATTGGATCTCTGAGAAAAAAAATATCTAAAACTCCCAACAACGTCAGCAAAGTTGGAATTAACGCACTTGATACAAATAGAAGTATTTAATTGAACTGAATGAAATAAGCAATAAACGTCCATGTCACTGCAGCAAACTGAATACCTTGTCGAACCTTTTTTTTCACAAACCACCTGTATGCAGCATACAGGAATCTGTTGGCTCCAAATAAGTACTTCTCTCAGTGATTGAGTGCATGACGCGTCTATAACGTGAGCGGAGTGGCAATAAAATCGAATAAAAGAACGACAAAGACTGGTCGGAGTTGTTAAAAAATAATAAGTTAATTTAAAAATACCCGGAAGTATTCTACAGTTGTGAATATGTATATTTTCACTTCATATTTTGCTTTTTAAAACTTTCAAATTTGTTCCATTTTAAAATTTTATTTCCTATTTTAAGTCAAACATTTTTGGCGCTGGCAAGAAAGTGGTAAAATAATTTTATACCTCTTAACTTTAGACACGATCTTTAAGAATGTAGGTAAATTCTAATTTCCAATGCGCGCAGAAATTGAAAGAGAACTAATCATAACTTCTGGTGTGTATGATTTAGTTAAATACCCAGAAACTGGGGAAAAAATCCAAAACAATGAAACAGTTCCGATTTTAACTCAAAAGTACAAACGTTTGATTGCGTTATTTCACCTTTTCTCCTTCTGAGCATTCCGACTGAATTCCCTTATCAGCATGCTACCGCTTATCGCACAGTTAACGTCATGCGATATGCACGACTTTACGGAAGACACCGCCCGCCATTCAATATTTTCTATTCACGCGTTGCGTTATGGAACACGACGTTTTGATATTCTTTGTAAGTAATGAACGTATTGTACTGTATGCCCACGCATGGTATGTTATGTTACTGCAATATTATTCGTACAGGTAAGTAAATTTCCCCTGTAAACTCGTGGGTTTAGTCAGAATCCGAAATCCCGGAGTCAAAATGTGAGTCCGTCTGTATTCTCTTGCACTTGCGATGACTAAGTGAACTGTATAAAAAGATTAATTAGTGCTAAGCTATGATATCTCAGTAGATAAACGGATGAGATCTGATTGCGTACGTTAAGATCCGGTCTGTGGCATCCTTCATACACTGAGACAAACACAAGGATATACAAATGACATTTATTCACTTCCTAATGCACTGGCTCCTGAAAAAACATTAATACACATTGTGTAATATAGTTGTAGGAGGTGCCACATGGTAGGTGATGCCGTGTAGCGAGCGCGCCTACATATCTGGATCAGACCGGGATTCAGGGGATTTTTTTATTTTTTGAGGTGAAAGAATAGGCAATGCACAGTTATAAATTAATTGAAGTTTAATTTTGATGTATGCAATAGAAGCAAATTAATTAATAGTACGCCGGAGGGCCAACGAAAGTGTGAACAGTGTATGATTTTTCTTCCTTCTTGAAGTTTAAGTTCACTCTACTAACAGTTTGTCGTACTATCACCATTAACCCGAATCAGAGTGTGTGTGGGCGGCGTCAGAGCTGAGGTTGGCTGTAGACGATTCGGCTAGCGTTCTTGATGTCCCAACGGGCACGGACTCGGTAGAGGCTGGAGGTACTAGGTTGTATAGTTTCTCGTAGATTCCGCCAGATGGCGGTTAATGCCCGTGGGTGGGCCGAATTTAGGGCAAGCGGCCCGCTGGCGAAATAGGAGCAGCCGACTCGCTAGCGAGCTGTCTGCCTAGTGGAGCGAGTATTGATACACTCGTTTGCTGTTATTGACAGATGGCAGCAAAAGCCGTTTACGTCTTAGTAGAGCAGTTGTGGGCTGATGCCCAAGTTCGTTTGTGAGCTGCATTGTCGTCTATTATTTCTGACCATAGTTCTGAGCAGCAGTAGCGAAGTTGCAAGTTCTTTATCATTGTTCGAGTACTGTGACAGTCACAGTTGACTAATGCATGGTGAAGACAGTTGTTGCGTCAGTCTGACACTGGTGTCCGAGAAGGTCTGTCAGTTGTGCTTGTCTCTTACAGTAGTGTTAGTCTAACAGTTGGTGTCCGAGAAGATTTGTCTGTGGGAACGAAGTTGCCGTATTTAATGTAGCGTATGTTTTCTAGTCTAGGAAAGGGAGTGTTACGTGACATTAGCAGCTAGCGTATAGTATGCAGGTGCCTGCGATAGTTGCTCTCTATTTGTCGGCGCCTTCGGGGCCGGGGAGAGGCGCTCCACGTGGGATTTTTAATAGTTAAATTGGGTTCTCACGGAACCGTGACATGTGGTTAAGAGAAGGCGGGAGTGGTTACGCGGGTGCGACAGCATTGAGATGTGTTTTGTCTGTGAGATGCTTTTAGTAAAGAATTGGCGAGAGAGGTACGTCTTAGATAAGTTTATAAACATGTGGCAGGTATTTGGGCGATGGACGGGGGGGGGGGCTGAATGGCTGGACACGCGCCCGCGCTCCGAGGTGGGCACAGCCAGCCCTTTGCTAATTGCGGCCGAGGCGTCGCCGGGGTGGCAGGTGGTGATGCGGATAGAGGCCCAACGAGTTTCCTTGAAAGCCTTTAAATTGTTTTCTTATCCTTGTGTTCAATGAACTTTGTAGGTGCTTCGGGGGGGGGGGGGGGCTGGAGCCGTGAGAGGGACTACACTCTGGACGCAAAGACACTCTGTGTGAATTACTTTATTGCCCATCAATGGCAAAACAATGTCTGAAGGCCGGTGTCCGCATGGGTGCAAGCAATTAAGAGCTGAGCCCTGGCAGCGATTGCGAAATTGAACAGAAATTGTGATAAATTTAACATATTACAATTACCGTGCACTTTAATTTACACATTTGTTTATAAGTACTTTATTGCTAATGTAGAATTATATAAAAAAGTATTTAATAGTCCGAAGTCATACAACTTTAAGTGATGCAATGCGCATCTGGTCATTGCGGAGAATGAATTTATTCTGAATTTATACTCGGGGTAAAACAGTGTGTCTCTTAAAGGTCACAAGCTAGCAGTAAAGGGAGAACTGTCATCCAATCGTGAGATCGTTACAACGTAAATGTATTGAAGTTCCCGATTGAATGACAGTTCCCCTTTCTTTTCAACCGGTGACCCACTGTGTTTCAATCATAGTATACTTCTCCTCGTCGCTGACACAAGGCATTTGAGCGAGAAGGAGTCAGTATGATTTTTGACCAGTAGAATTGGCATGTTTGAAAAACGTCTAGAACAATATGGAAAGAATTTGCTCGCCACGCCACAATGAAGTTTAGACATTTATTGTCGACATGATAACGGAGTACTATCTCAGTTTTTCCCCCTAGGAACAAGGATAGATCACTTAGTGGCCCGTGGCCCAATACTGCTGAGGCATTCGCCTGATACTCATCGGATAAATCTACCGATCAGAATTCTCCTCCACTCCAGCTGTATTCCACCTTGCTATCTCGCCAGTGTCGCCAGTCTTCCACCGTCTGGACTCGACTCCTAGGGCCTTCCAGTCAGAGACACTGCTGTGGTAAGAGTTGTTGTCCTGAGCCATCTCAACCAGAAGCTGAAGTGCAGCACTTCGCAGTACATTGGGCGCCCCGAAGAGCGCCGTCGGGGACGCCTGCGTGCCGGGGGGAGGGGGCGTCACGTGGTGTGGCACAGGTGGCGGGGAAGCCCCCTGATTGATTCCTCGCCGGGTGGGCGTTGGGAGCGTCCCCCCTCCGCCCCTTCGCCTGACAGATTGTCCCCCAGCTGACGCGCGCTCATGCCCCGAATTTGATGTATGCGCGCCGCGAGGTCGCGCTCGCGAACGACGCGAAGCGGGGAGGGGTAGGGTGGGGTGGGGAGAGTGCGGAGCGGGGAGGGGCGGGGTGGGGAGAGGGCGGAGTGGGGTGGGAGGCGGAGCGTTTCTTTGCGGGGAGGAGTGATGTGCGACGAGGAGTGCGAGGGGGGTGAGGGGTGGTGAGAGCGGGGAGCGGCGTCTCGGGGCGGAGGACGTCAGAGTCAGCAGGACCGATCGGCAAAGAAGCGAGTAGGGCGGCGGAGTAGTGCAGGAGAGACTGGGGCGTGGCGAGGCGAGGCGTGTCGGGGAGTTGCAGGACGGGAAGGCGTGGTGCGGAACGAAGCGTTGTAGAGCGGAGTAGGCAGGGTGAGCGGAACCGAGCGGGACAGAAGCGAAGTGGGGCAAGGTGGGGCAGGGCGGGGAGGGGCGGAATGGGGTGGGAGGAGGCGCTACTTCGGCTGCCGGAGAGAGAGCCTGGCGTTGGCTTCGCGACGTCTGGGCCTCGTTCTGCCGCTTGGCGAAGAGGAAAGGAAAGGCGAGTTGTGTTGTGCTTTTGATTCACTTCAACCTACCTCTATTTTATGAGTGAAAAATAGCATGCGGTGCAATGTTGTTTCTTTTGTGAGTGATTTAGAACGTAAGGGCTCTGCAGTTCGCGTGGTTGTGTATTCTAAGCGCGAATGAAAGAGGAAGAATGTGTGAGTGAGAGAGAGAGCGAATTGGTATGGAGAAGACAAAAAAGCTCTGATGGCCGTGAAGATATGTGCGTCAATCATTTAAATGTTGGGATGATATAAAAGAATGTTCATGTAATAAATGTATAATTCTTCTTTAGGCATTACTTTTCTATTGGTTTAATTGCCAACGAATAGTTACGAACTTTTATTTTATCAAAGTGGTGTATAAATTTAATGCAACATGTTCCTGTTTATTGCTTGTATATTATTTTGACATGTTCAATTATGTGTGTGAGGCGAATTATATTTTTAACCGTATTGAAATTTTGCTCCTCAGAAAATAATAAGAAACAATGGACAAAACACAGTGAGAATTGAAAATGTACACAAATTGTAATCAAACATCAGACCACATGAGAAAGTTTATTTTCGAAATAGGATGCACATTCTAAATGTTGCAAAGTAATATTAAAGGCAGAAAATTCTTTGAATTGTAGACTAGTATAAATACGTACTGCATTGCGTAAACATCTTACTTTAATCATACTAGTTGCATTAAATACGAGTATCCCCAACTACGAGATGTGACAAATGACTACTTTTAAACATTCCTGATGAAATAAAATTAATTATCTGATATGCCGATGTACCAATGAAAGAAAATTGCCATAATCTTTTTTAAAATAGATTCATGCTAGAGGTCTTAAATATTAAGAATTAAAACTAATTCAAGAATAAAGAAATGAAAGTATAAATTCCTATTACTTACTATTATGTTGTTGAGAGTAGAATTTACAAACGCTAATTACTGAAAGGTAAATACTACATATATTATTTAATTAACAAATACCAAACACTATCTTGCTATTTCATCTCTCTGTAGTAAACAGCTGATATACTATTTTGAGTTAACAGAATGACCAATGAGAGTTTAAAACAGAGCTACAGGTGTTGATTAATCATTACCCCTTATCTATCGAGCAAGAAATGACCTGGGCGTGGAAATATCACTCACATGCCAATTTGCGATTGCTAAAATCGTAACATACAGCCCTTCAGTCAAAACCTGTTAAAACAGTTATCACACTGTCACCGGGGAGGGTTAACCGAGTCCTGTCCTCTAAAACGTTCTCACTAAATAATACGTTGATTGCGTCTCCCGTGCGTAGTACCTAACCGAAAGATTTGTGTCATTACGGAGTGCGGAGGTGTGAAACTTAATCACGTAGCGTGGCAAACACCGCACGGGCATCGTTCAAACTGATGTTGTGTAAAGAACACAATCGGCACGGAAGTGCCTGCCAAGTGTACGCTCGGCCAACATGTAAGCGTGAATTACGAGACAGCTCCCACCTGAGAGGGGAAGCAATAGATTGTCCGCCATTATTCACCGCGAACCTGCACTCCCCGCCAGGAGATGCACCCCTTCTCCCGGAGGCCTACCAATCAACGCGACAGTGAATAGGGGCTGTTCCTTGGTTTAAATTCGTTCTCTTTGTTGCTGGCGGATGTTCGTGGGAAATTGCAAGGGCGGACCGTTGAGAATAGAAGGGGAGTTTTCGTTCATAATTTTCTGAGTAATATTTAATAGGTCTCGTGATGTTAGGTTGAAGGAAGCATACATATTGCAAATACCATCAGTAACCAGATTACCAGGTTTAGTAATAATATTCAAAATTTGCAAAATAGGGTGTAGAAATTAGACATGCAAGTTTTGAAAACACCGTAACGCAAGTGTATATTTTTCTACAGTTTGTACATTAATTCATACTTCGGAATTTTTTGTCATTATCGACTATCATAAAAATATTAGAATTATGTATTTCTGATACTGAGGATTTATTCCCCCTTGTTTATTCTACCAGCATTTATTTGTTGAAACTTCCTTTCCGTCATAATTCTATATTTCAATATAATTTTTCTAAACGAAGAAATAAATGTCGTTTCTTTCTGATTATTTTAATCGTATTAATTAAAGAAAAGTATTATTTTAGAGAAACTTGCCATTGTATCTATGTTTTGCCGAGTATGAAAAACTAACTGGAAACCCAACTAAAACAAATACAAAACTTATTAATGAAACTACTTTGTGCATCAATATTTTGTGCAATTAAAGAGGAATATTTCCAAAACATTTATTACTCTTAATTTGTTTCCAATTATACACTGTTCGTTTGTAGAATAATAAATATTTGATTCCGATGTTTATTTGCTTTATCACGAGTATTTTAATTTTATTTTTAATTCTAGTATTGTTAATATTATTTCCGTTATGTATACCATTCATTCAGATAAAGAGAATCACAAAGTGTCAATTTTTTTCTTTACAGTATTGCTACCTTTTTCTCGTTGAATGTTTTAAGACCCACGACTTCACCACTCAATATGAATTAATACAGAAAAATCCTTTTTCATTTTATAGATACTCCATGACGTTAAAAAAATTAATGTACTTAACACAAAAATCGCTTTCATATTAAAGTAATTTTTAAGTCATGATATTATAAACGTAAAAAATATTCAAAAAACACAGGTCAACTTTTGCGCATCATAATTTAAATTTGAATTCTGAACAACTGTGAATTCTAATTCTATGAAACTGAATACACTGTGAATTCTATTCTAATGAAAAGATTAAAAACTACGTATTTCCTTCGTAATAGTATTCAACTATTATGATGTGGATTCTTACGTTTCTATCCTTAATAAAATATCTCCAGCTCTTCGATTCAAACACACTAACTTTCGCACCGATTGTGGATTTATTTGTACTCGGGACATGATGACTGTTTGGAACAACGACATCAGGAAGGGCACTGCGGAATTCAATTGGCGACTCTAATGATTTGGATTTGGAGCGAATTGATATTGGTGTTCCGGCGGGGCGACTGCCTGCTCTATTGAACCTAGTTTATGTACTGCGAGGGCGGTGCACCCGTGCCCCCTCCTCCTTCCCCCTTCCCCCTCCCCCACTCGCACCAATAGAGCGTCACGCCCCACTGGTTTCGTGCGGTCGGGTCAAACGCACTAGGGAGGCTCGATTGGGCCGGGTTCCCTCCCAGTTGGAGACCAGGCAATGCAGACAATGTGTTACAGTAGTAGATTGTTTATGTATACCCTAGTAGATTGTGTCAATTACTCTCAGAATCAAGGAAATTATTCTCAGATTCAATTTCGTGTTTCTGGATTGAATGGGTGAACGTTGCGTTGTATTTTGCGTAGGTATTAACATTTTTCCATTTGTATCCCATTTTGTATGTATTTTTCCTAGGGATATTTTCGGCACAGACATGTAAGTTAAGAAGTGCGAAACGTTTGGTGAACAATTTATATTTTTTGAGCTGGTAAATTTCATAAAGATATCGAATTTAACTACGTGTAATTTAAATAGTAATTATTTTAGCGTGTTCTCGATTGTTTATGGTTTAATTATGGTACGAAAAGAAATTAGTGTTGAGTACCTCTTCTTGGATACGTTAATCTTAACAGACAATAGGAATTTATTTTATGTCAATAACTGCAAAGATTATAACACAATCAAATAAAGAAATAAAGCCAATTACAATTTTTATATAACAGGTCCATGTGGTAACTCATTCATTCTACCTGTTGAATAGAAATCGTTTAGACTGCAGCAATGTTCGGGACTACTATAACTGCAGTAAAAAGTTGGCACAATTTTTAGGCAGGTCGCTTCCTCTCTCTCTCTCATTCGTGGCCCAACCGCGAATTCCCCTCCCCTTCCTTTACGAAGACGCAGATGAAAGATTCTAGGGTGTGGCAAAGGGAGAGGACAAATGATCCAAGGGCCGAAAATTCATTGCACCTAGACAATTGACGCTGAAGGAACCGGCCATCGACTGATTTTCAATGCTACAATGCCGGCAATAAACCAAGGCACAAGTCTAAGTGTTAATCACAAATCTAAGCACAAATCTAGTTGATAGCTCAAGCACAAAATGTTATAGAATTATTAGTAGGAATAGTGTTGTGTAACTGGTGACTGTTGTAACACTAAAATTACTCACAAAATACGTTAATATAACTCACAATTGTTTTGAAAGACCAATAATAATAATAATAATAATAATAATAATAATAATAATAATAATAATAATAATAATAACAACAACAACTTCAAAAATTCTACACGTTTATTACTACTCCGTATAGTTATTGTAAAATGGCATATATCACATATTTTTTGTATATACTCAATAAGAAAAATAAACAACGGATAAAACAACAGAATAATAAAATATTAATAAAAATATATAAAGGTTTATATCTAACTACATTATTGATCTGATTCATTAAACTCATATTTTTTCAACTACTCTACACTACAGTTCACTTCATGACACTTTACTCCTCCCGCATTTTATTTTTCACTCCACTATACCACACGACACTTTCAACTTCAATACAAGCACGACAATAATAATTTACTAATTACCAAAACACTTTTGTGTGGGTTCATGTAATTCGTATCGTTTTAAGAGTGATGATTCCAAAAGTAATAGTAAAAAGGTCGTGTCACCCACCATTTGTTCACATTTTAACTTTTTATCTTTAGAGCTACGCAAATACAGCTCTGAGTCTTTAGAATTGTATGAGATGCAGGGAGGTAGAATGTGAAAATATTAGGAAGAGGATAATATACGCTTTGATAAAATAGATCTACATTGATCCCTACCACTACCGCGCATCAATAGGTGTGGCAGTTTCACAGATAGAATTGCAGTTGACAAGCAGTTTCGAGTTTGTTTTATTCGAGGCGCACGTATTTGCATTGTTGGTATCAAGGTAAGATGCTAGTTGATCAGTTTAGCAGTTGGTTCTCAGTCATGGCTAGTCGTGGTTGTAAGAACACTTCTGACAGATTTAGTTATATTTGTGGTGCATTTGTAAATAAAAACTTAACGGATCATTACAGACTTTGTTACAAATGTATATCATATTTCGGTATTAAACTTGGTGATCTGGACTATTCTTGGGCGCCACTAAGGTATGTTACTCGTATGTTTGTGTAGAAGACTTAATATATTGTCAAAAAAGAAGAAAGCATCCTTTAGATTTGCCATTTCAATTTTATGGAGGGAGCCAAGGAATCATTGAGCTGATTTCTACTTTTGTTGCATTGATGTTACTGGTTCCTAACTCAAAAAAAAAAAGTATTTCATTGCTCTAACCTATCGTCTGCAATTCGACAAATACGTCATAGCCCGGATCTGCCTGTTACTGAATCACCAGTGGCTATTGCAACTGTTGATCTGGATAATATGTCAAGTGATGAATCTCCCTGTGTTAAAGATGAACCAGCTGGTGATGAATTTCAGTGTCCCGTAAAAAATGTGAAACCTCAGTTCTTTATTCAAATTTAACTAAATGGTTTGGTCAGAGATTTGAGATTAACAAAAAAGAAATTGGACTGCTTCGCTCCAGACTCAAGGAAAATAATTGTTAGCAGCTGGAAGTTCATTTCCTGTGTACAGAAGAAGAGGACAGTATTTTGCTCATTGTTTCAAACAAGAACAAGATTTAGTATATTTCTCGAATATTGCCGGTCTGGTGAATGAATTCGGAATTGAATCCAAAAAAGAAGAATGCAGATAGTTCATCGATACCTCTAAAACTAGTTTAAAACCAGTTGTATTAAACAATGGTAACACCAATACATTATTACCTATTGCATATTCTGTACACATGAAGGAAAGTTCCGAAAACCTCAGTGTAATTTTAGAGAAAATAAATTACCCCACTCATGTATGGATGATAATTGGTGTCTTAAAAATTACATACATGCTTCTTAGCATGCTTCATTGTACGTAAATCAAAATTGGCCTGTAAGAAAATGTTTAAAGCGAATAGAAAAGAAAATTCTACAGGAACATCTGGTAGATCAACATAAGATTCTGCGGTCTCCATTGCACATAAAATTAGGCGTCATTAAACAATTTCAGTCCGTCTTATCTAAAGATGGGCAGTGTTACAAGTACCTTTGTCAAAATTTTCTCCACTTGTCTGAAGCAAAATTAAAAGAGGATATTTTCTTTGCGCCTGATATTAGAAAAAATGTCTGATCTCCAATTTGACCTACATGTGACAGTAAATGAAAAATGAAGCGTGGATTGCATTTAAATACGTTGAAAATAAGTTCTTAGGCAACAAAAAAGATCCAGTCTATTAAGCAATTGTTGCCAATATGCTGGATGCTTTAAAAAATTGCGATGTATTATGAGCCTCAAGGTTCACTTCTTAAACAGTCATTTACAATTATTTCCGAACAATTTAGGTCGATATAAGTGAAGAACAAGGAGGGCGTTAAAAGAAGATCTAAAAGAAATGGAAAGCCTTTATTAGGGATGCCAACATGATGAGAAATTATTGTTGGTCACTTCACCGAGAGAGTGAGCAAACGATGCATTGGCAAAGAATTTGTATTAGGAGCTTTAAAGAAACGATACAAACACAATATACGTCAATGAACACGTAAAGCTTTTGTAGAATGTAATGTTAGAAATATAAAGTCATCCTCTATGTTGAAATACATTTCTGTTGGTATTTTAAATGTCGTTTACTTGTCATTTTTATTGCATATTTAGATTGCATCTACTAGATCAACTGTAACTAAACTGAGGATGATGGGACAAAGTTGAAATTGCGCTTTCAGCACCCAACAAACTATAAAAATCAGCTATTATGGTTTTAAAAGTTTTTTGAAAACCTTGTTTTGTTGGTCTGTGTAATCAATCATTAGGTAATGTATATAACAATAACCTAAATAAATAATACGTGACAATAATAACTGGCTACGCTCTGAATTAATAATATGTATATTATTGCATAACTTATTTTTGAACTTTTGAACACCTAGTGGAAAGGGTGCAAAGTCTGTTGCAGGAAACTTATTCCAGTTAAAACAAATAAATTGGTGCAGACCCCATCACGGACCCCAAACGTCCAAATATTATAAATATATATATAACACAAATATTATAAATAATATAAGTGTCGTCGAAACATCCTTCAATGCCTCTCGCAATATTGGAGAAGTTTCTTAAATTTTGTATCCTCTTCATCATTACACTCACTTTTTTTCTGTTCTGGAAAACCTTTCGTTGTATTTATAATGTTGTAGCTAGATTGGATTTCAATAGTTTTTAACATGCGGTTGTCCGATGGAGTTATCAAGCTGGACAGAATAGTCATTCAGGAGTTGGAGTATTTTCCCAATGGGACGGGTTCCTCAACTTGTGAAACACTCTAACCACAAATTCTTACTGTTACTTGAATTTGAGGTTCTGGGTCGCAATTATTTTCTTGGAAGTCGTCTTGTGTACATTGTAATCGATGCTGAGAGTTCATTATAATCAATCTTCCAGTGCTTCTTTGTAACGTATTTCGATAACTTCAGTTGACGGTAACCAAATGTTCACTATGACCAGAGTCGACTGTACTTTGTTTCGGTGAGACCCTTGGTTAAGCTGTAAGGCCGCTTGGCTTCCGGCCCTGAGACCGGTGTTCATATCCTACTGATTCACGACGGCATGCGATGGGTTTGCTCGGGATCCCCTACCTCTCGTTTCTGCGTCGAACCATTATTTTCCACATCAAATCTTTATAATCATACATCTGGTAAATCATTTTTCCATTCTGGTGATGGCAATAAGGCTCATGCTCTTGACATTACAATGAATTATAAATCGGTTCACTTCGTCCCACATTTTTCATGACATGATAGACAAAGGCAGAATTGCATATAAATTAGCTATCTTTCAGCAGCTCAGAATTATCCCTAGTACATTATCTTATTACATATTTTGTTTTTTAGATTTAAGCGATATTATTCCGCAGTTAAATAATAATAATAATAATAATAATAATAATAATAATAATAATAATAATAATAATAATCGTTCCTCGTTTGTAACAAAATCCTTCACTCAATGTAAAGTAAAATTATTCATTTTCACTGACTTTCATATGTATTCTCACCTGACACGACTCATATCGTAAACCGCATACATCAGGGAAGTATTAGCGCTCTCACAAACGACGCCCCATAATGAATGCTGTTTCGCCCCCTCTCGCGAGGGCTCCCCCGTGCGTCGCGCGAGCTCATTCCGCGCGCCCTGAACGGGGCCGTTTCCTGAGGGGCCATTGTGGAAGGGCGTGTTCGCCTAATCGCGATTCTCCCCGCGGCGCGCACCCTGTTCGCCGCGCCCTGCGCGCCGGGCGGCCGACCCCAGCTCAGCGCGCGCGGCGGCCGCGGAGGCGCGAGCGGAAACGGCCGGCGATAACCGACGCCTACCCCCCCCCCGCGGCACGCACGGCGCGAGACAATCCGACGTTGCGAGCTGGCGGCTAGGGAGGGCGAGTGTTTCCGAAAAAGAAAACGGTAATGTCATTTGTATTTGCATATTTTGATTCGTTGATTAGTTATTCCGGGAGCGTACTGATGTCATTAGTCCTTAAGTGTGGTGCATGTGTTATTGGGGAAAGGTGACGGTGATCTTCCACCGCAGATGAGCGAGATCCGGCGCCGACTTACACGTCGGCTAGCAGGTTTTTCCCCCCGTGTTTTCCAAACCTGGTATCGCCTAACAGCAGGGCATCGCCTGGCCGGGAGCAGCTCTAAGTTCCTGACTGGCCACCCGACAGGTGAGGACATATAGTGCATGTAAGTGAGTGTGTGAGAAAGAGGTGAGGATAGGACAAGGAAGAGGAAGGAACGATCCCCGTGGTCCGAGACCCTTTTGTTAGGGTACTGACCCGGCATTCGCCTGGACAGGTGTTGACCAGAGAAATCGCGGAAAGCTACTGATCAGAGCAACTGGCATCTAGAATTCTCTTCCAGACAAGGGCTGAATTCGACCTCGCTACGTTGCTAGTGTTGAAATTCCTGGCACTGACATTACTCTGACCCTAACACCTCTGGGTCAGAGGCATGCAGTGTCATCAATTAATGCCCTGAGTCACCTAAACCGGTGCTGTCGTCTAGGAAGGGTGGTTGTTTCCGCTGATGTAACCGGTAATGTCTTTAGTATGTATATGTGGATTTCGATTCATGTGTTATGTTTGGAATGAGTATTGAATGTATGTGTTGTGTGCCAGTCGATGTGATGTGTTGCTGTTGCTCATGTAGTAATACTATTTTTGGAATTTCACTTGGTACATGTGGTAAGGTATTATTTACTTGGTGTGTTATGTATATGTTGATTTGCGTGTTGTGAATGAGGGGGAATGTATGTAATAAGTAATTGCTTAAAAATTCTTGGTACGATATTTCTAAATTTTATTGTGTCCCGATCTACGTTCTGTGTCTTTTACTTTGATTTATGTCTTCCTTATTGCTTGAACCGACTCTGCAGAGAAGTGGGATGTTTTTGCCCTGGAGCAATGTACTTCGGCTGAAAGTAATATAAATATCATAAACCTGTTTTTCACATCTGGTTTCACCTGATGATTATAACTGCCCATAATAATAGGTTGTTGACATAACTAATTTCCTTTTTGAAGAAAATATGTTTGCACCCAAAAATTATTATTTACATTGTTATAAAAGTAATATAATTTATTTTTGCATATTAGTACAATTCAAAACAAACATAGAATATTATATATTCTGAGCAACGTTTATCATTTCGCGCCTGCAGGTATGTGTTCAACTAAACATAAACAACAAATTAAACTAAATATTTCAATGCATGATAACAAAGTATTTAATTAACATCGTGTTACCTGCTTAATTGCATTAAAAAATTCATTTCATTGAATTCCGATTTTTATAATTCACCTTCCTTCTAAGGACAGTTTTGATCAATTATTGAATTGATAAAAACGTCATAACGAGGATAATTGTGATTGGGAAAAATTATAATTAAAGGGAACCGAAATAAAAAGCGAGTTTTTGGCTATAATTCTAATTGAATTCTGATCCTCCAGACGATGTTGGCAATACGGCTGTCGCATCAGCAGTTACTATGTAATATAGTTAGTATGCGTACATTGTCCGCAGGAGTCAGCTTGGTTGGGAGGGACTTGGCGAGGGGTCCTACGTCCATCAACCCCCTTTATCACCCCTCCGCTGAGACAACTAGCGCGTCATCAGAATATCCACTTCCACTCCGGTTGGCTTCTTCCGGCGTACCTTCCGCTCCTTCTGCCGAAATCTCCATTAACACAGCGACTTCGCACGTGATTCCTGTGCCTCGGTGGTCGTTTAATATCCGCTCTCTGCGTGGTCTCTCCCAGCACCTTTGCCGGACCGCCGCTGCAGTCAGTGCCCGTTGTGTTGTTGCCTCCACCGTAGCTGGTTCTGATTCGTATGAATCTGCCATCACCGCATCGAATCCACCGTTGCAGGATGTCGACATTCCCACTCTCACTGTGGCAGCTGCAGCTGCAGCAGCAGCTGCAATAGCTACGGCAGAATTATGGTCTTCACGCAATGAATGAGGGGGAATGTATGCGATAAGTAATTGCTTAAAAATAAAGGGTTACACGAGAAGGTCCATATATCGTAGAGATGACTTGGAATCGCAGATTATTCCTTTTAGTGTGAATCGGAAATGTGGGAACATACCATATGCACCAGGGCACCAGAGAATTTCAATTTTCACCATGCACCAAGGCAGAAATCATCGGCACGTCTACTGGCCCTTGAGTGTTTATTGGATGAATTGTGGGCAGATAGACTTCTACACCCTTCTCTCTGTGGAATGGTACCGTCTCTCTTTGCATTCTCTTTGCATTGGCCTTTTCAGACCACATGAGTTACCAAAATCACCAGCGCATCTCGAAAATCCCTTCTCATCGCCTCTGTCATCATAGTTGCTATCACCACGATCTCCACACCTACCTGAAACTTTGCTCAGTAACTGCCGACAATTGCCAGCACAGCTTCACTGATATTGCCGCGTAAATATCTTTCAGAATACGTATTGACTTCTGACCCATCCAAGCCAGCAATACGATTTAGTATTCGCTTTTCCTTCGAACAACTTGGTTAAATTCCCACCACATACACTGTACATATTTGTAACGTTCACTTGTATGAGAGCTCGCCGTTACGTCTGTTATTATTTTCACCACTACCGCCACTGCTACAAAACAATATTCTTTTTTTATTAGAGCTTTCCTCTGTGTCGTCCACTAGCACTGCAAATGCTTTACTCCATCTATATGTACTACAACATTCCTCTGCTTCTGCAACAAACACACATGAAGCGCTCACAATATCCACTTCCACTCTGGCTGTTTTAGAATCTGTTACCCTGTCCATCTAGAAATGTTGCGATTCTTGAATTGATAAGATGTTTGGTACGATAGCTCTAGAGCGATGCATCAATATATCAATATATTATAAAACCTCAAGTTCCGATTTTGACTGGTACCGGAACAGGATCTCAACTGAAAACATACCCTTTACTTAACAGAGAAAAATATCTCCAAATATTTTCCATAGGTTATGCATAATATCACATTCATTTTCGATAAAGTTTACGTATTTTTCTTTCTTACATCAGTTTTATGGGTCCAAATTGCAGAATATTCTCCGTCAGTAGCGAGTATTTCAAGACGAATACGCTCGAATTGTGAATGCAAGTGCAGCTGGAAGATGTACAGATTTCTTTCAATTTCAGCACGCTTTGAAAATAAGTAATTAGTAATGTAGATAGGGGGAATATTGGAGACCAAAATTACGTCAACTGTAACAAACATATTGCAAAGTTTCTATCAACACCATCACTGTGACATCTCCTTACCTCCCTCTGCGAACGCATTCGACCCAATGTCGACGTCATCCTACTTCGTGTGTGTTCGTGTGTGTATGAGCGAGCGTGTGTGTACGTTTGTGTGTTGGATATATTTGTGTCTACGGGTCTAGATGACTCAGTGTGCGTAAGTTTACCCGTCTGTCTGTTTCTGTATGAGTCTCTGAGTGAGAGGGAGTGTCGGTATGAGAGTGAGCGTCCATGTGTGTGGGGTAGTGGTGATAGTGGTGGTGGTGGTGAGAGAAAGACTGTGTACTTCATCTGTCCCCATATGTATCTCTGAGTGAGTGAACCAGAGTGTGCGTATGAGAGTGAATTTGGGTATGCGTGCGTGCGTGTTGTGTGGGGTGGTAGTGGAGGTGAGAGAGACCATGTACGTCTGTCTATGATTGTGTCTGTATGTTGCACCCGAGTGAGTGAGGGTGGAAGTGTGTGTGTGTGTGTGTGTGTGTGTGGCTGTGAGTCTGAGCAAGTGAGGGTGTGAGCGAGGGAGTGTGCGTGCCTTTAAGAGTTTTGAGGCGTCGAAGAAACTCTTTGACTGCATCAGAACGTGACCTGGACTGCATCGGTGCACAGCAAGTTGCCAGAAATTCAGGGGCAAATGCTACATTTGCTATTTCATTATAAAAAAATTCCCACTATATTTAATGGGCAAATAGTGATATTTTATAACACCTCTACATGAGCCAAAGGTTGTATTATTTAGCATATAAAAACAAAATCCTTCAAGGTGAGTTCACAGAAGCGTAGTTGCGGATTTGTTCAAGCAAATTGTGAACATCTGTAGGCTTGAAGTGAATTTCACTGCTGTTCATTATCAAATAACTCTCTGTGCTCTACCACACTCATCAGTACAAATATACAAGTACAATCCCAACCCTATATTGTAATAGTGTTTTATTCATCTTTCTTTTTAGTTATCGTTATTTCACTTTTTTCCATTGAGTTTGATACTTAATTAAGTGGGGCGAAATCATGTTATTCATCGAGAATAACAAGAAGCTATATAGTATTATGGAAAATACTTTAAAAATTACAAATATATAACAGTACAGAGAACTACAAATAGGAGTACTGACATAACCGAAGTGATTCTATTCTTGATGAAAATAAATAGTGCAATATCAAAACGATGTGAAAATAAAAATGTTTTCAACAGTACATAGAAAGAAGTGTGATACATTAATATTATGTAATTAGTAAATTAAAATGACCGAAACAGAATATACAGAGGTTGTCTAATGAGCATCGATCGTGAAATATAAATATTAAAATGGGAGTGGAATAAATATGTGCAAAAGACGATGACAACGGTGGTGGTAGTGATGATAATGATAAGAGAGACATCACCAAATCTTCGTACAGGAAGAGAATCTGTGTGCGGGCCATTGCTGTCTGGGAGCAGTTTTACTTGTAAGCAGTTTTCGAAGATATATTTTGAAGGAAGAATAACATTAGTCTTACATTACTTTACCAAATTTTTCAGTTTCTATCCGTAGCCATACAGTAGTCTAATCTCCATCAATTCTAATTGTTTTTCAAGGCAAAACACGAATGATAGTTTACAAACCTATTAAATCTTTAAAAAAAATACTTTTAAGATTCTTTTCGAGAATTACGATCCATGTTGAAGATATCACAGTCTTCGAAATCAATTGGTACAGATATAAATCCAACAACTCACTTGATTCGCTTAACAGATTTGATATTAAGCGACAATGGAAAATAATTTAACAATACAGGGAACGAATTCTGTGGAAAGAATGGACACTAGGTGTGTCAAATTAAGATTTTTTTATACTAAGGGCAAAGGTTGGTCAGGGAGAGTGATGTGTAGCTATAATGTCCTGCGTATTCAAATAAATATTTCCAAACACAGAGATAGTAACTTAAAATTTCACAGACGACATCATAGAATGTATCGTAGAGTATCATAAATGTCTCTTAAGATGATTTTACAAAATAAAAATATGAAAATTTGATAAATCTTAAAACTAATATAGATTTTCAAATGAGTTGAATTGTAAATATTAACTTTCAAACTATTTTAAATGTAAATTATATATTTTAAATTGAAACTTGAAGAATTGATCTTGCAATGTGTATGGTAATGTAGTCAAAATAAGTATGTCTGTGTAACGGTAGAGAAGAGGATAGGGATGAGGAAGGAAAGATCACGCGCGGTCCGTGGCCTGTTAGGCATTTGCCTGGTGTTGATTGGAGAAACCACGTAAAACGAGGTAGCATTGCCAGGAGCAAACGGGCGCTAGAGTTCTCCTTCAGGTAGCGGCTGAATTCAACGTAGCTCAGTGGAAGTTAACGAACGTCGCGTCGGGGCAGTCAGAAGGACTCGGGCTCCATCGTAGAGAAAGAGAAAATGAAGAAGAAAGTGGGAAATTACTCAAGACAAAATGGAAGGACACTGATAACAAACGAATAGGCCGCGCAGAACTGAGGGGTATTCTGTCGTGAGGTCATGAAGGGGTATGGGAAAGGGAAGACGGAAGAGGAGAGGAAAGAGGTGAGGGAATGGTGACGGAAGGGGTGGGGGAAGGGGCAAGTGAAGGGTGGTACAGCGAACCGGCTGCCTCCCTTGTCCGTTGACGCTTTCTCCCGCAGCAACAACTCGGTCCACACTCGATCATCGAGTTATTTGGCCTCGTTTCGGCATGTAAATGCATCTATTTCTTTGGGGGAAAACCTTGTTGTTATGATAGGATGATGAATTTGTTGTTGGTTTCGAATCGTCTGTGATTTATTTACAGGGCCGTGTTCTGGGATGTTTTGTAACGAAATTGTTCTTTTTCTAAGAGATACAAACCTTCAAAGCTCCTACAACTTTAGAATGTTTTCATTATATTTTTTTATGTATGAGACACTTCCCTCTCACAAAATCGTTGAGGCTTGATCTACGTTTCAAATCTATCTGAAGACATAAGCACATTTTAAAATCAAATTGACTGCACAAATATATTCATTTTGTTGTTAATAATTGTAATTTTATTATTTTGTTTTATTATATGTTTAATTTACATCCTGTGTTTGTGAATTTTTGTGAAATTCATATGCATTAATAAATAGTCATTGCAAAATGTATATAAATTCATTCGATGATATTGCAGGAATGTGTATATTGTATATTGAAAATTGAAATCCGGGTTTACAAAACCATAGCGCTTTATTTTACAATCTTTTAGAAAAGCACATAATATTTCATCTGTAACGCAGAGGAAAGGTAAGTATAAGGAACTATTTTGTTCAATATTCATATGACATTTTTTTACATCGATGTTGTGTTGAATACAAGAATACGAAAGGTTATAATATCAAACAACGTAGGTTCTGTTCAGTCTTAAAGGCTTTGGATATGATTACATGGATAATCTAATTTATATTAGTAATAAATGACCTATTATATAAGAATATCAGTACAACAATATTCATCGTTAAAATGATGTTTGGACGTATAAAACCAGATAGGTGACGAAAATCGCTTTACACATATCTCACGCCTCAACCTGTGGAGGCTCAAAATGCTGTTTGACTCGCTGTCGGCGCCATAAACCATCCGTTGGCTCGACAGCGAGTGGGCTCGTGTGGAAAGAGGCGCTCCGTCATCCGGTCGAGGCGAAACGCAGGGGCGCAGCGCAGCGAGCGTTCATAATGAGCGAAAATTCATTGGCCGCGCCTGCGCCACGCGCCTCGTTCTTTTTGTGCGCCGGGGGCCTCGCCATCGGTCCTTGTCACCTCTCAATTAGAGACGCGCCCGAGGTGCGCGCGACGGCGGCGTCCTCGCCGCTGCCGCCGCCGCCGCCGCCGCCATTGCCGCTCTAACCAGCGGCCTCGCTGCCGCCGCCGTCACCGCCGCTGCTGTCGCCACGCTGCCACGGCCACTCACCGTTACTGCCGCCGTCACAGCTGCCGCATCCAGCGCCGCCGTTACCCCCGCTGTCGCCACCGCTGCAGCCGTCACCGCCGCTACAGTCACCACCGCCGCCGCCACCACTGCCGCCGCCGCCTCTGCCGCTATCATCTCTACCCCCGCCATCCTGCCACCGCAGCCGCCACCGCCGCCGCCACCGCCGCCGCCACCGCCGCCGCCACCACCGCCGGCATCCCCACCGTCACCGCCGCCGCCATCGCCGCCGTCACCCCCGCTGTCGCCACCGCCGCCATCATCGTCACTGCCGCCGTCACCGCTGCTGCATCCAGCTCCGCCGTTATCCCCGCTGCCGCTACCACCGCATCCGTCACCGTCCCTGCTGTCGCCGCTTCCGCCGCCGCCACTACCACTGCCGCCGCCGCCTCTGCCGCTGTCACCCCTACCGCCGCCGACGCTGCCACCGCCGCCACAACCCTCACCGCCGCTGCCACCGCCGTCATCACCACCATCACAGCAGCTACCGTCGCCGTGACCTCCGCTGCCACCACCGCCGCAGCCGCCACCACTGCCGTCACCGCCACCGCTACCGCAGCCACCTGCGCCTCCGCCGTCGTCGCTGCCGCCACCATCGACCCCCAGTCATCTCTGGCGTCGCCCAGCCAGTATCAGGCCAAAACGCAAAAAGAACGTTTTGTAAGTCAAGTTCTATCGACCTAAAGCAACCAAACAGACGAATGAAGACTCTCAACAGTCTCATACCAAGGTTTGATGCCCGGAGAACACAAATGGAAAGGGGAGGAGATACCTGGAGGAGGATGTTTCTCTCAAGCGAACGGGTAAGGCGGCTCGGGATCTCACGTTCTAACGAGGAGGATCGCCCCAGGATAGAACATGCACTACATTTGCGGCAATAATGCCCTTAACAGTTGATCCGAGCGGAAACACGAAACAATGAATTCCTGACTTACGAATGAATAGGATATTAAATTGTTCAGTTTACATAGTAATTGTGCATATGTTTGATGCTCTTAATCTATCTTATACTAACTTTAACTTAAAATTATACACATTACAATTACATAAAAGTAAAAATAAAATATATCGGGAGAGAAAGCACGATGCCCCTCAGATAAAATTATTCTAAGTTTGCAAACATTATATAGAACGAATGAAGGGGTTGTATCTTAATAATTCTCATTTGATAACTGGGGTTTTCGTCTAGTTTGTAGAAGGATGATGCTTGTATTTGGGGAAACTTTGTGAAAAACTAGTGCGCCAGATAGACTATTTGGTTTTGAATTCTGTTTACATTTAAATCATTATGCGGTTGATTATTACTGATGAATGAATTACGCCTGTGCGGCAACAAGGTGCGGTGTCCACACCTCCAGAGCAGCAGGAGGCAGGCAGGCAGGCAACGGCTGCAAGCAGCCGAAGCCCCTGGCGGCCGGGGTCGATGGAAACGCGCGCCGCCGGTGGTCGCCGCTGCGATAGCTCGCGGGCCAGTCGACGGCGAACGAGGGGCGGGAGGGTGGACAGATTCTTAGGACAATAATGTATGTTTATGCCTCATTTGGGCAACGTTTTGTTTACATAGGGGTCCTCTAATTTTATGTTCACGCCTGACAAGTAAGTCCAAACAGTGGAGCAAATAAATGTCTTAAGCAGGCGTGGATCCATGGGGAAGGAAATGAGAGAAATTCCTCCCCCCTCACAATTTTTTTTCAGTAACTGTTACTTTTAATTTGTCACGAGACTTTCAAGCAAAAATATTTTCGGATTGTCATTAAAACGAATAAAATCACAGCTTGAGGTGAGTGTAACCTGCGACAGTTTACAAAATCTGTAATATGACATATTCCATGAAAAACATTTTGAATTTCTCTTCCCAAAATTCGTCTCCGAATCTGTTTTCTGGTCTTATGCCTAGAAAATAAACGAACCTACACCCTAATACAAAACAAACAGTAAATCTTAGTAGGCCCTGCATATGTTATGGTAATTTCCGTAACATTCCAGTTGATTAATTGGGACGTTATACTTACGGAAATCTACTCTTTTGTGATGTGTCGCATTTGTTTTACAATCTTCCAGATAATTTTTTGTCTTTGAATTATTTCTGTGTATATTTTTTTCATATTTTCTCCGCAGCCACAACTTCATAACTTTGGAGGAGAGTGAGAATGGTTTACACACATTTTATATTCTATATTTTCTAATTCCTCAGAACCAGCAATTTGATACTTAAAGTGTAGTTTGTATATTCGATTATGCATGGGCGTGTTTTGTAATCGCCCTTACAAATTATTTTCTCAAAATTTGGTAAAAAAATGGTCAACGCACTTGTCCACGTAAATGTTTAGTAATAGAATAGTACGGCCAGTGTTCAGCATAAACGACACAAGTGATGCTACAGAATGAAAGATAATTTTTCCTACTAAACAGTTTTCTAATCTGTTAGTCTCAGCTATATTTTGAGCTTTCACCCTCCACTTTCCCATCCGCTACCTATCAGCATCTAAATTTAAACAAAAATATTTTCTCAATTTTTTGGACCCCTAATAAATAATTAAAATATGATTTTAAAAATGTTGTAGAATATGCCCCCTATGCAAATTTGTAATCGTTTTTTCAGAAAAAGTCGTTCGCGCGTTTAAGAAAAAACCTTTGAATTTTCGAGAAACGATACAAGAAATTATTTGAAGCACTTTTTCTATTCACAAAGGCAATAATGTAAATATTAACAGTGTTAATATTAACGATGTTACAGATATTAAAAAAACTGTGTAATTTTTAAAAAATCAAAAGAAATTTTTAAAACGGCCTTTTGGTCATTTTATTCAGTGCAATTAACACTATCCCTATGAAGAGTTCAAAGGAAATCATTGGGGCGCTCTTCAGAAAAAAATCTTCCTTTTAAAATCTTCCAATTTCGTCCAAAACTATACGAAAACTACTAATATTTTCAAAACAATATATAAGACATTAATTAAAAACTAATTGAGGTGAAAAAAATTGTTCGAATAAAAAATAATAACCCTTGATCGAAGATGTCCAAAAAATTGCAATTTTCAACAATTCAGAGGTAACAGTGAAGATTGAACCTATAACATAAGTGTATTTAACCTCTTTTTTAAATTTAAAAATTAAAGCAAACATTTGGAGCTATTTTTGAGAAAAAAATGTCAATGTACCAGGGTCTTCTTGTAAAACAAGTACATCCAAAATTTAAAGAAAGGATTTCAAAATTTCAGTACTTCGAGTGGGGCCAGATCGATCAAGGAGTACGTATTCATTTTGAAATCAATCCTACGGGTAGTTTGTCAGAGTCAATGCTGTTCGTAAATAGACGTACAAAAAATCGTTAAAACATCTTTTTTCGATATCAGGGACCCCAAAACGTGTATTTCATTTAAAAACACGAAATCGATTTGCTGCATCATTTCATTATTTTCTCTCTACTACTTGTATTACTCCGTATTGTAACCTAACCGATTACCTGTGGAATCGGTTGGCCGCCCTGCCACTAACTCAGATCGGTGATGGAAGGAACTGTTATGCAGTACAATAGGAACACAAATTAAATAACACTTGTTCACTGGTAAAATGATTCAATTTATTTCTGGGCATGAATGATAATAATAAAAGAAAATGCACCAGAGAAATTTCAACTATAAACTATCAATGGAAAGGAAAATTGAAGAGATCGATTAAAAGAGAAAGGAAAGAACATTAGGCGTTAGTAATCAGTAAAGCTTATGACTAGGAAGAAAATCAACTTGTTATAACTAATATTGACATGAATTACAGGATTACAATTTAACGCGCCTGAGCGCGACACTACATTACATAAGTCTTGGAGTTGAATGACCCTCGGGTTGTTAAACCCTGTAGAGTTCTTTGTGAGCCTGGGCGGGGGCCCGGCCGGCGACTGGAAGAAGGGCAGCGGCCTTGGGCGAGGGGGCCTCCGCCGCCGTCCGTCACGCCCCTTTGGCGCGTGGTGTCAGCTGAGCGGTCCTCGGATTACCGCGCCACCACTGGCAGCGGCGTCTGGGTGAACTAGCAGCGAAGTACTTGAAGATTGCCGGGATTTTTCTCCCGACCGCAGGCGCAGAGTAAACAACCAAGCGTTCTTCTGATTGTCGTGACAGTCTTTTACAAGTCCGGTTTCAGAAAATTAAGAAATCCGTCACGAATAATTCAAGAACACGAATTATCAAACTCCAGAAAAATTCCTCTATTTACTACAGTCTGCTCAAGGCTCGAGCTGGTAGCGAAAAAATTCTAAATCCGGTAGAGTTGAACTTGCCTCTAACCGCACAATATTCCCACCAAGAAAAACTTCTGCCCCGACTGTTCCGTCTAGAGATCAAATCTTCTGCCCACTGGCCTCGTCTAATGCCCCAGCTCTTCTCTCGACTGATGCCCCAGCTATTCTGCTTTTCTCTCCGTCAAAATCGCACCAGGTTAACTCTTCTCCCCACCCCAATTTCTTATGCGTCCCAAGTCCCTTTAATAGCAGTGTCGCTATTGGTTAAAAGTTGTGTCGCAGTGAAATATTCTAGCCCAATCGCAGCGTGAGAAGTGAGGGAAATTCCCACTCTTTGTGCAGGCTGCGAGCAAGTAGGGTTGTTCCCGAACTTTCTGGAACTTTGGCCCTCGCTTGCGTAAGGGGGGCGCGTTCGATGACGGAAGAATTGCTCTGGGCTCCCCCGAAAGTGGGTGGTCTCAAAATCTGCAGCCAGCTGTGAACACTTGCGCAGTGTCTGTCGTCGCCAACCTTCTAAACGACTCCGCTAATGGGCCGAGGGCGTTAGGGACCATGCGCGATGGGGAAGGAGGCGGTAATGGCCTCCCGCGACGAGCGAAGTTGCACGTGTGCCCGTCTGCGTAATACTTCGGCAGAAATCATGGGTGGCCGAGTCTTGTTTGTTATATTTAATTTTATTTTCTGGGCGTGAATTTCGTTTCGGAAGGTATGACGGAATCGGTTTCGCCACATTGGCCTTCCCCTCCGAATAAAAAAAAAATTTGAGTTAGAGGAATTAAATTTCGAAAAATGAGAATTTTTTTTGTTTAAGTCAAAATTCAAAAAAAAATAGCGAAACCAGAAATAAATGCTTTTACCCGTTATTCTAATAAAATTTAGTTGACCATTGTAAGTTAAAAATTAAAAATGTGATTTCTAATTAAATCTAATAAAGTACAAAAAAATTGAAAAACTTAGTAAAATTAAAAAATTTAGGAAAAGAGAGAACCGTTTGGTGAGGCCAGGGTGGTTTTGGATTTTCCGCCTGCTTGCCCCAGAAGCACAAAATCTGTGGAGGAATCCACGAGAATCTCACATCTAATACGTTAAGTAAATGCATCGTCGAGTTAGTTTCCGTTCCCTTCTTTATTCCTTCTTTCAATAACCGTTGTAAATCTTGACCAATTCCCCTCTTTAGATTTTTTTCCCCTTTCCTGATATCTCCCCCATCGGTAATACCTGATTTCTTGAACTGCGGAAGAATCCACGATAATCTCAAATCTAATGCGCCTAGCAAATGTACTGTCGGTTCAGTTTCCTTCTTTATTTCCACTTTCACAAACCGATTTAAATTTTGTCCAATTTCCATCTTTAAATTTTCCTCCCGTTTCTTGATATTTTCCCCGTCAATGATATCTGATTTCTCGAATTTTTCATGAAATTGGCCGACTTCTGCGCAAAATTCGGGTTCAATTCTAGTCAGTTCGTCGCTCATTTCCGACCTAATCTCGGTAATACTTCCGATAACTGGCCCGCAGTACGTTTCAATTTCGCTGTCACCTGCCTGGAGCTTTTGACTACTTTCTGCCTGACTATCCCCAAAATGCGAATTTACATCAGTTCTCGAATTCTCTAATTCTTTGTTCAAATTTTCTACACTATTCTGAATTTTCCCGAATCTATCATCGAGACTGTTTCGCACTGTTCCAAACCCACGATCAATTACTGCTTCTAATTTCTCTAATTTTGTACCGTTGTTAGCTAAGCTACTGTCCAGCCGGTCAAATCTTTGCGAATGTTTCTCGTTAATCTCCGAAATTTGTTCTGAGAGAGTTTTCTGATTTTCTGACATTTTCATAAGTTTATCATTATTTTCTAACATTTGAGTCGTAAAGGATTCCTTAATTTCTAACATTTGTTCCGTGAATTTTTCCGTGAGAGTTTCCTTAACCTCTGAAATCTGTTCCTTATTTTCTGACATTAATTTATTGCTTTCGGATTGTTTTTTGTTAATCTCCGAAATTTGTGACTTTTGTCCCGTGAGGATTTCTTTGTTCTCTGAAATTTTTCTGTCTAGCTCTGACATTTGTTTCGTGAAAATTTTCATGAAGTCATTAAGGGTGATCTCGGGCAGTGATTGTTCCCCTGAACTCTCCCCTTCTGCCACATCGATACCCGATTCGTCTAGCATTTTGGAAGTTTTGAATGGCACGCGCACACGAAATTCACAACACACGATGCACAACACTATAGCACTCACAAACAAAATACAACAATAAAACAAATCATTACCAGTCAACAAGTTGTTTCTCTCGTAACAATATCCTTCCATCCATCTATAACACAATTTTGGTTAAATTTAATTCTAAAATTTGGGCGTGAAAAAACCTCAATTATTCGGCCTTCGAGCCCCACGGTGGATGCGCCAATTGTAACCTAACCGATTACCTGTGGAATCGGTTGGCCGCCCTGCCACTAACTCAGATCGGTGATGGAAGGAACTGTTATGCAGTACAATAGGAACACAAATTAAATAACACTTGTTCACTGGTAAAATGATTCAATTTATTTCTGGGCATGAATGATAATAATAAAAGAAAATGCACCAGAGAAATTTCAACTATAAACTATCAATGGAAAGGAAAATTGAAGAGATCGATTAAAAGAGAAAGGAAAGAACATTAGGCGTTAGTAATCAGTAAAGCTTATGACTAGGAAGAAAATCAACTTGTTATAACTAATATTGACATGAATTACAGGATTACAATTTAACGCGCCTGAGCGCGACACTACATTACATAAGTCTTGGAGTTGAATGACCCTCGGGTTGTTAAACCCTGTAGAGTTCTTTGTGAGCCTGGGCGGGGGCCCGGCCGGCGACTGGAAGAAGGGCAGCGGCCTTGGGCGAGGGGGCCTCCGCCGCCGTCCGTCACGCCCCTTTGGCGCGTGGTGTCAGCTGAGCGGTCCTCGGATTACCGCGCCACCACTGGCAGCGGCGTCTGGGTGAACTAGCAGCGAAGTACTTGAAGATTGCCGGGATTTTTCTCCCGACCGCAGGCGCAGAGTAAACAACCAAGCGTTCTTCTGATTGTCGTGACAGTCTTTTACAAGTCCGGTTTCAGAAAATTAAGAAATCCGTCACGAATAATTCAAGAACACGAATTATCAAACTCCAGAAAAATTCCTCTATTTACTACAGTCTGCTCAAGGCTCGAGCTGGTAGCGAAAAAATTCTAAATCCGGTAGAGTTGAACTTGCCTCTAACCGCACAATATTCCCACCAAGAAAAACTTCTGCCCCGACTGTTCCGTCTAGAGATCAAATCTTCTGCCCACTGGCCTCGTCTAATGCCCCAGCTCTTCTCTCGACTGATGCCCCAGCTATTCTGCTTTTCTCTCCGTCAAAATCGCACCAGGTTAACTCTTCTCCCCACCCCAATTTCTTATGCGTCCCAAGTCCCTTTAATAGCAGTGTCGCTATTGGTTAAAAGTTGTGTCGCAGTGAAATATTCTAGCCCAATCGCAGCGTGAGAAGTGAGGGAAATTCCCACTCTTTGTGCAGGCTGCGAGCAAGTAGGGTTGTTCCCGAACTTTCTGGAACTTTGGCCCTCGCTTGCGTAAGGGGGGCGCGTTCGATGACGGAAGAATTGCTCTGGGCTCCCCCGAAAGTGGGTGGTCTCAAAATCTGCAGCCAGCTGTGAACACTTGCGCAGTGTCTGTCGTCGCCAACCTTCTAAACGACTCCGCTAATGGGCCGAGGGCGTTAGGGACCATGCGCGATGGGGAAGGAGGCGGTAATGGCCTCCCGCGACGAGCGAAGTTGCACGTGTGCCCGTCTGCGTAATACTTCGGCAGAAATCCTGGGTGGCCGAGTCTTGTTTGTTATATTTAATTTTATTTTCTGGGCGTGAATTTCGTTTCGGAAGGTATGACGGAATCGGTTTCGCCACAGTATATATGTGTGTATACGAGAAAGTTAACCCACAGTTTCCACTAACATGCACTACGACATATAGAGAAACCAGTTGAGAGCTTAAGAGGAGATATGTAGAGGAGGGAAAGATCCGCAATGTCGCGTTTAGGTCGGCGCCTGATCTTACTTTCCACCGGAGATGAACACCACCGAGGATTATTTGTTACCAATTACTTTCGCATTTTATTTAAATTTGGCGCAGGACCTCTAATATTGAATTGAATTGAATTGAATTAATGCCTTATTTTACGTGGCGAGACTCAGGCCATTAGGCCCGCTCTTCCGTCTGACCACGTAAATTTCGCTACGCTCCTTTCACCAACTAGCAGAGAAAGGAGGTATTTCTTGGGCGAGAAACAGGCGATTTGAATTTAGCTCAGAGGCGTCATTTAGGCTTGAGGATCTTTTACATGCAAGTAAATCTACTAACATGGGATAGCCGGCTTTACTTCCCCTCCGAAGGAAGGCGTACGAAGGATTTTTTCGCCCTGAAAAATCCACGGCTTCGATCGGGTTTGAACCCGCCAACTTGGGTACAACAGTCCGAAACGCTAACCGTTACACCATCGCCGCCTATAATAAACAATTATAACTTCTCCTTGGCACAAATTCGGGCTAAGTTCGTGCATTTAAGTACCGCGCTAAGGAGATAACTTTATTTCTCTCCAAAATTTGCGAACTTAATTGCCGAGAGTGAAAACACAAGAAATATTTTCCATTTAAAATACGGTACACCTCAGCGTCGCCACCATGCCGCAGCAGTCCGGATGAGCGCTCTTTAAATCAAGTCTTCCCAAGAAGCAAAATTCTTCACAAGGCGCTGCCGTTTGCTTGCATTGTTGAACCGCGAGCAGAGCATCGCGTAGACACCGTTTGCTTCTGCGCGGAGCAGAGGGTATTTTTGCATAGTCAAGAGCTGTTACGTGTCTTTTAAATATCAGAGCATTACTTACGTACTTACGTATTTAAGGGCGGAAATATATTTTCAGTAAATGCCCTTGACTATAGCTTCAGCACTCAACGTAGTAATCATATTCATCAGGTGGCAGTATCAACAGCTCACTACAAAAATTTCACATATAATGCACGTACATTATTTTACACCTTGCCAGATGACATTAAACGATTAAATTCGATACAAAAGTTTACGTCCCAAGTAAAATATTTTCTGCTGCACAACTGTTTCTATACAACAGAAACTATACCAAGCATCCAAAAGGAAAGTAATATTAATTTTAACAATGATATTTAATGTATTATATACCATTTAGATTGTATAATTGTAAAGAACCTGTGACAAGTATTGTACTTAAGCTTCTGGGTCAATGACCCCCATCTCGATCAGGTTTTCGTCCAGTTTCTCTGATCCTCGAGCAAATGCTGAGATGGCCCCTTGTTTTGCTTCTGGGCATACATGTAACTTCAAATTACCTTCTCCCCATAGCACGCCACACACAGTTTTACGTAAATAAATAAAAAAAATATTGACAATTTCTGCCGGCCACATAAATTACGCCTTGAACGAATACTGCTACACATGAACAAAGTGTGGAGGCCAAGCTGACATGAACCATGCGAAGATTTGGTAAAAAATGTTAAAATAACGCCAAACAAAAAATAACTTCAAACCAAATTCACTGGACGCTGTTAGAATACGTCAATCAAGGTTACGAGGGTTTACTTTAATTTGCCAAAACTAATACTAACCAACTATTTTGATTGTCTTTACTGTATTGATTTCGGACCCGTCCATTGGTGAGGTAGTTGGTCCCATAAGTGTAGTTAATGGTCCTGTTTGTGACGATATTCCTCCTCTGCAGTAACATAAGATCCGGCGTGTGATTGTGTGTGGGTATTAGGAGGGAACTCTCCCCCTGATGGTGGCGGAAGTCAACGTAACTACGAAACTAGTGTCAAACACCCGCCACCGTTGGGACTCGAACCCAAGAACCTGCGGGTCAATAATAATTCAACAATGTTGCCTCTGGGCGCAGAATCAACTTAGTTGTTTGCATCCAGGAAAAACGTTCTCGTTACGTTTTAAAATTCGTATGTGTGCAATCTCTACTGTTTTATTTCGCAAGCTAAATGGTAAGTACGCTCTAGTAGCGTGTTGTTTTTTCGATTTTACGGTAGCCAATGGCCATAAAATGTGTAATCAAATGCAATATCACGTCGGAATGGTTTTCGACTAATTTCAGACAACTGACTGTATTAAAATTATTTTTAGAAAAATATTTTTGTTTTGGAGCAAGGGCTGAGAAATCCAGAAACTTAAGTGATATGCGAAACAAGAAATTCGTATATCGCCCGTATTTGCGAAGATTGTGAACTGTTGTGTTACGTATTCCCGTGATCTGATTCCCGTATCTGACTATTTTTTCTACTCCCATTGTATAATTCTGCCATTGGATGGCTGAAACAAGTTGCATAATGTTACTCATTACAGATTTCATTATGATACATTTTCTTCACCTATCACAGAGAAGTTTACAAACCAAGTACTGACACTATTTAATCATTGAGAATCTATCTAGTGAATGTTTCGTTCGGTGGAGTTCATTAAAATTGCATTTAATATTATATTTTGCTTGTCAGTTTTATTTTTTAATTAGTATTTTTAATGGAATATTCTTTAACATAAATTGGATCGTAAGTTCACATTGATCCTACTTGACTAGCGCAGTACTCCCAACTAAATCCTCCTTCGTAGGGTCAGGGTGGTGTAGGGTTAGGAATCTGTCCGCTAGGTGGCCTCGGCTGGATCATGTGTCAACTGCCAACCTAGTTTAAGCTTTGCCAAACGTTTAACTTATAAAAGTTATCAGAAATCATAGAAGAAGTACCGTATGAAACTCGATGTAATGGTATTAATACACTCGAGTGAAGTTTACTACATTCGCTCGTTCCTGGTTCGTATCGTATAATATCACACTCGTATCGCAATATCCATCATTACATCATCGTTACCTAATGTACTATTAAAATATCGCTTTGCAACATAAATAGAAAACTAATAATGAAGTACACATGCCCCAGTCTGAGAATATTACGATCAACGCGAATTCTGTAATAACTTTTATGAACCAGTTATTTCTTCAACACTTTTGCTTTAGTGATTGTAGTGACTAGTACTGCAGATTCGATGTTTGTGTTGTAAGGGAAATGTGTGAGTTCAAGAGCGGAAAGTTTAGATTATTTTTAGAAACAAAATTGTTGGTTTACCTTGCAGTGTTATTGTGTTGCAACTCTCAGTAGTATGCTTGCTATAGCGCTTGCTATTGCAATCACCGACAAATATTATGTGTGAGTTGTGTCCGAATATGTCTAAATATGTACTATCGGCAATGTTTTCGTAAGTGGTTTATGTGCTGTGTCTAAAGTGTCAGTTATTAACTTTCGCGATGATTTCTATTGCTTCCAAATTTGAATTAGAAGGGCAGTTAATGTGTGCGTGGTTTATATTTGTGGGAATTGAATAGGTACACGTCAAACAGTTCATGAGGAGAGTCGAGGTTTTCGATGATAGATACGAAAGCCTGGAATCGAAAAGCTGACGTGAGGTAAAAATATGTGTTTATGAAATAGAGGTCACTTTTATTTTGTAATGCACGATAAAATATCGTGTTTGGTTTTCTTGCTGTTATTTGGTTATCATACTTGGTTTTCTTTTTTCTCTCTTTGCATTTCAATTTAATATTTGCATTTCTGTTGGTTTCAGCATTAGAAGCGCATTGTTTTTAACAAACCATTTCTGCTTCATTTCATTAGTGATTTATTAAAATGTTAATTTGAGGTACGAACGTTGAAACGATCTCTGTAACTATAGTTGTTTACAGTGTTTACCATGAGTATAAACAAATATTTTACAAACGCTTGCGTGACACGTTACATCTCCTTCCATGAAATCCGCCGAAAAGTTTATTTAAGCTTCAGTCGCCAAGCCTTGCGCACTTCATCAACGTCTGGTCCCAGAGGACGCAGCCCGAAGCACGAGCCAATGGCGCGAGATCAATTGATAACCGCCTCGCGGCCTCCTGCGACGCGAAAGCAGCCTTTTGCGTTTCAGGCGGCCTTGCGCCGAAGCGCGCGGTATCGCTTTGGATCGAAGGATTAGCGCGGGCGGGGTGAGGCGGTAGGGCGGCAGTGCTAGTTGGGCGCCAAGCCATATCCCTCGCTCGGCCGACAACGAAGGTCGCGTCCCCGCAGACGCCAAGAATCCCAGACAATTCCGACTATTCCCAGGATGCGCTCTTTCGGAGGACCAGAGGAGCCCCGAGGAGATTTCAGGACGCTTCTTTTTGCTCTTGTCCTCGACCAATCGAGATACGAATGGGTCTATTTGAGGGGGAGTGATTCTGTTACGTTTTTTCTGAGATCCAGCAGAGAAGCTGCGGGAAGACGATTCGGTGTAGCGTGAGTAGCATTGCTGTCACGGTGGGTCCCGGTTTTTTTCGAAAAGGTCACGGATTTCGAGATCGGATATTCTACATTCGCACCCGTTTGAAAACTTAGTTTTCAAGTCACTTTTCCTTGAGTTTCTCTGATGAACGCTAAGACAACTTTTAAAAATGACTGGACATTTCTCAATGATCCGTTTTTGATATACGAAGCAAGAGAAAGAAATTGTATTAGAACTTCAAATTTCAATTATCCATTTTTCATAAATAAATTATTAATGAACTTTGACAATAAGAGAAGTTTGAGCTTCCGCAATTCCAATAATTGTTGTAGATGTCATTAGTGACAAAATAGTTTTGAAATGGTTTAAGCGCAAAATATATTCATGAAAAATAATAATTTTCAGAACTTTCCCTTTATTGTAAGGATTAATTAAAATGATGAAGGATCATGTAGAAAGTGCTAACTGCCTTTTGAAAAACAAAAAATAAAAAAATAAAAATAACAATAAAAAATTGAAAAAAATTGAATCACCAGCATCGGTACTTCATGGCAAAAGCAACCTTATCGCTGATGTGCGCACATTTCCTGATAACGATGTATTTATGAAAAAGGTTGAAAAATGAATGTGAAATCATCATATGGAAAGAGGTAACTACCTTTTGATAAAAACATCCGATTCAATCACCAGGGGCTGTTCCTCTTGACCAAAGAAGGCGCACCTCACGCTGACGTTTACACTTTATCCAGTCACAACTCTTTCATTTGCACATAAATATTATTATCAATAATTACTTTATAATAATTTGCCAGAATTTTGTCAAATTTGTGTTACGCAAAGCCGCACTGGATGACACTAGCACTCTTATCATTGCACTTGCAGTTTTGCCCGCTGTTCCACTGAAGAGTTGATAGACCCTAGCTAGCAAAATGACAACTTTTGACATGTTTTCCTTTTCTCGGGCGCCCACAATGCAGGACCAAGCTAAAAAAAGTAGTGTTTAATTTAAATCAACAAATTGGTGATGAACCCTTGCGTAGATAAACTTGTTTATATCCCTCGAGTTGATTTTAAGAAACTTCCATAATCAAAAGAATTTGTCTCTTCTGCCATTAAAATCCATTCGCTGGTTGAAAATATTGACTATGAAATAGATTTTTAGATTTTTATACTGCCTTAAAACTTCCTGGATTATGCTCTTACTAGCAAATTATATAAAATGTGTATAATCTAATGTAAATAAATTTAAGTGTGCAATTCAATATCAAATTATATTTAAAAATATGTTTATTTCTTAATGATATTTTTAATGCAGCCTTAATTCTACACTTTTACCTTCCTGAGTGAGTGTTAACTAGGTGTCTTTGGAAGTCGTCTTTTAAAAGAACTCCACGATCTGAAAACTCAAATCCACAGTCAAATCCACATTCCTTGATTTGCTTGTTTTCTTCTTCTTCTTCTTCTTGTTATTATTATTATTATTATTATTATTATTATTATTATAAATATTATGAATAAATTATTTTTCGCTGCCGAAAACATGACTTAGTTTCACATGCAGAATGTAGAGGAGTGTCGTCGCGGGGCTAATAATTTTATTGGCTCATTACGACTGGAAAAAGCTGCCCCGGGGCGACATACCGGTGCACCTTGCGTGCCCCTGGCGCGGGAGGCGGGGCCGGGGCCGGCGACGGCGGGGAAGCCGCGCCGCGCAAATGTCATGTTTTCGGCGTCGGCGGCGAGGACGGGGCCGGGGGCGGGGGCGTGGGCGGCGGTTGGCGGGGGCGGCGGGGGCGGCGGCGACGGGCCTGCGCGCAGCGGCGGCGGCGGGGCGGAGGGAGGGGGCGCAGGGCGCGCGCGCGTCGCTCGCGGCCGCCGCCAGACTGCGGGAGTCGCGTGGCGAGAAGGGATCTCTCTCTCCGCGTGCTCCGCCTCCCTGGCGCGCCGCCGCCGCCGCCGCCACCACCGCCGCCACCGCCACCGCCGCCACCGCCGCCGCTGCTGCAAGGGCCTGGGTCTGGGTCTGGGCCTGCAGGAGAGGTCCCGCGCCGCCGCGCCGCCATGGAGGAGTGACCGTCGCGCGCGCCGCGCCTGCCGACCGCCTCTGCCTTCCGCCTCCGCCGCCTTGCACACGCACCATGCCCGCGCTGCGCCGCCGGGGGGGTTCTCTGTACCCCTCCCGCGCCCAGGTCTCGATTTAGGACAGCCCGCGCCTCGGCCGCACCAAGGCGCCCGCCACTGCCACCTTGTGGTACGCCGCGAACGTCTGCACGCCGCCCAGGAACCCCCTGTGCTCGAGTGTCGAACCCGGTTCTCCCCTCACATTTCGTGTGCCCCCCCCCCCAATTTTCGTTCTGAGTGTTTCCCCGCAAGAGTAGAAGTAGTCGTAGAAGACGTAGTTGTAGTGGTGCCGTGCGTGTTTTTTCAGCCGCGCGAGTGAGAGTGACTCGGTGAGAACACGCGGCGGCCGCGTGAGAGCGAGTGAGAGCCGTTGGAGGGCGATGCGAGTGGGTGGACCCAGCGTGGCCTAGACGAGCAGGAGGAGGAGGAGGAAGAAGGCCAAAGGTGTGCTGGAGGACCACTGGGTACAGGAGAGCATGGAGCGCCGTCCGCCGCCTTCGGCGCGGCTTCGCGCGCCGCTCCGCCCCGTCGCCGGCGCCACCGCCGCCGCGTCCTCGGGCCCGCTGCTGGCCGGCGGCGCGTCGATGCTGCTCGTGTTGCTGGCGACACTGTCGCTGCACTGCGGCACTGCAAACGGTGAGTGCCCGACACGCGGTGCCGGCCGCCGGTCCCTGGACACGGTGCTCATTTCGCCCCTGCCCCTCGTCTTGTATGCTCCGCCTTGAGACCGCTTTGACCCTGTGCGGCCCGGCCACAGGCTGCCGGGTGCGGCGCCGGTTTCTAATTTCTACTGTGGTGTGATGTGCTTCGTCTTGTGCGTTAGTTTGAATTTTATGAGCGTCTTGGCTACTGGGTATGAAACGATGATCAGATGTGCACCTTCGTGAACGATAGTTCAGAATGAGTGTACTCTTGGAGTGTTCCGGACCCAGCTACAGGCCGCCGCGCTGTATCTTAACGAATGAAATTTCTTCTCATAACTGAATGTGCTCCGTCTTGTGCCTTAGTTAGTTTGAACTCATTATGCATCCATTGGTGTGAATATTTGTATTTCCTTCGACAGTAAAATGTGTACTTCTTTGCCTTAGTTGAGAGAATCTTCAACCTACTCACTTTCTGCTTTAATGCACTTTTTTTAATTTCTCTCCCAATTATGTGCGTCGTCCTTCGGGTCTGTTAAAAGTTTGAATTATTTAAGCTCTCTAGTACGTGAAGATAAGTGATGATTTTTATGCCTCAGGCGGTGTGAATTGTTTCTTCGTCTTGTGCTTTAGCTGCGATTCTGAGGTTCGGGTTCCGGCTGGCGAATAGGATACCAATTTTCAAATTCTTTCAACAAGCTGATGCGTTCCATCTTGTGTGCCTGAGAAGAGCTTGAATCTTTTAGCAACTCCGGACGACGGATACGGTACCGATTTTCCTAACTCCTCCAACGATTAATGCTCCTTGATCTTCTGCGCGAGTCAAAAGTTTGAACTCTTTCAGTTTCACTACTCTCGTGAATCTGTGGCGTGGACTTCGAAGATTGTGCGAAGATATAATTTATTGGATTTTAGGTGGAATAATCCTCTGTGTATTAATGCTCTAATTCATTTTTCGACATCGGTTTGGCTATCACTTAGTTTTGGTAGACTCAATTCTAGACGAGTGGATGAATATTGATAAAAAGTGAAGCAATATCTAGTTATCGTAACTACTAGATGGAACAAACGTCATATATTGTCGCTCCTTGGTTTTCCATTCCTTGTGCGGAAGTCAACATATTTTCGGGATCCGATTTGAGGTGAAATCTGCGTCCGTTGTTATTGAAGTTTCTGTTAATATATATGAAATATGGCTGATTTTAATTACTAAAGATCTTTCTAAATATCGGCAAATGTGTCTCTGATTAGTAGTCAATTAACGATGACCTTTCTTAATATTCGGACTCCAGACACGTCCTTCAAAGTGTGAGGGAGTTTCAATTCAGCTCATTTTTATGTGGTTCTTAATGCAGTTTCATTCCTTTATAATTGGTGCATTCGAATGCTAACAACCACTTTTTCTTCTTCAATTTTTCGTTTTAATTCGCAAACACACATCTACAACACTGGCGAAGTTTCTTTGATAACCTTATCTCAGTAATTTGCTTGCACGAGTTCAACCTACGTTGTTGATTTTGGATGTCATACTCAGTAAAATAATTATACACAAAGTTTTATCATTTTCAAAAATTGTGTAAAATGATTTACCATAAAGATTATTTCTGTTTGCTTAAAAAATTTACATTTCAAACACTTCAGCAGCCGCTCTCGAACGTTGAAGCAAAATGCAATAGAAAATCTCAGAAGTGCTCGATTCTATTTCGAAATAAACAGTAAGCGATGCGTTTGCAAGTACCCGAAACTTCTGATTTATCACTTGCCAATTCTCTGTGACTGTTGATAGATGATTAACGATGCTCTTTACAGGGGTATACTTCTCATTAAATGATATAATTTCGTTTGTGATTGACTGGTTCCCGTCTGCAAACGATTCAATTACAGCTTGGAGTGAAGCATTTATATGCTAACGCTTCATTTCAAACTAGCGAAGATATTAGAAGAGAGAATATTTGCGTACTCATCCATTTTAAATCATTATTGACTCATTTCACCAATACTCATTTACGAATAGCTGCACTTTTTATTTCCTCTGCTGCACAAATCGTGTCTCAAGGGTTAAATTATTGAAATCAGTTTTCAATGATTATTAGTACAGGATATATTTCAAATAACATTTATACAATTCGTAATAATATAAAGGAAGATTAAACAAAAATTAATACTAGTATGTGAATTATTTGAGAACATTGATAATTTTTATAAAACTCTCATTGCTTCTCTCCTGCTGGGGTGTTGTGATTCCTATAGAGATGATTGGTGAGCGTAGAAAAGCGTATACATTAGCAGATTTGTGAAAATGCATTACACACAAACTATTGAATCTCTTTTTAAAATTATTTTTATTTTCAGTCGCATAAGCTGGAAAGATCATGAGCAACTAATAGAATAATTAAATGCAATCGCAAATCGGGGAAATATCAATATTTGTACGAAATTTAAACAGTTTTTTCTTGATAAGTAGGTGACGACAACATGTCATTGAAGTTTTCATTACCTAGACACTCTTGCCTGTGCTGAATGAAATCTTATTAATCTCTTCCTTTTCCTACAAAGATGTTTTTTTCATACTATGCTAATCACCAATTAATGTGAAACTGTAATGATGGAAACGGTAAATGTTATATTTATTTTTCAAATTCGAAATTAATACGAAAACTATTTTTATATTCTATATCAACGTAGATATACATATGGATAGAAACAAAGTACTGATTTTTTTAGCGTGAAACGATCATAAATAATTAACTCATTATGTACATAGATAATTATGTGTGGTAATAAATATAAAAATATAATAAAACATCATTAAATCCAGTAATTTGATGCCGTTAGAAAAGAGAAGCTCTGCGAAAGATTTATAATTACCATCGGGACATATATCGAATACGAACTAACAAGAGAAGCGAATACGGGAGTTTCTATTAGACAAAGAGCGTTGGAGCTGGATCTTTTTAGTAATTATGAGAAATGACTTTAAATACACTAATTTAAGAAAACAAATAATATTTTTTAATTATCGTATGAAAAGTATAATTGTTAATTATATGAAAATTATTAATTTTTATTCTAAAATGTAATGCAAGACTTTTCATTGAATTAATAAGGAAGACGCTTTATGAATGTTAAATGCATATGGTTTAGATATGTTTGTGATAGCCTGAGTAATTTCGTAAGCGTATACGCCGACTAATGTTGCAGATCCGCAGCTATATTGTCACATACACAGCTACAATTATTTGTGCTTGAGTATTCACTTCGCTTGAACGTTATTTTCGTACACGATTCGAATTGACAGCACCTCAAAATTCTAATCACATTTCGGGAGAAAAGAAACTACGTTTAGAATCTATTAAGAAAATTCGAGGTCAGAAACCGCAACCTCTATTTAGCGTAGCAGACGGGGTCTAGTTTTTCAACTCTGCTCCTGAGATTCCTATCCAAGGCATTCAGATCGGATTTTGTTATAGACAACGAGCGTTCACGGTAAGTTCGCTTTTCCCCGCTCTGTCATTCCATTACCTTTATATTAACTACCATTATCTTTGTAATATGCTCAACATATTCCCGAATTATCTCTGATATAGACTTAAGCCCCAGATTTGGAGAAATATAATATACATTAACGAGGTAACATACGCAGTTCAGACTATTCAGCTTGTAAAAGGCAAAGAGAATTTGTGATGTAACTCAAATTTAACGTCATTTCACAGAAACAGCAATCGAATACAAGTGAGTTACAACAATCGTGTTAAGATCAACAGTTTTTGAAATCACCTTCCTTGTGATACTTTTATTTGGCAAAATTGGGCCTAAATTTTTGATATCGGCTTCATGACGGAGTTGGTTTGGTGATAAAAATGGGACTTTGAGAATATTGGATTAAGAAATTGTTCTCGAAGAGAAGTATTACTCTCTGAAGGATCGTCTTCTGGGACTCGCCACGAAATTCCCGTAAAATGTGTTGGTAGTACACTAAACAACGGGGTCCAGCGAGTTTTCTATCCGTTTATGATTAGCTATTCACCCACATCTCTGGTACACGGATCGATGTCACGCCAGGGAAACGTACTAAGCACGTCGCCCACCAGGGACAGAACTGTCGCGGACTGCGACCTCAGCGGGCGACTCAGCGGCCGAGACGGCTCGGCTCTAAGAACATCCGTCAGCCACGGGCAGCGGCGCCGGGCACTGCAGCCGATGGGGCTTGGTGGCACGTTTCCTTGGTGGTTGATAATAATGATGGTAATAATGACATTGATAATAATGCTACTAACGATACTACTAATAATAATGATAATGATAATAATAATAATAATAATAATAATAATAATAATAATAATAATAATAATAATAATAATAATAATACCGAGCGAAGTGGCTCAGTGCGTAGCGCCCTGACTTCGTAATTGGGAGGTCCGGGTTCGATTCCCGGGCCGGCCATCCTGACCGGGGTTTTCGTGGTTTCCCTCGGTCATAGGCGAATGCTGGGATAGTTCAAAAAGTCCACGATCACCTTTCACCAATATCCTATCACCTCCTATCCATTAATGTCCCTTCACCTATCATCATCCTATCATCTCATAATTCACACTACAAGTTTTGTAGTAAGTTACAACCTTGTTGTAATCCAAGGATTCAGCTGAAAACTGATCCTGGAAGAATTACACACGTTAATCGTGTAGCGTGGTCAGTAATGGCCTATACGCCAATAATAATAATAATAATAATAATAATAATAATAATAATAATAATAATAATAATAATAATAATAATAATAATAATAATAATAATGACGATGATGATGATGACGATGATGACGATGACGATATTGATGATGTCTGTATTAATGGCAAGTCGCAGACTATAAGACCTGCTCCTCCGCTTGTCCACAAGTTGGCTGTGCTGTTGCTCAGTTGCTCGTTGCTCGGATGCTCCCTGGCTGAACCGCTCTCGCTGCGGGCCGGTGAGCCGCGCGCCGGGACTGGAGCTTTGAACGCGCGCCCGGGCCAAGCGCGAGGAAATAGATTCCATTTCCGGCGAGCGACCCGCGCCAGCCGCTTCTTTTCGCGCGACTTTCTGCCCCGCTTCCCGCCCCGCCCCGCCCCTCACAGTCGACGCAATTCACGATCGAATTACCTCGTGTTACGCTACCACCTTGACTAGAGCTCAGGCCTTGGCTTCCATGCCAAGGCGATATGATCGGAATACGTCGTCGGAACACATGTCTTTGATCATGGTGGTCATGCGTTGCGCAGAGATGAACTGTGCGTTATATGGCATTTCAGACAGTTACATTACAAACAGAATTTATGCGAAACTGTTACATGCACCGTAAATGTTTAATTGCAATATGTGTTTAATTATAATAATTATAACACTCATATTAAATATATTATACAAGAACAATCAAATTTGATTATAATATATACACATGTTACCTACTCATTTATCTGTTTTCATAATTATAATATCGATGATTATTGTATGTTTAATACAATTGAAAACTATGAACTTTTGGTACATTAAAAAGTGATACATCACTCCTCGAAAGGCTTTTCTCTATTTCTGGATTAGCAATTTCTCATCAGAGAGTCTTAGTTTCTAAATATGTTTTACAAACTGTTTTCAGAAAACATGAAACTAGAGAACAATGTAGATGTTTAATTGACTCAATGAAAACACATGATAATGACCTAACCTATCGGGCTTTGTTGTCAAGGAGGTTACATGCGTCCGTATTTATTTGTGTGACTGCTGCACTATGTTAATGTCATTAATTTTCAATCAAGAGTTTTTCATACACATTATGTTACATTGCTTGCCATCTACGTTTAGTCACCTATATCCTAGTGTTCATTAACAACAAAGTTCGAAAAATCGCAACAAGTTAGTTTCCGTTCCTAATTAAATTTTTTCCGAGAAAAAAAGATTCATCTGTGTTTGTTATATTGATAATTTATGGTGATGATCAGTTGTTACACTTTCAGAAAACGTCATTTAACTCGATTGGAAATCACAATTGTTACAAAAGAAATTTAAATTCCGTCTTCTTATATATGGTACAATTTGCAGACAGTTCACACACATCACGTTTTTTATTACCATATTTCAGAAATACAGACAACTATCTCCTTTTTAATCATGATTTAGATCTGTATAAATACGGAATAATATAAGTATTCAATAAACAGTATACATATTGGAAAGCTGTCGTCCCTGTGTCGTAAATAGATGAGCCCGAGAAAAACTTTATACAATCACAAACACTTTAGTGAAACATTATGCCCAATTTCACGACAATTGGTCTAATTTAAAAAAGTGCGAATATTTTTTTATCGCAGTTTCCTTTTCGCCGGATAGACTGAATCTCAGTTGGAAAGAAAAATATCTGCCTTGGATGTAGTCGGGATTCTCGAGGGGGGATTATGACAGACCATTATTTCTGGCTACTCACGCTTGTTTAACATTTAATTGATTTCTAATATGGTGTTGTAGTTTACTTGTGTGTTGGTTTCAACGTTAAAAATCTTGTGGAAATTTTATTACAATACTTTTAGAAAAAAATTCTAATTGAGCCCTTGGTTAAGAATGGACGTATTCTTTAAAACTGGAAATTTAAAGTTATAAATTTATTTGAAAGTATCATCAGTACAATTGTATTTCAATTGCAACTATTTTAGTCCAATCCCACAAACTCGTTGAAAATATTTCCACAAAATGAATCAATGCAGGTTCCACTTTATCCCATTTTATTCGTATCTCCTCCGCGCATCACAAAACACGATATTTGAAGGTATTGAGCTTCCACATTATTAATGTATTATACGCTCACCAAATAAACAATGCTGTGAGTAATTGATGTGGGATTCCAAAAATCTAGACTGCGATATCGCGTTAACATGAATGTAAATTTGCTTTTTTTTAAAGATCGGCACGCAATCCGGGGAAAGATTTGCTTGCAGATAGAGGCGACCAGAACGCGAGTAAGCTTTTCACTAATCCCTTGCGTTTTCGACATAGCCAAATTATTCGCGAAACTAAAGCAAACTGCGGGATGAGCGTTCGAATTATTCAATAAAACACGAGAAAAAAATCATGATGAGTATTGCAAATTTGCATGGTACACGACACACACGAGGTGAAATTGCTAACATTTAGGACAGGAAAATGCAATTTGTAGGGATATTCCCAAGCATGTAACAGCACTGAACTACTGAAGCTGATTAAACATTGCCTTATGATCGCGAATTACGCATTTTAAAAGATTTTTCAGTTTAATAAACCGATGTATGTAATGATTAATTTGCTGGAATATTGTTACTAAGAGTGCTACTTTTCGTGATGCTAATTTCAATTGGCATGAAACTTCGAATAGTTATTATATTCATACTCGATTAAACGTATAAACTGCTTAATCAGCTTCAGAAAAGGAAAATAGCGAGATGGATTATTGAATTTTAATTCGTGCCAGTTAAAGCCACCAAAAAATCAATACGGTTCTCACCCTCCATCGTGAAAAGTAGCAACTTATGCAGAAAACGATTAAGGTCTTTCACATAAAACTATTTTTTCGTACTATTAAGATGCAAATTTTTTTATTTCATTCTTGCATTTAAATAAAGTGGGAAAATGTGTCTGAAGACGTTTGTGGAAAGAACTACGTCAGTAACCCAATATTTGAAAATTGAACTGTCAATATAACCGTATTCGGAATTGGTTTTATTCCTGAATATATGACAACTCCAGTACTAAGTAAATCATTGTACTTACAGTCTCGTTTTTTCTGTCCCTTATCCTCAATCACATTCCAAACACAATGAAATTTTTGAATTCTTCCAATCTTTTCAACACAATGATACATCATTTACTGCGACATGAAAAATTCCCATACTATTTTTGATCTACAAATACGTTTCTCGTAAATGCGCTGCCCAACGCCAGTCAGGACGAACGTCGCTAGTTTGTTGCTTGTTTCAAGTAGAAGCGCGTGTTAATCCGCAGTCTCTCGCTTCGACCTTCACACTTTCCCACTGACCACCGCCGAAGCATTTGCGTTGCTAATTTCTGCAGTTCGCTAAATATCAGCCGGCTGCGCCCGCATTTTCTTGGCGGCGGCTGCAGCAGCTCTGGTGAATGCGCGATGGAATCGTTAGAAGCGCCAAGCTCAGGGATACTTCTGTGCACCAGGACACACATGCACCACTGCACTAGGGTGAATGACGAGCTTCGATGGCTGTGGCAGCGATGCCGACTGCTTGTCGCTAACCGCGAGGGTCTAGTGTTCGAGTCCCGAGTGGCTGATTTTCGTCTAGCTGTGTAGGTTAGTCAAATTCTGCCACTGTGTGGAGGCTGCTTGCTCTAATGCTAAGGATATTAGTGTCTGTCTATTTTGCTTCAATTTTTTTGTAGTTTTCCCGATCAATACCGGATCAATCAATGCAGGAGCACTACCTTACAAAACTGGTCAGTATCTGCGCACGAGCTTTTCTTCCGCATTGTTGTTCCCGGATCTTCTCTTACAGGCGGGGCACACCAGCATATACAACCACACAAGTCGAGGAGCAGTCGGGAGCTTAGATATAGTCCCGGTCGGGGTGGTGCCTCGTTGAAGGAGATAACTGGAAGGAAAACCCCCACAATTCGACGAGGAGGTCGTCGACGGATCCCACGGTCCAGCGCGGAAGGAGCATCATTACCTCTAGGATATATCATGCACTACACTTACGGGACTAACCACAGTAGCCGTTGGTGCGCACATTAGTCACGTGTAAACATCAGTCAAGTAATTCAATGAATCAGCCAGAGTATTTGTGCTTCTCAGCATGGACGTACTTGCACCAACGTTGTAAATCAGTATAATAGTGCACCAGAGTTCCATTCAAATTCAAGAATTGTGGGTCAAAAGGAATGAGTGTTTTTGAAACTTTGGCGGGCCAGCGGGACATCGTAAGGAGACACTCGTGTAGTGTGCTAGTGAACCAGTGTGTCAGTGCTTGAGAGTGCAGCGTTACGATTCTCTAGGCAACCCCAACTGTGCAGTAGTGCACTGTTAGTGCACAACTGTTTCAGTGCAACCTTATGATTTTATCAGTCAATTGGGTCACGGCGAAGTGTTTGCAGTAAAATTACCACCCATGGAGATGTTCACATAATATCTACTTCATTATTTTTTCGGCAAAGTTATTTTTACATCCATTCCAGAAATGCCAACTTATCTAAATGTCCAGTAAAAAGCAATATTTATTAAAGTATTTTTAATTTTATTTTACCACAGGGCTATTTGACTACAGGAGATTTGTCAGGGCAGAAAGATACAGTTTTTCATTTTTGTTGTCCTGAAAATCGTTGTTGCTAGTGTTTCTCTTATGCGCTTTTGATATATTTCTTGTTAGTGGAGTATTGGACATTAATTTGTCCGCTGTGGATTTGTATCAAAATTTGTCCCGTTTTATTCTGTTAATTTGGAATTCTCTCAAAACATCTCCAATTGTTCTCATGGTGTCACAAAACCGTCCTCTGAAATTTAGGATGTAACCTTTCCGCAACGTTGTTAGTTCCCTTGTAAAGAATGCCATTATCGATGAAAAAGTACAGAACTGACCTTTACTGATTTGTACATTTTTGTACATTGGACGTTTTGACTAGTGAACAGAATTCAGTGAACTTTGAGAGTTTGTACTGTTTTCTATGGACTTCCTGTTTAGTAGACATTATTCTCCGGATCAATTAGCGTGAAATTCAATGGAATGCTTCCGCGAAACAGTGAATTATGACACCACGTCACCTGCGCTTCGGTGCGACACCTCGCCACTCTCAATGGCGGTTCTATCTTAGATGAATGGATACGCTTTCGTTGTGAACTTAGAATCCAGAACACAAATCTAATCTAGATGTGATGAACACACATCTAATCTAGATGTGATCTTAAGTGATGAACTAAGACCGTTTTTGCTCAGAGGGCGATGCGCTAGAAAGCAAATAGTGTTATCATGGATACGAATACTAGTTAATGATTTGTGTATGCTAGGATACAATCTTTGTTAATGCTTTGGTAATTAATTCTGTTGTTGAATAAAATATTACTTTACAGATGAATGTGGACTTACAATCATCAATTTGTAGTTCAATAAACTAAATTTTATTATTGTAATGTTTTTTACATATTTGATTAATGCTTATCGGTGTCTGGCTAAATTCGTTGCAATCAGCGTCGGTTATAAGGAAGAGAGGTTTGTCTGAGATCAGTTCTCTCTACGCTCTCTTTTTCTTAATAGTTTAATGGACGACAGGCGATATTCTCTGTGGAGCTGTGGAACATGATTTTTCTGCTTGGACCTTTTCAATTTTTCTTGCTTGTCACATCAAGGGAAGTAATGTTTCTGTTCAACCCAAATTCGCTCGTTCATTATGACTTGTTTTTTCCCACTCCCTCATTCACATTCATTGAGGAACTTTTATCAATCGGTTCATACATTTATCTCCCAGCTTAGCACTAGCCCATTATTCAGAAACACTGGAGGTAATAATACTGCATAAATGCTATCTGCTCAAGCACCAATAATGTTTTACATCGCTCACTTGGAGTACCGATTCTTTAATATTTATTCTAATTAATTCTTTAAACAAATTTGGGCGTACAGGTTCTGGATAGGAGATACTGATCCTTGAATGTAAGATAAATAATGTAATGTTAAATATATTTGTTATACTAATTCTTGGGAGTTGTTGGTGTATCAAATAGCACGTGATACATTCTCATTTCTACCGCTTTCGGTCAGCGAACGCAATGTCATAAATATCGACTTCTGAGAGCAGCAACTAATGGATTTGGTTTCAACGAATATAAGTTTTTGCCGTCGGTGCTGACGACGTATTTCCGTGACAGGCCACAAACAGACTTTTTGCTCGGCCGCGCACGCGTCACCAACTTATTCGACAGACATTTTTGAACTGTCAGAACAATACTTATTATGCAGAAAGTTGCGAAATGCTTCTCTCATTTCTGTTTACACGAAATGTCTTTCACGTAGCCTGCCGCGCCTAGAATGACCGAATAATTCTTTTCGCCATTTGCGACGAATATTACTTGAAAACGGGGCGGAATTTCTTTCCGCATCGCCGTTAAGTCGTCTTGCAAGATCCACCACGAAATTTGCAGCCCCGCGCCCCGCCTGCCTTGTCCTCCCGTGTAATTATGGAAGGAGTATTTCTGAAAGCGCTCTTAAGTCTGGGTCGATACCAACCGAAACTGCAGCGGCTGCGAACCCTGCCGCCGGGAAGGCGGACAAATTTCGCGGAAATGGACGTGGACCCGTCTCGCGCCAGTTGTCGCAGCCTTCGCCCCTCCCCCCTCCCCCTCTCTCCCACTTCCCGCGCTCGGAGACTACAGGTCGACTGAGAAGCGGCAGAAGTCGAGGCGCTCGTGGCGGCCGATCAGGACGTTCGTCGACTCCAGCACCTCCAGGGCCTTGATCGACTGGAGGGTTTTCATGCTTTTTCCGTGTGTCTCGCCCCCGTGTATTTAATAATCCCTGGTTGTAAGTCTTGTGGTAAATCCCTGAAATAAATGAGAGTTAAACGCGAAATAATTCTCTGAATCAGCAATAATTCAAGTATTTTGTGAAAACAAAACCAAACCAGAAACAATCTTCAATACATTTGAAAAAATAAAAATTTGAAGTACACTCTACACAAATATCGTTCGTGAGTTGCAAGAGTGTCACATCTCAAAAAATACGAAAGTTGAGTTAATGCACTCTCCTTAATTACAGATTGGTCTACCTTCCAGCAATAACAACAGCATATCTTACAGTACAGCATTCCACCAAAAAATGGCATAAGAATGATGCGTTCGAATACAATGTGAAAGCTTCAAACGTATTTATCTCAACTTCTGATTTTTTGATTTGTGCCCAAAAATGATTGCAGCTCACAAACTATATAAATGAAAATAAATTTAAAAATATTAAATAGGCCCAAAATGACATCCTTTGAAAGCTTCTTGAAAACGTATTTTTAGGAATATTGAGCTACAAATTGTTTTAACAAGCAGTGGTAGTGTTAACTATACAAAACACCCGCAAACCTTTCTACAAGAGTGAAAGGTGGAGCTGGGATATCTGAAGACCCGTAGATCTGATTTGGGTAACTCCAGATTTTCCCTTTTGATGAAACTTCATAGGCGAGTTCCTGTATAATGGTTCATGTTCCTTAAAACATTAGAGTTAAACTTTTGCTACGTTGATAGTATATTTATCTTTGCATTTGTTGGCGGCGTGTGTGAACGTTCATATATGAAAAATTATGATTTGTTTTTGAGATCATGACTTTTTTATCAAAATTTTATCGATTTAATTTTCTTCAGTTCCATCTTCACCTTACAAACACTGATATGTATGAATGCAACAAATTTGTTTCGCAACGGTAGCATTCTTATTGTTAAAGATTTATGTTCAATTTAGGTTAGTGATAATAATGACAGTATTTTTATTATAATGTACTAAATGTATTAAATGTTATGATTGAACTTGGTAAGTAGTGAAATTTCAATTATTCAGTAAATTCGGTTACTTCAGTAAGTAGTGAAACTTCTTTGTTTTATGAAAATGTCCGATTTAGAAAGATGGCAGACGAGGGCTCATTACTCTATAGTTTATCGACATGTATTCAACATGTAAATGACACGCCTTAAGACCCAAATATGGTTAATTCAGAAGTGGCCGGGATAATCGCACATTTTTTCTAATTAGCACGGGAAAGCTGTTTGAAAGACAATCATTTCGGACGTAAAATGGTGACCGTTTTCATTAGGTTTAGGGCTCGGGCTAAAGTAACGTGATTATCCGAGCATGAGAGCTTGTATGTTCGCCAGAAATATTTTGGCATACACATGCGTTGGAGATCATGCGAAACACAAACTGAAGGTTGTTCTATGTAAATTCTAAAGGTCGTTGTCTCGTCGCCCACTCGAAACAGCAACACGAAGAATCAACTGCGCTATCGTGTTATTAGAAATTCACGACTAAGACAGTGGATCTCAAAACTAGTTAAGAGTCCGACATTACGTGTCCTATGAGGGCCTAGTAGTGGTGTAGCTGAATGCACAAGTGTCGGAAAAGAAGGGTGTCCAAAGGAAAGGAGTTCCTCTGTTCGAGTAACCCTCTGATTTCTTTCAGTGAATCTGTCGCACACGGTCAAGCAACTAGCACCGCCGCAAGCAGAGCTGCTCGCGTCGCCGTGCGCGCGGGCGCGTCGGAATACATTTGCGCGGTGCGTCTGACCGCGCGCGCGTCCTGGCCGCGTAACTCAATCCGCGGCTGGTCTTTGTGACGGGTAAAAAATTAAAAGCGATCGATCGGGAATGGTGTGTTTGGCCTTTGGAGCCGCCAGGCCGCGTCAGGTCGTCGTCTGATGTCCTTCGGATTGGACCGCGGCCAAGTAGGAAGCGGTGGGGGAAAATAGCGCGGTGGAACTGCAGGCTGAAGAATTGGGTTGGTATGGCAGCAGCGTACGTCATTCGAATTTCTGTGATTTGCAGTCGAAACACATTTCTCGGTCACAGTGTTATCGATTACTTTCTTCTTTCCCATAGCGCCGCGACCTGATTCTATCTTTGACCTTCTTAATTTTTTTGTTGACGTTTTATCTGTGAAAGGATTTTTTTTAAACCTGCATTAAACTAAAAGCCTTTATGCAAATTAGAGATTTAGTTTAAATATTGCGGAATTAAAAAAGATAAAAAAGGCGACTAAAGATGTAAAATGTGAGTTAATTTTGTGGAAATGGAAAATGGAATTTAATTTGTTGAAACATGATTGGTGTAATATTAAGAAATGAGAACGAATACGTCGCCCAGAGTGTGGCTCGTACCGGGGATTGTGGAAAGGTCTGTGGGAAGAAACACCCGAGGATAGGTGATCAGCCCATTGTTTGGGCCTAACGATGAGGATAGGGGGGGGGAAAGAATGTCATGGAGGAAGGAAGGGTCGGACTCCGTCTCTGACACGCATTCAACTGCGCTGCTCCAATGTTCATCAGGAAGCGATGATTAATTGATTGTTGATTCGAGAACGTCAACAGCAAACGTCATTAGTTTTGTAAGTGTAGTGCATATTTTTTGTCGCGGAAGGTGGCGGTGATCTTCTCCACAGAAAGACGAACACCTATCTACAGGTACATAGACTTGCGAGGTTTTTCTCAACCAGGTATCTTACACCTGTGGGGCACCGTCCCAGCCGGGACAAATTGTAAGCTCCCAGCGTACGTTTTCGTGGTTTCTCCGATCAATACCAGTCGAATGCTGGAGTAGTACCCTGACAAACGGGTCTCAGGTCTGGTGGGATCTTTCCTTCTCCTTCCTTGTCCTATCCTCACACCTTTCTTTCACGCACGTAAACTTACATGCACTACTCTATCACACATGCGAGGGAAGTCTGAGGCTTCGAGCTTGTCTCAGCTGGGGTGGTGTCTTGCTAGTGGCAGAAGCGTGGTTGGAGAAAACCCCGCTAGCTGACAGGTAGGTCGGCGCTGGATCTCACCATCTAGCGGAGGAAGATCACTGTAACCTCCGGATGAAAAACACACACTTCACTTACGGGACCAATGACTTGGCAGTGGTCGCGCCAGGAATCACTAACCAATCAAACAAAAAGGCAGGACGCGATGAAAAAAATGAACCTTCAACCAAGATTTACTTAAAATACATATTTATCTAAAACATATATGAAACAATTTTTAACACAGTTCTGAAATTTCATAATTTTTAATGTTTTTTTTACGTAGGTAAAAAATAGATTTAATTTTGAAACAAATAATCATCATAGTTATTAAGAATGGAAATATTTATTGAACTTCTAACAACCGTCTTCTGAATTGATCGTCACCTCCTGTAACCCCACATCAAAAGGAGCAAGTCACTGATAATATCTAACAAATCATGTCATTGATATAACAAATAGGAGCCTGTGAAAACATAAGTCAAAATTTATGAATTTTGAATAGTTTAGGATGTATTAGTAAAAGAGGAGAGAAAAGGATTTCTTGATCAAAGAGTCATTTATTTTATTTTTATCACACGTACACAATAATTGTTTGTTGTTTTGAGTGTGTACAAAAATGGTCGTTTTCACTGTACCGTGATAGGTTGTTTTGCAGATGATACCAAAGCTGCGCGCCGCAGATAAATTACGTGGATCCCCGGAATCTAGTGGCAAAAACTATCGTTAGAGGCGACTTAGCGCATTGAGCAGGTCGATGATTCTTACACAAAAAAACAACAGATCTTTTCAGTTTGCTGTCCACGCAAGCGCTCGAACCGAAGGTAATGGTTCTGGATCTACATGACTAATTTCCAATGCCAAAATTGAAAGAAAGCTATGCAGCCTCCGGCCATTGGAGGGGTTCTAGGATTTAGATACCCGGCAACTCAGAAAACATCCTAAAACAAAGAAACAGCTTCGATTTTGACTGAAACAGCTTCGAATTTGATTGGGATATTCAGTCTATTCTCATAATACGCGTACCAACGGAATTCTGAACTCACTGCGTCACGACGCGTCTTGTTACGGCACCGCTCACGCAAGGTTCCGAGGAAGAGGCGATCTCATTAAATGTTTGCTATTCACGAGTTTCTTAATTGAGCAGCAACGTTTTTCATATTACTGAAAACCCTTGTGTATCCCCACGGCGCGAATTAAGTGTTAAGCGAGTTCGTGCTAACGAGGTTATATTGTATATTGTATGTGTATATATATATATATATATATATATATATATATATATATATATATATATTGTGACGTACCTGATTGTCGGTACTTTCCACTGCAAATAAAAGTTGTAACGGACGGGTGTCTTACTCGTGAATGGGTCCCTTAAAGGAATCGACATTACATTGGAAAATCAAAGTAATAAGTTTGCATGAACACAAATACAATTTATTCTTGCCTTATCACGTTATGTACATGATCTAATACATAATTGCTCTCCGTCTTGGTACCAAGGTTCGGTTTACCATGTGATTTCATCATACCTGGGGTCCCAATGAATACCTCATTTGTCGCGGCTGGTCGCCCACGGCGGCAGCGGCCGATGACCTTCACCGCAACCCGGCGTCCCGTGCGGTTGATGACGCAAACACGCGCCTAGGCGGCCCGCGGCGACGGCGACGCGAATTCCTCGGCGTCGACGCTGGTCGTTTTGACGTGCAGTTCCACTTACGCACTCACAGCCTCTCGATGATGTCCACTTCGCCCTAGCGGTGTACTTCTAATTATGTCGCTACGCCTTTCATCAGTTTTTTCCACTTCTCTATTGTAACTACGGAGCACGTGGTCACTACTCGCGCCGGCGTCAATTACACAATGCACAGTTTTATTACTACTTCCACTATGTTTGATGTCACGGACACAATCTCTAGTTTCTGCATACCGACCTATACCAACGTTCCATTTACTGGCTTCTAATCTGCATTTCTATGAATATTACACTGCACTTAATGTCCTTCGTCGCTGACGTCGTCTTACACCGCCCGCAGCCAACGGTCAACCTCAACTGCCGCGCTCGACTCGTAACGGCCCAGTTCTCGCCCCTTCTCGCTGTCCACGGCGGCGGAAACGTTCACAGTCCCCCCCACCGCCGGTCGTCGCACCTGCCGCTTATGCCGCGCAGTTCAAAATTAGCTGTAATTATTATTGTACTCACTGTTTCTAATTACACATAGAAACGCTGCGCGTTTCAATATATATATATATATATATATATATATATATATATATTGAAACACAGAATGTGTTCCCTTACACTAATTAAAACATTAGTGTAAGTAATCAATATATATTTTGGACTGCGCGGTATGTACGCCAAGCGCTGCGAACAACGACGGGAGCTAGCAACGGTCGCTATCGCCACCGGTGCCACCGCCGGGAGGCCAGCGTGAGAATGTCGGTTACAAACAGGGCAGCGAGCACGTGCAGGCAGTCGTTAGGAGAATTGCGAAGAGGAGAGACGTTAGCGGAGCGGCGAAGAGTTCGGACGTGTGGCGAAAAGCTCGCCGTTAGCGCATGGACAAAAGGGAACATGCGATGTGTTCGTAAAGCAATAGTAATTGTGAAGCAGTAAATAAGTGAAGTAGACAATGAGATTATCATTAGAATAAAAGATTCGTGTTGATAGAACAATCGATCGCGCTTGTAGTAATTAGTGTAGTGGAAACTTTACCGAAACTGTGTGGTACGGAACTGGGACCAGCACGCGTGATAGGCGCGGGTTGAGTAATTGAATCCATCGACGGAAGGTGATTCGAGAGAGGTGCAACGCCGTGGTATCAAAATCCGAGTCGGGGAGGAGTCACAAGGTCACCAGCCCAGGACGACCGCCACGCCATCAGCCGCCGACAGCCCACAGCTGCTGTAGAGGTCGGCAACCCTGTCGATACGAGCTGTTCTACGATCATCGAAGGTATTTGGTCGGGGCCCCGAAGGTATGATAAATGCATATTACACCTAATCTTGGTACCAAGGCAGAGTGTATAAACGTTGTCAGATCATGTAATTAACCTATTTGATTTGCAAATAAATCTTGTTCATGATTGTATTTCCATTTCTAATTAACTTTCCCAATGTTATACCAACTTATCCAGGGACCCATTCACGGAAAAGATACCCTCCTTTAGTGTTATATTGCAGTGAAATACCCGGCATCACCAGGTACGTCACAATATACATATATATATATATATATATATATATATATATATATATATATATATATATATATATAAGTGAGAATTATTCGTCAGAACAATGCTTTTAAAATATTTAATTTAATTTACTGCAGTGTTATACAAGAGTATTTTTAATGTGAATATGAAAGAATGGTGGTGTGAATTGAAACGAAAATGCCTACGCAGAGAGCAACAGCTTTACGTTACTTCGTTGCTACCTAAAATTCCTCTGAGTGGACTCGAACACATAATTTTCTTTAAATCAAAATTAATTCCTCTTAACCTCTTTTGTATTTTTGTTACGCAGTAAGTTGTACTATATATAATTTTGTACTATATATTAGAACAGTTCTCGCCAATCTTGTGAAGCTTCTGTGCAAACGAACCATTTTAATCCGTAAATCCGTCCATTTTAAAATCATATTGTGAGCTACAGCAGAAACCAGGACACACAGATTCATCAATCACATTAGGAAACGTCTGATGCACACACGCAAAATAATGAACTAATCCTAAAGTTTACACCATCAACTTGGAATCTGACAGTGTCTTATGTGCGACAGTACATAGCCGGCTACTGTTTTCATGAGTCCTTTACCTCAGATCAGTAGAGCAGTAGAGCAGTCGGACATCCTGAACGTGACAATGCGATCTATGGTAAATTTCCCTGCGAGCTACAATTTACTACGGTTTAGCAATAAATGTATAAGAACGTTTGAGATTTTCAATTTTTGTTATAATTATCTTAATCATGACTTTTCAATCCTCATAAAGGTAAAATAATGGATCGATACGTTATAAGAAGATTGTGTTAATTAATTATTCCACCTAAACGTTCTTAAAGCTACATTTTAGGCAGAGACATTTTATTTGTGGCCTTCCAATTAAACTCTATAATCCACCCAGTTATCGGTTTTGTTTGAACGTAACATTATACAAAGCAGAAGTCGTAACATTTTGTAAGGATATATTCAATTCGAGTGATGAGTTAAAGTGAGTCTTGAATTTCTTCTTATTTATGGACCTTTTAAAGTAAATTTCAAAATTACTTTTACATACCCGAAATATTGATAAAATGTTTTGCTGTGTTTGCCTCAGGCTGATTTGAAAGGTTGCTCTTAAGATTTTTCATTTCATTTTTTTGATAGCATTATAAAAATAAACAAAATTTCTTCCCCTTTGAGCTAGCACTTACTGTAATAACCAACACTTGTAAGTAAAGAGATAGAACAATCAAAATATAAGATGTTCTCGGTCCGAGTGATATAATTTGAAATTGGCATATTAGAAATTAACTAGATAATTTGTTTGCCTGCATATTAACTGTAAGGTATATTTTGTTCCCTGTAGCATTTTTATTTATTATACGACATTTCTCTAGATTCGCTGAAAATTGCTTTGATATCATACTTACTTTGATTACTTTGATATCATACAACAAGGCTTGTATATGTGCAATTTATCATATGTTTTGTTTATATACAGTTTTTATTGTTAATGGAAACAGGATGGGAATGTCACTGAATATTGGATACTTTTTGTTTTATTTCATTAAAAGAAAATCGTTTTTCACATTTTTTTTTCATCTTAATACCTTCGTTAGAAGGTATTGTTTTGTAGAGGAGTCCAGATCTTGGAAACCTACATACACGGATCACGGTTCATAGTATTTTTTTAAATTTATTGTAAGAGTCGACACAAGAACGTTTGCAAAATGGGCTTTTAATATCAGATAGCCAAAAAAGTAGTGAAAACAATAAAATTGTACTTAGTAGATCAATAAGACTTTTTATTTTACTAAATGTGTATATCTCATCAGAAGAGTGACGTGACTTTACTGAAATCAGCTTTACCCGTAAATTCGTCAATTTTATTACAGGTTGATGCTGTATGAGGTTTGTTAGATAACATGTTTCAACTTGAGGATTGTAAAATTGAAATGGGCTCACTAGTGATTCACCGTTCTGGCTTCATATTTATAAAAATAAAGAGAAAAACAATAATAACTCCCTAATATTAGATATGATATTAGGATTTCTCAAGTATCCGTTATTGGGAGCTTTAAAGCTATTTCATTATGAAATACATAACTTAAATAGTAAGCGACGCAGCCGAACAAGCTGCGTCTAGTTTCAGGCTAATTCTCTTCCCTAATTTTATTGCGTGTAATATTGCTAAAAATGCTTCGTAAAAAGTTGATTTAAGGAGCGAACAGAAGAAACTGCAGAATATTTTAGGATGACAAAATGACAAAAATAATTTTAACTGACACGCATCTGGCACAAAGACTATCTCAACTCCGCCGTGTAATGGATGTTAGGGAAATAGTAGTTAGCACAGAAGCTGCTGGATTGCAGCTCGCCATAGAGCTGAAACCTTGAAATCCGATATTCGGCTACCTTCCCTTTTGGCGACACAGATTGAAAATATTTTTTTTACTTTGTATACATTTGGATTTTTATATTCGCCTAGATTAAAGGAGATAAACATCTTAAAAGGACGTATGATTATATGAGAAACGAGCTGAAATGATTAAGAGGTAAGTGAAAACAATAATATAAAAGCGTCAAGCAATATATATTGTATTAGGCGTGTTTAATTAGATGTTTTAATGAAACATCAACATTACATTCCTCTGGGAATAGTGTGGATATTCATACAACCACATTGTTCTCCTAGTTCATTTAAATCAATTCACATGTTTTTATTCAAATTAGTACTCTAATAGAGAATGCAATGTGATTGCCCGGCTTATTGTTGAGATACAAAAAGTTTTAACTCAATTTTGATTGATCGTTTTTATGAAATAAACATTAAATCAACGCTATAACAAAATGTGAGATATTAATTACTTTCCAGGAATTAGAATAATTCGAATTTTAGTTCTATATTATCGATTACATGGAAGCATTAGGGTAAATATCATGATGTGATTTTGTTTGTTCTTTTTCGCGCATTTGAGAAGTATTTTTGCCTCCTTAATTCATAATTTACCGCTGTACGTTTTTATTAGCCCATAACAACGTAATTCGTATGATGAGTATCTGATGGATTGCCGCGGAAGTTTGGACGTTTTGACGAGTTGAGTTATGGTAATGGCATTCTGGGAACGGAACGGGAAACCAGCATCTCTGTGTTATGTTCCTAATGACCCATAATCACGCATAGGACGGACGTGGTGACCCGAATGAGCTTTGAGGTCGTCTAGCTGCGAATGTGTTGAATTGCGGGTTTTGTATGTTGGTGCTGGAACGTCTTTGAAAATGACTTTATCGTTCCTGAAAATTTCATTTTCTGAAGTTAGAGCATTTTAGCACGAAGATGAACTGACTCATTCATTAGAATATGTTTACGGAGATTTTTATGAAAAATTAGCCCGCAAATATTATTGTACTGTTTAATAAACAACTAGCTGATATTCCGAAATCGTTAGAATATTTGTTACTATTATTTATAAAACATTTACTTGCCCTGCTCTTCCCCTTCTTCTCTCGCCCCACCTGCCTCTCCTTCCACCTCGTCTCCATTCCTTGTCTACATTCCTTGTCTCCCGACCTTGTCTCCCGTCCTTGTCTCCCGTCCTTGTCTCCCGTCCTTGTCTCCCGTCCTTGTCTCCCGTCCTTGTCTCCCGTCCTCGTCTCCTCCGTCCTGATTTTCTAACCTGAAAATTTGTGAATACATTGGACATTAGCCCATCAGGCAAGCTTAAACATGGTTCAACATAAAATCAAATGTGTTTATTAATTGTATCATTAAAATTATAATTTAAATACTTCACGATGTCTTAACCAGTGAATTTATTAGGAAAATGAACGTTGTAGATCAACGGATTTCAACAAATTATTTACAGTTTAATAATGACGAATATAAACCATGAACTACATATATTTATAAATTAATATGAGAAGTATCATCAATATAAGTAGTATATCAAGAAATAAACCACGAAGTGTCTTATCAACAAATAATACGTTGTAAGTGCTTTTCTTGAATGACGCCAAGGCAGTCCACGCATTCGACCAAGGCCAGGAGCAGCAAATTCATTTCCACCCGTTCTCGCCGAGTGAAGAGCGAGAGGATGGAGCGAGCCACGCTCCGGCAACTCGGCGCTGTATTCCAGTTTGCGGCGATGAAAGTGAAGTTGGAATCGACTAATGCATAGACTATCAGGAGTGCAAAGTTGGGACCGTCTCTCTTTCTGACCCCGCGTGCCACACTCCTCCCTCGTTCCTTTCCCCTCCACCAACGTTAACCGGGATGAGTTTTTTTCTTCCTTACCATCGTCTGCAAAGTCACGAAGTGCACTTTTCGTCAGTCGATGTGAAATTCCAGAAAGAAGTTGATGTTCATTTCGCACAAGTTTACCATCTAATGGAAGCTGACGCCCAGTTCGGTGCGTTATCTGGGAGCAAGGCCCTCAATCAGTTATTTCCCCCAACAGCCCTGATGCCGAATTCGCATTCCGAGAGAGACTTAATAACGTATTCTCTATGTTTCTCTTCGAGTTGTGAGACGTTGCATTGAGTCAGGCAAGGATGCTGCGAGCCTTGCATTGCAGGAATGAAAGGAGAGGCGGTGGCGTGGTGTCAAACTCCGAAATTTACTTTCCATTATTCAACATCGTTGTGCACAAACCTCGGAGCGTTCTCGCGAAGTTCGAAGTATTATGTTTCACTTTCAGCAGGTTTGAAGTACAACGTCGAACGTTAAGCAAGTTTGTCTTTAAATGGCTGATAATTAGGTGAGCGTGAGGATAACATTACAGATTCACCATCGCGAAAAGAAAAGAAAAAAAAATCCAACACAACACCCCATCTCAAAAATACCTCCACCTTCTATACTTCTGTAGAAATATTCTCCGGTAAAGGGGTTTTCCAACTTTTGTTGATCAGCATTAATGAATGCCTAACAGCTCCTAAGTAATACTCAAATTACGTGCTTATTTCATTAGTAAGTAACTTCATTACTTTAAGAATTAGCGACTCCAAGCCTTTTTTCTCCTCGCCCGAGTCGAGAGAAGTTCGACGGCGTTGACGAGGGGCGTGAGGCGCGGGGCGGGGGGAGGAAGGACGGCGCAGCACGTAACGAGCGATACGAGCGCGGCTCGTTACGCAGCTGTTTTAATTAATGCGCGCCCCGGCCGCCGCGCGCGCGGGAGTCGCCGCCGGGAGCTCTGCCGGCCGGCGCTGCTTGGGCGCTGCTGACGGATTGCGGAGAGCGCGGTCTGGCGGCAGAGGGCGCGCGCGATCGGGACCTCTGGCGGACAAACCGCGACTCCGCTTGGTGTTTTCAAATGTGTCACCCGAAGGCTCTGGATTTAAGAAATAATCTCCAACGAATAATCTTTTCACAAATTAAATAAAGTAAACTTTAGAAAATTGATTGTCTAAAATTTAATTTGAAAACATACATCAAGAAAAGGAATCTCCAAGTTTCGGGTTATTAGTGAAAATCCTCCGGTCGTACTTAGCAAAGCCGACCAAATGCAGCGCCATCATTTTTTGAACATCACGAACACCCCACAATTATCCTCCCATTAGCATTAATAGCATTCCCATCCCATGGACTACGACTGTAAAATACCTTGGACTGACATTCGACCGACGACTTTACTGGACTGATTATGTACAAAATATCATCATAAATCACATCGCGTCATTAGCTCATTGACTCCAATCATCGCAAACAAAAAAGTTGACTATAAGAAAAAGACTTACATATACAATACGTATGTAAAATCGACCGTACTATACGGACGCAAGACTTGGACCACGATTGCAATTGCTAACTACGGCAAACTTGAAAAATTTGAAAATCTATTGTTCCGACTAGCATTTCGACCACCATCACCACATCACAAGTTACGACGCAGTAAAGACGACAAACGGACTGAGACTCAAACATTTAGACATATACGACAACGCACGAAAACTACTTCCTAAATCAATAAATAATCCAAAATTTGCTCGTCTCCTAATTCCATCTCATATACTTAACATGTCCCTCCCCAAAATAGAAAAAGACACTCTTGATATGCTTCAATTACCCCCTCCTCGGACATACTAACTTCACTCCCTTCATTATCCACGACGAAATATTAATGTTTTAATTACTGCGACCCGTCATAGACACTGACAAAATAACATTTTGGCAAAATAACAGGAAAACTGCCGAGATCAACAATGCGAGGTCACCTGCGGATCGTCCGAATAATTAAAATATGGCCCGCAGCCACATTAATTGTTATAGTTGTAGCCCTTGAGGCCTAGCAAGTTGCATACCCCTATTCTAGACCTTGCTCTTGCTGGGGTTAGACAAGTTTTACCTCTAGTGTTCTGTTTGCACTTTTTTGGAATTCAATCCCCAGTATGGTTTCCACACGAAAAACCCTACATTTAATGAAAAACAATTAATTGAAATTGTTTAATGCTAAATTAGATATCGGAAGTAGGTATGTTGTGGTGATAATGAAATACTAAAAAAATTCAGAAAAATGCATTTACGGAGCAGACACATAATCTAGTCTGGTGAGGGGGGATTTTCCGTATTTCTAAAATTAATCCACCTACATCGCTCTTCGCCGAAAAAATTGAAGCAATTACGGCAATGTACTTTCTTAAGTTTGAAACTTGCTTGCTGAGTTGAATGAATTCAGAAGGAAATTAGCGGTATTTTCAAGAAAAAGAATTTGGTAAAATATAAATAGTAGTAATTTTGTTTACAAAAATATAAGTTAATGGTAGTACGATTGTCGCCCGTTATCAAGATGTTTATTACTGAGTAAACACTAATTTTCTTCGTAGAAATTAATAATAATATATAAACTAGAATAAGAACATTAAACTATTTCATAATAAATTTGTTGAATACGATCAGAATAGTTAAATAACGTTTTGCATTACTTTCGAGAGAGATACGGATTTTGATGCGATATATTTTTTCCGCACTAAACAAGGACGTGATGCATCTGCTAAATGTTTTTGCTATTAAATTTATGTTACTACACTTACGAGATTATCTCCAAAAAAACATTTAATTTAGATCGAAAATTAACAAGATAAACTGTATTAGCGCGTAAACAGGTATTACGTTTCTTCATTTCTTTGGCGTTGAGTTTTGTGTACTCAGGTCTTTGTATCTTACGTATATTTTGTATTGGAATTGTGTAATAGATTTTGAAACACGATAGTTAGGAGCTAATGAAAATGAACAGTTCTGTGACCGATTAAGATAACATACGGAATGTGGGGCACCCAGTTTATGCACTATTTGGAATATAAAAGAGGTAAATAAAACATATCCCACCTACCAATTTATTTTAATCAATCATCTGTTGTGAATACTTTGAGCTTTTTTATCTGCAAACAATCTGATTTCCGACAATAGCTGCTATTCAGATCTTTCCTCGAGTTAACTTCCTTAACATCGGGTAATGATCAAATAATGAGAGCCTCCCGTATGCACAGTGAAGGTAAACCCCCGATTTACATTTCATATGCACTTCCTAGAGCAGCCCTTATCTAGCTGATGAGTCATTAAGCCATCATCTCAACAAGAGCTGCCTGTCGGGAAACCGCTTCCGGGATCGGAAATGCGGGTGCATGTTCGGTGAGATTACCCGTCCTCACCGTCCCCCCCCCCCCGTCCTCCGCAACCTGCGAATTGCCACTCGCGTGCTGATCTCGCCTTGATAGATGGCGCCACACGGGTTATTCTTGTAGACTCGCTGCTCGAGCTCCGCCGACTGCCTGCCGCCGCACGGCGCTGCACTCTACCGGCGGCCCTTGCAAACAGGGCGCTGGGCTCCGCGTCGCCGACCGGCATGTTGTGCGCGTTAACGTGAAACCACTTTGCGCCGAAGAGAGCGAAGACAAAAGACTGCAACCCCAGAATGTTAGCGATTTCGTCACGGTTTTTGTTTTATGGAATTACATATGATATTCAACTTTATCACACACTTTAAGAGTAAGCTATCCTTTCATTTTGAAGTGAAATTATTTTAATGAAGAAATGTTTTCGCTGTCAGACGATGCTCAAGGATATGTTTTGCAGCAACTACTGTATGAATAAAATGGGAAAGTAGTTGAAAATTGGGTCTAAGGAGGCGGCGTTTCCGCATTCTGCGCGCTCTACCGCGTGCTATCAACGCTAACTAGGCATTCAGAAGAAAGGAGTGTGGAGAAACTCGTAACATGTTTGTTCATAACATTTGTCAGATGTGTTCGCTCGAAAAAAATGTTCCATAATTTTAGGTGACAACAATGTGCAAATGCCGAAGTTTCTGATTCGCTTTTCCCTAGGTTACGTCACTGGTGTCATCACGTGACCACAAAATTCAATTTCATTCTAATTTTATTATAATCTTAGTAATACTATTTGCTGGATTTGTAATTGTGTACTATATTATGACACTGCGTCCCTTGACCAACAAACTTCTCTCACTAACGCGCTGATGTTTTTGAAGTAATATTTTCCAGGAGGTATTGAGAAAGGATTGTTATTTTCTGAAAATTAAGAGATCATGGCAGAAGCAAGGAAAGGAGTTGATACTATTCATAAATGTGCGAATGATAATACCGCCCGCTCATCGTTTAAACGCAGAGTTATATAACAATAGATACACATTTGCGAATCATTTAAGCAAATGGCGTGATTTAATTGGTTTCTGATACACATTTTTGAACGTGAGGAAAAAGTTTAGGTTAGTTCAATGAAATTTATTTGCATTTGCATTTAGCCATTGCATGTCCCGTAAAGGGCAATTGGTCTCGGCGCGCCGCTGGAAACTGGGGTTCCTAGTCGGTCACCCAACCACGAACCCACGATGCCTGGATTTCGCTTGACGTCACGTAACGTGAATTCAGCTATCCTTGTCGGTTTCTGGGTCGTGGCCTTCATGCAGAACCATACCAGCATTCACCTGGGTGACCTAGGGAAACCTCGAAAAACCCCGATCAGGATGGCTTGCACAGGGATTGAACCCGGCCTCCGAATGCGTAGTCAGCGCGCTACGCCCTGAGCCACTTCACTCGGTATTGAAATAAATAAGATCTACCAATTAATTGATTAATGGTGAAACCATAACTTTAATATTTTTAATATACTTATTATTTATTTCTCAGTGTTTGTGGCCAGCTTTTAAACAGCCGTTTGTTCTAAATGGACTATGCTAACATTAATTCGAAAAATAATGCACACTATGTACACTCTTGTACACGTTCTGAGCTTAATCAGGGAAGAACAGAAATATAGTATTCTATAAAAAAATGTATAGGTTGTTTTCAGTATAGAGGAAATTATACTCTAGTTAGTGTCAACATGTTCATAAATTCCATTTGTAAGTGGTACTTCAACGTATCATTGGTACTAATATGTTGGATTCCATCATAATGACAAACATGTGTGACCTACTTGTGTGAAAGTGCTGGTGATCCATTCAGTTTTCTGACGCCAGTGTCCTCAGATCAATTGTCTCCATTTAGTAACGTACTTTTCTCGCATTACCTAGTAATCACATGGTGAGTACTCGTCAAAATTTGAAGAAAGTAGTCCCGCCGGGATCGATGAACAAATGAGCTTCAGTAAAAGCCATGTGGCTGCACAGTTCCATTTCCATAAGCGAGTAAGATATTCTGGTTAATGCCCGGTGTACCGACGTTAGGTGCCAGCTAATTTTCGTACTTCGGCAATTGCTTTTGTTGCTGCAATATAACATGAGGTACCTTCCATTATGATGTTTTTACCGCATTAAACTACTGCTGCTACAGAATGGCAGATACTTCCTCCTTCCAGTAAGATTTCAGTTATCTCGAATCTGCGTTAGCTTTTTGGTTTTGTCCCACCCTCTTCCCAGCTGCTATCTATCGGCTTCTAAAAGACTTACCAGGGCCGCTCCCAACACAAATCGCTCCTGTGGGGACATTTTTATTTAAGGGCGCCATTGCGCTTCCCGAACTCTTGGACCGGCTCGGGAATTTTGGAGGTGCCTCAAGGCATCAATAGTTGTCACTGCAGTGCCTAGAGTTCGAGTCCCGACGTTGGCAGGATTTTCAGGATTTTCGACACTAGCTAGGTAGCCAACACCAGTCAATTGCATGCCAGAACAGTACACTGACAAACATCACGGACCGCGCGCGATCATTCCTTCCTCTTCATTGTTCTATCCTTACTTATACAAATTCTTACTTATAACTTATACAAATACCACACCTTACTGATACACATTTACATGCCCTGCACTACCACACAAGCTGGGAGACCAGACGGGAACTTGGAGCTTGTCCTGCCTAGGGCGATGCCCCTCTGGTGGGAGATACCGGGTTGGGGAAGCCCCGTAACCCTACCTGTAGGTTGGTACAGGTTCTCGCCAGCCAAAGAACCCTTTGCAATAAAACATACACTACACTTACTGGATTAATTACCTCGGCAGTTGGCGCGACCGGAATTACTAGTCAATCAATTAACCGAACTCTCGGTACCAAATGTTTATGTACAGGTTTCCCAGATCAGGCGGGGAAAACCACCATAATTAATTGTGTCTAAACGTTTTTTGTCTTTACACTTGTTAAGAAACCTTGTTACGAAGATATAGGCAATTATTTCTTGGTAACTTTATGATTTTAACTGAATGTTCTCCGGTGTTTAATCTTCAATATGTTTTTAACAACTTCGTCCTGCTGCGACATGAGGCGGCTTTGCAAGGTCGCGGGTCGTTGCCCTCGCTTCAAGAAGTTTTTCAGTATCAACAAAATTGTGCTACTAAACGCACAGAAAAGAATATCTGCTCTCACACTGGTGAACAATTACTTGAATAGAATTCACATTGAACATATTAGAACATATGTCTTCAAAAGCAATTGTGCAAGCAGAGTTTTTGGGCTTGTCAGTTACGGAAAAATTAAGAGATATCTCGTATTTAATAGGAATATTAAGCGTTCATTTTATCAGAGCTTCACTTCTTTTCTGTATTAGAAATTCATTGAATATTAGTACAGTAGTGTAATTTATCTTTGTGTTATTGCTTCTTTTTACTAATATATCAGGAGTTTAGTTTCCACGTATCCCACAATGTGAAGAGATTTACTGAAAAAAGATTTCTTTTTCATTTTGATGTCCACATAATGATTTTTAAAATTAAAATTCTCATCAACTAATCCTATGATGTGAAAAACTGGATTGTCAGTCCGTTTATGTTTTACGTCAAATAAATGGAAAAAGAAAAAAAAATGATTTTTCAGTTAACTAATAACAGAAAGTATTTTAATTCTTTATTTATTCTCATTATTCACAATTTTCATCTTCATTTATATTCACACCTTGTAATAATAGTTTCCTTTCCAACCTGTAGAACACCAAAACTTCTGCAATTACATCTCGTTCAGTTGACAATATAGTCGACTTGCTCTACGGAATGTTGATGATCCGGGACAGCAGTGGATCGTGGTGTTTTACTGAGAAAGAAAATGTCTGTAAGGTCGTTGATTAATACCGGGAGAGGTGGCTGAGGGCATCAATTGCTTTCATTACAGTGCCTCTGATCGGGAGGTCCTAGGCTCGAGATCCAACTGCGGCAGGATTTTCGACACTGGCTTGTCAGCTAGGTTGAGTTCAGTCGCTGTCTAAAGGAGAATTATAGTGGCCGGCAGTTCTGATCAGTAGTTTTCTATGGTTTATCTCATCAACACCAGGTGACTGCCGGAGCAATACCCTAACAAACGGGTCGCAGACCGCGCGCGATCTTTCCTTCCTCTTCCTTGTCCTAACCTCACCCCTTACACACTCTTACACTAACTCTACACTACCACACATGCCGGTAGATGGGTCGGGAGCTTAGAGCTTGTCCCGGGTGGGGCAATGCCCCACTGATAGGAGATACGTGGCTGTGGAAAACACAGCTAATCGACGGTAGGTCGGCGCGGGATCTCTCCATCCACCGGAGAAAAATCACCGCCTCAGAAAGCATACACCATCCTTACGGGAATAATGACCTTAGCAGTTGACGCGCCCAGAATCACTAACAATCACAGTAGTAGGTTGAGTAACCATGGGTACAATTCTTGATTCACTTCTCACGCGCTCTTTGTGCATTTATTTATAAAAGGTTGTTGGTGTGTAGTATGTCCGAAACCATTTCAGTGTTGAAAATCAAAATGTAGAAATGAGTACCAAGATTTTTTTACAGTTCGAAGTAAATTAGAGCTGAGACATTTTTGTGGTGGTGACATCTTCATAAACATTTTTGAGCGTGTGTTAAAAAATTGAATATATTAGGTGAATTAATCCACTGTTGACAAAACCATAATATCAGAAAGTTTTCATAGTGCTGTACTGAAATCAACATGCATCTAATTTTTTCCCGTCTGGTCCGGGACACCTGTATATGTCCATTTCATTCCTTGGTCCCACCTCGGTTCTTGAACCTTTGTTCTGGGTGTGATATCCAGTTCCAATTAAACACAGATTGTAGACAGTTGCCTCTTAGGCCAAGATATTATGAAAGGATTTTTGTATAGATGTAACACAGGAAGAACTGTGATTGTCCCACACGCCTCAAACACAACTGAACACATTCATGTTTACATGGGGTTCAAACCCAAGTTTAAGTGTTCTCGTTCTCTCTCTCTCTCTCTCTCTCTCTCGCGTGCATCAAGGTCGAATCACACATTTAAAGTTAGTAGATACTAACTTAAAATGTGTTACGATTTTATGATAATCAATATTTGAACAAAACTAACAATATATTTAAAACTTTTTTTGCATGTACGACCTTAAATGTGCTTTGTACGAGAAAGTAAAAAGTCGTCCGAGAATATCAACATGGACAACAAATTATTTTTCGTGAAATAAAACACGTCTTTAAAAGAGAACAAATCATTGACGATGGCTATAAAACACTGGAAAGATAAGATCGTTACATTTATGTAAATTGTTCAATAGTAGAGAAGCGAAGGCAAATACGTGTTAATATTGGTGAATGTTTAGAACTTATTGAGTAGGTTAACACATCCGTGAAACGGAGGGTGTTTCACATTAACAATCTGAAATTTAAAAAAAAAAAACTCGTTACCTTTTCAATCGAGCGATGCATCTGCGTATTTCCAGTAATAAAAGAGTCACAGTAATGTAACTTTTCAAAGGCAATTTTGAACCGGACCCAGCTCGGAATGATACGTTCATGGAAACCTTTCAACATCTCAAAGCCCCAAACATCCGTGTGAAAGAAACTGATCGGTATCCCTGAATATTCGACGAAGTGCTCGCGTCTATCGATTGTGCCGCTGGAGCGACCACATTGAAAGTTGACAAAACCAGCGTCGATGCTGCAACTACCGGTGGACCCGAGAAAGCGCGGGGGCGTTTATCGCTGGGCGCTGGAGCGGGGTTTGTAGGGCACGTCGATTAAGATAACTTGACGCATGTGGCGGGGGGCCGAGTGCGGTGAAGAGACACCTTTTTACGTTCCATTTGTGGCTGCGCAGCTGGCCAACACGCTCATAGAGCGCGCCCGTCTACAGCCGGCGGCCGTTCCATGCTGTCGACGCGACGCAACGGGCGCGGTTGTGGCGAGGCTACGAATGGGCGGGGCCGGGAGCGGGCTCAAGGGAGGACGGACGGGGGCCGGAATGGGGACGAACGGGGGACGGACGGGGGACGGACGGGGGCCGGAATGGGGACGAACGGGGGACGGACGGGGGACGGACGAGGGACGGACGAGGGACGGACGAGGCACGGACGAGGCACGGACGGGGGACGGACGGGGGACGGACGGGGGACGGACGGGGGACGGACGGGGGACGGACGGGGGACGGACGGGGGACGGACGGGGGGGCGGACGGGGGACGGACGGGGGGCGGACGGGGGGGCGGACGGGGGGCGGACGGGGGACGGACGGGGGACGTTTTTCTCGGGATTCTGTCGTTAGTCCTGGCGCTCACTCCTGCATTTATCCACCAATCAACTCAACACCATAATCGCAAATATATACTCGTTAGATCGTCACTATTAGATCTAGGCTATCAGAGCGTTACTAATTGAATGGTTTATAATCATGAACACCAATAGATAAATAGATGAATAAATAAAATGCGCAATTTTTAAATGCATCAATGGATCAATCCAAAGATGAAAACTTGGTTGGAAATGTAAATAATGTAGCTTTTCAGTCATTAAAGTGGATCACTTTATAACTATCTGTGGATATATAGTGGAACTATAGTGGATAAGAAAAATAGGATAACTGTTAAAAAAAGGGAGTGCAAGTAAAGAGAAAGAGATTCAGTGGGTACTACATACTTAAATACAATGTGAAGAAGACCAAGTGCTCTCATGATGAGAGAAGGGTGATTGAATGAAGGTATCAATAGTGTTTTTATAGAATACAATTGTATATCGGTGGAAGTACATCTGTATTCATTTCTGTGAAAATAAGGAAGAGCTAGCGCAAAAATATATTGGCTAACAAGATAAAAATGTTTAGACGAAATACGAAGAGTTGACGACAATTGAAATGGACGTGTTCTCTGAATAAGTAGAAAGTAATCATGGCGAGAACAGAGATTGGAGTGAGGGTGATGTGTAAAGTGGCGGTGAGTCGGGGGAGGGGGAGCTGCGAGAGGGTACGGCCTTAGCGCGGGGGCAGGTCAAAAGGTCGCGTCGGCGTGTATTGACCGGTGGCGCCCGAGGCGATACCCTGCGGCCAGGTTTTTGATCAAAGCTAGTTGCCCCCGCCCGCGTCGTCACCCTTTACCGCTCCGTCGCCCTCGCCGCCCTCGCCGCCGTCCAAACTCGCCATCGAACCCGCCTCCTCGACCCTCCCTCGCCGCTGATGCCTCCACCGCCGACGCCCTCCACTCACGCCCGCTCCTGCCGACGCACCTCCCCTGCGCCGCACCTCCCCCGCCGACGCCCACCCCTGCCGACGCCTACCCCCGCTGACGCCCACCCCTCGCCGACTCCCCTCTCGCCGACGCCCCTCCGTCGCTTTCGCCCCTGCTCTCGCCCGCCGCCCCATGCCGCCCCCTCGTGCGCCCGTATCGCGCATGCATTGACGCCTGATCTGCACCGCGGGTCGCTCCATTGCGTGTTCACGGCCCCCGTGAACCCCCCGCCGAACAGCAGGGGCGCTGCTGACTGGTGGAAAGACGGTCAGAGGAAGCATGCGGTTCAGTGCAGAGGCGCTTCAGATTTCGCGCGAAATCGTTTGGTTCTTTTTACTTGTCTTGCAAAGTATCACTTTCTTTCACTTTCTTTTTCCTTCCAGAACCGTTTATTCTATTTATTTAAATCTTAGTTGCTTCTTATTCTAACAATGTAACATGTCTCCTAATTCTTGTTAGGCGTTGAGAGCTTAATGTGGAATAATATTATGATTGTTGTGGTCTGCAGCAGTAAAAAACTGCTCATCAAAACATACAAAATGTTTTTCACAAAGCACAATGCATGCTGCTCAAGAATAAATAGAAGACTGTCGTATAACATTAGTATCCTTGTTGTAGGGTTACTGGATTATAATCGAGTAACCTGCATCTATCTGCCGGTTATTCAAGGTTAGACAAGTAGAGGTCCATCAGCCGCGACAAATGAGGTATCATTCAACCGCCTCGATACCCTGGCGGGGAACTAATCATTTTGATCCATTCAGAAAATTAACAGATTTCACTAAAAAGCATTTTTTTAAATAAAAAATTGAGCAACTGGAACGTCTTTTGGGTGGCTTACGGCACCTGCAGAGGTGATCAAAAGCTCGTTCAATTCCCCTCGAGAAGGACAATCGATTAGTGCAATTCTTAGCCGCTTGTCTGTGATATTCTGGCAGATTTTGAAAGAAACATGTGTTAAGGTTTCCATACACAAACGAGTATATTGGTGAAATGTTGGAAATCATTATACTCTATTTCTGTCATTTTCACGCATTGTTACGACGTGATTCATCATATATATATATATATATATATATATATATATATATATATATATATATATATATATATATATAATTGCATCAAATTTTGTAACGAACCCAAAATTTAATCAACTATTTTAATCCATATTTTTCATAAAACTACCTATGCCCAAAAATGCAAGGGACGAGTCACTGTAAAAATAAAACTATTGAACATAAAATAGCCGTTGGAGGCGCCATGTAAAGTCAGTAAATTGAATTTTAGCAAATTAAGTATTTTAGAAAATTAAATCGCTAAATTAAATATTTCAGCAAATTAAATTATTAAATTAAATAGTTTATGAAAGTAAATTGCTAATTTAAATATTTTAGCAAGAACGATCTTCATGAATAATGCACTTACATAATATAGTACGCAGTAAAATAATTCTTTACACACCAACACTATAAAAAACCTAGCTCTCGTATGACGCATCCAGTGAAAACAAAATATTTGATGACCAGCCGGTATTTTCCTTGGAGTCTTGTTATCGCAAGATGTCAGCTGTGCAGTATGCATAGTGGCTCTGAATAAGCAAATTCAGTTGTACGCAGTATGATAAAATAAGGCAGAATAACACAATCAAATATTGGTTTGTCATCTTGTAGTAGGCAATCACTTCGAAAGTGCCTCGTTTATGATGGATTTAAGAGATCACAAAAAAACGCATAACATTATTTGATTAGAACTAATTTCAGTTCCAATGGTATTGATGTATCAATAGTAATTGCATGAATGTGCTGATGTTGGCAGTTTTGAGTTAATATCCTTCCAGAAATAAGTAATACCGAAAACGCTTAACTCTCAGAAAACAGTTCTGTTGAAAGGAACTGTGTTGAAAATTAGAGTTAATTAATAATTTTTGAAGATAAATTTTCTCTTAAACAGTTTTCAGTGTATTCTAATCTTATCAAATATATTTCAGTTATCCACAACAAAACTTTCTTCTTTGAAAAGTGGCCCTCGGCGAAAAGTTTCTTTCCTTAGTGAACGGAGTTCTCTCTTAACTCTACCAGGAAATCGCGATATACTCGCTGAAGAATTTTTTTCGGATTAATATTATTCTGCTTAAAGATATTGGGATTGCTGACATTTTAAATTAATTAATTAAAGGATAAAGAGAAGATTATGAAATTAAATGATTTATCAACTTTTGTTCTTGGTATTAATCCAATTTTAAATATTTATAATTAACACGTACAATACGCTTTATACAAAGTGCAGAGACTTTGTATAAAGCTACTAAACGCCTATTTTCGAGTGAACCCCACCATCCCATTTTGAATTGAATTGAATTAATGCCGTATTTTACGTGGCGAGAGCTCTCACCCACTAGCAGAGAAAGGAGGTATTCCTTGGGCGAGAAACAGGCGGATTCAATTTAGCTCAGAGGCGTCATTTAGGCTTGAGGATCTTTTACATGCAAGTAAATCTACTAACATGGGACACCCGGCTTTACTTCCCCTCCGAAGGAAGGGGTACGAAGGATTTTTTTCGCCCTTAAAAATCCACGGTTTTGATCGGGTTTGAACCCGCCAACTTGGGTACAACAGTCCGGTACGGTTTCTTGTCCCTAGAAGCAAATTTAGCTGCCCTACGCTAAATCCCTTCCACATTTTGCAGCAAATTGATCCATATTATATTATCGGACAAACAAGCGATAAATAAACAATTTTCTTCGCATTTGCCGTAATCTTTTTAAAGTTGAGCATTGTAAAGTGAAGAAATCTACAGGCCTAAAACAATGTCTACCTAAAACAAAATTTACGTGATTTAATTTATTATCGAAATGTATTAATAAGTACTTGTACGAGGAAACTCTCGAAATAAAGACGTTATTTAAACGGTAATTTGTTTATCTGTAATTACGACCCCCGCCAAAAGTGTTGGATCTGCTTTTAGTGCTAATTATGATCGTTCCATTATTTTTCGCCCAGCAACATAACGAATCAAGATCCGGCTCTAGCATTTCTTCATCTTCTTTGGAATTCATACTATGGTATGAATCCAATAAATCCATCTACAATTATGCAATTGTTTGCAAATAGCTGAACATTTGAGAATAAGTGCGCTGGCATATCATTGCTATCGCTAGAAATAGAAAAGATCCAATGACACCCCCCTGCAATATTCCAGGCGTAACATTTGCCCAATTCGGTCTTTATGTTTTCTGTCTCGCAGAAACTCGGTATTCCACGCTATAACCCTGGGATCGATGGCTGAAGTAATTAATTTCTGTACAAGCCGATCGTGTGGCACGACATCGAATGCTTTGGCAAAATCTTAATTACTGCGTCGAATACACCGGTTAATGTAATAAAAAAATTGAGGAAATTTAGAAATATCTTTTCGATTTTTCGTTATTTTAAAACGATTTTTGAATTGAGAGGAATAAAAATTCGAACTTTTTGAAGCGCATCTGCGACTGATATATGTAAACACACACACACGAGAGAGAGAGAGAGAGAGAGAGAGAGAGAGAAAGAGAGAGAGAGAGAGAGAGAGAGAGAGAAAGAGAGAGAGAGATAGAGAGAGAGAGAGAGGGAGAGAGAGAGAGAGAGAGAGAGAGAGAGAGAGAGGAGATTTCGGACAGTTAAGTTTGTATAACTTTAATACTTTAATACAGTATTTTATCATTAATTGAGGGTTAATAACCTAATCGTTTCACGGACAATACGTGTTGAAACAACGCGAAGGGCGCATTGTGCATCTAGCCAACCGAACGTCATGTTAATAAATCCATCTGCATTTTGAGGCGTCGAAACGTGCGACAGAGAAGCGTTAGCGGAGCGTGAGAAGCGCGTCGCGTGTTTAGCGTAGTCGATCCCACTATTCAATGTTAATTGGATTCGTCTTTCATTCTTGATTCGCCGCGTTCGTAACATTGCGTGTTGCTGGGCTGATTTGCTGCCCTGACGGCTTGGTGGGCTATTCCAAATGTTCGGTCGAATTGTTATTTATTTAACGATTGGGTGTTTCGTGCCGCGAGACGATTCTAAACCAGATCAGTCGCTTTTGCGTCATCTGACACCAACGCCATGGTGGAAAAAGCGACGACTGGATGGTAGATGCGTAAATTGTTGGAAATGACCACAATCGAACACATCGACGACATGAGATGTTGCTCACTGAAATCGAAAATGATGAAAGAAACCCCCGATTTCAATGTAAAAGATGGCTTAATACTTTTGCGAGGATGGGTATCTTCAACCCGAGTGAAGGTTTGCGCCATTTTGGATATTGTGCGGGCTATAACGTAATTTATTGAACCCTGTTGACACGCAGTGGGGAGGGGGGTCGCGTCTGCATAGGTGAGCGCGTTTTCTAGTGGAGAATTGTAGACGACCACCCGGACCCTGAGTTTCACGGCGATACTCACGCCGTTAGCTTCAAGGTGGAGGCAGTGAGGAGGCGATGCTAAACTCCGTGTTGCAGGACCTCGCCCGATAACCCACCAGTTGGGTCTCTGGGTCTCTGGCGCGTCGACCTTTGGGCATGATAGGGTGAAGGAACGCTCAGGACCCCACATATAAGTTCCGACGGCGACCAGGTACCCCCTGCCAGGTTGCCTAGGTTCTGGTCGTCGTCAATAGCCTTGGAGGTAGTGAGACGACAGACGACGGGGTGTGGGATCCGAGCCACCAAGACCTCGGTTCAGGTGGCCCCCTGGAGGATTCTTGGCTTCGTCGTGGCAGTGGACCAATTCTCTGGACTAAGAGAAGGGACTTGTTTCCGACGCTTGTGAGTGTCGTATTAATTCGACTCCGGCACTTACCTGGAAATCTAGTAGCACTGAGCTGTCAGGACGGCCCAACCCACGCATTGAATGAAGAGATCGCCGTGAAAGCAAACTGCGAACCATCCTGTCGGCGTACTTTAGCGCCGGCAGGGGTGCGGATGAACTTTAAATGCCCAACCCGGGTACTTGTCCCCCATGGCAGAGGAGTGTGAAGTACTAGGCCACACAGGTTACATACAGAGATGTTTCAGTTACAACAGTTGTACCCACTGCAGCGGCGCTACCGGGATATCTTCGGTTTTGAGGATCGACAGTTGTGGATTTTCGACACCGGTCACATAGCTAGGCCGGACACCTTCTAGGTAACTGTCTGGATGACAATTCTACCAGCAGACTGCTCTGATCGGTAATTTTACATTGCTTCTCCAAACAAAACCAGGGGAATGCCAGAGAAGTATACTTACATACGGGTCACGCACCAGGCGTGATCGTTCCTTCTCTTTTCTATGTCCTTTCTTCTATCCTTTTTTCTATCAGCATATATTACATATAGTCAAGAACTTCATATCGGAAAATTAGTCGTGATCTCAGAGATTTTTCGGGCAGGGGTGGGGTCCTGCCGGTGGAGACACAAGGAGGAGGAAAAACCACAAGCCGACGTTTTGAACGGAGCCCAGATCTTATGTTCTAGCGTTGGAGAAACACTGCCATCTGCCGGAATTTGAGTACACTACACTCACGTGACTAATGTCCAAGCTCTCCATGCGCTGGGGAAGACAGGATAATTAATCCGGTTGCGTCAACTGCGGAGGTCACTAGTCCTATAAGCGTTGTGCATGTTGCAACAGAATGTGACGATGTTCATTGCCCACTGGAAAGTGATATCGGGCGCCGACATAGTGTACACGTCAGTTAGCAGGGTTTTCCCTCTTTAGGTATCTCTTTCCCACCCGGAGCAACCTCTAAGCGACCGCCATGTGTGGTAATATAGAACGTGTTTGTACATATATGGAGGGCGGATGAAGAAAAGAGCATTGAAGAAGAACGGAAGAGCACTTTCTGAACAAGGATGTGAGAGAGAAATATTTTGTAGGTAATAATATTTTCTTACGGTACTCTATACTGTGATGAAGCCTCACTTAAATGATCACATATGATTGCGTAATTTTTCAGATATGTTCTGAAGAACTGAAATCAGGAATACTAGAATGATAATTATTGTTTCTATTGCGTTCTTATAGGCATTTAGTTTTAAAAATGTCAAAGGTGAAAAATTCTTCAGTTTAAAAGTAATATTTGACATTGTAATTTAAACGAAACTATAATCCTTCTTAAATTATAGATAATACTATTCACAATTATTTCTTATTAAACTCATGAGAAATGAACCACGGGTATAAAACTTGATAAATCATGTACTTCTGTTCTTGTACGAATTTTAAATGTACAAAGTTCTTTTGCTTTTGCCACCGACCGGAACATGTGAGGCAACTATTTTTTGTAATCTAAAACTTTTTTGGTGTACAATAAGATTGCAGAACTTTTTAGTAGTAAAACATGAAACACTTTGCCATACGACATTTGGTATTTTCTTTACGAGTGGGCCCTATAAAGCCCGGGCAAATGGTAAACTCGCAGTGTTCATATAAACATACTACAAACCAGATTTTACCGACATGAAACTTCCATGCACTATAGATGATGGAAACCTATTTTAACTATTTGGATGTAGTAAAAGTATCCCTCGGAAAAGATAACTACAGAGTTAATGGTATGACGCTCGTTTTGCACAATAACATTTTTAAAATAAAAAATGCAGTTCATACTTCAGTGTGAAAAATTAATGAGAGAAAAACGTGTTAAATATATATATATATATATATATATATATATATATATATATATATATATATATATACCACGAGTAATGTTCGCTAAATGCTTTACTATTGTGTGTAGAGTTACATAGACAAAATTTTCGCAGCCGTGGCAGATTATATGTACGAATGCACAATGAAAACCCAAACGCTCGGCGTACTTACGAATGCACCAACTGCTTCGGCACCAATTGGGCGCGCTGCGCGGCTCGGGCGGTGGGGTGTGGGCTGCGTGGCCAGGGGGCCTGTGACGAGAACCCGGCTGTCGGATGGGGCGCGGGGGTGGGGACTGCTGGGCCGGAGGCTGTGCCTGCCGGACCCTGCGCTAACTCGGTTACCGGCCGCTCGCTTCGCCACCGTCGTTCGCCCGCTGCCGACGCCGCGGCGCCGCGTCGGCGCCCGTGTCGCTCATTGTGCGCCGAAGTTAAATTATGAAACAATAATGTGGCAGTAATAGAATTAATTTTCAAATTCTGCCAGTAATTACGGCCTTTTGTGTGGCGTCGGGGTGGGCTTGATGCGAATTGTCTTGTATCGCCGTATTGTCCGGCGAAAATGCGGCTATCGTTATGTAACGTGTCGGACAAAGCGCACTATTGAATCGAGGAGGCTCTGGACATCGGACCGGTGACGTCATCGGTTGCGGAGCGGCGATCGTGTTATGTTTCCGCTTCCGTCGCCATGTTGTATGATTAGTGTTTTGTCGACCATTTCATCGAGCAAATATAAATATCGTGGTATATACTTTTAAAAATATTTGTTAACCCTTGTTCGAGAAAAAAATTGTTTTTCAAGGATATAAACAATTACAATAACTTGATCGAATATGAGAGGAAAAGTAACTACTAAAAATGTTACTGACACTTAAGTAGTATTTTAGTTTAATTTTGACATAATGTTCTTTAAAACTATACAACCATTATAAATGTCAAAAATACATGAAAATGTATACTATAAATAAAACGATGCAGAGAGAGAAGATAACGATGGAAGATGTAAGAGATTTTTTGAGTAACGTGATTTAATTTCCGGTAAGGGATTGACTGTTTTGCCAAGTTCAAAAGAAGTGCAATGCAGGAGAAGAAAGAAGAGAAAGTAAAATGGATATGAAAGTCGATGCACGCAAGATTTTAAAGGAAAAATGTTAATTTAATGTAATATTTAATCATTTCTAATAAATCAAGGTGCTTTTTACATTTCTCTTAAATATTTATTTTGTATGTCCTCTAGTTTGCGAGTATGAGGCTTTGCTGCAACATCGCAAATGGGACATGTATAAGTTAACGTAGTGTTAATTATATATTTAAATATTGGGAATGCAGAATCTACAGAGATGTGATAATTTTTATTCAGAAACAGATTCAATTTTAAAAGCTCCACGTTAGTTTTCTTTACTATAGGTAAAATGTGATATCAAAGTTAATTTAGTCCCCGACTGTAATCTAAGGTAAGTAATTGAAGTATTAGTAGAATTTCAAGGAATTGCTATGTAGTTAATAATAAAAGGATAAGTAGGTAAGATTCGTTTTAACGAAAAATTTTTTTCTTGTGCTTTTTGATTGTTCATTTTTTGATTATTAATAAACAAAGCAAAAATAAGATTTAAATCATCATTAAGTTATCACTTGGCATATGCTGGCACGTCTTTTCAAAGTGTAATGAGTGCCCATCTAATTCTTCAATTTATCATCTTACTTCAGAAACTTCCATTAATGTCAGAATTGTGTCATTCTGTAATAACGGAAAATTAGTAGAGGAAAAAATACAATTCCCCTAAAATGATGGACTAATAAAATTAGTGCTACTGTATTGGGAATTAGTACTTAAATATGGTGATGTACCTAGTAAGGGCACTTCATTTTAAAAAATTTGCAACAGTTGTGATAATGACATTATGATTTTTTGAAATGTAGTTTTCCCACTTGTTTTTGTGAATTTACAATTTGACTGATGCCAAGTGTTTTCTCGTTTTCGTCATGTTTATATTTCGGGTTTTAGAAATACGTTTGAAATTGTTGAATCTGTCGGATCTCTCTTCAAATTAATGAGAGGACACCGGAAATCGCGTTATCAACACATATGGTATTTCTCGTAACAGTAATATGCGTACTTTGGGGTTTGATTCGTCCATTTTTTGACACAAAGGGAAGCTTAATACCACTGGAATAAATTAGATTATTTTTTAAATATCGGATTTGGAATTCTCTTTGAACGGTGTTTACTAGTCAAAATGCAAAACACGATGAACGCCATATCTCTTTGTGGCAGAATGCGCGTAATCAACACTGGCATCTCCCCAAAGAGTCATTGGGTGGGTGGGCATGCTCTGGATGTCCCGCTAGGTGACTACTCCCAAATTGACGTTCGAACGTGAGGGATGGCTGGAATGACTAAGCAGTTTGTGATAATAGCATTAGGTCTCGTAAAAGATAACATTAACATCTTGGTGGAATGAGGGCCACTGATGTAAAGCTGAACTATAAGAATTTTTGATAGAATAGAACATTTAAGTTTATTGATTGTAATGTATTAAACTTGTTTTCCAAAAGTTACTTCATTTTCTCTTACTGAAATATTAATATGAGTACAGATGTTAAAAACTTTACAACAATAGGAAATTTACTTTTACTTACGACTTTTGTAAACTTAAAACAAAATACAGTGGAACTTTGGTTTCGTTTTGGTTTTTGTAATTAATCCCTTTCAAAAAGTCTATCGAAAATCAAATAAATGAAAACTGAAGCAATATACCACGAAAAAATACCTAGCGAATGCAGTTCACTTCGAGTTTCGTCAAATTGTTGATACATTTTATACGAGAATAATGACACACAAAGTAGTACATTATGAAATGATGTAATAAAGTGTATTAATACACAAGTGTGATATTACGATACGAGCGAGTGTCCTAAATTTCTTAGGGGTGTGTTAATATCCATTATATCTAGTTGCATACGATACTTTTTCTACAACATGACATCTTTTATAAGTTAAACTTTTACGTTGAATCGTTTCGTGACAGTTGGCATGCAGGATTCAGCCAAAGCCATGTAGCGGACAGCTTCCTAACCCTGTCCTACACTGACCCTATGGAGGGGGATTTGGTTATCAGTCTGCCTGAGAGTGAGTACTGCGCTAGTCAAGTAGGATAAAAGTGAAATTACGATCCAATTTATTCCAAATAATGTTCCACTTAAAAATACGACTGATAATAAGATATAATACTGAAATGCAGAATATAATATTAAATGCAATTTTAATGTACACAATCGAATCAAATATTTACTAGAACGATATTCGATGATTAATTGTCAATTATTGATCTGTAATCTTTTGTCATTGGTCAAGAACCTGTATCATAATGAAATCTGTGTCGTAGTAATTCTCATTATGCAACTGGTTGTAGCTATAAAATGACTGAATTATACTATGGGAGTTGAAAAAAATTATATCATAATTTGCCAGAATCCTTGCTATTATTTTGCTAAAAAAAGAAAAGCTGTAGAAAAGTTACAAAATAAAAGTAACCTACTAGACATGAATGGATTTAAACCAGGACAGAATAAGTGACATTTTATACATTCAGGGAAATCTGTTTATTTAAGTCAATATTACTGTAAAATCGTGATTTGTTTCATCATTAAAACCACGGCATTTCAATTGTCCATTAAAACCACGAAAACACATTGACACTGAAATACAGCCTAAAATAAACACGTGTTTCTCAGTATTTATAAAATGTCACATTTACAGTTCTGGTTTTCATCCATTCATATGTAGGTAATATTTGCAAAATCGAATATCCTAAAAGAATTGTTGCATGTCTTCGAGTGCTTACTGCCCGAGACTAATGAAATGAAGGAGGTTAACAAATTCTGTAACAATAAAATAACTATGTACTAAAATCAGAATTAAATATGTTTGTGAAAATGAAAAACGAAATTTTGATATTTAATCAGTTTTGTGCAGGTTCGTTACAGTTGGCACATAATTATAATCACTGAAAGTTTTCGTGGATGAGCTCATGTGTCATGATTGCTTGGCATTGCTGCAATGTACGTAATGAACGTAATGAGCAAATGTCGTCAGATAAGCATTAATTAGATTCATTTTACGATTGAATTAAAATTTAGTGTTGATACTATAAATTCGGTTAATAACATTAATCGATAAACAAAACTGGGGCCCATTTCCTTTCATTTAAAACTAAAATCACTAAATTTTAAAGTTCAAATTTCTTTCTAAACGAAAACCCTTTGAGTTTTCAATACATATCTGACTAATGAAATGGATATATGAACATTTATAACATAACTGCCACCTACTTGCAAATCCCTTGAGGGCGTGTGGAAAGCAGCGGGCAGTGGAGGCGGAGGAGAATGTTCGGATGAACGCGAGGGGCGCGGCTCACGCAACAAACGCTCACTTCCGTCACGAGGGACGTATTGTGTGCGCGCAAGATTCCACGAAATGAGCGGCCAAATCTCTGGGCAGGCGGACGATTTTGGCACAGAATATTTTGAGATGTACGACATCCGGCTGGATGTACGCTAATCGGAACAAAATTTTGACAAATAAAGTCGTTAAAAACTGAATTGTTCGACAATTATGGCATTCGGTAATAGTTTTGGATGTATAATACATTTACTAAGTGGTTTATCCCCTATCACTTTGTAGTAGATTTAGTAGTTTCCTTTGTAGTGGATTTTGTAGTAGATTAGCAGCTATTTTTTTGTAGTACATTACATAGAAAACTCGGTAGTGGAATCGTCGTAAATGAAAGGTTTGTTGCAGTAACAAGATGAGCCACTCTTCAACCAAAATTGAGATATTAACATATATGAATAGCGGGAGACTCTCTGTGTCTAGTGAGGCTTATCTTGTAGCCCTTCAATTGTTACTTTCTCGCTGCGGAGTAGAAAGAGAGTTATGTAATGCTGCGCACAAAACGGCGAATTTCCACAGAAAACGTATTATTACAAGGTCATAGTGACGCAAAGTGGATAAATCTAGTAGATAAATTTAGAAAGTATCCTCTAACACGTTGTGTATTCACAATCCATGATTTGTGGGTCCTGGATAACGAAAAATCGAATGATAGCAAAACGTCTGTTTGTCCATCTATGAACAACGCTAGATGCCAAAACGTTTAGCCAATTTTCTCCAAAACTGATATTTTCCAATCGATCTTGCTGATGTCGCGGCTCCTTGAATTTGAAACCAATATTTTATTTTGGGAAGGTTCTTTACATGTCCCTGAGACATTTTATACATTAAAAAAATGACTTAATGGTTTTTGATCAGTTTTTTTGTTGGATAGTGTGAAGGACGTTTAAAAAGAAGGGCGAGGGTTTCATGTTCGTTGAATCTCTAATTTTTCGAAAATCGCAAAAGTTCAAAATTTGTTTGGCTTCGTCTTACAACTACAATATTAAATGTACAAGATTTTTTCCCTTATTAAAATATGTTTCCTAAAGATATTTTGAGAAATAAGGCTATGTACAATTTTTCGAAAATACAAGTACTTTTTGCGCGAAAAGACGAGCGAGAAGGTATTGTTGTTTTAGCACCACTAGATTGATTGTGACGCGTTTCGACTGAAAATGCTTTACGCACTGACTGATTTCAACTGAGCATTCCATTGATGAAAATAAAGACGCCACACCAGCGCTATCAGTACAGTCTTTTTACGAAGGTGAGTAGGAAAAAACAGTTAGTATCCAGCCTTAGTATTCAAGAAGACAAAGATTAGAATTACTAGGCGTTGAGGTCATAATACTTCAAATTGAAGTTGAGCTCCGAAAATTATGAAGCTTTCTCTCATCAATTCATATGTGCATCCGAAAAGACATCCAAGCTTTGGATGATGCAATTTCAATCTTTATGAAGTTCATGAAAATTGAGCCGTGAGATTTTTATTATTATCCATGTTGTGTTATATTCGAATTGTGTCGACGTTTGATAAACTCTCATAAAAGAAATTATATTTTGTTAATATTCATCAGACGTTAATCACGTTAAGTATTATCTGGTTGGAAAGTTTGACTTCTAATTTATGAGAACTCAACACTCAGAATATACCTATCTGCATTCAGTTTGACTAATTTAATTAGCAGGATGTGAATTAGACCTATGAATCAAATTTCAACTAGTCGCACATTTTTAATAACGCGACGTTCGCTCTTCTAACAGAAAAATCGCAGAAAGATAAAAGGATGCATATTTCATAGACGAAAAAATCATGCATGTCGCTGATATTTCTTGGTGATAAATGATTCTGGAAGTCAATAACGAATTCTGTCAGCCCAAGCTTCTGCGACTGACAGAATTGCATAAGAAATGGTGGCGAAGTTCACTTGCGAAAGCTTCTCCCTGCACATGGTCAACATCGTATTCGCTCAGCATGCGTCGGCGCATAACTACCTGGCTGGAAATTGTCAGAATAGGTCAAAATCTTTAAATTCATTTATAACTTATTTTATTTATCATAAAAAGATCTCGATACAACTGAACAGAGACTTACAAGAAAAAACACAACCAAGTCTCTAATTAACAAAATAGTTCATTACTCTCTTATAACTTCTATTGAGAATTTAAATTAATATGAGCATTGATTTTTCAATAAAAATAATTCACAAGGTGTGTTGAATACACATGCTTCTTGTTATGAATAAAATAATTAAGTACATTCCTTGTAAAATGTTTATATCTCCAAGAATTTTTCATTTTAAAATATATTTAGTCACTATTTTTGGAATAAACAACCATTTAATCAACATACGTGACACACAAAAACATTTAAATTACGCACCAGGTTTGCATATTTACCTCTCAAATAAAAACAGGAAACACTTCGCTCAGGGTGGGAATAAAACGCCATTCCGGCAGAATTCACTGTTTTTCTCGTGTGAAACTCACTTTGAATGCATTGAGTTAAGTACATCAACCGAGTAGTTGCGGAGAGGAAAAAGTTCCCCTTTTTCCCCTTTTCGCGAATTCGCCAACCCTTCACCAAACCGTGCCGCCACCTATTTGCCTGCTGTCTGTTTTCCCTCGCGCGTTTGATTGGCGTTATTGGTTTTAGTTGGCACCACCCTTCACTTGCACCCCTCTGGCCCTTCTCACCCCCCTTTCATCCTTCAAACGGACGCGTCAGCAGCAGCAGTGGCGGCGGCGGCGGCGGCGACGAGTGAAAAGAACCAAGAACGGACTGCGGGCAGACTAAAAAAATGATTTAATTGTATTTAAAAGAGAATTAAACGTTACATCCCGCGAAGAGAACTGCGCTGGAGGCGGCTAGGCGAAGCGGACGCACGGACAGGCACCGCCGCCGGGGGCGGTTTGACGAAGCTTTGAAGGCCGTCGAGGGTTGATGGATGAAAGAGCCGAGTGCGGGAGCGGGCGAGCGCCGGCCGTTGAGAGGGGGAACCCCCGAAAGATTGCGAGGGCGGGAGGGCGGTGGAGATGAGTTTGGGGAGGGGGCGCACGCAGGGATGAGGTAACAATGGATGGCGATATCGGGTAGTCGAAGACGCAGTATTGGCATAGTCGTGGTTTAGAGAGGAACTTTTAAAGACGGGGGCGTGGTATCCGAGATGGTGTGTGCAGGAATGCGGTGGAGGCGAGAGGGTGGCGGAGGCGGTGCATGGAGGAGGCGGTGCATGGAGGAGGCGGGGGATGGAGGAGTCGGTGAGATGGAGGAGGCGGGGGATGGAGGAGGCGAAGGATGGAGAAGGTGGGGGATGGAGAAGGCGTGCCATGGAGAAGTTAGAGGGATGGTGGAGGCGGGGAGATGGCTGAGGCGGGGAGATGTAGGAGGCGGGGAGATGGTGGAGGCGGGGGGATGGACGAGGCGGGGGATGGAGAAGTTAGAGAGGTGGTGGATGCGGGGAGATGGAGATGCGGACGCGCGGATTAGAAGGGAAAGCTGTACAGGTGATATCGGGTGGAGGCGGGGAAGTGGCGTAAGTGCAGTGGTGATGAAAGCGACGACATGCAGTGGAGTTGGGCAGGTGGTGGAGGGGTGGGGGCGCGGTAGAATTAGGAGGTATAGTGGGAAGGAACTGGGTTTTGGAGGGGGGGTGCGCACGAAGGAAGCGGAGAGCGGGGAGGAAGGGCGCGTGGCGGCGGAGGGGAGGAACCCCGTATTGCGAGAGGGGAGGTGTGGGGGTGGGGTGGGGCAGCCGAGCGAGATCCATCGCGCGGGAGCGGAATCAAAGGCTGGCGCGGATTAAGAGCGCCCGCCGCGCCGCCGGCAGCCGAGGTGCGTCGTTTACGCTGCGAGTTGTGTTTATCTGACCAAATATTTGGTCAGTCCGTCGGCTGGAAGAGAAACACTCTAAGGCGAGTTGAGTTCTGCTGAGCCTCTTGCGCGCTCTTAGAAGGGGAGGGGAAAGCCGGAAGGCAAAGTGGCGGGTTTGAGAGTGGGAACGGAAACGATTGCACGAGTCAGCAACGCCGTTGAGCAACGCGAGGTGAAGGTGAACGAAACAGTGCTCTGGAGGATGCGCTTCGCAGGAGAACGGAAGCGAGGAGGCCGAGAGAACGGATTCGGTGATGGGAATTGAGAGCCGAGAGCTCTTGGTGTAGTCAACACTCACGACATGAAAGGAATTAACAAGGTATCGAGTTTAGGATATTCGTTGAGTGTCGGTATGAGGCTGAGGAAAGAGGGGTATAGGAGTAAAAGAAGGGCTTATGCAGACAACAAATAAAAGGTATGTGTAATAGCCAAGCCCGTGGGCAGCTGTGGTTGGTCTTCTAGAGCTGCACGCAATTTCCTTGACGGTGATGAACACGACGCTGAAGACTGGAGACGCTTTCGCGTGCAATGTAGAGGAAATTCGTAAGTAGCAAGTAAATACGCGTGTCGACTGCGCGTGCACGGATGAGGGGCTAGGGTAAGCGCCAGCCGAGTGCTTGGCAGGTGAGGGTGGACGCCGCTGGGCCGGGGGGGGTGAGGGGATCCAGAGCTTCTGCGCCTGCAGTCATCTGCTAATTCGCTCGGTCACAGCGCCACATGATCAATCGAACGCCGATGCCGGCGGAGGGAGCGGCGAGGGCAGTGGCAGGGGGCGTGGGACCAGTGCGGTCCGCGGGTTGCACGCGGAAGGCAGGGACGGGCAGGGACGGGCAGGGACGGGCAGGGACGGGCAGGGACGGGCAGGGACGGGCAGGGACGGGCAGGGACGGGCAGGGACGGGCAGGGACGGGCAGGGACGGGCAGGGACGGGCAGGGACGGGCAGGGACGGGCAGGGACGGGCAGGGACGGGCAGGGACGGGCAGGGACGGGCGGGGACGGGCGGGGACGGGCGGGGACGGGCGGGGACGGGCGGGGACGGGCGGGGACGGGCGGGGACGGGCGGGGACGGACGGGCGGGGTGACGGGCGGGGTGACGGGCGGGGTGACGGGCGGGGTGACGGGCGGGGTGACGGGCGGGGTGACGGGCGGGGTGACGGGCGGGGTGACGGGCGAGGTGACGGGCTCGGCGGTGGGGGGGGGGCACGGGCGGGGACGTGCCGGAACGGGCCGGGACGCAGCGTAGACGGGAGCTCCCCTCAGAAGATCAACAGTTGCTTGCCTCGTGCCAGGAGGGGCAAGCTTCAAAGTTCCCCGCGCTGTTCTTACGCATGTTGCCTAGCTTCTTATAATGTATTGCTGAAGTTGGATCACGGGGCTAGCGCGCCTTAGTAGGACCGTAAACAGGGGAGGCTGTGAGGGAGTACATGAGCGCCTGTCAGAATCAAGGGAGATGAACTGCCTCGAAAGGGGGTTTCTGTTTTACTACGAATTCCCCATTCCCACATTTTTGGGGGTAACGTAACTAATTAATGGTTTTAACAAATAGTTTGCAGTTACCCTCGCTATTTTAAAACATATTACTCAGTTAAGAAACAAAACATTTTTTTGTTTATGAATGGTTTAAATTATGACGCATGCAGTAATTATTTTTGTAATTGATATTTATGCAGACTATTTCAGAACTAAAATTAAAACCAATGGTGTTTATGTATACGTATAAAATGTCCCAAACAGTAAAGTGTATCTAAATTATTGCTTTTTCTATCCGATTTTTCTTACCGGTCCTCTCTACTAGTCAATAATAAGCTGCGACTCGTCTGTCTTAGGTAGCGGTGAGTATACACTATATAGCTGTGATGGCGTGCAATAAATTGCGTATGTCCTAGAGCATAACCTCATTGGATTTAACACGCTTTCAGTTATTATCAATATTTGGGCGATTTTAGAACTCTGTTGGACGTAATTTCATTCGTGGAATAGTCGTATTAAGTACCACTCTGGCTTTGGAAATTATCAGATAAATCCCTTCCTCCCTTCGCAAGTCGAGGATTAATCGACAATTTCGACAGAGCACTCGTGATATTAACTATGATATCTATTTCCTATATTATTGGTGAGAACATGGGAGGATTCGTTCTGATATAAAATGTGTTTTAAATGGTTTATCGTATATCCTAAACATCTGTTGAAAACAATACAAATAATAATTTACCTTTTGAACGTAAAGGGGCTTCACTTTGCGTAATTGTTTATACTTTACCGCGCTTTAGAGTATCAATTACTCTATTCAAACGTTGTATCTGTGAAACCTCAAGATATGAAGAATGAGAAAAAAGTGCTTAACTCTAGAATTTGTGTAAAGACATAATTGAATGGTTGATTTTAAATTGCACATTTGTATTCAAGGATTTAACTTTTTACTCGTGAAATGACAGATTTTCACAAGTCCCTTCTGGTTCCAGTGGAGCGATATGAAAGACAATCTCCACATTCATGCACTTGGGGGTATCGTCAAAAAGCGGATTGTCGGCCACGTACTGTTCATCATCCGGTGGAATCGAGGCCGGATCGCTCGCCCAATACCCGCTCACTGGCTCGCTAACCTATCACCCGCAGCTATGGGTGTTAGGTCTGTAATGGAGGGCGATTCCGCGAAGCAAAACGAGAAATATAAACGAAAACGGCGGGATTCTGCGCACCGGCTCTCGGCCATTCCTGTAATGGATGGCAGGGCTCGCGTAAAAGGCGGCCGGATATTGAGAGGGCAAGGGCGCGCCCTACGCCCTCACTGCCGCGCTTGCAGTACCCATTACCCTCGTCTCTTCTCCACACCGCCCTCCATGAAACCTTCCCCACCTCACAACCCCCTCGCTGCCGCCCTCGCCACCGCTACCACCCCTGCCCTCGCCACCGCCCTCGCCACCGCCCTCGCCACCGCCCTCGCCACCGCCCTCGCCACCGCCCTCGCCACCGCCCTCGCCACCGCCCTCGCCCTCGCCCTCGTCTCCGCTCCGGCCCCCTCCCCTGCCCGTCCCCTGCCTCCTCTCCCGACACCTCCCCCGCTCCCACTCTCGCCCCCGCCCTCACCAACGTCGTCATTACAGCCCTCCCCACCTCCCTCCTCACCGCCCTCCCCCTCGCTCTCGCCAACAACCTCGCCACTACCCTTGTCACTGTCCTTGCCGCCGCCATTGCACCAGCTCTCTCCCTTGCACAACACTATATCCTCGCCTCCGCCGTCGCCATTCTCCGCCTTCACCGTAGCCATTCTCAATCCCCTCTAGCCGTTCCCGCCCCTGCCCATTCTTTCTAGCCTGGTCTCGCATCCTTACCACCCTCTTTTCGTACACCATACCGTTGCCTCTGGACAACGACTGTTGCCACTGCAGAATGTCTCACCGTAAGAATGTGCTTTTTCTTCTGCGGATGGTATTTTGGACACTAGTTAGAGAGCTAGGTTTTATTCAGCATCGGTTTGAAAGAGAATTCCAGCGGACGGCTCTTCTGACTGGTAGTTCTTCGTGGTTTCTTCTGTCAATGTCAGGCGAATGTCTGAGTAATATTTTACAATGGGTCATCAAGCGCACCATATCTTTATTTCATTATCCTTGTCTTTCCTCTCCTTTTACGTACACACACTCACACATTCCTCTCACAGTACACTCCTCTCAAAGTACACTCCCACAATGTAACATGAACTACACTTAATGGAATAACGTCCGTAATAGTTGACGCGCCCCGAAACACGAAATAATCAGTCCTCCCACCATCGCCGTCCCATGGACATGCGTTAATCGTTCTGACGCTTGTTTTTAACATATCTCTTCCTACTAATGTTGTTGGTAAATGCAGTCATCATTGCTATTAAATATTGTGTCGTGTGGGAATAGATTTGTCATTTTTAGTACCGCAAGTATATTCGTTCTTAGATCAATGGAAACAATTATTTCTAAATGATCATTGCTATCGTCAGCAATTACGTCTCTGAGAATTTTAACATATTTATAGCACTTGCAGGCGAGGCAGGAGAAGAAGTGAAAGTGAACTACATTTATATCTACTCATTATGGCAGGGATTTTTTTTTTTTTTTTGTAAATCGTGAGTCGATAGTACTCTATATTCCCAGGGTAGAAATTTGACAGCGCATTCCTCAATTTGAATTATCTTCTCACGAAACCGCATCTATTTCAATTTCAATTTTTTATATTTCAATTTTATTTTTTCCTATTTTGTTGGCGGTAGATTAGATTCTTTTTTGTATATTTTCTATAATTTTTTGTGTCCTCACCTCAACTACTTCAACTTCACAGACACTCGTGTTACTATTGCTGTTACTCGGAAGATCACCACCCTAACACATTCTGAATGAAATGAATGCTGTGTAGAATTTGTATTTCCCATTAATCCCATAATGCGACTTTGTAGGTGCACGGGTATATAACAATTTCTGTTCGGGTGCATACTGTCCGCTTCACGGTTGAAATCGCTCCTCTAGCATGGAAGCGTATGTGTCTCTCAGAGCCAAATGCGGTTATGACGTAGTTGTTAGTGGAGAACACGCGAAGAGCACGAAATAGAGTTATACTACAAAGCGCGTCTAGTGCCGCATATGTTATCTGGTGAAGTGTGGCGTTAAATTCTATAGTCCAATTACGGAGATATCTGTCGATTTCCAACTTTTCGCTGCACACTCGCCCGATCAACTCACCAACACTTCCGCTACTTCTGCCCCCCACCCCCACCCCTCATTCCTCCCGTCCACCCTTGTCAGAGTGAGAGGCTGGGCACAATGACAATAATTCACTCCATCGTCGTGATATTGCCACTCCGTTTTGCTGATTAATGCTATTTTCACACTTCTCACTCATGCCAATTAATTTCACATATTTGTGTAAATGCAATAATTGTGAATTATGAAAGCCAATTTCGCGATTAATACATAAAAGGACGCTCACAACGGCTGGGAAGCGGCGAATGAGTCTCTGCTCATATGCAGATCCACTGAAGTTATAACAACTATGGGTTTGTTTGGTATCGCTGGAATTTCTGGTATTGGACTTTATATTTGTTCATATCGCTGGGATGATCCTGTTTTCATTGCTCGAAATTTCCATTTACTTATTTACATTATCGTTTGAGTTTCATTACGCCATCGGTTAAAAAACGTGATATTCCGTGTCTTGTTTGGGCTTTTCGTTGTATTTGAATCGCTAAATTGCGTATTGTTGCTATGGGACTACCATTAACGTCCTTTAATTCCGTTTTATTTGAATTTTGAAGAGCGTTTTCCTGTCCCAATCGTGCGATTACACACATTGATTTTGATTTTAACACTCTGTCTAAATGTCATTTTGGTAATGGAAGTATCTTTGATGCTTAGGAATACGATACAAAATAATGAACAACGATTAAAATTCAATGTAAAAACTGCAATACAAGAAAACGATCTTTTTTCTTCATCTAAGAAGAGACTTCTCAAGATACGGCCTTATAAAAAACCTGATTTTTTCTCTCTCAATGTTTCAATATAATTACGTGATAATCATCTTTAATGATGCCAAAACCAATAACACAGGAAAGAGAAACGTTTACAAACTATCATAGAAGATAATTTGCAAATATCTTGATAACACGAAAAAACTTAGTATAGAAAACTAAATGTCGTCGATGCACAACAAAAACTTCCAAAAAATCGTCGTTTTGTAGAAAAAAGATTTCATTCTAAGCAAACACTTTATTTAGGGCGAAGACGAGGAGTTTTGCACAGTGCACTGTCTGTCTTGCGAGGTATCACTACGGAATTTGTACTAGTAAAACCATGCTAAATTATAAACATATTTATTTCCTTACTGAAACCAGTGTGAATGCGTGCCATACATAATTTTTCCTCCACTGAGTGATATTGTTCATCAGCTACTTATTTAAAACAAGTGCATTACATCATTCGCAGTACAAACATTGAGGGATAAATTGCATTGAGAAAGAAATCTGTCTCTTTAATATTGGTGGTATATGAAGGGTTCGAAATAAACGTGAACTTTTGTAATGTTTAAAATTTCAGAGATTTTAATCAAAATCGGAACTATGCCTTATTTATATATAGTCTTTCTTCTATTCAAGAAAAAAATAAAATAAAGTTTTGAAAATGGTACACAGGCTTCATGTAAACTACATCAAAAACTTAACATATCTTAATGATCTTCAGAAGGGCCTAAGTAGATCTTACTGCTGACATGTTTACAAAGTTTCGAATCAAACCAGACGTTAATCCGTGGCAGAAACTTCCATCCATAAATATACAACATATGTAAATACACACACGCGTAAATACGTACGTATATAAATTAATACATATATCTATTCATACAGACACATCCCGATTTTGTGGTACATAATTGCGTGTATTTTCTTGCCACTTGCAACAATCTTAAGCTTCTTCGTAAGAACACTAATAGACCTTAAACCAGTCGTGTGCACGAGGATACAACTGAAAAGAAACTTAAACACGGCTTTTAAGGCCGAAAATTGGAGACATTATTTTTGAGATGATTCCAAAACCTTTCCTCATCATACTATAGTATAGGCAGAAAAAGTGAAAAGGGTTCCCTTTTCTTGTGCACCTGTAATATGACCCAGGATGACCGTGGTGCGAGTAAAGTAAACGTTATCGTTTGAGGTTTAGTATTATACTTTCTCAAGATATTTTAAATAAAGTAGAAACAGTGTACGTATTTGTGGTTTATCACAAGCTAAAACTACAGCCTCGATGCCTTTAGTTAGGCATTTAAACCTAAGATTTACTCACTTGTAGCCTACACTAATACATCAAGCACGAGATATTTTATGAGATAAATATACTCGTACAATAAATATTAAAATAACGATAAATGAAATGTTTAATGATCGGTGATGAAAAATATCCACACAAAAGTAGCAAGTAGCGGAATGAGATGTAAAAAAAACGCTAGAACTTTAACAATATCTTCCATCTGGCATCTTTAGACATAGTCAAATTCATATAGTTTCATTAGGATACAAAGTCCAGTATCATGTGGAGGCGCACTGCTACAAATTGGTCTCCCCACATCAAAGAAAAATTGTATTTTATTTAAAAACCATTAGTTATTTTATAATTCAGTGCATTCCCCTACTTTCTTCCTTAATGTGCCGTTTTATATGTAAATTTTGTCAAATACTTCAAATAATATTTTTGATGAAGAAATTACGTTGGATGGTCTTGTCGGGTGATCCACCAGTGAAATTGCACAAGAAGCACTGCACGTGACATTGCCGCCAGCAGAAATAGAGACATCATAAAGTTCGCGTGTAATATTTCTGAATATATTTCAGTCAGCGTTTGAGTACTAAAAGGATAGACATTCAGTTTGATTGGTATTTTAATCAGTACAAATTTCGAACAGAAAATGAATGAACGAGAGATCGTACATAGAGAGCTCGGGAGAAGTTAGCAAATAGAAACGATCGAATCAATGATAAACTTGGGCACTCAGCGCAAAAAATGAACGTATGCGGAGAACGATTTGAAAATTTCAGTTTGTGTTTAGCTGAAAAAACAACAAATTTCCAGCACGTGAATCCTTTGTCGAAGGCGTCGTTCCATCACAAACGAGTCGCAACGATGTGATCGAAACCATTTAGAGACACAACCGAAAAATAATCCTGATCCGCGTACTGATTTGTCGACTTCTCCCGCGGGGCGAAGCCGCCAATTTACGCGTGCTAGACGGACAGCTGAAGGCGGAGAAGACAAACCCAGAACCGGGGGGGGGGGGGCGTTTGCTAAGGAGTCGGATGGACGAGGCGGTCGAGATAACGAGATTGCTTGGTTGGAGGCGGTGCACAGCGGTGCTCTCGGTCGCTCGCTGGCTGAAAGGATGAGTAGTGGATGAGAGGGCGGGTGAAGGCATAAGAGGGGGTTAGGGGAGGAAAGAGTGGGAGGGCTGGGCGAGCGGGTGAGAGGGGATGAGAGGTCGGACGAGTAGATGAGAGAGCGGGCGGGCGGGTAAGGGGATGAGAGGGGGTGAGAGAGCTGGGTGAGCGGGTGAGATGGAATGAGAGGGTGGGCGAGGGGATGAGAGGGCGGGTGGGAGGGCGAATGAGGGGATGAGAGGGAGTGAGAGAGCTGCGTGAGTGAGTGAGTGAGATGGGATGAGAGATCGGGCGAGGTGATGAGAAGGTGGACGAGGAGGTGAGAGGGCAGGCGAGGAGGTGGGAGGGAAGGTGGGCGAGTGGGTGGAAAGGTTGTGCGAGGAGGTGAGAGGGCGAACGACCATCGTGGCACCTTGATTCGCTCGATCACTCTACCCTCGCGACCTCCACTTTACGACCGCTGGGGCGGGAGGGTAGCGGATGGGGGAGGGGGCAGTGGAGCAGAGTCCGTGAGTGCTGGTGCACCTACCATGCGCTGTGCGTCGTTTCGAAAATGAAGCCATATTTGCAACTGCTGCTACTGAAAGTTAATTTTGACGGTTGTTTCCGCAGTCGTTACGTGGTTAACACGAACACACCAGTCGATACTGTCCCTAACACATCCCATTAATTGGATGATGCTACTGTGATATTTTTCTAATGTCAAGTACAAACAAGTTAACCAAGAGAACAGGTCTGTTGTGCTAAGGTAACTATTTCTAGATTTCATTAAGTATTGAAGCCAATATAAAGTGCGTGATAGTGTAGAGGAATCGATGTCTAAATAATTATGCCCTTTCCTAAAAATCAATAATTAGCGACCCATACGCAAAATGAATAGAAATTGCGTGTATACTTTATTGCTTTATTGCAGAATGCAAACATGTTCAACGGTTGAACTTGGCATTCCAAGCGCTTATCAATATTTTCCGTTCTTTTTATTTCGATTTTAGTGGTAAATCCTCTTCATCATTCGTATCATTGGAATATATTTTCGTTTGATGTATGTCAATTTGCATATTAAATAAAAGCCAGCATACTAAATCATTTGATGGGGATAATTTATTTCGGAAGAGAAATCGTGTCCATACAAATGGGAGTTGGTTACACGATGACCCGTTTCTCCATATTACTATATTAAAATCATTCTAAATATGTAGCCATTTTAACAAAAGTATTTACAAGAAAAGCGTTTCATAATGTGTAACAATATGTGTAACTTAATGAAGTTAAGAGAAACGATTTATTGCTTTGATGCAAAAATGAAATTTTCTCACCATTCCAAAGATCACCATGGAATCCAAATGATGGAAATAAATGAACAGGCATGCACATAATCTTTTAGGGTATCTTTCTGTTCTATTGCACTAAAATCAATTAAATTCCTATTGATATGAAATGAAATAAATCTGTCAAGTAAGAAAGTTTAGAAGTTTGTAATAATCTTAAGGGGATGTACTATGTGACATGTAACGTTAAGTAAATTTGGTAATTGTAGCTGCAAAAGTAGAGAATTAATAGTTCGAATACTTTTTCTCGGCCGTGTGTATAAAGCTATTTTGGCTTCGCTAAGCAGTTTGTAGACTCCGAGTCTATTGTATTGTAATACTTGAAATGCTTTCTTAATGTTTCTAATATAGTGTTTTCGATGACTGTTATTCATTCCAGATAACTTATGACATTACCAAAGAAAAAACCTCAGTCAGTTGAATTAAATAAAACTTAATGGAATAAAGGACAGATGACATCGAGAATAGGTAAGAGAAAATAAACGAAAATAGCGGAGCCATAGAAAATAATGAAGATAAAAAGATGAGTCTCAATAGACCAATAAAATAAAGGGAAAAATACAGATCAGGAAGAGAAAAACGAAAACAGAATACGTGAAAAAAAAGAACGTGGATAAAGGAGAGAAAAAATTAAAAGGGAAAGAAGAAGAAGGTTATTACGAAATAGTCGAAAGAAAGGAATATATCCCTTCCCAGGGAAGAGGCACAACATTATTGTAGTCCTGTACCTAAACCGAGCTTTGAGATCCCTTAGATGAATGGTTTGATGGATGATTGTTGGTAATACTATTGTAATAATGATGGAGCAAAGAGTTATTGAGAACATCTTTTAGGAGAACCCCGACAAAACATCTGGAAACCCGCATTTTTCACCACAATTTCCACACAGATCCACTGAGATATCAACCAGGTTCCTAAAAGGAGACAAAACCTTCACTACTCCCTCTCAAACTGGCTATACCTTGATCTCTTGATTTATTGATTATTTAATTATGTATGTGTGCATCAACGTGTATGGACATTGGTCCCGAAAGTGTCGATGCCATATCGCGAGAGTTGGCGGTGTTTTCTTCCCCGAAGGTTGGCGAGATACGGCGACGACATACACGTCGGCTTGTGGGTAGATTTCTCTCCTTAAGTATCTCCCCCGCTGGGCACCTCTCCGACCGGGGCAAGTTCTAAGCCCGCGACTGGCCCCCGGGCGTGTGTGGTGGTGTAGTGCCCGAAAGGCGAACATCTTCCCACTGCGAGGGGAGTCTGTGAGGGGGAAGGCGGGGGGTGGGGGTGGGGTGGCGGGGCGGAGTCGCGCAGTAATCCCTTGCCCGAGGCGCGACCTCCTCGCCCAGCAGCGCCCCACATATCGGCGAAGCACCGCCAAGGACGCGGCGGCTTCGATCATAAACTGAGCCCATATTAGTCGGCGCCGCCGCCGCTGCTGAGCCCCACATAAAGTGAGGGCGCGGCGCGGAGGGGCGGGGCGGAGGAGACGGGGCGACGGCGACGAGGGAAAATGGGTGGGGTGGGTCGAGGAACGAAGGGGTGGGGCCGTCCTCTGCGAGATGGAATGACGTGTCGGGTCGGTTCGGGTCGCGCCGGAGCAGGGGGAGGCGGGTCGAGTCGGGTAGGTTCGGGTCGCACCCGGGTGGGCAGGGTTAAACCGGGGTGGAAGGAGTAGTTCTCGGATGGAGGGGGGAGGGCACAGGGGACCGCTAAGGCACGGGTCGCAACGTGAGGAGTGGGAGATGAGGATTTCGGTCGAAGTGACAAGGCGGTGACTAGAGAGTTAGGGAATTGTGGTCAGTGGAAATGGTTACTACAATTCAAAATCACTGTAGTATACGCTCCTCCAAAGCTTCGTGGTTAAGTTTACTAAGATAAAATTAAAATAAGTTCAGTAGTTTGTTGTTAACAGGAATTTCAGCGGAACGAAATAATCTGTGTTCTTATTATACAAATACATATTATCCCATTAGTATAAATACTCGTATGCGTTGCCTTACTGAGACCAGAAATTTATTCGTGTTATGCAGAAATTTGTGTTAAGGGAGTTCGAAATTACGAAAGCTTTGGTATGGAATTCTCTGGGGAATAACGTCTTCTGAGAAAATAATGATTGTTGCAGCTTCCTATCTTACTATATGTGCCTATTTCTTTTAAATGTACATTAGAATGAAATATATTATTCCTGTGTATTTTATTATTTTATTGTTTTACGGTGTCGTACCTGATGATGCAAAAAAGCACCTTTTGTCAAACGTTGTACATTTTGTTTTAATAAAATATGTTACTGTTTCTCTCATTTTGAAGCTGAACGTTTTAAACAACAATTTTAACCAATAATGAAAAATTTAATTTATATATTAACTGAGTACTTTTTCCAAAGAACAGAATTTAAGTACTTCACGAAGTTAAAAGATCTCTATCCAATTAATTTTTTTCTAATTCTGTTTTCTCTCAACAAGCATTCACCGGTAACGCTCGTAGGCAATACGCAACCTCTCTCGGGATAATTCCCATTTTCTTCATTTTATACTCCATCTAAAATTGTCAGACTTCGCTTAGTTCATATAATATAGCTTAGAACATAAACGTATACAGGAAAACGTGCCTTCAAATGTTACCATTAGTTCCAGCATCAATTGATTGTTAATTTAGGTGACCGCTTAATCAAGGTTGAGGTTACTGGAAGTGTTTGTTAAATGTAATTGAGCTAATTACTCTGAAGGAATGCACGTTTTTTTATGTTTTTAATTACCAGAAATTACAAACGAGATATTCAAGATCATTTACCTTCACTCGGTAATTATGAAAACGCCTTTTACTAGTCACTCATTCTCTTAATCGAGAAATTTAATTTTTGTCCTTGCCGTATAAGACAAGTAAACTAGACTTGATGACGCAATTCGCATCCTATATAAACTTTGGTGCAAACCTCGGAGTTACATGGGATTCACGCATGCGTCATGCTCCATGACTCCTTAACAGATTTCTCACTAATGGAATTACGAGTTAGTAAGCCATAGAAATGCTGTGAAATGGTAGAAACTTACACGTTGTTTCATTAAGAAAACCGTGTTAAGGCCATCAGTTGTTACCTGAAGTTGAAATAAATCCCCCGGCGAGAAAATTGATTCTGGATGCACCGGAAGAGATGGCTCAGGGCATCAACTGATTTCACTGTAGTCCCGTTTGACCGGGAGGTCCTATGTTCCAGTACCGACGGTGGCAAGAATATCGAAACTAGGTCAAATGCAGTCACTGTCTGGAGGAGAATTCTTCCGGCCGACTGTTCTGATCGGTTTCTCCGAACAACATCAGAGGAATGCCGGATCAGTACCCTAACAGATGGGCCACGGACCATGCGCGATCTTTTCTACTCATTCCTTGGCCTTCCCTACCCCTTACATTTACATGCACTATACTACCACACATGCCGGGATACCGGTCGGGAGCGTAGAGCTTGTCTCTGCTGGGCGGTGTCTCGCTGGTGGGAGATACCTGGTTAGAAATAAAACCAGCTAGCCGACGGTAAGTCGGCGCCGGATGTCGTCATAAGGCGGGAGAAGACCAACGGCACCTCCTGAGCAAAAACATGCACTATACATACGGAACTAATTACCTCTTAGTAGTTGACCCGCCCGGAATCACTAACAATCAATTGATCAATCCGACTCCATATGCCACCATTCGAAGTAATCTGACAACGAGCCCCCTAGTAAGAAGATAATAAATCAATAGCTCCACCATTCTCCGCTTCTTATTCGAATGCAGTTGAAAATCGCTTGAGGAGACCGGTTAATGGATGTCAATCTACAAAATGTACCTGGCCGCCGATCGCTTTCTTTGGTGGCTGCTGAAAATAGGCTTAATATATTCACGCGTGTTTCAAAAAAATTAATTGATTTCACAAGAAAGTGTTGTGTTTTTTTTCGTACCGCTTACTCGATGTGGCCGTTTAAGCAGGTTTCACTCTATCTTCTTCACGCTATTTGGCTGCTTCACAAGGCACGCGCTGGGCATAGAGAGATCGTGTCCTAGTTCGCCCTAGACGGAAGGCGGCTGGCGCGACCCGGCTGGGGCAGCGAGCGCGCAGATGTTGGGGGTGGGGAAGGGGGAGCGCCCAAATCGCCGCGTGCCCGCCCACCAGCACGTTCGCCGGCGCGTCTGCTAAATTGAGTGCGCGCCCCGATAGCCGCTCTGCGGGGTGGGGTGGAGCGGGGTGAGGAGAGGTGAGGTGGGGTGGGGTGCGGAGTGGCGTGGGGCGCAGTGGCGAGGCGGCGCGTCGTGCGACGTCGGGAATCGGCGTGCAGATGGGGCGCGGACGCGCCGAACCGTCTACTCATGCGAGGCGTCGCAAGCCGCGATCCTCTCCCACCCCACCCCAACCCACTGCAGCCCATGTTCTAATGCTTCTACATACGTAGTAGGTTCCATACGTTTCTGACGTCACTATCTTCTATTTTTGATAGAGAACAAAGAAGTATGTCCCGGCCCGGATGGTCGGGGTAGCTAAGGCAGTAGTGCCGTAGCAAATTCGGACCGAAGGATCGCGTGTTCGAGACTCGCCTTGGGCAGGGTTGTATTGTAATCGTCCTTTCACCCCTATCATGACTATAGTATGTCATCTTTACAGTTACCATTCCGTTAAATGCGATAGTGGTCGCTAATGACTTAGATGTTAATGCGACCTTAAATAACAAAAAGAAATATATGTAATTTTTTAACTTAATCACCCTTTACTGCAACCTGCTTTTCACACCTGCCTATTGACATGTCTAGTTCTTTGAAAAAATATTCCAATTTTTTGTTTGAAAAGGGCCACGAACGTTTCTTTTAGATCATTGACATTCGTCTGAAAGTGTGTTGCTTGAACGTCTTTCTTCAGTTTTAAAAAGTAGTAGATGTCCCTGGGTTTCCAATCTGGATTGTAGTGTGAATGGACCAACCATAGTCTTAAAACCGTAGTCCTTCACTACATTCTTTGCAAACTGAGTGGTAAGAGCAGGGTGGTGTGTTGTCGTGAAGAAGATGAACACTATGGGATTTTACGTACCGCGTCCAACGAAAGTACCTCTCTCTAAGGAACAAAGTGAGATGTCGTCTGCAAACTTCTAGCATTACAATAATTTAAGACAAGACTTTAACCTGCTTAGAAAGCTTTCTCATTGATGAGTGATATCTTCGTCAGGCCGGAAACTTCTGTAACCACCTATGTATAATTGTTAAAACAACATTTGTGTAGTTTGCCGTGTGCGATGACACAAGTCTCATAATCCCATAATCATGTATTTTTGTAGTAAATTGTGACCTCAAAGTTTTATTGAGTAACTTACTCAGAAATATTAAAAGGTGAATGCCAAAGGACTTCGTAAGTATTTTTGGAATTTATTATGGATGGCATAGGATTTGAAAATTGCCTAAAGTAAATTATGAGAATAAGTAACATGAATAGTCGGAAACGTGACATGCTTGGAAAGAACTTGAAATATAGAAAAATAAAATTGTTGAAAAAGTGAAGAAAACGGCGATGAAAAAACGATGTGTAGTGTAATAAGCCTGGAAATTCGGACGTTTTTGTGGCCTAGATGAGAGAAAGTGCGTTAATAATTCAATCACCCCATAAATTAAAAAAATATTCTGTATCAATGACAATTAAACTCGTTGAAATATTAGTACAAATAAACGCATTTGTTTTTAAATGTAAGAAATAAGAGGAGACTTTTAAATAATCCGTAATGTTTTACAACCTTAACAAGTTTTTGGTTTTATAAAGGATTGCCACGATTTCCGAGAGCACTTGTAGAAAGTGCCCACTGTTCTTTGATGGCCGCCCCTCGCCCAGTCTGTGTACGCACGCGAAGGCACTTTTGCCTCCTTTCTTTAATGAATATCGCAGCGCGGCGAGTTCGTCGTGAGGGCTTTTGCTCGCAGCTTGTCACGCCGTCTACGCCTCGCCCTTCGTCCACTTGCTGCCCCTCCCCATCCCTTCCCGCCCATCCCAGCTCAACCTCCACAGCCGAATCTCGCTCACCAGCTCCATTCAGCTAATCTCAACCTCTTCCAACACCGTCCAAGCTCCCAACACCGTCTAAACCCCAGCGGAACACCGCAGTTCAACCTTTCAGCTCAACACCCTCCAGCTCAACACCGTGCAACCCAGCCCAACTTTTTCACCCCGCCGATTCCCAACCAATGTAAACCCACCAAGCACATTTTCGTTTAGCACAACACCTTCTAGGTGGACACTCCCCATCTCAACACTCCCCAGCTCAACATCGCTCAGTTCAACACCGCCTTACTGAACCCTAGACCCACTGCCCAGCTCAACCCCTTCCAGCACGCTCATCACACTACATCCTTGCATAGCTCTCTTGCAAGTCTCTTAGCTCACCGTAAACACCTCAATCCCCCAACCCAACTCTAGAAAACACCGCCCAATTAAAAAAAAAACAGGTCAACCCCACCCATCTTACTACCATACAGCTCAACACATCTCAGGTAAAGACCGTCCCACCCACCCCGCATCTCGCCGCGCCGTGTTCCTCTTTCCGCCGTGTTCCCGCGGCGCCCTCGGTGCGTGGCGCTGGGAGGCGCGCACAATACCGCGCGGCGCGCGGAGAAGGCGGAAGCTTCGCTGTCAGGTGGACGCGTCACTTGAGCCGCCGCTTTGTTTCGCCCGGAAGCGCGCTGCTCGCCTCCGCACTTGCACGCCCTCTGTTTGCCTGGCCCACTTTTCCTTTTTTGTCCCTTCCGCTTTTCACATTTCTCGGCTCACACTTTCATCCTCGGGGGCTTTATCTTGTTGCTACATCCTCTTTCTTTTCTCGTTTCTTCCTCTTTCTCTTCACGCTACATTCCCTTTCTCTTCTCTCTTCTTTCTCTTCACGGTTCTCCATCTTCCTCTTATCGCTTTTTCATCTTTCTCTTCTCGTTTCTTTCTCTTTCTCTTCTCGCTACTTCCTCTTTCTCTTCTCTCTCCTCCCTCTTTCGCTTTTCGGTGCATTGTCTTTCTCTTCTCGGTGCTTCCTCTTTCTCTTTTCGCTACTTCCCCTTTATATTCTCGCTACTTCCCCTTTATCTTCTCGCTACTTCCTCTTTCTCTTCTCGCTACTTTCTCTTTCTCTTTTCGCTACTTTCTCTTTCTCTTCTCGCTACTTTCTCTTTCTCTTCTCGCTACATTCTCTTTCTCTTTTCGCTACATTCTCTTTCTCTTCTCGCTACATTCTCTTATCGCATCTTCACCTTTCTCTTCTCGTTTCTTTCTCTTTCTCTTCTCGCTTCTCCCTCTTTCGCTTTTCGGTACTTTATCTTTCTCTTCGCGTTATTTTCTCTTCGCGGTGCTTCCTCTTTCTCTTCTCGCTACTTTCCCTTTCCCTTCACGCTACATCTTCTTTTTCTTGCACGTTTTTTTCTTATTGTTTTCCAACACGCACCATACCTTTTTCATTTTCTTTTCTCCCCCTGCAGCTCCGCTCTGCCTGTTTCGCTCATTCCATGTCACCCGTCGCCGGTCTAAACCGCCTGCCTTCAGTCTTGCGTGAGCGGGTGCTCGGTTGCCGTCCGCCCCTCCCGTCCCTCCCCGCGCGCCACTGTTTACCCGAGGGTGGCGAGTGTTTATGGCGGGCGGCGAGTGGCTCGCTCTCCGTCCCCTCGCCCGCCCCCGCCCCCGCCCCGCTGCCACTCGACAGCCAGCACCGTCGGCCTGGCGCCGCATCTCGCGCTGTCCCTCCTCTCACTCTGTCCCAGCGCCCTACCCCGCTGCACCCACTCTGCTCCGCTCCGCTCCTCCCCGCGCCGCCCCACCCAGCCTGACTCTCAAGACCCCCGCGCCACTTCACTCCCTGCACCACTCTCCTCCACCCCAATCCTCATCGCTCCGCCCTGCCTTGACTTACTCCCCCGCCCTGCTCAGCCGCGCTCCACTCCGACTCGCTTTTCCCCCTGTCCCAACCTACTTTCTCTCGCCCCGCTTCTCTGACCAGATCCGCCTAACTTTGCTCACCCCTACCCATCACACATCCCTTCAACCCGTTCCGTCTGGACCCTGCCTCCGGCATCACTGCAGAGCCTAACCACGCTCGCCAGATCTCCTCATGGCAGCCACGCCAAGGGGGCCACGCCCCTACCTCGTGCCTGCACTGTCCCGTGTTGCCCCGCACCTCTACTGCTCTTCCCTCCCTCACAACCTTCACTTCGTTCTCCTAACCCTTGAAGTCTCTCCACCGTTATTTCTCCCTTCTGTTTGTTACTTTCTTCCTTCGTACTTCTTTATCCAGCACCCTTCTTCCTTAATGCCTAAATATTCCCGTTGACGTCGTTCCCTTCTTGGCTCTCCCCCGCGGCGTTTCTTTCGCCTCCCCGCTCCTGCTCCTCCGACGCTGCCGCTTCCGAGCTCGAATAGCCTCTCCAACCTTTCAACTGGCTGCACCTGACGTTAGGGGACATGACTCCCCGTTGGCTACATCACTACCCGCCTCACGGCTCCGCCTCCTCCGGCATAATTCTTTATTTTTCTCTTGTTCGCCAAGTATTCTCGACGCTATGTTGTCTTAAGATTATGTATCCCTGACATCAAATTCACTTTAACTTCTGTTCCCATCTCTATGTCCCGTCTCTTCTCAACTATTATTTTAATTCAATTATATCAATTATTAATCAATAATTATTAGTATTTTTCTACCTCATGTTCCTTTGTTTCCTGATTTAATCGTATTCCCTTCCCTTCCTTTTTTCGTTTATCTTAAAATGTACTCTTTTAATTTTCCAAACGTTTCTCTTACGCCGTTTCGTTCCTTTTCGCTCTCTCGAGTGTCTCCCCACGGTTGACTGACCGCCTGCCAGCCTCCTCTTCCCGCGCTCCGCCCGCCCCGCAGCCACGCTGTCCACCCTCGAGTCCCGTCAGCAACCCCATGTTCACAGCTTCCGGCCATTTTCGTGCACTCCTCACTAGAAGCTTGTGTTTTCTAATTTCTCACACTTTCCGGCAGGAAATTTTCATAATTCCTTTGCTTCTCGTTATAGTATTTTATAATTAATGTCACTACCCATTTGATGAATATCGAGAGGGTGACTAATTGCTTAAAATTTGTTGTACGCGAGACACCAGCTACGCTACATAAATCAGAAAGTCATATATCCGCGACATCGACAGACTATTGTTTCCACCTAAGCAGCGGCTCAAGTCTGAATGAAAATTGTAGAGGTTTAACAGCTGCAATAAATTAGTTGCAACACTTGACTTTGAAATACACTTGGCTGGCAGGGCTTGGCGTTTGAGTCCCTACAAGAGTGCATTTTTGACCCGAGCTATACAGACGGGAAGTCAGTCACAGTCTGGCGCTTAGTATTAGAGCCTGTCACCGCTAGAGAGGAGTCCCAGTAGGGAAGATACCTGGAGAAGAAAACCTCGTCTGTTTCAGCGGGAAAGGATCACCACCTCCTCTTTACTACTACACTTACGGGCTAGGTACCAAAACATTGACGTGAATGTACAAGAAAGTGCGATGGAAGAGAGCAGAGTGTAAGGAAGAGAGCAACGGATACGAGTGCTACCCTTACAGAACTAACGACTTAAGTAGTTAACGTTTAAATAATAATCAATTTGCACTCGCTCATTTACTCACTCGCTGTGATTGATTTTTTTCACTTTATCCTCCCCTCACCTGAGGTGAAGAGAACTTTAAATAACGAGCTCAACACCGCGAATGAGCCACTCGTTTTCATGGAGCTCGACATTCTTTAGCGAAAGATAATCGGCTGATGCACCATCTCTATCCCTTATTATCTCGAAAGAGTTCAGCGAGTAAACGACAGGGCAGAGCTCGACTTGCGTTACGGTGCCATCACAGACACAGAAGAGAGAACAGAATTGAATTGAAATAAAATGTCCTTTATTTCGTGGGACATCACTGGGGTCACTCGGCCTGCACTTCCGGCTTTCCACAAAGTTTGTCCTCTGCTCCGCGCCACAACCGCCACACTGCCCCCGCTCCCGCTCCCTCTCCCCTACGCTATCTCCCCCGCCTCCGTCCCTGCCATTATCTCCACCTCCGCCCTCTCCCCGTCTCCTCCACGCCTCTGCCTCCGCAATCGCCTCCCACCTTCATCCCCTCCGCCGTCCCCTTCCCCGCCTTGTCTCCTCCCGCTCCTCTGCCTCTGAACTCGTTTCCGGCCCCGCCTCCACCCCCGCCTCCGCCCTCGCTGCCACCCTCGCCGCCGCCCTCGCCGCGGCCCTCGCCGCTGCCCTCGCCTAGCCTGAGCCTCCGCCACCTTCACCGCCTCCACCTCCTCCGCCACTGACCCCGCTCCTTCCCGGAATGGCCGCCGCCGCCCCGCTCCTGCCATTGTCTCCACGGCATCTCCACGCCTCTATTCCGGTAGCCGCCACCGCCCCCTCCTTTGCTTTCGCCACCGCCTAAGCTCCCGCCATCTATTCGATGCGGTCCCCACCCAAGCCCACGCCGCCGTCGCCACCCACGCCGCAGTGGCCCCCGCCGTCGCCGCCCCGGCTCGACTCGCCCACACCGCCGCCGACTCCACCGTCGCGTCGCCTCGCCTCGCTTCCTGCTTCTTCGCGTCCGCCCCCCTCGGCGCCACCCGGTCGCACGCGGGCAGTGTTTACTGTGAGCCTCTGGGCGCGCCCCTGGGGGCGGGCAGATGACGTCCATCGCCCCTCCCCCGCAGTAAAGTCCGTCGCGTAAATCAGAGGGCGCCGAAGGCAGCGCCTGGGCGGGGGTGGGAAGGCCGAGGCGACAGTCACGGGTGGGGAGTCTTCGCAGACGGAGATGGATTGGGAAGTGGTGCCCGCAGCCTACGTTACTGCTTTGCATTTACCACAGGGTTTTCAGGCCCCAGGTACCCAGGCTTTTCGCCCCATTGTCACTCCCTTTACGTGCTCAAAGACGAACAGTCTTCGTGCTGACTCTGGATTGGAGCCCCCAAAGACGCTCTCTTCCGATCGTTCTCGGCGACAAGACTGGCGCGTCGAGATCGCGCTGAAAATGAGAGAGCCGAGAACGAGCGATACCGCTACCAGCCCTGCCATCGGAGTGCGCCCTCCGCATCGGCCGGATTACTCGAGCACATTTGCCATTGGTGGTGATCAACTACCTGAATAACTTACAAAGAATTGCGTTCTCACACTTCATCCATCGGCACGTTCATCCTAGGCCTGCGGTTTAAGTAATTTTTGTTACGACATTCTGTCATTCAACTATTTACAACATAAATATATTAACATAATCTTTTAAAACATAATTTTGCCCTTCTTCTCTTTTGAATTTTTATCAAAATAGCCGCTCCAAAGCAAAAATCATCAACGGTTAATAGAGAAAACTGATGAGTTGGGTGTTAGAATAGTTTTATGTCTTGTAATGTTTTGAAGCTTATGTGGTCCTTTTCGTGTTCTTAACACAAAAAGTAGAAGGAAGCGTGTTTACACACCTGGTGGCTAAGGAAGTTTCAAGAATATGTCAGTACTTTCCCTTAATTTTACAATTCAAATGCAGTAAAATATCAAATGAACTCTAAGCACAAGAATTCTGTCCATCCTTATGACTGCTAATTAATATAGAACCGTTTAAGCCGTAAAACAAAATAGGTTTTTCCTTGTCTCTATCTGCAAGTATTTTCTTTTCAAATTTGCTGAGGGAAATATCGTTCATTGAAATCCGTTAGTAAATAATAAATCTGCAAAATAATTACCACAAACTCATAGAAAATATTACTTTTATGGTACACAAATTGTACAGTAAAGGAAAGTTGACAAAAATAAAATATGAGTATTTTCTTTCTTTAACACACGTTATTTGGAAGGCTCCGGGGTGAAGGTCCTACGATGTGACGCAGGTTGGCTAGATCTATGGAGAGTTACGCATTAAACGATGTATTTATTCCCCTTTCAATGGAGAGAAGTAACTCACCAATTTGTAAAAGGCAAGGCATGCTCTTGGATGGAAACGGAATTAAAATTTGATCGCGCTAGTTCCGTAGCAATTCATTGCGTGGTTCTGTGAAGTGAATAAAACTGCATGAGCACTGAAATTATAACATTTTTTAAATGATCTATTGTTTCGGAAACATAACGCTTACACGCCAATAATATTAAGTTTCCCGTTTGCTAAATATTTTTCACGCTCTCCTTTAAAACAAATCTCGAGTTGCTTTTTGCAGGAAAACACCAAAACCAAGTAGCAAAGTGTGTACAGAACACCCTACAATGATACTGCCAGATGAGAACAGATGAGAAAAGGAGGCACCGATTCTTCGGATTTTTGACAAATCTGTGAATATATTTCACGGGCAGATAAGGAGAATGCTCGCCTTGGTGACTGCGAAAGTTAGTCAGAAAGGCCATGGCATATAAAAATTGCATCGGCGGATGTAGCCGTGATTTGGCTCTCAAGACATGAATACGTCTCAGTCAAAAGCGTACAATGATTTAGCAAACACGGCTTAATCAACATCAGATTAAGCAGAAATGTCAGAACGTGCTTTAAAATGTCGGTTGAAGATCATACTATTCACAGTACGAGCAATTGGAGCTAAATTAGGTTGGGATTTATTAAAATTAAAAAAAAATTAAGTTCAATAGGTTGCGAAGGGAAAAGAAAAAAAGGTGAAATAAATTATTTAGTAAAATAAAAGAATACTATTTATTTTATACGTATAACTACACTTAAATATTTGACTACAAACCTGTTCATTGACACTCACACATAAGGAAAGCATGGGTGCCCCGCTTTCTCTAATTCGACAGAAAGCAGGTTTACACACAATGTAGATATCACAATGAAAATAAAGTAATCAAAAGAGATGAAATTGTTAAAAGAAGCCATCTGAATAGAAATATATTCAGATTATTCAAGATTTTCTTAAATCTTATTTTTAATTACCTTTTTCAATATTATTATTTGTAAATTTTCGTTAATAATCCCCTCTTAAGTACACCGATCATTCTGTTTTAATTCATGTGACTTTGTCCCTTTATTATAGCTGATAATGTGCAGACTAAAACACTTTCATAATTAATCCCTTCTCAGTACTTGGTTTTACATGCTGTGAATCCGACTCCGTCGCTATACGGTATGCTAATATGACGTCGTAAGCGATATGCTTTCATAAACACCGCCAGACGCTTTACCGCTAGGAATATTAGACGAAGGATTGGCGCTTCATTGCATACTTCGTAACGAACGCTGAGATCAAGTTCCATCCAACGTTTATCGCGGAAGGATATTCAGAAGTTCCAGTCGTAACCTCCAAAAACAAATTTGATGGAGTAGAAGTGAAGAGAAGGTAACGTCTAGACATGAACATAGAAATTTCCAAGGTTTATAAGCGAACGAATGCTTACGTAGTGAAATTCAGGAAGAACCATTCAAATGAAATAACGCACTGAGATCTCACATACACTAAAATGTAAGTACCCTTTCGTGTGACAACTCATATCCTATTAGAAATGTCTGCCTTCATCATTTAGCACACCCGGGCTGCTTTTTCAGTTTTCTTTGTTTCTCTCTTTTCTTGAATCTCTGTCTCGTCAGGCGAGAGAGAGAGAGAGATCGAGAGAGAGAGATCGAGTGAGAGAGAGATCGAGTGAGAGAGAGATCGAGTGAGAGAGAGATCGAGAGAGAGAGAGATCGAGAGAGAGAGGGATCGAGAGAGAGAGATCGAGAGAGAAAGATCGAGAGAGAGAGATCGAGAGAGAGATCGAGAGAGAGAGATCGAGAGAGAGAGATCGAGAGAGAGAGATCGAGAGAGAGAGATCGAGAGAGAGAGATAGAGAGATCGAGAGAGAGAGATCGAGAGAGAGAGATCGAGAGAGAGAGATCGAGAGAGAGAGATCGAGAGAGAGAGAGAGATCGAGAGAGAGAGAGAGATCGAGAGAGAGAGAGAGATCGAGAGAGAGAGAGAGATCGAGAGAGAGAGAGAGAGAGATCGAGAGAGAGAGAGAGATCGAGAGAGAGAGAGATCGAGAGAGAGAGAGATCGAGAGAGAGAGAGAGAGATCGAGAGAGAGAGATCGAGAGAGAGATCGTGAGAGAGAGATCGAGAGAGAGATCGTGAGAGAGAGATCGAGAGAGAGAGATCGAGAGAGAGATCGTGAGAGAGAGATCGAGAGAGAGAGAGATCGAGAGAGAGCGCGCGCGAGAGAGCGAGCGATCGAGAGAGAGTGAGAGAGCGCGCGCGCGCGAGAGAGAGAGAGAGAGAGAGCGATCGAGAGAGAGCGCGCGCGAGAGAGAGCGCGCGAGAGAGAGAGAGCGCGCGAGAGAGAGAGAGCGCGCGAGAGAGAGAGCGCGCGCGAGAGAGAGAGCGCGCGCGAGGGGGAGAGAGCGCGCGCGAGAGAGAGAGAGAGAGCGCGCGCGAGAGAGAGAGAGCGCGCGCGAGAGAGAGAGCGCGCGAGAGAGAGAGCGAGAGAGAGAGGGAGAGAGCGCGAGAGAGGGAGAGAGCACGCGCGAGAGAGGGAGAGAGCGCGCGCGAGAGAGGGAGAGAGCGCGCGCGAGAGAGGGAGAGAGCGCGCGCGAGAGAGGGAGGGAGCGCGCGCGAGAGAGGGAGAGAGCGCGCGCGAGAGAGCGGAGCTCGTTTTATAGTACGTTCATCTACCTCTACGCATACACGGTCTGTGTCCAACGTTTACATCCACAGGCTTACGTGTAATATCAACGCACTTGAGGACCGAGTAAAATTCCTCGCAAATAAGAGCTTTATTTCCTCGGGCCACTTTGGACGTCGCCGTCCTACGAGGACGACGAAGGGGTTTGGGGTCGCACCATAACCAGCGTCTGTTTCCCGCGGAAGTGGATCGAGAATTTCACGCGCGCCGAGCACGTTTGCTGGAGCAGCGTTTGCCACCCGTTTGTCGACAGTTTCGATGTTTCGTAGGTTGTTCGCCAGAAGCGCTGTGGCAGCGTGCTTAGGGAATATGTTGGTTCACCTGGGCAACCAATGTTTTCCGTTGCGTGTATATAGGACCTACCCGTGAACTTGACTTCCCGGTACACAGATTTCACTAAAGCGCCTCGCTAATACCGGTAGAACACGTGAGCTTACATGCGCAAAGCGGCCCGAGATCATACATAATGCATTAAGGCAGAAACAGTTATAAATCTGAGAATCTGGGAATGCGAATGAACAAATAACACAACATTAAACTTGTAATTTCTGATAACGATGTATCACAGATTATTACATAAGCCCATTAACTGAATTCCGTGCATTTATTTCAGTTAATATGGATATATGAGGAAAGAGAACTGGCTTACAGAACTGACCATTTTTGTCTACTTCCGCAGTTGTTTGTCTAGTTTTTTTGTACAATATCCATTCATACGTTTAACAATCACTCGATTAATCAATTGAAATATATTTGATTAAAAATTTTTTTTATTGAAACAATTATTTTCAATTATAAAATTCAACAATTGCTTTTCATACTATAAATAGTGGGGTAACATTCACGCTAAGTGACAGCCAACAAAGTTCAAGGATTTTCCAACGAGAGTATTCAGAAGAAAGAAAGATGTGCGTTTTATGATCGATTTCCTGCCAGCTTATAGGAACACGTTGTGTATTATGGGGTGACAGGTGCTATGCCATTCTTCAAATCCTCTATGTTGACATGGCATCATACATTTTCAACGTCTGTGTAAAGTTGACGTAGAAAATTGTAACAGGATATTTCAGATACCACGTCAGATACTATCATCAGGGCAAAATGTCACTGAATCATATCATGGAATTCCACACACGAAATTATTTTTTGTTTGCAAATCAAATATCGTAGGTTTTGTTCTTTGATATCATAATATTACTTGAATTTTTATTAGTGATTTGATATTGTAGGTGGACAATATATTTTATTCGGGGATAGTTAGTACTTTGAAAATATTTAAGATATTTTCTTTGAAGCCTTCAAATTTCACAATTATATTCTAAAAACAAAAAAATGTACATGTAGGACATTGAATTATTTCATCGGTTATATCAGTTCAACAGATTTTTTCGTCATATAGTTATATACCACGAAATTATCAAAAACGGAATCAATTGTATTTTCATTCAAATTTATCTTAAAAATGCTTCTTAAAATTATAATACTGTAATGCCTAAAATTTAGTAATTTAATTTTTATAAATTTAATTTTCTTCGCATACAGCTTAATGAATTCTAATTTATGGTTCCAAACCTAATATCAATTGCAAATTGTTTGCTTATGCTATCTCTATATGCATATTTTTTGCGGAATGGTAAGATAATAATCTCACTTCGCATTTACTTGCATTTTTGCTCTGATTTAGGGTTGAATGTAGAATATACCGATAACCTCACTGTAAAATTTAATACAGATAGTTTTTTGTGAAAGGAAAACAACATACTCGTTATTCATTCACCTCGTTATCATATTGGGACTAGTTTGGCTTTTGATATAAATTATTCTCTGTAAAGGGTTATCAATTGTTGTGGATATTAAATACGATTTCAATTTGTAAATTTATTGTTTGTCCGAGACAATTTGAACACATAAGCATAACAATGTTACTTCTCACATTAATAAATTTGCTGAATGCATATCATTTACATTTTAGATTTTTAAGCCAATCCTCAACAATCAAAAAGTGCATACAAGGAAACATATAACATTTACTATATTTACGCATCATGATCCCATGTAATAATGTCACACATTTTTCTAAGTGATCTATAATAATTCATTAATTAACGCTTTATTGCATAATGTAACTGAGTTATAACATAATCTTTTAGGTCATAAACGCATTCTGAGGATTTATTTATGAACTATTCTATTTTACATGTGATTTACATCGTGTGTTCATGTCACCCCATGAATTGTTACGTAGCAAACGCGATAAGATAACTATTTGAAGTGTTAGTAATCTATTGATGTCGTGAATCGAATCTTCTGGTGTCACATTCTGTGTCCGTTTATCAGAAACAAAACATTTGTAGCAAAAATAATTAAAATACGAATGATTCTGATTCATATCTTTTATCACATAAACTCTTTAACAAGTATGTACATTGTTTTTAAATTGAAAAATAAAGCATATTTTGCTATGTAACATCATCCATGTATGTTACGGTATAAAATGTATCTTTGATCCAGCCGTGTTGTGATATCGTTTTTACGTTGAAATTACTGTTTTAAATTTTAAATAAGTTTATTTTCAGGTGAGTTTATAAAACTCACCTGTAGACTGACGGAGAATGAATTGGAACTATAATAAATCAAAAGATAAATCTTTTGATAATAAATATTTTCAATTAACCATGTGACAATGAAAATGAATTATTAGTGTCAGCAATTTGTGAAGATAAATGGATGACTTTCTCCAAATTGTGAGCAGATCTTTAAAAAAATTGTTCTCTTATTTCTCAAACATAGGATGATAACCTATACACATGAGATTTCTGAATAAACGAACGAAATTTACGAACAGATAAAACCAATCCACACAGAAAAAAATTGTTTCCTTCAATTCCACAATTAGACATCCTTTAAAAATATTCAAATGCTCTTATCTAAATTTATTATAATATATTCCTCATAATTGTAATCTGATTTTACCATTTCGATGTTTTTGATTATTTTTTTAATCCTTTATGTAATCAAGAAACAATACGCAGAGTAGAAGAATTTAACACCCTTCCTGCGTGATGTAACTCAGGAGTAACATAATTTGTTTTTGCGTTTTTCGCAAGCAATATTTAATTATGATTTTTTTAAATTTATCTTAATTAAATTAAATAAAAGTTATAATGTATAAGTATTGCAAGTAAAAATTAAAAATAATGCAGTGAAGGGTTAATGATATTTCTGAATATCTCAATATACTTTTGTGAATCTCCAGAGAAATAAAATATTAGCACGGCTTTCATTCTGAAATTTGTTTTATATCTGATTTTCTTTCAAATAATTTCGTTTTTATCCTTTATTTTATAATAATTCGTAATAACAAAGTCACAAATATCTTTGCAATAAAAATTATATTCTTAGTTCCCAATAAATGGACGGTGAAAGCCCATCAGCTACTCCTCACCATGAAAGATTTTAGTGAGACATGTTTGGGCGAGGGAAAATAGAATAAGTACTAATTTCAAGAGTAATTCGCACTACTGTACACTCATATTCACACATTATTTCATAAAAACGGTTTAGAGCCGTAACATCACATTCTACATCTATTTATATCGCTAACGTATTTTTTCTATTCAAATGTTTATTTTTTTAGGGTTACAGCAAATCACGATAAACTCCATCTAGGAGAATTTTAAGGTTGGAATTAATCGTAAACCTTGTGTGAATATATTCTTACTATCTTCTGTATTAGACAGGCACCAAAAAAGTGGTCAGACCAAAAGACTTTAACACATCTTTCTTTATGTATGTCGATACGCTGAATCCGAATCTGAAGCCAGAATTGCGCCAATGCTTTCCATTTTTAATAAAGAAAAAACAATGTAAAATTGTATTTTTGTTTTGTTTTTGAAGGTTGTTGTCAGAACCAAACTCTTGACGCACTTTTGTAGCGGCAAGTATGTGGACGCGTGGAATCCGAATGTCAATTCAGATTCGCGCCGCCACACTAGTTTTTTTTAAATACGGAAAACCTACCGTGAAATTGTGGATTGTGTATTGTGTATTTGAAAAAAATTGAAGTAGGTTGCTTCATTCTGGCTGCAGGTTCTGATTCATCACAACGAAATACGTAGAGAAACATGTGTCAAGTATTTGCGTCTGACAACTTTTTTGGTGTGCTTGTGTTATTTTATTCTGAAATCAAACACGGAGAAAATTAGATACTGAATATATTTATTGAAATCCTACTTCCAGGATGTGTCTAGTAGTTTAAAGGTGGCAGCAGTAAACTGGCATGACAGCACAGATAGATCCAAAAGTCATCTGAATACACCCTGTAATTACTATAATTACATTTATATTGTTATATTCTATGTTACTGATACAGACTCTGGTGAAACATACAAGTATAATGATAAATATTACAAACTTTGTAACAAACTAGACACATTAATTTCCATACTGTGCAATGTTCGGCCATGTTCTGTTCGGCCATGATAACCGTTTTTTGACATCCATTGATGCCAAACCAAATTGGGCGGCGTGATCAGTAAGTAACACATTGGAATGATTTACATTAAATTTACAAATGTTGGCTAACCTATGCTGGAGCTGTTTCACTTTCTATTATTATTTTTGTCATCACACCAACTGAAGAATGTTTGCATGACATCAATATATTTATTGAAGGTATAATTCAAGAAAAGTACGTGTTCAAAACTTATTTTTAAGAAATATTTACATAGGCCATTCTCTGAAATTTTGTCTCTTGCACGTTTGATTAAAAGCGTCATGAAGATAATGCAGGGTCTTTGAAATTGAGGATTTGTCCACTGAGTTCTGTCGGTCGGCCTTATAATCTGTCCGCTTATATTCGTCGATGATTGGCCCTCTCCGCAGACATACGTGTACAATTCGCGTATGCACTACTTGTTACCTTCTTTTCACCTTGATTAGAACCGAATCTTACAATATTATTTTTAGTGATTTTTTTGGAACATGTAAAACACTCCTGAAACCTGTCTTCAAACTCTAACTGCACACACTACACTGATGCTTTTAAGCCTTAACAGCGGGTTATTGGCTCATCAGACTGGCCGTAGAAAACATATCTCAATTGGATATGGTCATTGTCGATTCTAAATTGTTTAACAATCAGAAGAAAGTCCTAAGGAGGCCTAACGAGGGTTTTATACTTCAGCACGAACTTTCTAGCTCCTTCATAATACTCTACATGACTCTCCTGAAGATGGTCATTAGAAAATTAGAAGATAGTTTCAAAAACCGACGTGACAGCAAAATAAATGATTTCTAAAAATTTAACCCAAGAGTGGGGGACCGGAACAATGGACAGGTTTTCAGTCTCGATCTTCGAGAACCAAACTTTAACCACCAACTTTTGAACCATCAATAAGTTTGATTATACAAGTCTTGAATGATTTATTTTCAACTTTATTACAGGATGTATAATAAACTCATAATGATGTATATTAGTACACAATATGATGGATTCCAACGAAGTATTTAATTCATACGCGTTCTCTGAATAGGTCTAGAAGGTTTGGCATTTCACTCGACGTGTAATAATGTAATTGTGTGTGTGTAGATTGATGTGATGGAGTGAAAGAGAATCTTAAGTGCTGACGTGTCGTTAGAAGTTTGTCGGTTGACGTTTCGGTTGACATTTATTGTACGAAACGTCAGCCAATATGTATTGAATCTGTCAGCTGACAACAAAATCCAACAGCTGAGTTATTTTCCCTCAAGTCATACCAATTCTCCTAATGATGTAATATAAACGAATATGAAACATTCGTACAAAGTTCTTTTGTCTCTTCCCGTGCGTAGAAATGAGCTAATGAAAGAATCCGCGTACCCTTTGTGCATTTTAAGTTGTTCTCTCGTCGCCGGTGGAAAAGAAAGCTGGGCGCTTAGCGGGAGCTCGAGGGTTGCAGGGCGCATTCGCGGGCAGGCGTACTCGCATGAGCAGTCGTTACGCCTCGCTCCGCCTCTCTTCGCTTCCTAACTCGCGCGAGCGCGGTTGCTCCGCTTAAAGAGGCGCCTCCTCCTCCTCCTCCCACTCGTTAACCGCGATTTGAGAGCGGCGCGCCCCGCGACGGGGCACCCGTTTGCACGGAGGACGTAGGAGCGCGGCGACACATTCGCCGGCTGTCGTCTGCAGGCGCGCACCGGGCCAAAAGCGCCCTGCGCTCGGCGGGAAGAACGCACACTAGATTGCTTGATGAACTGTTTCCCATCTGCTTAGGTGGCTCAGGGCGTCAACTGATGTCACTGCAGTGCCTCTTACCGGGAGGTCTTACCCGATGGTCGCAGGGTTTTCAATAGTAGCTGCATTGCTGGGTCGAGTTCAGTAGCTTTCTGGAGGAGAATTCTACCTCCAGCTGCTCTGATCGGTAGTTTTCCGTGGTTTCTTTGATCAAAAGCAGGCAAATGCTTGAGAAGTACCCTTACAAACCGGACCGCGCGTGATCTTTAATTCCTCAACATCTCATCTTCCCTCATTCTCTAGGAAAAAAAAACATTTCAAAACAGTATTTGATTGCCTTAAGTCATATTTTACAAAACTGGGATCTGCATCGTAATAAGAGCCATTACAGCTCAAGCGTTTCAATAATATTTTTGGCCCACTATTAACAACAACGGTTTCTTAATGCAAGACATTCATTAATCACCCCCAATTAACTACTTTTAACATCATTGTCATATTGTTATAGGACGAATATGTTAATTTAAATCAAAGTTTAGTACATAGTTAAAAAAAGTTTAGTACATTGGAATCTTTACGAAGACGATAAAACATTATACTACATTATCACATATGCTGGGAGAACACTTTGAGAGTGTTAGAGCGTGTTCCGGCAGGGGTGGTGCCATGCTGGTGGGAGATGCCTGATTGGGGAAAACCCCGCTAGCCAATGTGTGGGCCGGATATCGCCATCCAGTGGCAGAAAATCACCACCACTTCCCGCCATAAAACACTAACATACACAACATATAACATGCACATAACATATAACAAACACTAACATACACTGCACGTACTGGAATAATGACCTTAGCAGTTGACGCGCACCGAAACAAAATAATAAATCAATCACTTCATTGTTTCGTGGTTCCGAGCTTGTCGATTGGTAGGGTCATTACTCTCGTAAGTATAGTGCATATTTTATCTCTGGATGTGGTAGTGTTCCTCTCTTGGTGAAATGTAAAATCTAGTGTCATCCTATACGTCACTTTACGGGAGGTGTCCCCATCCAAGTAACCCGAGACCTAACGGTGGCAGGATTTTCGACACTAGGTAAACAGCTAGGTCGAATTCAGCTGCTTTCAGGAGGCTGTGCGATGCTGTGATTGGCTGCTAGCTAGTGGCTGCTGTGATTGGTAGTTTTCCGTTGTTTCTCCGATCAACACCAGGTGCATGCTGGAACAGTATACTTACAGACGGGCCAGTCTATTCTATCATACTTACTATTCCTTATCCTATCCTTATCCCGAACTTACACACACCTACACTCAAAAGCGCTACACTACCACACTTGACGCAGTTAGGGTGGTGCCTCGCTGGTAGGAGATACCTGGTGGGGAACATCCTCGCAAGCAGTAGGTCAGCGCTGGATCTCATGAGTCTGTGGGGCAAGATCACCGCCACCTCCTACTATGCAAACATGCAATTCACTTTCGAACTTAGCACCCTTAAGCACTAAACAATCAATCAATCAACCCACCCACCCTGGCGGACAGGGCACCGCTACCAACTGTATGCTTGTTTTGGGGGAGAGGGGTGCATGTGTGACAATGGAAGGCGTGAAAGTGTGCGTATGTGAGGGGAGAGGGAAGAATAAATATGAGAAAGGAAAAATAACGCAAGGTTCTGGGATTGTTTGCTAAGGTATTGCGCCGGCAATCGCCTGGTGTTGATCAGAGTAATCACTAAAACTACTGAATAGAACAGTCGGCCTGTAAAATTATTTTCCTATCAGCGGCTGAATTGGACATAACTGTAGCCAGTGTGGAAAGTTCGTCATTGACTAAGGCTCTCCCGATAAGAGAATCTGCAAAGTCTTTTGAAGTGATATCAGTAGCGGATTCTCAGTCAGTAGCTTCTTTATTTCTTTTGTTTTGCAAGTTGTTAAGAAATTAGATATTTGCTTTGATATCTGAAGAAAAGTTTATAATTTTTACGTTGACAATTATACAGACAATTGTTTTCATTTAGCTTTAACCTACATGCACTTTTAAGAGAAGTGAAAAGAATCTAAATGAGCCGAAATACCTCCGAGGAAACTCACCCAGCCTTTTCTCGCCTCGCGTGTTAATTCCCATAACTCACAGCGCTCCTGCGACCAGACGTTGAACTTCTTTTTATAGGAAATACTCGGCAGGGGAGGAGAATCTTCTCTTTTGAAATGCCATCTAATGCCATGCTTCTCTGCCAACTAGATGATCGCGTCTTGTGCACCGGCACTGAGCACAAGACCGGGAAAAACCTGAGCAGCCGGGAAAAGCTGTTGGAACACGTTGTACTCTTAGAATGGGAGCTGGCGGAAGGCAAGGGCAAACCGAATCGATATGTCTTTGTCTCATATTTTTTCAAGTGGATGCGTCCAATATAATGAATGATTTGTTTAAAAATTATTTGATTAAAAATTAAATTATTTTCTTCTCCTGAGAAACATGAACGAGACGCGTCTAGAAATATGGAATATACCTTAATTCAACTGCAAAACTAGTTTGAAAATTTGCAATTTTCTTCTTACAAAGAGAAGGAGGGATTTTTAATGTAATGTGGATCCAGCAATACGTAATTACAATGTTCTAGTGTGTTCACGTGACGCGTTGAAATGTGTGAAATGTTTGAAATATTCACCTATCTGAATTCAGATATATGCCTGACTCGGTATAAGCTGAGTGCTGCATAGTGCGTTCAAAAACATATAGTGTAGCGCGTATATATTGTTTTAAATATGTGTCTTTTGTTAATTTTAGGTATAAGTGAAAAAAATAATTAGTCCTGTGTTCCCTCCCCCTTTGGAGTGGTAATTGCATTTTACAGCTTTTCTTGTTTCAAATAAAAAGACGCATTCTCACATACTCACAATGACAAGATATAAAAGTCAAATCTGATACTAAAAACTAGTATTTCATCAGTTTAAATTTTACAGTTATTTGGAACATTTTTGTAGAGATTCCTACACACTTTATGTATATTTATTTCAACAAATGTACCAAAAAGTTTCCGCAAATTTGTTAAGCTGATTTTATTAATTTTTTCAGCCTGAATATTTCAGTATGATTTTTAGTATTTTCTTCGTATAATATTTTTATTAGTTTTTTTAAACAAAACATATTCATAATGTTTGGACTTATGCTCTTAATGCCTGTTGGTCTTAAAGAATTTTAAATGAGATCTCCCGAAAAGAGACTGTAAATCGAAATAATGACTTCATAGAGTAAATTTACACACTTTTAAACTAAAACACTAATAAAATGCGTTTATCAGAGAAACTCTTTTATAAACAGAATCGAAATAATTAACGCTTTATGAAACAGAACTCTGAATAATGAGCGATAAAATAGTTGAAATTAAATTGTGATGAACATTGTACTACAGGAAAAGACCGTATGAATTCATAAAATGCGCATTACTATGCTTCATTGAACTACATGAAAGATGACCGAACAACCTAATTTTGTTCTGCATAGTAGTTCGTTTAGTATGTATCTTTTCATGTGTAAATGGAAAATATTGCTCAAAGACACTCTTGAACATCTCTCAACATAAAAATGAACGTAAATGAAATAAACAGTAGCATTTAATAAAATGTAGAAAACTGTACATATTGATTTTATATTTTATTTCTATTTTCACACTTGAAAGCTTTTTGCCCGACGGAAGATGTGGAAAAAGGGGAAATGGCTGTTTTCATTGAAAATTAGAGATAATTCAGAATGTACATTTTACTTCGTCGATCAAAAAGAAATATTCTATATATTTTATTTCGAATAATCATTTTAGTATAAGGAATGTAAAATATAAATTTGAATGTTTTGATTATTTTGGTAATAATTGATATTTTTGGCATTTCTCTTGTTTCTCCCAATGATCTTCATTTTGTTATGCGCAGAATTTCTCAATATGATATAATATTACAATTTATTATTAGCTTTACCAGGAGAACAGATTCATGTTAATCTGACTCAATGTGAACAGATTTTTAACAGTTTAGATTTTTGATTTCAATTAGTGATTGCTATTTGTACAGGTATTATAAAAAATGCCCCATTTTGATTTACATAAATGTATTATCAGTTAAATTAAATTTGCTGAGGGGTATTAAACATTTCTATTTTCTATGGATCGTAATTCTCTAGGGAAAAAAAACATTTCAAAACAGTATTTGATTGCCTTAAGTCATATTTTACAAAACTGGGATCTGCATCGTAATAAGAGCCATTACAGCTCAAGCGTTTCAATAATATTTTTGGCCCACTATTAACAACAACGGTTTCTTATTGCAAGACATTCATTAATCACCCCCAATTAACTACTTTTAACATCATTGTCATATTGTTATAGGACGAATATGTTAATTTAAATCAAAGTTTAGTACATAGTTAAAAAAAGTTTAGTACATTGGAATCTTTACGAAGACGATAAAACATTATACTCCATTCGTATCTTAACGATTTATTACAATGCTCGACTGTTTTGTCAATTCAACCGAACGTTAATGTTTGATAATCCTCCAGTGTCATATTGTAATAAGATGTTCTACGATGCTTATGATGGTCGTTAATCTCGGTGACATAACAGCGTTGGAAGGGTGGCCATCGTGTTCGTTGGACCCACTGTACTCTGCAGATGTCTAATCTGGTATGCGCGCGCGGGCGGAAGGGGCGGGCGGCGGAGGGCGTGCTGTCGCATTCCACTTCACTCCGCCTGCTCGCCTCAGCCATTCTCCCGGGAAACGTCTCTCTCCCTCTCCCTCTCTCCACTGTATCTCCCTCCCTCGCTCACCCACTCCCTCTGTTCCCCTGCCCCTCTCTCTCCCTATTTCCCTTCCTTCCTCGCTCACCCAGTCTCTCTGTCCTTCTCTCTGACTCTCCCTCTGCCTCCATCTCTCTCTGATTCTCCCCTCTCTGTCTCTCTCCCTCTCTGCCTTTCTCTCTCTCTCTCTCTCTCTCTCTCTCTCTCTCTCTATCTCTCTATCTATCTCTGTACGCTAACATCTATCACAGGACCACTCCCCTCATTCCAAAATATTCATGGGACAAAAACCTGATAGGTTCAAATTATATCACTTCGGGGTCTTTCATATAATGTTGTTGTACCACGTAATGTCAACCAAAGAAACAGTACATGTTTACGTTCGGATCTTTTTCTGTCTTGCTATTCTGCTATTTTATTAGTAGCTTGTATCAAAATATTCATATATCTATCAAAGTTCGAACTTCCTTAATACTTCCTCTTTTTCAACCTGGATTTTATATTCGCCTATTCGCAAATCACTGATCACTAAAACACGAGTGCTGTAACCTTGTTGACTTCTCAGTACAATTGTGTAATATACTTCACTCAACTATTTCCTTTCTGCATGAAACGACTTTGGTTCACTGTTACACAAGGATATCCAAAATGTTTCATTTGTTCCTTCCGACCATTTATTATTTCACCTCGTCTTCCTTATGCTTCCTGACACTCCGTCACTCAGCAATCTGAGTCACGTTCACATCGCCAAATCAGTCGTGATCCACCCCCTCCCCCACTCGACTCCGGCCTTTCATTTCACCCCCCCTCCCGGCCCCGCCCAAGAGCGCCGCCGTCTCCTCCGTCAGCGTCTGCCTGCCTGCGCTCACGGCTGCGCGGCGCGGGCTCCACCAATTAGCCCCGCGCTCTGGACGCGCTCCACAAATAATTTAACGAGCCCATTACGTCTTCCGACGAATGCGGGGAGCGTCGCCGTCGCCATTGACACTGCGCTTGCCGCTGAATCAGTACTCCGGCCACCGTCAATCTCACTCTTACCATCACGTCTTCGTTTCCGTCTGTCAACCACCACCGCCACTCACACCACCAATTGCCGTTGGAATTAGTTACATACCGTCCCCAGTGTTGCATTCGCCGTCACCGTGAGCGTTGCCGTGAGTGGTCCGTGAGCGTTGCCGAGAGCGTTGCCGTGAGCGTTGCCGCGAGCGTGGCCGCGAGCGTTGCCGCGAGCGTTGCCGCGAGCGTTGCCGCGAGCGTTGCCGCGAGCGTTGCCGCGAGCGTCCCAGTTTGCGTCCCCGTTTGCGTCCCCGTTTGCGTCCCCGTTTGTGTCCCCGTTTGTGTACCCGTTTGCGTCGCTGTATGCGTCGCTGTTTGCATCGTAATTTGCAAGACCGTTAGCGTAGCCGTCAGATACACATTCAGAGTTATCACATTTTTTTTCATACACGGATTTGTGTTTCTCATCCTTTCGTCCCAAAAATGTTGCTCTTGTACCACTTCGAGAGAAGAATTAGCAGAAAATGATCATAGTCAAGTATTTCTTATACTTTACCGACTCGAAAAGGGATGTTTTCATCTGTATTCGTACATTTTCGTCGGCATTACTTTATTACGATTAGTTTCCCTATTACATTCAGTATCCTTACTTTTCATAGTTTAAATCTATTAAAAATGTATATATTTACTCACACTATTGTTTCGTTTTTTACTCACGAGATTCCTCGTGTATTTATTCTCTTGTCTCTCTAAATATTTTATCTTGTTGCCTCAGTGTCTTAATGTACTATGCTCTCAAAACAGTTAGCAATCTCTCAGAGAAAATGACAATAAAGGGAAGACACTAGCGTGCTACGGTCAGAGTTGCAAATTTTTCGTTATGAGGAAGAAAGATTACTGATGATTTTTCGTTGGAATAGCTGCATAGTCTTTCAAGGTAATTAAATTGGGAACTTTTTTTTCTGTGACGAAGAGAGTTTTAGGTTCCTATAAACGCTGACGTAGCAGTCGATCGGAACATTACTATCCGCTACAATCTGGCGTTTCTTGTGTAAGACACGACAAGGTTTGGAATCGTGTAAAAATGCAGTAACGAGCTTTTCATGGACACAATAAAACAGAGATTACTGCAATACGGCCCGATCCTCTTTGATAGATGTTTGCGCTGACGATTCTGTAAAGGATTTTGTGGATGCCGCATTTTGCAGCTTAACGATCCAATTGGTACTATTCGTTTCAGGAATGTGCCGGGAAGGTTGCTAATTTATGAGGTTTCATAAATAGAATATACCTTCCCCACTGTCACATTTATAAATGTTTCTGAATTATTGAAAATCTTTTCAAGAGATGTTTAATGTCGATATTATGATGCAGAACGAACAGAACCTGTGAAAGGTGTAGTCTCTTTCAACTTTATAGTAGTTCTTCAATTCTTCTTTATTCAATTTTATAATCCTGTTCCTGGAATTTGATGGTTAAACTCAGAATGAGGTTTTTACTTCGCTAAACTTTTGCAAGATTTATATCTTGACGGACTATGTGACTCTAGCTGAAAAGTCTTCAGGTCAAGACAGAAGCGTTCAAAGAACAATTGAAAATGTGGTGGTCTGGTTTGTTGTAGCAATGACAACGGGGAATTAATTTTCAAGTCATTTATGTGCAGACTTCGTCTTCTTCTAAACAATGAAACTTAAGGAAATAAAGGGACAGTTTTCAAGAATTGTATTTGTCACAGAAACCTCTCTCTTCCTTTTATTATTATTATTATTATTATTATTATTATTATTATTATTATTGGCGTAAAGGCCATTACTGACCACGCTACACGATTAACGTGTGTAATTCTTCCAGGATCAGCTTTTCAGCTGTATCCTTGGATTACAACAAGGTTGTTACGCCTTGAAGTGTGAATTATGAGATGAAAGGATGATGATAGGTGAAGGGACAATCACAAATACGACCATGTCTATGCGGGACTCGAGCCTGCAGACTCCTCGGCACAGACGACGGCTGCCGCAACCGTCTGCGCCACGGGGTCGACTCTCTTCCTTTTATATTAAAATGTTTTCTAATCAAACTACAAAATGCATAATATTATGAAAGAATCGATGTATATAACATTGTATATATATACTATATATATATATATATATATATATATATATATATATATATAACATTGTATTGCGGCATTATTATACACAACCCTAACTAAAGTATTGTAGGAAAAATGCAAGCAGGATGTGGAAAAGTTAAGTATAGATAAAATAAATATTACCAATCAAAGGAGAATAAAAAATTGTGTTAGGGAGGAAGAGTAATTAATGTAAAAGCGTAATTTCAGCAAGAACTTGAAAATGACAATGGATATTTTTCTTTTTCAATCAAAGAAATGGGTAATTAAATAAAACATGACAATGGATAATTTCTTGAATTTTTATATAATAATATTTATAAACACATAATGAATTGGACACGTTTGCACGAAGCATTTAACTATTAGAATATATCTGTAATTTGAACAGTGACGTTGGCTAAATGGGCGTATTTCTTAGGACATTTTAACCTTCGACGATTAATGTACGAAACCTCAACGAGTATGTCGATGTGAATGTAAACAAGTGGTGAAACCTCAGCGCAAGAAGAAACGTCTTCATGACGTGCGCATTTCGAGCGGTGCGCGCGGTCTCTGGGCGCGGGATAAACAAGTGAGCGGGGCGAGCGCGCTTCGTAAACCGTCGCAGGATGCGAACCGCTGCAGTCACAAGAGGATTCGGACGTATCAGTGTAGCGTGAAAGAAAGAAATGGGGATCCGCCGGGGTATTGCATCTTATTGTTATTCCGCTCCTGAACCCCGACCATATTTGTTGTCCTTTTTTTTCTGTCTTTTGCGGGCGGACGCGAAAGGAGAACTGGCTCGGCGGACGATTTTATTGGCAGTCCCGCGCGTCCCCGGATCCGAAATCGAGGATCGGGAATCGAACGCCGCTCGTGCGTGGCAGGGTTGCTGGTGGCGGATTCGGTGGGGGTGGGGCGACGGGGGTGTTGTGATGTGACGCGTTGCGGTGCGGCACGACACGGTGAGAGGTGCGCGCAATGTTGGGGGTGGGGATTCAAGTCTCTGGTGTGGAGAGGCCAGGATTGTTGTAGAGGGGTGGGATTGGACGAGGCGAGTCAGGTTAGCTTGGATAGGTCAGGGGTTGTCGAGAATAGGGCTTGTTGAGGTCAAGGGCTGTCGAGGTGAAGGGTGAAAGTCTTGACTTCCGCTGCTTCTATTGCCATCGCTTCCCGCAAATAGATTTGAATTCGAGTTTCACTTGAAGTATTTGATTTATTGATTGACATTTCAGCGTATACCAACTGATATAATGACAAGTTTCATTGGTGTAGTGTATGTTTTTTTCCTGGGGGTGTAAGTTAATCCTTCCCCGCTGGGAGATGAGGTCTGACGCCAACCTACACATCGGTTTGCGGGAATTTTTATCTCCAGGTATCTCCCCTCAGGGGGTGCCGCCCTATCCGGGACACGCTCTAAGCTCTCAAGAGTAGTCCCGGCATGTGCGGTATTGTATTGTAGTGTAAATGTGTGTGTGTGTGTGCGTGCGTGTTTATTGCGAGATAATAGGGCGAGGAAGTGGACGTTCCATTTCCACTTATATTTCGACTACAAATTCCACTTTGACTTCGACTTCAAATTCCTCTTGAATCATCGCCGCCACTTCTGCCTTAGCCTTACCGCCTCCGCCTCCGCCTCCGCCTCCGTCACCGTCACCCTCCGCCACCGCCACCGCCACCGCCACCGCCACCGCCACCGCCACCGCCACCGCCACCGCCACCGCCTCCGCCTCCGCCTCCGCCTCCGCCTCCGCCTCCGCCTCCGCCTCCGCCTCCGCCTCCGCCTCCGCCTCCGCCTCCGCCTCCGCCTCCGCCTCCGCCTCCGCCACCGCCACCGCCACCGCCACCGCCACCGCCACAGCAACCGTCACCCCCAGCGTCACCGCCACCGCCACCGTTACCCCTCCGCCACCGTCACCCCTCCGCCACCGCCACCGCCACCGCCACCGCCACCGCCACCGCCACCGCCACCGCCACCGCCACCGCCACCGCCACCGCCACCGCCACTGCCACCGCCACCGCCACCGCCACCGCCACCGCCACCGCCACCGCCACCGCCACCGCCACCGCCACCGCCACCGCCACCGCCACCGCCACCGCCACCGCCACCGCCACCGCCACCGCCACCGCCACCGCCACCGCCACCGCCACCGCCACCGCCCACCGCCCACCGCCACCGCCACCGCCCACCGCCCACCGCCACCGCCACCGCCCACCGCCCACCGCCCACCGCCACCGCCCACCGCCCACCGCCACCGCCCACCGCCAGCGTCAACGCCGCCGTCAACGCCACCGCCCCAGTCCCAGTCGCGACCTCCAGATGCTGGCAGCGCCTGGGCTTCCCGGCCTCTCCACGCGGCTGCTGTTTCTGATTTCGCCTCCAATGAGAGTCTTTGCCTCACAGGCGACCTCGCTTTCTTTTCTTCTATTGTCGTTGCCTGCAACCGGCGCTCCTCGAAATCAGGGCTTTCCAGCACCTGCAGTGCTTTCCTCAGCCCCTTGTTTTCCTTTTTGCTTCCATGGACTGCCTCATTTTTTTACGATCGTATTCTGTCGAGAGTCCCCCGAATGGTGTGGGGGGTCAAGGGCGTGACCACGTTTTCCTCCTATGATTCTTCATATTCGTTTCTCTTTAGTTATTCAAATTTTCAACATTGTCTGCGTAATATGGTGCTTTGAGACATTATCTGAAGAAAAATCAATTCGGTTGTTAACTTTTTCGTTAGTATCCATGCGAATGGTTTAGATTGTTTTCTCAGTTGTTACATTTGAATGCTATTTAACAATCTTAGTCTCCGATTACTAAAAAGATATTACCCTATGAACTTTTATGTGAAAACCCACTAGTTTCAAATTCTTTTAAAATGCCTTCTTTGAGATTTATTCAAATTGTATTGTATAACAACCACGAGCTATAAACAAACAAGATGCAGTCAGAGGAAAATGTATTTTTAAAGGAAATCTTTAGATTTGTATATTTAACGTTTATCTGTTAAAGATTATCTGAGAAAGACGAAATTCAGTTGTTGCAATGTTGCATTTTTTTAATAAATAGTGACATAAACGTCAATTATAAAAAGGTTGTGTGAATTTGAATTATATAACTATATTTCCAGACAAAAACAATTAACTTTCTGATCAAATATCAAATATACAATACCACAGCTTTTAACAGTCATAGTTATTCAATAATATTATTCTTTAAAATATATCCTGTGTTTGTATTTTCCTTTTTAGTAACAATGATGCATATAGGTGTTGTGGTGCGTTATCGTTGGCATTTTTAATGAAATAATTATAAACGTTGTCATTGCCAACAATAGTATTTATTACAAGAGCAGCAGAGCAGCAGACAACGTTTATAATTATTTCAACAATGATGCATTCTATTCTTACAATTCGTATATTTATTTGGTTTTCTAAACGTTTATAAACAACAATTATTTTTTAATTCACATATTTTTGCACTATTCCTCATATCAACGCTTTTTCCTAACTGTTGTAACACAAAAACATGTTTTGTACCGAAGACTGCGACTTGCCGTATTTGCTGGTGTATAAGACGCACTTTTTTTCCTTCAGTAGCTCGTAACAAAACCGAATGCGTCTTATACAACGGCTAGAAAGTTTTTAACTGTTTGAATAGTTAGTATATAGCATTACAAAAATTACATTACAAATTTTTACACTGAATAACAGGAATGTAGGTTTCTACAAAGTTGTTTATTACAGAAGATAAAAGTGTTGCAAGAAAGAATGCTAAAAAAATTGTTAGGTCAACTTTTAGAAGTAGAAATTTAAGAAATTTACTTTCCACGCGTACTAGAAAAATGGCATAAAGACTCCCGGCGAAATATGAAGAAAAGATCATTGCTCTTCTCGAGTTCCAATCCCCATTTCGTTCATAAAAATAAAAATCAAGCATAAAATTTAACATTAAAGAATTAAATCCTTCTTTTAAGAAGGGGTGTGTCTTATACAGCAGTGCTTCTTATACACCGGCAAGTAGAGTAATTTCCTAGCAAAATCATTTTCTTCTCATCAACTCTCACTATCTTCCCATTAAGCAATATCGCCTTGAAAGTGATAACAAACAATTTATTGTCTCTTGGTTTTTCAATTTATTAAAATGTGTTTTATTACACTATGAATTTTTGGAAAATTGTAGTGCATGAAATAAGTAAAACGATCTTTGCCCATAAATAAATGATACCACGCGGCCACTGATGCAAATTCATTGATGAACCCGTCTTACATCAAATATACAATTATGTTTCGAGACCGAATTACCTCAAAATCTCAATTTTTGCTTGTCTAAGTTTCAACTCGGAAAAGCGATGATATGTTTTTTGTAGAAGATCAGCAAACATTCCATCGCAAAATGTAGCAAAATGTTGGGATTGCCCTGCACAGCAAAATGAAAGTCATGCTCGACCGAAATCACAAAATCGTTTAGCGATTTCATATGGATTATACCATGGCCTTTGAACTGGTTGTGCGAATGAGCTTCTGGAGAGGAGAGGAGAGGAGAGGGGAGAGAGAGAGAGAGAGAAAGAGAGAGAGAGAGAGAGACGTACAACAGGGAGAAGATGGGGAGGTGGGAAGGAATGTGAGAGGAATAAGAAATGGGATGGAAGAGATATCAAATAGAAAGGGATAAAAGGAGGAGGATTGGAAGAAAGAGATTGTATACTGGAGAAAAAGATGGAGTAAATAAAACGAGAAGGAGAAGATGGAGTAAATTAAATGAGACGTGGAATTTTTTAAATTTTTTTTATTCCTGAAATTTTCTTCTTTCCGCAAGTTCTTATTCTCTTCCTCTGCCTTCTTACGTTCCTCCTCTTTGTTCCCCTCCTCTTTTCCTGTTCCCTAGGAAGAGCCGAGTTATTTGCTCGCTGTCGCACCATGTCCTTCTTCTCGGCCCAAATCTTCGGTCTCGCCAGCTCGTCCCTGTGCAACCTCAGCTGCCCCGGAGGAGCAGTGCTCTTGGTTCCCTGGGCGACTGTACACCGGCGCTCCCGGCCAGCTTCATCACCCCCTTCCCCACCACCCTCCGCCCTGAGCCTGCCACACCCACCCTCACCCCATCCCCGTCTTCGTCTTGCGGACGGACACCCATCTGCTATCCCGCCCTTTCCCTCCCCACTTCTCAGCAGAACCCAGCATCTACTGCACTTCCCATCCACCGACACTGTCAAGTACACTACCAATCATTCTTCAGCTGTCTCTGAAATCACTCGTTGCCACATCGTCAATACCATTACTATCCATTAATTGCCATGACCACCTTATTTTACACATTTCTTTTCCCTTCTTTTTTCCTTCACACATAACATATTTTACAGATTGAAAAAACCCTCTCATTCGAATCCTTTTTTTCTGCTGATGATTCATCAACCACTGTCATTAAATATTCACATCAGCCACGTCCATCATCACACAGTTATTCTTATTATTCCAGCCACTCCAAATCTCCGCTTCGACTTACCTCTTGCCTGAAGTAGTATTTCCTCGTTCCTCACTTGAGCCAAAGCCGCAACCTCCCACTCAGAGTTAAGGTTTCTCGAATTGCTCCGCCGCCGCCTCTTCCTTCGCACCCAACGCCCACCGCCTCCGCCGCCCGCCTCCGCCGCCCGCCGCGCCCACGCGCGCTCTCTGCGAGTGTTTTAGGTTTTGTCCCATTTGGGCGAGTCGTCACCCCGTCCCTCCCTCCCCACCCGCCCCCCGCCTTGCACAATTACTGCAGCCTCGTACTGTACCCTGACCAACGCCGCGCCGTTCGCGCCTCACAGTGGATCGAAATGGGACAAGCCACGGAAGGTTTCCTTCAAGGACTTCATGCCAAGATTGTTGAGCTCCTTGGTAAGAAAAGCTTGAAAAAAGAAGTTGCAACTAAGTCCACGTCCTCGAAATTTTGGCTAAAAAAGTACGAATACTGTGGTTTATATCAGAATTTCAGAGCAACAAAAGCAAAATTAGTAGTAATTAAATAAGTAAAATAGTGGAGTTACAAAAATAACATACTTATTACGCATTATTTCTAAATTTGCAGTTTATGAAAATTCAGAGAGTTCAACAAACACTACACCTTCACTATTCTTTTAAGATTCGCTTCTATTCGTGGAACGAATTTTTTTTTAATTGGAGCGGTTTTGGAGAAAATAAATCATGCGAAGCCGTTTTTTTGAATAATTGTGCTCGGTCTTTTGTAAGAGATGGTTTTTTACAACAGACTTTGTCAGAGGCATACATCTCTATCTCCAATTTCGTCCTTTTGAAATGTTAATTTTTTGGATTTTTTTTAAACGAAGAGTTTGCCGCAAATTTAACTAGCACCCTACTTTTTACCGTCCCTTGATACCTAAGAGGAAAATAATTTTAAGGACCAATTGTATGGTATTTGAGAAAAAAATTGTTAAAAACGTTAATTGTCAATATGTTGCGCCAAATTGCACGAAAAAGGCTCAGACATTCGGCTCATATATTCTCATATAATGAGGGAGACATCGAGGTAATTTTATGCGCATGTTAATTACTTGTATTGGTAATCTTGATTCAATACGTCTGAATACCATTGGGGCTACCACATTGGATACTAAATTTAAACCAATAGAGTACCACTTCCTCATCTGTTCCTTTAAGTTCCCAAACCGTCATCGAAAACTTGTGTCTCCATAAAGCTCACTCATCCATAAAAACCTCGTGTCACTTTACAACACCAAAATTTGGATTCAAGGAGCTGAGACGCATCCTAAGCAAGTAATGTGCGATTATAATGTGGGGGCTGAAATCTGTTGCATGTCATACTCTGAAACCATCATGTTTTTCGACTTCAATGTGTTGGAAGAAGGATTGGGAAGTAATTCTCAGAAATACCACACGTCCAAGAATTTGAGCTAATTAGTTGTTATAAACTGCCAAAACCAATAATCTGTTTTTATTCAGGAACATCGCAAGGTTTTCAGCTCAAATTGACATTAAATATATTTGAGTGACTTGTTTTTAGCCTACAGGTACCTAAAAGGATATACAAAGCCAAACAGTTTTGAAATTATGAATAAATACTTTTTGAAATCTCAGATTGGATCAATAAGTGCAAATACATTAACTCTTTGACCGATGAACTTTCATTCGCTTTATTTTAAATAAAAATTGATGAAGGGTTTGGGAGATCTCTGTACACGAAGCTGAAGTCGGATTTTCAAAATTCAAAATTGCGGGTGCAATAAGGTTAATTAGCACTTACAGCTCAGTTCTGAAATTTCAACAAAATATTAAAAACGTTAGAGCTTTGAATGTGATTTTAGGTACCTATGTGATGAAAAGACCTCACGAAGTCTCCAAGAGTTGTTTATGCACCATGAACGTTACACCGTTTCTAATGAACGAGCTGCGACAAAATGTCGGAGGGCATTTGATCCGACGGCTTTTTGTCGCCCGAGGTCATTAGAAGCAGTTAACGCCCGTCGTGCAAACATAATTTTATTTTTTGATTCTGATTTACTTATTTACTAATTAACTAGATGTTAACTGGACTCGTTTTGGTTTTTCATATTTCCCTCTCATAATTCCCTCCATAAAGAACACGTAGCATTATTAAACTCTTTTCATTTTTCCCTCGTAATCAGGATTAACTTTCGATCCAGTTAATTTGCGTAGTTTATATTGATATCCAAATCGAAGGCAAGAACAAGCTACAACGTATCAGTAAAAAGTAAAATACACCTTACGTCAATATGCGCCGAACACCTGGGAATGTTCCGTTTGTTAGTATGTATGTATTCATATATGTATATAAGGTATGCATGAATATACTTGGCGGGCTCAGGCTTACCGGCGACGTCCGTGCCTCGCGGCGATGGCTTAAGGGATTGCGTGTGGTTATCGCGTAGACCTCCCCACGCCGTATCTTATCAACTTGAGAAGTGAATTTTCTCATCGTCACATAGCAAAATATATTGGGACATAGCAAGGAAAACGCACAGTATAATTTTGCCTCGCCGGGAATCGAACCCGAGGCCACGTAGTGGAAAGCGAGCTCGCTGACGACGAGGACGTTCCGTGGTTAGTACAGAAGATGGTTTGGGCGCACTGTGGCGGGGCCCGGCGGCGCCGCCGCGTAGCTCTGTCCTTACGACCTCGTTCTGGAGGTCCGCCGTTCGCACCCCGGAGCCCCGCGCCCTCTGGAGCTGCTCGCGCGCGGATGCCTCTCCACGGCGGCGGGGGCGGGGGCGGGGCGGGGGCGTGGTGGGGCGGGGCGGGGGCGGGGCCGCAATTTCGGGGCGGGGCGAAAAATGGCTAGTTTTGTGCTCAAGTCATTTTGCGTTTAATTGCGTGTCTGCATAACATTTGCGGAGGATGCAGCTGCGGTGTGCAAGTATTCTGTGTCTGGGCGCTCGTTTTCTTTTTGTTTTGGGAGATACTCTCCCTTTACCATCTATTACGTGAATATTGTGTTTAATCTTTTATTTTGGAAGTTATGCAAGATATACTACACAAGATATTTGGAACAGAGGAATGAGAATAACTACGTACGGGAAACAACGACAAATATGTGCTTAATATGTAACTTCTAAAACGTTGTAGTTATAATTTGTTGTTAAGAATTACTTAAATAATATTGTATGTTTTAGAAATACTGACAGTTTTTATATATCTTGGTCATAATTTACCACTTTTGTATTTTTCTGAAATATATATTAAAATGGATTGGTAGATTCTCGGAAATATTAAATCAAATTATTTGGTTCATTTTAATGGTAACCCATAAAAGGACTACAGGATTTAAAATGCGATATAAATTTAAAAAAACAATTATGCCTTTGAAATAAAAAGGTTTTTAGACAAGTAAAAATATCTATTTTGTTTATCTGAGAAGATCAAAACATACAAATACTTCATACTTGACAGATAGCATTGTTACATCTACAATACTAGTTTTAGTTATCTGTTTAATGAAACTGACCTTTTCTTCATGCACATTTACATATTTCTTTATATTGTTATATTTTTCTGTGATTAGGGAATTTGTGTACGATATATAAGCCAACAGGCCCCGTAGAAATAAGCATAACAAATCTTTATATCGGGACTGTAAGTTCATATTAATCCTACCAAGCCATTCTCTTTCAGTTCACATAGCTAGGTCGAATTCAGCCACTGTGTGAAGGAAAATTCAGGCGGCTGGCTGCTCTGATCGATATTGTTTCGTAATTTCTCCATCATCACCAGGCAAAGGACGACACTGTACCCTAACAAACAGGCCAAGATCCGCGCGCAACCTCTTCATCCTCTTCCTTGTCCTCTCCTCACTCATTTCTTACACACACATACACTTACATGCACTACGCTACCCCACATGTCGGGAGACCTGTAAGAAGAGCCGGTCCTAGCTGAGACGGTGTGTCGCTGGTGGAGATACCACGTTGGGGAAAATCCCCGCAAGCCAGCGTAGGTCGGCGCTGGATTTTGCCATTCAGCGGGGGGAAGATACAGAAGGAAAACATGCAATACACTTATGGGAATTATGACCTAAGCAGTTGACGGACCCGGAATCTCTAATAAATGAATAAATGAACGAATGAATCAATCAATTCACCTTGTTGCGTCTGCTTCAAGCAGCATTTTCATACCGAACGGTTAACGACCTCAACTTCTGCGGTCCAACTCAACGGTCAACGAACTTACCTCCACCACCTCCATCCCCTCCAGTCCTGCACCACCCACTCCCATTCACTCCCTTCGTAACACCACTTTACCTCTCCTCTTTTGCTATGCACGCTCGATCTCTCCACCTGACGCACACCTCCAACCCTTTCGTGACAGCGCCTAACACTTCCCACTCCGCCCCACCACCCAATCTCCTCAACTTCCTTCATAACACCAATTTGTTACTCCACTTCCACTCGGCGCGCGACATTTCTCGATATTGCACTGTCCTTCATGACAACCCAACATTCCTCCCTTCGCTCCCGCGCCTACATCTCGCCACCACTCAATCTTATGTTCCTTCGTAATATAACTTCACCACTCCCCCCTTCACTTACCGAGCAACATCTCACTACCTCCAAATATCCTCCACTTACTTCGTAACACCACTTCACACAACCATTGGTTTGCTGCACAACATCTCTCTACCTCCCAATCAAACTCGCTTCGTAATATAACTTCACCACTCCCCCCTCCTCTCTCCGCGCAACATCTCGGCTACCTCCTACTCTCCTCTACTCCTTTCGAAAAATCGCGTCACACTGTGCTCCTCACGCCAACATATCCCCACTTTCCACTCTATCTCTCTCTATTTCTCTCTCTCTGATCTTCCAGTGCTAGATATCTCTTGTGTCATCATTTCCTCTCTTCTCTTCCTCTCTTCTCAGCTCTCCGTTCCCCCTTCGATCAACCACTCCTCTACTTCAGCCACTTCCCCTTGTCCCTTCATATCACTACCTCTCCTCTTTCTCTCCCCGCGCAGTCCATCCTCGTCTCTCATCTTCCCCGTCCCCCGTCTGCTTGACGCACCCGCTCCCAACCCCCTCCCCTCTCCTCCCCGCTTCCGCGCGCGCGCCACTTGGCGAAAAATACCATTACTTGGAGTTGGAGCAAGTTTTCTGCTGCCCGCGCTTCTGCGCGTCTCTCCACCCCTCCGCAGATCCTGACTTGGCTGTCTCCCGCCCCGACGACGCCCCCTCCTCCGCTCCGTCCTTTCCTCCCCTCCCCTTCCCACCCCTTCCCCGCCCCGCCCCGCCCCGCCCCGCCCCGCGGCGCCGCGCGGGAGTATCTGTCTGTGCAACTTTTTTCCAACTCCGGTCCCCCGGCGTGGGTGGGGCGTATTGATCGAATAAAACAATGTTATAGCCGCGCCGCGTGGCGAATTTCTACGGTTCCTCCCGCGGGCGCGGCGCGGCGTGGCGCGGCCCGGCGCCGCTTACCGGCGGATAATGGAGCGTCCCGCAGCGTCGCGAGCGTCCAAGCGTTCCCGCGCGTCGCGACGCCGCGGGCGCCAGGCGAAAGCAAAGCGTGAGGCGAAGGGAAGGTTGGAAGAACGCCCACCTGCCAGCGCTGCAGCCCGCAAGCGCCCACACATCACACCGGCCAAGTTTACCCATGTGGCTGTTGAGGCGGGGAAGTAAGAAACTGACCGGTACCCTTCTGGACGCACCATGCAGATGATAACAGGTCCTGACTAGGATAGGAAATTATTCGCCTTAGTACTATGTTCTTGACGATTTCCCTTCAATAACATCCGGAAAATGTGCTTAAAGGGAATTGAAACTGTGAAAATAGATTTTGCCACAAAAAACCCTACATGTTTAAACTGACAACTAATGGTGCTACAGTATGCAACAGAATTGCTTGTACTAATTTTAAAACCTGTTAACTCTGGGCTACCTTTCGGTTTTCTTCCCTACATTCTTCTCAGCTGTTACCTACCGGCGCCTAAAATACATTTCTTTATTTTAAAATTTCTTAATTTTCCTCTTCCCTAATAGTTGAATTGAAATCTGACGTGAATATCCTAGAAGAGTAAAACCTATTTTATTCGCAAATTATGATTGAAAAATTTGGAGCCCTTTAAAAAAAAGTATTTTAAGCGTCTCTGAAAATTCGGAATTTTGAGATTATTTTATCAACAACAACAACAACCTTTTGAGTTTTCGAGAAACTTCATAAAAAATAATTTGAAGCACTCACACTGAATGCACAAACGCCATAATTAAAATGCTCGTAATGTGGATATAAAAGACATTTGTGTAAGTTTTGGCAAAACAAAAGGATTCATCAAAATGGCGTTTAAATTATATTATTCAATTCGCTAATCGTGCGTAACGTTTAAGAAAACTAAGTGCTGCAACAACATTATTTCTCTAAATTCTCGTTGGCTGAGAAGCCAATGGCATCTCATTCAACTACGCGGCGTCTCCCGGATAGCCATTCGCGACATCTGAAGAGGCGTAGTTAGGTAGGGCGTTTGTCGATCCGAGAAGGTACCGTTTGAAAGAATTTTCTCTGGTATGATAGATACAATAAATCAAAATTATCACGTGCCCATCAGGAGTTATAATATTAAAAAGTGTACAATATTTGAATAAATTTAATGACAAGTTTGGTTTGGCATCTTTGACATTGGATACTTTAGGCGAAGAAATACCGTGTAAAGGTTCGGTCGGACAGTATATAGGAATTCGTACATATTACTATTCTCTTTGACGAGGAACTGCTTTCATATTTCATTGTAGTAATTGTTAATGAAAACAACCTTCAACATGAGCTCAGCAAGTAAAATCTGTTCTGCGTAAAACATAGGAATTGTGTATTTGCTTACATCATTTCTAAGTACTCGTGCTCTAACACCCTCTGCAACACACACATGTTTCATATACTGTTCTGTGGTTGTGTCCACAAACGTGGTTCTCGGAATTTTTATTCATTGTGATAAACAATTCTGATTCTCTATAAATATAATGTATGTGTGTTTGAACAATAATGCTCATGGCGAAAATTGCACTGTCCCGACTTCTTTGGCTAATATTTTGGCATGACTCTTTATCCCTAAAGCTCTATTCCTTTACCAGACTCGATACAACTACAATATTTAAGCAAAAATAGTGTATGTCTAAGAGTGCAAAATTCATATTCGAAAATACTCATGATTTAACACTATAGAAAACTCAGTTTAACCTGTATCTAGTGTCTTTTTGGATTTGAAAATAAAACCCACACGATTCAGGGAAAACGCCAAAACTCGTTAGCACATTTGTTTAATATTCCCAAACAGTTCATTAAAATCCGTTAATTGATACGAACGTATTTACAATGTAATCCTTCCTGTGTGAAAAGGATATTAATTTTTTATCAGTTTGGTCGGTTTCGCCATGGAACATTCATTTCTAACGAATTACATGGAGGGAAAGAATCTTTTTATGCTGCCAATACCGATTCGTTCCTCGCGTGCGTTTTCCTTATTTTTACGCGCCTGTCACCCGACAGCACAATGGACGATCGGCAAAAAATTGAAACACGTCGGTTTCGCCCTCGCCAGCGGGCAGCGGCGCCTCTCGCCACGTGCCAATTACGAGGGACTCATTATGACGGCGGCGGCGGTGGCAGCGGTGCGAGTGGAGCTCAGTGGCGAGCGCGAGCGCGAGACCGTGGGAGTGTACGTGTTCGTGGGCGAGCGTAAGTGTATGGGCGTGGGAAAGAACGTGAGGGTTGGCGAGCGTGTTGGTGTGGGCGAGGGTGTGGGCGAGGGTGTGGGCGAGGGTGTGGGCGAGGGTGTGGGCGAGGGTGTGGGCGAGGGTGTGGGCGAGGGTGTGGGCGAGGGTGTGGGCGAGGGTGTGGGCGAGGGTGTGGGCGAGGGTGCGGGCGAGGGCGAGGGCGAGGGTGCGGGCGAGGGCGAGGGCGAGGGCGAGGGCGAGGGCGAGGGCGAGGGCGGTGAGGCCCGTAGGACCTATCGGACGAAGCCGCTATCCGGCGGGCGGGCGCAAATGATTTCGATGAAGGGAGCTTATTAGGAGCGGGCAATATAGTCCGTCACTGGGGGGGGGCGGGGGGGGGGGGGCTTTCAATAAAGGGGCTGCAGCCTTTGATGGGGCGGCGTACCCGCTCGCGTGCTGGCGCACGCGGTGTTCGGGGCGGCCACCCGGTGATTAAAAGGGTTTTGTGCGCACTGGCGCAAGACGACTACGTGCGGATTAGAAGAAAAATCAACACAGCACTGACGCCGGCAGCCGGTGGCAGGGAGCGGCTGGTGTCACGTCACGCCACGTCCGTGTGCTTACAGCAGAGGAATGTGGCCGACCTTTATGTTTGGGGTTATTGCATTCCGATGGTTGTTGCGATGGGTAAAGAGACCTGGGGCTTAATTAACAACATCGTTTCTTCAATAACGTTCTAATATAGCAGAATATTATAAACGTGTCCACCTAATCAACTGATTCTGGTGGCTTCCTGGATATGTATTCGTATAGCATTTCTGTCACGTAATTTCGCTCTGAGGAGAAGTGAAATAATTCTTTGCGTTATTGTCGTTTATTATTTGTGTGATCAATGATCTGTTTGAACATAAACGCTTCTGATATGTTTTATCTTGATGAAATGTATAATGAGGTAAGTGAAAGGCTAATGTTTTGACTGTTTTGAACTTGAAAAGTGTCAATTCATTTATGAATACAATTATGATTAATAGGGAGAAATGTATAAATTCTCCATAATCAACATAGGCTTTGGTTTTGTATGAGATACAATTTTAAGAAAATGCGAATAAAAATGTAAGTGGTAGTTATTGAGAAATATGTATCTGGTAAATCCATGTTAAGAACGTTAACTTTTCCGATGTGGGGAATAGAAATGGAGAAGGATTGCTGATTATTATGTAGTCTATGTTTGAGCTCCGAAGGACCATCATTGAAAGTTATTACATTTACTTCATGATATTAGCAATCTATTCAATCATTTAATGAGTCAGCACAAAATACTCGTCTTATTAAAATTAATTGTATTAGAAGATTTTTCATATCATTTGATCGAAATCATTCATTGCTCTTTAGTGTTACGTGTATCTCTCACTGTTTGTTCTAAAAAATGGAAAAGGGCACGTAGCAACTTTCTCGCAGTTAATGAAATTATCTACTTATTAATTTATAATTACTTCTACATAACTTAAATACTGTGCACACACACCTTTTGATACACCAAACTTCTACTCTAATTTCAGATACGAAGCAAAATTAATTCGTTGAACTTCAAATCAGTGTTTGTTTTCCCAGATTACTCTCCCCAATACGATCAGCAATTTAAGAAAGAATTTTCATTCGGAAGCCGGGACAAACTTCCGAGGGCGTTTGATTTGAGTAATGCACGTGGGAGTTTTTAAGGGCGTGTCCTCGGGGCGCGAGATCAAAGCCGACGTGCGGGAGGCCCACGGGCGCGGCGAAGACGCCCCGGGCGAAGCCGTCCGCCTGCGCCCGTGGGGCCCTGACCGGAAGGGAACGGGGCGGGGGCGGGGGTGGGGCGCAGGAAAGGGCACCAGCTCGGAGCAAACGTGGCGTATTTTATGCGCGCATCCAGGGAATCGGGAGTTGGAGGTCACGTAATTGGCTGAACTCAGCGTAGCAGTAAACACTGACCTTTCGAACCGGAACGGAGTCTCTCACCCTCAGGGGAGGGGAGGCTGGGAGTCCTCTCTCTGGGGTTGGGCGGGGGGGTGTCCCGATCGTTCCCTCTCTTTGGAATGCGGGACCGTATCGGGTGGGGGAAAACGCGAATAAACCCGTGAGTTATACCAGCAACAAAACAAGATTTATGCAGACAGGGGATAGCGGATGTATTTTTTTTTTACGATTCCGCTCTTGGCGACGTTCTAGAGAGCAAAGTGCAATTAAAATTTTCCCAATTTACGAGCGGGCGTTCGCGGAGTTGCGCGGTCGTAAGCGCGCGCGGGCAGTCGGTCGACTGTGCACGCGCGTCCTCGCTCTTCCGGTCCCCGGTCCCCGGTCCCCCACCCCCGCTGACCCCGCCTCACAGCCTCCCACAGCCGGCTACCGTCGCTGATTGTCACTCACCTTCACCCACCGTTTCACATTCGCCCCTTCGCCCGAGCGCTCCCCCCCCCTTCATGGACTTACCAACGTTCTCCCTCATCCCCCATTCTGTCTCACATACTTTCACCCTTAAAATTCCTACTATCTCCCCCAATCGGTTACTATTCCACACCCTCTAGTACCTCTTCCACCCTTTATTAGCTTTAATTCCCATTCCTGCATACGTCTTATTGCCGTCCATTCTCCTTAACCCCACACGCCTGCCGTCGCTCTCCGCACCTCTTTCTCATCCCGCGCACCCGCCCCGCCCCCTTTGTCCCCCCGGGAGGAGGTGGAGGTTGTGGGAGGGGCAGGAGGTTCTGGGCCGCGGCGGACGAGCAGTTTCGGGGCCTAATGACGTAACAGCTTCGCAAATTGCTTCCGTGGCGAGGCGGCCAAGTGGGAGTCTCGTGCGTCGTGGGTGCCCCCCTCCCCTGCCGGCGCGGGTGCGGGCTGCCGCGCCCCCGCGACTGCCGACTCCAACGGCGTCCGCCCCCGCCCCCCTCCCTTCGCTTGGCTTCCGCCCCCCCCCCGCCCGCTCGCGGACCGCACGTCGGTAGTCAAAGTTGGCGGCCGACTGCCCGAATGCCCCTGTGCCCGAATTTCGCTCAGTGCGACGACTGGTTAAGCACATCGAGTGAAAATGTCCTAATGCGCCTTCTGACAAATACTAAGGGAAATGTTTGGCCCCATATTTGGAAATAGATTATGAAGAGTACACTACAACACTCGAATGTAACAAAAGCTACATGATGTTCATGTACTGCGAGTGGAGGATGTACCACAGTGTTTTCATTCAAATATTTTACCTTTTCCTTTTTTTTCTAACTTCACCTCATCTTATGGATGGTCCATATTGTGCACTGTCTCAGTTAATTTTCAGGGGCTCGCATTAACTTATGCCTGGATGAAATTTCAATTAAGGAATGTTTTACCTTCTCTAGTCTGATTTTATGGCCTTATTGAAGAAAGCTTGCACAACACGACGCGAAGTGTTATATTCCATTTGAAAGTACGTACATTGATCTTCATAATTCATGGCACAATAAGCATATAAGACTCTAAAGAACACATGAATCGAACGCAATGATTGAACTAAGAAACATAACTGCGGCCGGCCTCCATCACCGTCGACGGAATTCTATATATATCGCAGCATCTAATCGGTATTGTCCGTTTAAAAACGCAACAGATATCGATGCAACATAATGATACGCTTTTGAAATGCGGTGGGCAATGAATGGAAGCCCATACGCAAAATCAAAAACTACATTTTTGTCTCTCTAGAATGGTAAAATACAACACAACGCGTCGTTATCTTTACATCAATCCCGAAGGTCCTTCTCCATCAGTGATACGTATTTTTCCTTTCGAGGTACCCTGAAAACCAGAATCGCCTGTAAATAGTCCATTTGAAAGAGTTTTTCCATGCCTGGATGCAAAAAAAGCCATTAGCGGGATGCTACTCGGCGATTGGGTATGTCTCTCAATCCTCCACGCCACAACTTCCGCAACTGAAATGAATTTCGAACACACAGCATTTTTGTAACCAGGTCTATGACGCAACTTGTCGCAGTCTCTGTGCCACCAGGATAGAAAAAGGAGGATTGCAATGGCATACATAGTGGCTTCAAAACTCTACTCTGCTTCAACCCAATTCAAATATTCATAAATTCCGTGGTGGTAGCAGATATCTTGTGGTAATCCATAATATGGTAAAGGAAATAATCTCCACAAAAGTTTTAATAATTTTTATTAATAATTTTCCAGAGTTAACTTTCGGGAAAACATGGAACACTGGAGGGAACACTGAGGATGGGAAAAGTGTTTTCCCGAAAGTTAACTCTGGAAAATTATTAATAAACATTATTAAAACTTTTGTGGAGATTATTTCCTTTACCACATCAAATATTCATGCCCGAGCGAGATCCAAACCCGCGACTCTTACGTTAGAAACGAGTCTTTCGGCGCATGTCATATCAGTTAGATATATCGAGGAACAACTTTGGTGAAAATCCTGCTTACTGTTTAGCCGCTAGGATTATTCACAAACAGACGAATGGACAATCGATTGCCGTAAGCCAATTTTTCGGAACCAAAAACCCAGAAAATGTGAATTATGACTACCTAACATGTTAAAGGAAGTGAGTTATCACTAATAGAATTTATCCAGTTTTTGGTTACCAGGGCTCGGCAATAAGAGATTTTCTGTAAAATGTATTCCCGTTGCAATACTTCATACTGTGTAAGCAGTATCCGTATAAGTACTAATATACACCAAATTAAGGTGTATATTTAACAAGATATGCAAAAAAGAGATATCTCGATTTTTTAAGACTTTTGAACACTTCCATCTCTTCTTGCATACTCTTCCATCAATATGCAGCAACGATTCCCTGCTCTCCACGCCCGACTTTGGCTCATGTGTAGCATACCCGTGTTGCGATTTCTATGGGCAGCATACATAGCTTCCCGTGTTGCGATCTCTATGGGCAACATACGTAGCTTTCCGTGGTGCGACCGCAGATTCGATTTCCGATCGCGGCAAAAACTGATTTGTAGCATTCCTTGAAAATCGCAGAAAACCACAGGCAGGCGAAATTGACTACTTACGGTGAAGGAAACACATCACGTTCACCTCACGATTATTTTACCCACAAAGCGTGGGAATGAAAATACACCCAGGCATAGCCGGCAAATTCGAAAAACCGGCCCAAATCCCTAATACCTACATTTCCCTAGTCTCTCTTTGTCCCCACCCTAAGGTGAATTCAAGTACTCCTCCTCCGTCTCTTCTCGCCGCACGTGAGCCCTTCCACGAATTCAAGGGGTTTAATTTTAACCCTCGCGCGCCCCGCGGCGGCTGCTGCCGGAAGTTTGGGCCGCGGGTCATGAGCGCCAAGAAGTCCCATCCGTCTCCATAAAAGTCACCGCGGGGTAAATATGGGCAGTGAATCAAAACATCGTATAAACGTCCACTCCGCCGTCAATGCGATGCGATGCGATGCGACGATTGCTCTCGAGACTGGGAGAATAAGTAAAACCCGAGCGGCCAACAGCCAATAAATTCGGCGCTGCGAGGGAGGTGCACGTCATGGACCTACAGTTCCCCCTCCCGGTCCTCCACCCCGCATCGGGGCAAGCACGATCGTATTCAGCGATGTTAAATATTCACTCGTCGTACGTGCTTGTTGCAGAGATACAATTGAGCGTCTTACAATGTGCAGCCAATAAGCATTTAAATACGCGACAATAACGGCGGTAAAGCTAGCACCCTTACTTTTACAATACTAAACATTTCTTGGGTCATTTTTGGGGGTAATTTCAGCTATCCAAAGATGCTGCAAAACAGCCCGACAGATATCAAAATAAGACCTGGTTAAGCTAGTGCCCACTTACTGAAAACTCAAATATTTATTATCATTGAAAGAAAGTCATTTTGGGTCAGTTAAACACACCTTTTAAAATTATAATATTTGGCCCCAAGACTGTCTGCAGGTAAAAGATCCTCAAGCCCAAAACACGCGTCTGCGTGAAATTCAAATTGCTTCTTTTGTCGCCGGAGAGATACTTCTTTCGGGGCCAGATGCTGAAAAGAGCGTAGCGAAATTCGCGTGATCATCCCGAAAAACAGGCCGGATCACCTGCGTCTTGCCATGTTAAAAAGGGGCATCATTGCAATGAATTAGTTATTTGTAAATTAAAACATCATACATTTAAAATCATCTAAGAATGTTAAAACATGGCCATTGGTTATTTAAGAGATGCTCTCAAAATTGCTACAAACTAATTTGTGAAACATTAAGTTTCATATTCACTAGAATGTTCCAGCATTTTTTCCATACGATACCCAAGATGTATGTACGTACTCCATAGTCATTATTTAATATTTGATATTTATCTTACATGCACGTTTTAGCATGCTAGCTAAACCTAATTTTAATGAAGGCGTTCACATCTACTTCATCAGAATCACTTTGCATTCCGTTCATTGCCGCAAGTAAAACGCTTGTGGCATGCGTGTGCAAAACTATTTAGTGGCTTTGCTTGCACTGAAAGTGAACGCCAGTGGGCTTATCAGAATTTTTCACATTATGTTCCAAAGTAAACCGTGCTTGGATTTTTTCTGATCATTAAACATTATTTTACGCAAGAGAGAACTGATACGCTATTTTTACATACTAATGAATTTCATTATGGAATAAAAATGAACGTTTTTATACGTATTAATACTAGGTAGAAAAAGAATAATGCGGACAATTACTGGCAATAATTTTCGTTAACTTGTTTAATTGGGTATTCGTTTTTCAGGTACGTGTAACATTTTTATTATTTTTAATTGACAATATTGTTCTCATTAGCTTACAAATAAACAACTAAAATAATGAATTATACGGCTTAAAATAACACTTCTTTTCATTCTTAATTTAATATGTACGAAAATAAATTAAAACATTGCTTGAATTATTAAATCTATTATTATTCAGCTATTATTACCTAACTTTTAAAGTTACATGCTCTGAGAGGAAGAATTTTAATTATTACAGATTCTGTACGTCCTAATGACACATGAATATTGTTTTCAATCTCCCAACAGTATTATTTGTTTCAATCGATATATGGAAATATGTAATACAAAAATCGACTTGTTCCTATGTTTCTTCCTTTGGAAATCCTAACTTAATAAAGTAAAAGTATTATTAAAAAATAGAGCACTTTCTATCTAATTTCATGATTTTTCCAATTTGTTAGTGAAATAATTGGGAAATATAAATTAATTAGGCAGCTAAATAGCCATCATATTAAAATATTATAATTTTTAATTGTCTATTGCTGCAAACGGAGAGAGAGTTTATTTGCCAAGGCACCGACCCCGCGGCCCTACCACCCCCAGACGGGGGGAAACGGAATCCGCACTGGGGCGCGGGGGCCGGGCCCTGCGAGGCAGGCGACGCGTGTGTTTTGGCAGCATTCTCCGTTTTCCGCCCGGATCGTTCGGTCACATAAGTCACGTGTTTTAGCGGAACCGTGCAGTAATTTAGATAAAGCAATGTTTAGTACCGCAGTAATATGTGCTTATGTTTGTATTGATTTTCAATAAGCGTTTTTTTACGAAATAAATATGCATGGTGTATCGGTTGGGTGGGAGTGACGATTAAAAAAGGACGAAATATAACCACCGCCTATCTGAAAATAATATAGCATTTCTTTGAAACGGATCGGTCATTACTATCGAAATATCCCGAACGAGACCTCGTTTTTTTTTGCGAAAGCGTTTCAGAGAGCTTAGTGCGGACGAGCTCTCACTCGACCTCTTTCCCGAGCGATCGGAGAGCTTAAACTGCGCCCTCGCCCCAGGCGGTGGAAGATGGGGAAATTAAAAGTTGTGTAGATACCGCGAACACGCCATTAGCGGAGCCGATCTGATCGCTAGCGGCGGTGGGGGCGGCGCGGGCGGAGGGTGAGGGGGGAGCCCGCGGCGCGTGCAATTCCGGAATTAAGCGGTCTCCGCGCGTATTTAAGGAGAAAAGTTCGCCCAAGATTCGGGGATTCGCTTGCTCCGCCCGAGGCGATAGGCGCCCGGAAGCAGGTCCGGGCGATGTGGGTTCGGGGGAGGGGGGCAGTAGATAAGGCGCGTGCGAGCTACTCGGGATACGTGCGCAGCGGGTGGGGGGTGGGGGGAAATTTGAGCAGAGCATTGATTGTTTAGGAGTAGGACAAAAATAGCGAAAATGTTGCTGTACGAAAGGTCGTCAACTGAACCAAGACATCGGATGCTCACTACAAATACAATTAGAATTTTTAATTTCGATCTGAAAGGAAGGAAAAACCCTAAACGTACGGCATCAAGGTTGAAATTACGTTTACTTTTCTGATTTAATATTAATTGTGCGATTCGTATGTATATCTGACATAGACCTTTCAAAAGGTTAATAAGTGGAGCCCAGTGTGTCAATTCGATTACGAAAACAACTAGAATCAAGTGCAGTTAATATGCAGTTTTTTCTGAATATAAAACAAAAAATAAAGTAATTTTCTCCTGAGATTAAATAGTAAAGATGTTACGTCTATTAGGCACTTGTTAGAGAATTTACTTTCCATATAGATATCGTTTGGAAAACCTAAAATGCAATAAAAATCCAAAATTTACATTTGTTTGTATTAAAACATAATAAACGACCTTTTTCTTTACCAGATATTGTTCATAATTACATAGCATACTTTTCGACATACTTGCCGTTTATGGTTCGAATTTTTGCTTCATCACACATTCAGTCAATCGCGGCGAGAGAATCGTGGAGTGGTAGTGGTTAAGTTCAGAACCCCCCGCCGTGGGTTGTGAACTTAACCACTACCACTCCCACAAGTATTTTTTCCCACAAATGTCAAATAGTCACAATAAAGTTGTTTCCCTAAGTTTACTTTCAGCCTCTTATAAATTTATAATGCGTAAGCAAAAAATGCGTATGCAACTCGTGTATAATGTTGCTTTAATGCATTTGTACATATTTGTAATCCACTCTTAACGTTTCTCGTTTTGAACATGTAGTCACGTAATAAAGCTTAATATTGTAAACTAGCTGCATACTTAATATGCTTTTATTTCATCTTATTCGTCACAAACTCGTTTTAAGTACGGTAAGGCCTATTTTTACACTGCATAGAATTGGTCATTATTTATAACATATATTTCTAATATCAATATTATTATTTGTACAAATAATGCTACGGTTATCATAATACTGTACTTTATTTATCAGTCAATACAATCATTACTTTTTTTCACTTGCAAATAACTATGAATCCTGAGTATATTGACAGTTTCACCTTAGGATGATTCAACCTGTAAAGTTAAGCCTTGTATCAACACCCTTAAAAAGCAGAAATGCCGAGCAAGAAGATTTTTTTTAAAAGAATACTAATCAATACTATATTATATGTAGTAATATCATTCGTAAAATCCATTTTTAATATTCTTTTTAGGAGATCATTAAGATATTACAGTTTTTGGGTGTACATTACATGAAGTCGCGATGATATTTTCAACATTTGGTGGATAATCGCTCAAAACTTTTTCTTGATATTATTTGCTCAAATAGAAGTAACTGAAACTATGTTTAAGTTTAGATTTTCATTAAAACCTCTGGCATTGAGTAAATAATTTAAAAGATTTAAAAAAACTACAAAAATATTTACATAAAAATACCAGTTGTTTTGTTATAAAGAAGTTTGAGCTTCCCATTCAAAGAAGTCCTTGATTTTTGTTTTCAATGAAAGGTGGTAGAAACAAGAAGTTTTGTCGCTTGCTATTATTAACCGCTTTTATAATATAGAAATAAAATTTCGATATAATCATAAAATCATTGGAATAAACCCTTATCTTTCGTCACGTGTTCATTATTTTATTGTGCGAGTTGTAATCTATCTATTGAAAGCAATCGACTTTCCTCTTCAAAAAAATATATAGATAATGCAGTGAGTTTTCTTAACTTAGAGAAGTGCTTTCAAATACTGTATTTTTGAGTGTTTGTAAACGTAATGTCTCGCTATTGTCTGACGTGTTCTTTCTTAAAAAAATAAATGGTTCTTATTATGTGTAGCAATACATTTTTAAAATACGATAGGCAGAATGATTTCTTTGCTAAATTTCCAAATAGCATACATGTGCAGATCTCTGTAAATATGAAAAATTTCCACTACGTTTTCAGAAAGACGTTGAACCCTGTTCACAGTGAATAGTGATTATATTGTTCGGAAATGTGTAAAGTTTCCTTATTCTATTAGCCTTCGCCTGTTAAAACTGAGCGACACTAAAACATGTTGTGGGTGGAGTATATTTTCCTTACAGTGAAAATGTAGAACTTTTATCTCTCTTCGACCGGGAGAGGTGGTTCAGGGCATCAACTGACTACAGTGCCACTGCAGTGTGACTGCAGTGCCTCTGATTGGGAGATCCTAGGCTCGAATCTGGGTGGCAGGACTTTGGACACTAGTTAGATAGCTAGCTGGAATTCAGTCCCTGTCTGGAGGTACATTTTAGCGGTGGGGTGCTCTCATCGGTAGTTTTCCGTGGTTTCTCCGATCAATACAAGGTGAATGCCGGAGCAGTACCCTAACAAACGGGCCCCGGAACGGGCACGCGATCTTACCTTTCTCTGCCTTGTCCTGTATTCACTCACCCCTCGCTTACACACATAATAACATGCATTATACTACCACACATGCCGGAGACCAGTCTGGAGCTTAGAGATTGTCCCTACTGAGGCGGTACCCGGCTTGTGGGAGATACTTGATGGAGAAAAATATTTTGGAGTTGAATCACTATGATATTTTTGCAGATTTTGTTAATATCAAACTAATATTATTGATAGATGTTTCCTACGTTTCATTTTAAAAATATGTAATTGTAAGGATTTCATATATTTAGAGACAGAAAAACAGATAAAATCTGCATATAATGTACAATTAATATAATGTATTAAAAGTATTTGGTATCATTCCAGATAATGGTAAAAAACGTATATTATTTAAAAGATTTTTGTCTCAGAATGATAAACAATTTTATCAAGTATCACGCTTTTCTAAACGTACAAGATTACTAACAAAATAGGCCATTTTGTCTTCCTCAGAAAGCAATAACGGCAAACGCAGTTCACGAGGGAAATATTTTAAAGATTCGTTGAGCTACTCGGCAGCAACGAGACGAGATTCTCGAAGTCGAATTTTTTGCCGGGAAGGGCAGAGCAGGGCACGGCAGGGAGGCGCAGGACGGCACAGGACGGCGGCGTCCCTAGACGCCACTGAGGCGGCGAGGAAGGGGGTGTAATTATTTGAGTCGGACGAGCGAGTGGGAAGCTTCTCGCGAACGTGTTTTTGCGAGGCGGTGCCGGGCGGAGGGGGGGGGGGCAAGGCGAACCGGTTTTTCCGCCTTTCCGCGGAGAGCGGCGCCGTATCCGCGGGGACGTCTCTGCTTTTAATGAGTCGTCGTCGACCTGTTGAGTGGGAGCGGCCCCAACACGGTCACGCCATTAGCGCGGCGAAAAGTGGATTCATTTCCACCGCGGGTCCGAGCGCCAGAGACGGCAAGACGGCCGCCCACGCTCACGCCCACGGCTCTAATGGCGACGGGCAGGCGCCTAAGACACCTGCGCGCCCTCCGATCACGCCTCGGGGCCTCTCGTTAGCCGCCAAGGGAGCGCTGAGGATGCCTTGTTGAGGGGATGTGGGAAGAACTGAATGTGGACAGTTGTCGTGGTATTTTTAACCTTCTGGTGGTGTCATCTCCCTTATCGTTAGTATTTATTTCTGTAAAGCTTCTGGATGATTCTCTGAAGAATGTCTGCTGTGTCTAATATTTCTTTGTGTTTATTATATTCGTACTAAAGCCCTGAATTTCGATCTATATTGCCTCCAACCACTACTTCCTCATGATAACCTCAATTCGCAGCTAACCTCCTAAAATATATATTCTAGATGAATTGAAAAGTCTGGAATGAGATTCTTGTATGTATTGTGATTTAGTCGTCCATGGTTAAATGTGCGATTATTGGTAGTTGTTGGATAAGCAAAATATTATGGATAAGGCTTGGAAATGTTGAAGAACGTTACTGTCTTGTTTGAATGGCGATCATTTCTGACTTTGGCTAATATTGGTATCCATTGCAGAGCGCTTATTTAACTATTAACTATTTAACTATTTAATTATTAGTTACATTAATATTTTTTAAAAAATCGTTAAAACCTTTAAATGCAATCAAAATCTAACTTCAGATCCCTCTCCGTAGTAATGTACTGGTTTTTCGAATCCTTGACATTGCTAAGATTAATAATAGAATATAAGAATATAAAATCCTTAGCAACAGTACATAGAATATAAAATCCTTGGCAACTTTAATTACAATTTTGCGAAAGAAAATTCTGCTACGTGCTCCGTCGTTTAAAAGCATTCCCACTTCACCTGAGATTCCATTTGTACATTCGAAACCGCCGTGACGGCAAACTGCTGCCGTGAGTGTTGCGTGAAACAGCTCTCGGAATGTTCTCCACCATTATTTTCAGAAAGCGTTTCTGGGAGGTGGCCTGTTGCGGCGTGCGTGGAAAAGCTTCCCTTAGTGCGAGCTGAAAAGCAGCGGAGAACGGCGAGAACGCCTTCGCCCTTTATTATTCAAATGTTTGATCGGTGTATCCGCTCCAGTTGAACAGGAAGCTCCGGTTTCCTGATTGTGAAGGACATGTGTTCGTATACTGCAATGTTGGGTTAGATTAGCCACAGGCGTTTAATATGAGAGGTTCGGTAATATCGATATGTTTATAAACAGTTTATATCTACAATAATGCTCATCTATGACTAATATTTACCAACATTTTTAAAAATTTAATTTAATTAATTAATTAATAACAATTTAATAAATTGTTTCAATGATATATCACACGCATTTCTTGGAGAAGTAATACGTTCTTGGTAACCGGTATTACATTAATGGAGAAGTATTTGTGGAAAGACTATGCTAACCTACGCGAACTTCCCATCCTTTATTCAGTGTAATCAAGATCGCTCATGTTTCAAATTCGTGATTGTTTGTGAGAATTTTAACCGTTGAAGGGATAAACTAATACGAATTTTGCATTGTGATATCCATGAGTAATGAAAATTTTATCGTGTGAGAGCCGTTTTTACGAGAGTCGATATGAAATTTGTGCTGTACGATCAACTGGGAGTAGAAAGGAATGACAATATTTTGAGATACATACTTCCACAATTTGTGCTGCTTTGTTTCAAGACTGAACAAATTGCTACGATTCGAAGCCCTCACGTTTCGCAATCTCTGCTGATGGTCATCGATTGATGAAGAGCCTTTAATAGCTGAGCAGAATATCGGAGGCGTACTTTCAGAAGTGCTCACCTTAATTCGCTAACATTATTCAGGTCAATATTCTTATTAGAAGAAAAAGAAAATGTAAAATTAATAGACATTACACTCATTTTCACTTGGAAGAATTGAGCGAGAATTTCTCGTAGAAATGTTTGATCATAATGCGAAACATTCAGAATAGAGGAAATAATGACACTTTAAAGAACATTTAGCCACTTAAAAATATGAAATAATATATTTGACCAACGAAAAGACCGAAGAGTATGAAGAGGTCTGAATTATAGGAATTAAGGAATCAATGAAACTATCTGAAACTCCAATCTTAAATCTGAATTCCCTGTATATAAGTATGTAATATTAACGCAGTTTACCTTTAACATTTACATCAATTTAACACAACAATCGTTTTCATCGTGATGAAAAATAATACCCCATTCCATGAAAAAAAATTTCAAATTTAAATATGCATGTTCTCGTTATTGCTCACAAATATTTTTTGCAGCTAGAAAAACAATATTTTGCATTTTTGGAGCAAATTAAATAAATATGAAATATTCATGATTCAATGCCAAAAATGAATTAATTGAATTAATGATGAATTGAATTAAATGAATTAATTATTTGCATCTATTTTCTTATCAATTCACACGCGAGTTAAATATTCATATATTACAGACACTCTAAAAACAATATTGTGACATTATATTTATTCTTGAATAAAAGTTCGTGAATTTAAAATATTTTACTCATAAAAAATACAAAAAAAGATCATCCTCGATTGCGGCCTCTCTCTTCTGTACTCCACCATCTATTAGGCCACTGACCTGCTCCGGCTTCGGGAAAAAGATTTGTATAACCTAGATGGTGGTTACTGCCACGATGATTACGGTATTTAACGAGTACAGCGTGGTCCTAGTCATTAGAAATTATAATAATAAATTAAAATAATAATGTAAAAATATTTAAATAATACCACTGTCTTAAATTGAAGGACATGTCATTTATAATATGTAAAACTTTATCATTTTCACGCCAAAACATACTAGAAATACATTACAAAAGTAAAGAAAATAAGGAGTTGCTTCTGTAATAAAAATATTGCGTGTTTCTTACTATTAAAACAGTAGCAATTTCAATTAACAAATCAATAAATTACCTTCGTTATAAATATACTCCATGATTATTGAATATAGGTTCCCCCTATTTTACATAAAAATTCTTACGAAATATAACTTAACTGATATTGATTTAAGTTAAATTAACAATTTTTCAATTTTAACAAATTCTCAATTTACTCAGATAACCATTCTCACTTTATAGTAAGCTGAACATTTTCCCTTTACATTTTCTGATTTTAAAAGTTTTCTGTATTCTCTCTCAAAAGCAGCACTGTTTTATCATGCGATCAAAACACACAGTAATATTCTTGAGATGCCCTTGAATTAGACAATTTTGAACATTACTTGGCGCAGCTACGCTCGCGGTTATGATATCGTTAAATTCTACAAGTGAACTACCTACACTCAAAATTTGAGAAGTTAAACCATTCACGATAATAAAACAAACCAATCTTTACAGCTATTGTAATTCTTCGCACGTGGTCTCGCCGCGGATTTCTTACGTCTACTAGCCTTTTGGCAGAAAGTGGACTTTTACTCCAGTAAGGTGGCTTGCTCGTCCAAAGGTCCCTTTTCGTCCCCTCGTATCTCCCACGACTATAGCCACTCTCACTCGTCCTTCCATTCTCAAGAGCCTCCGTTCTTCTCTTTCATTTTCGTGTTATTTCCAGATAATTTCCAGTTCAATGCGTAATGTACATGTTTTCTAAAATAGTTTTGTTTGTACTCCAGAAGACATTCCACCATAAAAGGCATAAAATATGCCATAAAACCTGAAAGAAAATACTTTTCGATTACCATGTCCTCACAACATAATGTGTAGGCAGCACATACTCGTATAGCATCTGTTCCTTTTTTTAAAAATCTCCACCTACTTATTTAAATTATTTTCACGTTATGAGATGTGACAAGGTCGTATATTTTGTGGGTTCCTAATACCGCCTCTTGTTTCTGTATGCAGTAAATAAATTAACGCATTGCATTGTCATAATCCATTTTGTGCAGGTCTTTAATACCAAAAATTTGATTTACAAAAAACCTCTGTCCGTTTATTTGTGATCAAAACAAGCGGATATGCCCCAGATAGGGTTAGAGTTGAATGACTTTTGTCAGTTGAAAATTATATTGTTTCTATCTAATTTACTTTCTCGCCATTTCATCATATTCGTCTCCTCGACCTTTACGTCTGCGTGACGTGTCTTTGCTTCCAACATAGCGTGATGTTGCTTTCATACAAACATCGCTTTTTTGCTCGCGGCGCGTTCAATTAATTCATTGGCCGAAGCGACAGCGTCCATGGGCTGTCGGCGCCTGCGGCACGCAACCCGCGACGCAGCGCGGTTCGGCGGGTGGAGGGTAGGCGGCATGCAGCTGCGTGGCTGTTTGTTTTGTTAATGAATGGTCGCGCTGGTCCTTGTTCCTTGCCGCCCGGCCGCGTCTCTTGCGCGCAGCTCCCGCGCCGGCGCAGAGTGGTGCCTCGCTCGCTTTGGACGAAATGTATGAATGGAGCGTTCTGCTCGGTGTGTTGGCAGAGTTAATATACATTTTCAAAATGTTGCGGTTTCTATATGTTGTGTTGGGTTGATAATATTTGTGTTAAACAGTCATATGAAAACAGTTTGATGTTTCAAGCTTCCTTTGGTGTGATCATGATATATACATAATACTGACTCATTCGAATAAACAAAGCTTGATGAATATGCATTTATGAAGAATAGAGCTCATAGTGCCAACTTGTACTTTGATCATGCAATGTATGGAAATACATCAATCGGGTTAAAATTAGCCTTTATTTTCTAGACAGAAATATTGAATTTTGGGAAACAGATTTGTATCTTGAGGATGGGAATAATTATTTCAGAAACGTCATTTTAAAACTTATCTGTTTTATACACTTTATAAATTGGATTAATATTTTATTATTGTTAATTTGTTATAAATAAGCTTAAATTTGTGTGTCTATATAATAAAGACTAAGTTTAACCGGATGAAATTGTTACATCTACAGACGGAAAGAGAAATAAACTAATATGAAAACTGAAATACTTTCATTTTCAAGAGGTCATTAAGTGGAATTTGTTTTCATCATTTGATAGTTTCATTAAATAATGCACAATATTGTTTTTTTAATCAGAATACAATTTTTTAAACTTGTTAGTGTGATCTTACCCTTGTTTATCGCTTAAGATACAGACTGTTGCTAGCTGAAAACATAAAGAAGGCAAAAAACGAGTGTAAGAACTAGATGGCTGATTTAAAAGCCAAATATATGTGTACATAATGAGCAAAAATGAAGCAAAACCATTTCACGGAAAATCTTGATTTTTCGTTTACAAGAAATCACAATTCACCTCATGATCTTGTGTATTCAACTGTAGCTCAATTAAAGGAAAATGGCGTCGATTGTTGGAGGTTATCATGGTGTAAGTCATGAGCACCGATGAGGGGTTTAAACTTGGCCCAAGACGAAAGATGACTTAGACACAAAAACCCACGAAACATTGAGTCGCAATTGCTAGAAATTAAAGACAACTTCAGTACTATTTGGTCAATCTGAGCAGGAAAAAGCGCCACATCCAAAACTGGACACGTGCTGCACACTTCTAGAGGGGAACGCAACAAAGACCGTGCTTGTTCAGTAATCATTCCACCGGCTTAAAAATTACGAGTAAATAGAAATTTTTTGTTGTCACTAAAGCATCCAAAAACACTTTACACTATTAAAGAAAATCGTGATCAATAGCACACGATTTTATTTTCCTGATTCTAATAGTCTGAATAACCATTTAACACACTGATCTGAACGTTTTAGAACATACGTTTTAGTATATCAATTACAAATACTTTAAATATTTCAATTGCATTTCGTGGTGTTACAAATTAATGTAGCTTTGAATGAATGCTGTGGGAATAATTTGAGTACCTTCTTACGATTCTCTGGTTGAATAATTAAAAAAATATATTAATATAACTGCGCTCTCTTGTTAATGCATATCTACAAGCTGCAGAAAAGGATGAAAAAATTGGATCTCTCTCTTTCCCTACAACGAAACTAATTTACATTGCCCGCACCCTAATTTGTTTTCGTAATAAAAACATCACGCGGGAGCTTGGAAGTAGAACGTGCAGGAGACACAGTAACTTCGCGTTGTCCCGGAAAGAGAAATGAAAACAGAAACTGCGTTTTCATTTCATTTTTAATTTGTTTTATTTCAGCGCACGCTTTCTACAGTTTTATAGTCTTATGACAAGGATAATCTAACACCTACGCGTATATAGAATTTGATGCAAGACGTCCTTTAAAAACTAAAAATTAAGATAATTTAGCAAATAGAAGCTATGTATTTTACCCAAATTTTTTCCAGGATGATTTAATATAGGTTTATGTCTAATGTCAGTAAACGAAAGCTGATAGTGGAAATGGTATAATTAGATCGAGATAATATAGCAACATAAGCTAGATATTGTGTATTAATGCATTTTATTCCTCTGCCGTAGTACATATAATTTAATGTTTCAAATTGTATTTTTTCATAGGTAGCGCCTCATATGATATTCAACGGAAAAGCTAATAAACAGAAACATTAATGTTCCATATTTTGTACCGGCAATTCATCTCAGTACAGAATTTTTCAAAAATAATATCAAAAGATGTAAAAATTACTTCACTGTCATGTTTTTCTCCAGTTTTCAGAGTGAAGCTCAACTAAACGATGCAACATCGATATGGTTTTAAATTCTGAAAAATATAGTTATATTTAGTGGTTCTGTATATTATTTTTACTAATACAATATGAAGGACAGATTATAATATTTTTATGTATTTAGTTTGACGGAAATTTTTAATAGAAAAATATTAGAGTAATTTAGAAAAAAATATGCATGTGTCTAAGATGCAAGAAAATAATATAAAAATTAGTATGATAGATACTGTGTATTAATGCATTTTATTTCTGTACCGAAGTACATACAATTTAATGTTTTTAATTGTATTTTTTCATAGGTAGTGACTCATATGAAATTTGAAACGTAACAATTATTTACGTTTTTAATAATTTATTTACTAAAACTGCTCTTTTGTATATTCATTATTTTTTATCTTAAGATAAAAAATTAAGACTATAATTTAAAAATTAAAGTACAATAAAAATACGTAAAATATACAAAGTCACTTGTTATGTATCAGTTCAAAAACCAGCTTAATTTTTATTTTATACATAACCAGAAGTGAAACACTTTTTACTGTCTCGCCTTACTAAGTTCTTCGTAAGAAGAGAGAGATATGTAATCGTGAGCCAGAAAACGGCGAATTTTCGGCAGCAAAATTTTTATTGCAGGGCTCTCGTAACGAAAAAGAGGATATCTCTATTTTTTAAAAGTAGATATTCAATAAGTTTCACTAGCACACGATACTAGTGAGAAGATCATAAATGAGAATAATTTGCATTTAAAAGTAAAATATGGTATGTTTAAAATGAGTTCACATTAGAAAGAAACGTATAAGAAATAAGATTAAGAGTTGATTCTTGACAGAAAAACGTGCAGACTCTACGAACAGGACTTCTGAAAATAGAACACGACTGAAGAAGAAGGTACTAAAATTTTCTCCTTAACTCCGAATCACAAGGGCTTTAAAATTTACAATCCTTCTGCAAGAACAATTAGCTTAAACATACCCAAGGGGCATCATAAAGCAGCTGTGCTCAGAGATCTTTGATTAATGACCAAGGAAATAAAGGAGCAGTTTCCTCTGTGGAACAAAGCTCTCCCGTATTTTTGTAAAGATTTATTCAGTATATTCTGAATCAATCTTTCTCCGACGAAAAGTTTTCTTTTTATAAGAACAGTGGTATTGCATTGGATTTACATATTTTTTGTCTTGAGCTTTGGCAGATGTTGAATACTCTTTTTGATCATAAGTATTATTGTTATTTAAAAACACTGTGTTAGATTCTACTTGTATTTTGTATCGGAAATGGTTAAGTATTAATGTCACAAATAATGTTATTGCAAGTGTCGAAGGCGCAATTGTGTGGGATTTAAGGTCCTAATTTTATCGTTTTCGTTCCATCGTCTCATGTATTCATTTATCTGAAGTATATACGCAAGCTCTGCTCTGCTCTAATAAGGTCTGAATTTATCAAGGGGATGTAGTGCCAAGAGATGTTGCAGCTGATTCTAAGAGGGAAATTGTCGGGAAAGCAATAACACGCGGAATGAACTTAATCAGAGAATTTAAATTACAGAATATTTGAAAATCATCATATTTACAAAATGTAAAATGTCTCTTCTTTGCATGAGAATACGCTTTTGCACTTTGTATTTTGTTTACTTGTACCCAGTTCTCTAAAACGTTGAACCACTGTTCATCAGCGTATTTGTTACTAGACAACGCATTGTTATGACTTATGTCGGCAATGTTCATCATTTAAACTTGCACGATTGTCGGGCAATTTTTCACCTACAACTGTTAGCGGGGTCTTTCCGCGTAGTGTTCGCGCTTTAACTTCAACATCCACACTACTCCCCATCTGATCATCTGCTGTGGCGACGACCAAATCGTGGCGGAGGCCTTGGCGACACTGCTGCTGATGGCCTCAGCGTCGAAGGACTCGTAGAGGCAAATTATTTCCTACCCCAGTGTAATTGAATATCTACTAAATATCTCGGTGTCATAGAACATTTTCTAGTTAATTAGAAATTGATGCACTTTCAGAGCTTTACGTATTTTATTGTAGTTTGTTGTGTCAGTAATGGGAAAAAAATATAATATAATTGAATTAGATATCTATGACGTATGTGGTGTAAGGTAACTCTAAGTAATAATATTTTTATAAATGAGTTCATGATTTTAGGTTCATTAAACATGAAATTGCTCTCTTTAATATTAGTTTTTTTCAAAAGTATTAGAAACAAAGTTTCAAAAAAATATTTCTTGAAATATCGAGATCAATGACTTCATAAACTCATTTTATATTCCTTTTTGTTTCAGGTGAGTTTCATACTGTAGTCGCTGCAAAGTAATTCAAGGCCAGGTTGTGGTAAGTGTCGTAGCTTTACGATCAACGTCATATCTGTGACACCTCATTTATCGACCAATCAAAACTCCACCCAGTTCAAACGTTGCTCATGGAAACGCTCCCGTCTTAACCGCAACTCTCGTCCTGGCAGGACACAGTGGGACACAACCACGTTTTAAATTCTACATTCTCGTGCGTTATTTTGGCTCTTACCGTGTCCATGAGCAACAACAACTGTTTTGAGAGCACCCTTTTACGCTCGTAGTCTTTACTGTGATTTTAATAATTCCTAAGACAATATAATAAAAAGCTTATGCATAAAAATGTTAGGTAGTCCTAAATTACTGTTTACTGTTTACGGTACTTCCGAATTACTGTTTTAAAATATATTATTTATCATTGAATATGGTCAAATTTGTAACATAAAATGTTCATAATTCTCATTATACGAGACTATCAAAACATGCGAGACGCAACATAACAATTCGAAGTTAAATAATTTCAATGGCAAAACTTTACAGAATTTTGGAACCAATTCATCCGCACATCCTAGGCGAATGTTTTATCAAAGGTTAAGAACTTGTGACATTTTCAAGTGACACGGTTTGATGAATTTTAAATGCATTTTAGAGAAAAATACCCAACAATTTAGTATTTTACAGTAATGTTAGTAAAATCCCACCTACGCACATCCGGCAAAAAAGAGATAAAACAAATTTTTATCTTTTAATTAAGATATTAATACCAATTACTCTGTTATTCTGCGGAGGAAAACTCTTTTTATAATGTTAAGGATTTCACCCGCGCAAACTCCTACGCAAAGTACTGCAATTTTATATAAATTCTAATATTATTAATTATTGTATTGTGTTATAATGTTTGATGGTCATATATTTTAAAACGATTTGACGGATATCGTCAATACAATTTGCCATACTAATGTATAAAAACCATTTTTAAAGCGTTGTCGAATAAATATTTACAAATTTAATATGGTAAGACACTTTATTACAATATTATGTTTGAGAATTTAAGCACAGTGATGAGATGTTACAATACGAATATCAAAACATCAAATTTGCACAAAGTTTTATTCACTTTGTACAAAATAAATGTATGTAAATATTATTTTAAAATAATATTACATTTGTTTGTTTATATGGAGAATGGTATCTCTGACGTTGATAATTGGAGGTCACGTTATTACAACAATGTCGTAATAATACTTCAAAAGTGACGTTGATAGCACTAGAAGACCATGGTTTATTAGCACACATTTGTTCTACTCGTAAAAATTTTTATCATGACACGTATCTCATTTTCATATCTTTTGTCATTATATAACTTATTTTGAAACTGATCTCAACTTCGTTTAATGTTACTCTTAAATAACCAATGTGGATAAACTTGTATATAGTAGATCGCCAATTATTCGAATTAATTAGAACTGGACCTCATACAGATAACCAAATATTCGTATAATTAGTTAAATCACAAACATATACTTCTTAAAAAAGCTATACTTTCTGCATCGAGACAAGTGTCATATTAATTTAATGACAAACATAGCAGAGTCCGTGTTGTTAGGTGGAAAATTTGTCTTGTAATACATTCACCACAGATTCAATTTAGATGTGTTAAGAAACGTATGGTGTAATGTATAACGTGGAACATTAACAACTCGTTTAAATAAGGTAATCTTAGTCATCCAAATATATTTTTCCTCAATTGGAATCCCGATAGTTGGAGCTGGGAGAATTGGACTGCATTGTATTTCAATATTTCGTTTTGTCTTCGTCGCCAAGCCGTGCGACATGCGCCACACTGCGCCCCGCGTGAGTCGCGCGCGGTCGTGCTTCCGCGAGCGCACTTTACGGCCGAGAAACAGCGCAGTCCCGAGGCGCCCGGTTCGAATCTCGCCCGCGCCCGTATCTCGGGCGACCCACCTCCGCCGCGGCCCCCCCACGCAACCGCGGCGACTGCCAATCTCGCAGCGATACATATTTCATGCGCGCGACGCGACGCGAACGCGGCACGGCGCGGCGAGGCGCGGCGCGGCGCTCTCGAAGTTTCCGCCCCTCCCACGACCCCGCACTCTCCGGTTGCCTCAAAACGCGGCCACCCTACGCCGCTAGCGTGGTGGGTTTGGTGGCAGCTAGGTGCTGCGGAGTTTCTTATCCACTAACGCATTTCAAAATAGAGCGACGTAATACGATTCAAATCTATCACTGTCCCTATTCATTTATCTAGCACCTCTCCGACCTCACCCAATAAAAAGCCTAAATTAACAACAGTCGCTTAAAAAATATAAGTTGAGCCGAAAATATCAATGCGGCAACATACATTTTTACATCCATACATCCTTACAATTAATTTACTAAATTTCCTACCTTATAACGGTTATTTTTTTAAATTTTTTAAACTTTTCCAGATCAAATGTCCCGTTTCCCCAGTTTTCCAGAACCCCACTTTCCCAACCGGAATGCCTTCGCGGGCTCCGGTCTCTGAATGGCCGCCCTCTCAGCCCACCACTCGCCCCCCTCGCGACCCATATCTCGTGCGCCCGTGACGACGTGCAGTTCGGCGCACCTGCCGCCCCCCGCTTCCGAATGTGAGGTTATGCTTTTCATCTGCCCCCTGAAAGTTGAGCGTTTTAGCGGGACTGCTTGCTCGTCTCTTTTATTTCGTAACGCTGCGATGTCGAGTAAACTATTGTTCATTGCTTCTTTTTTGATTTTTTTTTTCATTGTTCGAGGTTTCTGTCTTTGTCTTCTCTTCTTGAAATACCTCTCTTGTCTTCCACCTTCATCTATGTTCTAATAATTTTCAAATATATGGAATTGGCAGTATTCAGTCTATGAAAATATTATTTCTCTTCTAACAAGCTCAAATATTATTTCTCTAGCAAACTTTGAAGATTTTCCTCCGTCATTTAATATTGTTTGTGTATTGTATAAACAGAGAAGAGAGATGTTACCATAATATATTTTCAAATTATTATAATTTTATATTTAACTGAGTTAATATATATTTTTCCTCCTACATACTTAATTTCATGTTTTGGAGTATTACATCCAAATGCAATTACTCTTATTCGCTTGCCTATCATCATTCTTTCTTTTAAAATATTATTTACAACTTCTCATTCTCCACACCTACAATACCGCGTTAATCTTTATGTTCTTTTATATTCTAGCATTCCTTCTATCCGCTTTCACCTTGACTAACCATATTGTTAAAAAATATTCACAGTTTATGTCTCTTCATCTCCTTCTCTCTTTCTCTTCCTCTCTCTCTGGTTTATCGATCACTCTTTCGGAACCGGTTCCTCTTTCTCTGACTTGGTAGGTTGTGAATCTCTCTCTCTCTCTCTCTCTCTCTCTCTCTCTCTCCTCTCTCTCTCTCTCTCTCTCTCTCACACACACACACACACACACACACACACACACACACACACACACACACACTTACTCTCTCAAACGTCTGTCTAAAGACGCATTATATTCCACCTGCGCATCTCCCAACAACTGTCGTATTCACGCTCGCAAACAGGCTACTCCTGCGCCTATAACCCGCAATTCTTATATCGCCCTTCTCCACGCACGCAATCCTCCTTCGACGCCACTCGCCCGCTGCCACCGCCCCCACACGCCACGCTCGCGTTCCCGTTACCCGGGATTGAATATATAAAGGAGCGTAGCTCGTAAAATTACATAGATCATTCTGGAAAATATAATAAAACGTGGATCCGGCCGCAAGCGTCCTGCCGCGGACCACCCCTCTCCCCCAAATATATATCTAAATACGGCGTCTGCGAGTGATTTACGGCGCAGGAACGAATCCAAGTTGCGGAGTGGATTCGATTCGCCGTTCGCCGGGGAGCTCGAAATATCGTGTTTACGCTTCGGTGTCGGGAACGCGACAGCTTTGCAGTTCCTTTTTCCAGCCGCGCTTCTCGCTTCTCACCGCCGCCGCCGCCGGCAGCGCTCCTCGCGGACAGTGCCTCGCACGCCCATTCTACAGCGGGAGGCAAACTAACCTCGACACTTCTATCAGTGCGACTAAATATGAAGAGAAGATATTTTGATACCAAAACATCCCTACAGAGGATGTTAGAATCAATGTTACAAACGTCAAAGGAAATCTAGAGGGGTCGAAGATAACTTGTTTCAATGTGGTGGGAAATTTGCATAACTAAGCTGCGCATATGACATTTGCCCAACACAGTTTGCAGGGACAAGAAAGAAACCTAATGACCATATTATTCGCAGATGCCCTACTTATAAAAGTAAATTATGAATATAGCTTCCAGAAAGCACTGTTTGAATTTAAAAAATGTAACTGAAATGTACATTATCTGCATATCCTATACAAAAACAAAACGAAAGGCCTTGGACAGGATTATATTCAATTTAGTTGTATACATTTCACCTATTAAGCAAGTTTCAAGTTTCAATTTCTTGGGATACAAAATGTGATACAGAGGGAAAATAGATATACAAGGGAAAAATGAACGACTAAATTGTATGAACTGAACAATCCTGAAAACTCTGAAAAAGAACGTCATAAAAGAAACTATGATTAAATTGTATAAGGTATTAAGTCTCCCAAGATCTTTATATAGGAGTGAAAATTAGGCTATGACCAAAAAAGGCAGCACAAGACTACACAGCGCCGATATGAGTTTTCTGAGATCAGTATCTGGTTATAAGCTGATGGAGAAAAAATAAATTTTGAAATTTGTATGGAACTTGGGGTATGTAATCTTCAAGAGAAAATCAATTACTAACAAAATTCCTGAACACAGCACATTGAAAGGATGAAGACAACCGCCTGCCGAAAATAACTATATAGTACCGTCCATAAGGGAGAAGAAATCCTGACCAGCTGAATAAGAAAGATGGAGGTGATCAGATTGAACGGAGGTGTAGCAGGCAATTCCTGTATAACTGAATTGAATTAATGCCTTATTTTACGTCGCGAGAGTCGGCCCACCAGACACACTCTTTCGCCTCCCAACGCAAATGTTGCTACTCTCCTTTCACCCTCTAGCGGAGAAAGATCGTATCACTTGGGTGACGAAACAGGCGATTTGAATTCAACTCAGAGGCTCCATTTAGGCTTGAGGATCTTTTACATGCAGTAAACTCTCCAACATGGGACAGCCGGCTCTACTTCCCCTCAGAAGGAAGGCGTACAAAGGGTTTTTCGCCCTTAAAAATACACGATTTGATCAGTTTTCAACCCCCCAACTGGCGCAGCACGGTAAAGTTACGTTGAGATTTTAGAGTGCCAACAAACTCTTAGTGGGATAATTAGTGGTGCTTCGGAATGGCACAATGTTTCCCATATTATGTTTCTATTTCCTTTGGTGTCGGCTAGCTATTCAAACATACTCTTACCTGCTGCCACCTATCGCCGTCTAAAGTTCATCAAATGCTTACTTTTTCGGTTTCCTAATAGTATAACAAAATTATTATTTTAAGAATATTAAAGAACAGTAAAACCTCGTCGTAAATAGCAATATCCATTGAAAAATTTGGAGTTTTTTTAAGAAAATGGCGCTTAAGCGCTACAATAAATTCGAAATTTAAAGTACTTTTCACAGAAAATGTTTAACTTTTCAAATGATCTCGAAATCGATTTTCTGCAGCCTTACATATTTTTCACTTATACTACGTATATTACTCCGTAAATACGTACGTATAAGGGAAAGTAAAAAGTTAAAGATTTAATTGCACCATGTAATGTACATGGTAAGTGAAAAATTATTCAATTTTTATCATCAGCTTTTGCATCTAAAACAAACATGATTCTGAACAGTAGAATTCATTTGAAAGTGAGACAGACACGTTTTGAGCATGAATAAGAGATATACTGGATACGTGATATATTTATATATTTAAATACAAATAACGTTTCTTTTTCTTCAAATACCCTGGGAAATCTCGTATTACGAAGGTACACATGTAACAATTTTGTAATGTCCCTTTCCATTAGTAGTCAACTCACCCTGAATTGATGTTTCGCAGGATCTACCTGCCCAGTAGCAATGGCAATAGGTAGTTCCTTGACTCTATTATTAAGCATTGACTGCGTCTGTACCATATCGTCGTTTCAGTACATCCACTAAATTTCATGGACGTCGCTTCGAGGAATTTGCTGACTTACTTGTAGTTTAAAGATACGGCATGGAGCGAGGCCAAGCAGGAAGTCTAGTCTGTTCGTAGCACAGAATATTCGGTACGCAAAATCGAACATTAAAAGGGTTAATTGAGGCGTGTATTCTACGCGACGAAAGAAACGTGACAATTTCTGTTGGTAAAGAAAGAAACTAGGTATAGGGTGCTTAATTTATTTATATTATTTTAGATGTAACTAAATTAAACTTTTTCTATTCAATTGAAATCATTTATGTTGAATACGGAAATGATATTTCTTTCTTTTTGTAATGTATCGCAACTCTTTTAGAAATTGGGGCCAAGGTCGTCTGCGACAACTGAATGCGCTCCTCTCGTAATGAACAAGTACACTAAGTTTTAATTGCATTTGACTTCTGAAAATCAGACTTTCGCAGGATGTATTCCATCGCGCTTATATAATGTCAAAACGAGAAGCTTTTGTGCAAAGCTTGAAGCGGCGTGGGGAGGGGGAGCAGAAAAACACTACAGAGTGCTGAAGAATAAATATTACGAATTTATAGGGCAGAGTGATTAAATAAGATCATGATTTGCCCATGAATATACAGTAGAAGAGTAACGGAGTTATTTGCTTCTGAACATTAGGCAAGCCTCTATGCTCAGCTGCTGTGCAGGTCACGTCCTTACGCAGTCAAGGAGAGCTCTTGTACCTGCTGAATAAGTGTGCGTAGGAAATTGTCTAATATTCAGAGACTAATATCACATGTGTATTTCCATTATGTGCAATTTTTCACTATACGATCATCGGCAAAAGGTGATAATTTTCTATCCTTCTACTTGCCCTAAAAGTTATATTCTGAGACCCCTGTATCATACATTTACATTGAGAATAAACTTTTTTGTCGGCGAGAAATAGGTGGGATTCAGTCATGTTACTAACTTTTTGAAGGTGGGAGGCTACGTCATGTTCTTCGACATTTTTGTGTTACATTTGGTTAGTCCGTCTGTGAATATGTTAGTAGCATTTTATAACACGAATTTTTTTAAAGTTAAGATTCATTTCCATGCGTCAGAACTTAAAATGTGACAACGCTTCTTTCTTAAATAAAGGTTAATTTTACAGTCGTTAACTCTTTAATTTGTTTAAATTCAATTTCTATTTGAAATATAAAGCACAAAAGTTTCAAAAGCAATTACATTGATTATTCAACTACAAAAACATGAAACTTCAAGTTTTACAGTACAGAGATTTTCGTACGTGATTTATATACAGAATACATTTGAGAATAGGTCGCCTGTTGATTGTTGTCCTATATTCCCATAAGATGAACAATGGCCGCATTCTCGTGATTACTTGTGCAATTGGTGTATCTAATTGCTAAATTATTTCCTAAATACGCTCATAAACAATAAGACCCTCGCCAATTATAAGCGGCCTGCTGCTATTTCACGTCAGGTCATGCGGCTCTTTCATACAACCACTAAACCAATGAACAGTGTCTGAAATTTTGCTTCTGTGGTTGTGCAACTGACAAACATCGTAACACTATAACACGGAACATTAGATTTCATGTGTTCAAACCCGCAAATTCTGGATCGTAAAATTAAGTATTATCTAAAAAATATTAAATTTTAGAGCATCTAAGTTTGTGTATAAAATTTTCAATAAATCTTAGTATGTGTACGTCTTTTACCAATATTTAGTCTTATAATAGAAATTAAGAGATTTGCAATTGCATTTGATGTTGTTGTTGAGTTATTTTATATAAAAGTAATATTTATTTACCATTGGCTAATTTATCAAGATATTTTTGTATAAAACGTGTGTTATAAGAAAGAAGATAAATAAAGATAACGAATGATAGCATGTTCGAGGGTTACACAAAGATAGTAAAAGTATCACTAAAGCTGTATGTAGTGAGTAATCATAGAATTATATATATATATATATATATATATATATATATATATATATATATATACACACACACTTGGTGCGACGGACCATGAACGGGCTCTGGCCTACCTGGGACGTACCTGCCTCGCAGCCACGAGTTAAGAGGGTACGTGTGGTTAGCACGTCGACATCCCCACCCCTATTACGGTTTTCTGATCTTGAGAAGTGAATTTTCTTATCGTCATACAGCAACATGTAATTGAAAATTGCAAGGAAAGCGCACACTATAATATTGCCTGTCCGGCAATCAAACCCGGGGCCGCGTAGTGGAAAGCGAATCCCAGAATTACGTTTCAAAAATGTTCTCAAGTTAAGATTAATAATGAATCTCATTAAATTTCAGAAACTAACGTCTAAATCCAATTGAACCAAAAACTACATCAGTATAATCATTTTAGTAAATGGTTATTGTTCACATTCCTATGTTGTACAAAAGTGATGTACTTTGTAGTTCTGCTGAAAGCTCCATAATGTCAGAAATGCTGTTTTTTTTTTAAAATTCATTTTTAATTTATTTGAAATTCAACGTGGAATACATTGCAGAATGTTTTTGACGATTTCTAGAATTATGTTGTTGAGATTTAGTCATTACTTTTGTTAACGACCATTTTCTTTCTTATTTACTCGCATGGTTTTATCGGTCTAGTTCACCCACGAAAATTAAAATAAGTTAGTTCCCCTTGTAATAGTATTTAAAAATGAAACATCGATGGTACAAATTTAAAACTGTAATTAATATTTCAATAATAACATTAATCCAGGGAACAGAGTTCTTGGGATATATAGAGTGTTTCTGGCTTTTAATTGTACATTCTCTCACATTGCATTCGCAGTATAGAGAAAGAATTGTAATGCTGCGGGGAAGAAACGGCAGTTGAAGTTTTGACAGAAAATGTTTTGTTTTTCGACAGTTGAAATGTTTTCATACATAAATACAAAATTGTTAATTACAAAATATCGCGAACATGCACAAGTTGCTTCACTGGCTGGTTTTAGTATGTACGTCCACTCGATTACTGACACGAAATATGGTTTTCGCCCAATTCTAAACATGCTGTCCCACCGCTCTGCTCCCGCTGACTAGGCGCTCTGCGCCTTTCTCCTGCTACACCGCCGGCGCTGCTCCCACCCACGCTGCCGGCAACGCGAATTCTCCTGTGTCCACGGAACCAAGTTTCTAGATTCAGCTTTTACGGCCTGCCGGTTTGTTTGAATAAGTTGAAACGGCCTCGCAAGCAAAGCAGGTGGCAGCGAGGTGGTGCGCTAGAACACGATCTCTAGGGCGACGGATGGAAGAAAAAGGTTCCCGTCATTTTACGTTCCTTAGGCTGGGAAGGGATTGAAGTCATTTTGGAAGATATTTCATTCTTACAGCGAAATCATGATAGGTCATTGATACAAACAAATGTAAACTGCTGCAATAGCACATTCATTCTCATAGCGTATTAAACATTGATTGAATGTATGATGTTGGTACAAATATATCACAATTATTTAAAGCATATCTTGTGAATGACTTTGTCCTAGAATGTCAATTTGTTGAAGCACAGTAAATAATATAATATTACCAATATTTTAATCGTATTTTCATGATATAAAGAATGAAATAATTATGATTACAAAACCTTTCTCGCAATACGACACAAGTTATAAAATTCCGATGAAATATTATTTTTGTTCAAAATTGTGTCGCTTAAAACATTGCCAGCAAATTTTTACTTAAGAAGGATTCTGAAGACTCCACGTAGACTGCACACTGCTGACGTTTTATAGCATTCTCCAGTTCTCAAATCATCTAGTGCATTTATTTACAATGGTTACCTAGTAATAGTTATTATATTTTCCTAATGAAACTTACTTTTCCTAAGAATGCAAAATTGTTCATGTATACGTTAAGGTGTCAGCATAGTCAAATTTAAAACACAATTAATGAGAAATAAATTTCATTTTAATTCAATTTTCATTTAATATAAATTCAGATTCAATTCAATTTAAATTCAATTTAAATGAAAGTAATTTGGAAGAAACAGAAGTAATGGAATACCTTCAAGTATGCCCAAATGACCATTTCTATTTGTTGAGTATTCAGACACATCCAGTGACACTTACATACAATTGGCTCAGTTCAAGTAGTTTCGTCTTCTTCGGTTTTAACATAAACATTTGGAATTGTACTGGCAAATTTTAGATCTAAACAATAAAACTGACGAATCATTTCTTTTGCAGTCGTTCTGTAGTCGCCCCATTTAACCAGTGTGCCTAGTAAATCTGCTTTTTTAACGATGAAAATCACTTCGCTGAAATATTTCAGATTGTATACTGTTTTGTTCTCATTGTTAATGGTCCCTGGTATTTAAATATGTTTTATATTACGAAATTACATTTTTATTTTCAAATTTTATTATTATGTTCTCCTTTAATCTTTCTATTCATTACCCTTCTCTCAAAATGTATTACCAATTCATTATACTTTCAACCTACTAAAAAATCGCGCTGACTGCTTATTTGTCCCTCTTTATCGTGAGCATTGCCATCGTCTACTCATATTTTAGTTAAAATTATTTGATGTCAATAATTGACGAACTCCTTTTTGTGATGCAGTATAGATGTGTAATTTTCATCATTTGTAATACATAATAAGAATATTTTGTCACATTTAAATAGTTCTTCATCTAATTAGAAAGAAATACAGAAGCCTGACGCAACTGTTAGTGATAAACAAGTAGAAGGAGAACGCCATGACGCACTATTTCCTTATGCAAACACGTCACAAAGTATTTATGTAAATGGATCCTCGATTCAGCGACTCTTACGTTCGCCTCACAATACCTACTCGAGTAATTACCACTAAATGTGATTCAAACAGCAGCTGCCCTCGAGCATTGGGGTCCGGCGTTCAACCAACGGCTCAAGTTGCGTTGTCGCCGGAGCCAAACGGCCGTGTCTCGCCAGGGGATTGCGGGGCGGGTGAGGGGGGCGGGGTTGGAATGGCCAAGAGTGCCAGAGGATAGGGGAGGGGGTGGAGGAAGGGGGATCCGGAAGTGAGGGTGGAGTACGAAGTGTGGGGAGTGAGAGGGGGTAGAGGCGGAGGGTGCAGAAGAAGTCTCGAGAACTTGTTGCGAAGTGGGTTGTGGAGATGGGGTTGGTGCGGGGTCAAGTAGGGCAATGCAACCCAGACAGACCGCGCCCCCCCCTCCCCTTGGATCTCCGAGAGCCAACAACACTACAGGCGCTGCTTCTTTACCCCGCCAGTACCGTCCCCACTATCCCCACCGCTTCCAACACTTCTAGTTTGCCCTTCTTTCGCATTCATTTCGCCTCTGCCTGCGTCATCAGCACTACCTTACACCATGGTACGCATGTCGCAACTACCGAAGACAGTCACTGCCGCCACCATCGCAACACTGGGTGTCCGCCACCCTGAAATACTCCCGTCTCCTCACTTCCTCCCCTCTACCACTCCGTCACTCCTCGCCTCGTCTCTCCCACTTCGCCGCCGTCCATACTCCACCCTCTTTACATGAGCAGGCATGATACCGCGTGGCGGCGACATGCAATGACGGGTGGGAGCAAGAGAGCTGAGAGGTGAAGCGACTCAGTTCCAAGTGCGAGGATAGGGCAGCGTGAGCAGTAGGGGTGGAGACGCCTGGCGCGTCGGTAGGGAGTGCGAGGCGGTGGCGGTGGCGGTGGCAGGGTGGAGTGGGTGACGACGGAGAGAAGGCGGTGGACGAGCGGAGAGCGCGGGCGGGCTTCTGTAGACGGGCCAAATGATCAGGTAATCTGCATACAATTGCGGGTCGCCCCTCGACGGAGCGGAGAAGAGCAGCGCAGAGCAGAGCGGAACAGTGGGGTGTGGCGCAGAGCGAAGTGCAAGGGCGGGCGCCGCCGCCTTGGCAGCCCCTCCGCTCACCGCCCCCGGCCCCGCCCCCGGACCCCGCCCCCGGTCCCTGCCCCGTGGCCCGCCACGGCGCTGACGACGCTGAAGGCCCCGCCAGCCAACAGGGCCGATTTATTTGAAGGTCTCCCCCGCACCCTCGGCCGTCGCTTGTCCTCGCCTCTCCTTCGCCTTCTGGCTCTTTTTTTCGTCTTTCATCTCCCTCGCCTTCCCCTTACCTCTCCCTTCGTCATTCGTGTCTCACTCTCCTACGTCTTTATTCTCTTTATCTTGAACTTTCGCCACTCTCTTTGTGTTTCGTTTCTCTTTCTCAATTCTTATCTCCCTCTTTTTCGCCTTTTGTCTTTCCTTCGCTTTACCGTTCCTACGCCTCTTCTTTGCCGTGCGATTCTTTTGTTTTCCGTCTCTCACTCTCCGTTTTTCGTCTCTCTCTTTCTATCTACCTTTTGCCTCTCTCTATCCTTCATCTTTCTACTCTCTTTCCCCTTCGTCTTTCGTCTCTTTCTCTCTCACTCCTAAGTCTTTCGTCTCTGTCCCCTTCGTCTCTCTCCTTCGTCTTTCGCCTTTTTTCATCTTTCGTCTGCCCCTTTTCTTCGACTTTCCTGTATTATTCGTGCAAAATATTTCATGTCTATTGTTCAACGTTTCTCTCCACCAGAACTATTTTTATTATAGGTATAGGTTCTCCGTATCTCCTTCGATTATATTGGTTTCGTTCATTCTTTTTATCTTAAAATTTCCATCGATTTAGATCCAAACATTCAGCAGCATTTTATAATACGTTTGAATGTCTCTTTTTATATCTCCTACGTGTTTTGTCTCTCAATTTATTTTTTTCTTTTGACCGCACATCACTTCTATTCTTCATTGCTGATCCGCATGGATGTAAGCAGAACAAGAGGCTTGGCGTGAGAGATAAGAGAGAGGAGGCTAAAAGGCACCTAGGGCATATAGACCGGCATTGACAAGTAAATTTGGCGAGGAGCTGACAGTATGACATTTAATGGCCTGTTTAGAAAGGCCAAATGCATTTAGCAAGTATCGAATAGTAGATGTCTGCCGGGGACAAAAAAATAAGATGAAGTAGAGTTACATACAGAGAAAATTATTTGCAGATACCTGTCAGGGTAGGTTGGAACATTGCGAATAGAATCACTTGGAAGAAATGGCGTCGGTGGAACTGAGTGGAGAACAGCGAGTGAACAGTGCGAGGAAGCAGAAGGAGAATCTGACGAGACGATGGGAGAACAGCGGCGAGGAGTGACAACGGAGCCTCGAAGCCGTCAACGAGGGAGCTAGTAGGACGGTGACGTCTGCGGGAGTTTGTTCAAAGATACAAGGGCTACAAGAGCGTCTCTTGGGGTGTCGCGAGTGTGCGATTTATTCTCAGCAAGCTACCCCCTCCCGCTCCCTCCGCTTCTTCGACTGTTCCGTCCCCAACCGCCCCGCCCACTCAAACCCCGATCGCCCTCTCGATCCTCCCCGCCCTCATCTCCTTCACCCGCCCTTTCACACCGTCCTCTGCACTTCACACTCTCCATGCTGCTCTACCTTTCCCTTCCTACCCACAATCCTTCAATACCCTATCCTCCCTATCCTCCCCGCCCTATCCACCTGCTCTATCCTTTCCGCCCTATCCGCCATCCACCCATCCTCCCCGCTCATTCTTCCTGCTCGCGTCTCCCTGCCGTATCCACCCTCTCCGATCGTGTCCCGGTCCTCCCCTTCTTCTGTTTATCCGATTCTGCTCTTCCCCTCAACAGCCCCTCCGGCCCTCCTGTCCTGTCCTGTTCCTCCTGCTGGGCGGATCCGGCGACGCCCTCGCTGCGAGACAGGAGCTTCTGTCGGCGACTCCAGGAAAGCGCCTACCAGCCGTCTTCCGCTCGCGAGTTCTCATTTGAAATTCAAATTCCCTCGTGGGCAGCTCTCCAACAGATTTAAATTTTTGAGAAATCTATTTCCATTGAGATCGAAAAGCATTTTGAATTAATAAAAAGTTTAACGTGCGGGAAATACATCTACGCAAGCAAACTTGAGTTAGGAAAGAGAGAATCCAATGAACTGGGTACTAGTGCCATTAGGTACCGAAAATCTGTTAAACGGGCGTGTATTTTGCTGTTTGCCCAAAGTCTCTCTGGTAGCTAAACTAACAATACCAATGTATTGAGTTGTTTTACAGTTGCTTACATTAAATGTATCTCTTATTCTACGTTTTTTGACGACTCTGGAATTGTTTTTGTTATTTCAAAAAGATCCTGTTGACAATTCATTGTCTAGCAAAGACAGCAAAGTAACAATATTTCAATGTCGTCAGACATAGTAAAGGTGTGAATAGCTGTAACATTTGCAAGCGCGTTTTTTTAAGATTTCTAACCGATAAAGTTCCGAGATAGTACCATTAAATGTGTTAATTCATGTTAGAAAACTACAAAAAACTCTTTAGCAGTGTGGTTGCAACATCATCACACTTCCATCCGTCTTCTGCTGATAGATTCCGGTACACAATTTAATTATAAGTTCAGAAGTAAGTGATGTTCAATCTGTCTTCTTTGACAGTCGTCTCCTTCAAAGCCGAATATAAATTTCATTTCTCGACGACTCGGTCGGATTTTGTTTTTTGTCACCGCGTGGGGACTGAAGGAAGGCGAATATTTTCTTATTGCTTTTCCATCTCGCGTGCGCCAGCCGTCTGAATCTGTCTACGAAAGAAGATAAGAATATGAATAATCCGAGAGGTGCGCGCGCATTCCGAGTGCCGACTGTTTTCCAGATCGCGCGTTGGGCCGCGCCGCCAGCGCGCGCACGCGGTTATAAGAAATCAGCTTAAGCCTTCGGCGGTGGCTGCTCCGGCTGCGGTGGCGTATGTGGTGGTGGGTGACCGTCCGGCGAAGTTATCCATGGAGGCGTGTGTGACGTGGGTGGAGGGGAGTGTAACGTGGGTGGAGGGGAATGTGACGAGGATGGAGGGGAGTGTGGCGTGGAGTGGATGCGCGTGAGGAGTGGATAGAGGGAGAAAAGTGTGGGTGAAGATGGGTGGGGCATGAATGCAGGTGGGTGTAGGTTGGGTAGGGACGGGGGTGGTGGTGAGGGTAATTAAAATTCCAATCTAATGCGGACCGTCAAAATAGTTGTGACAAAATTTACAAAGGATGGTTCTAGTTGATAAAATGAGGGTGATATAGTTTATGTTGGAGAAGACTGAATTTCCTCTTGATTGCTCAAAAAAGAGATTCTAAAGGAAGTGTGCGTTTAATATTCCATTTCAGAAGAACATTTTGCATCAAACAAGTAATGAACACAAGAGACGAGATGATTCAACACGATAATAGTTGTCACTATGGTCCTGCGATACAGACTGCACGAGTGAGTTTCCGAATTTGTGAAACCCTTTGAAACGTAGCAGGGCGCTCTGCAGTCGGATCGATATCTGCAGATCGCCGCTACTGGCGAGGCCGGTGTTCGTGGATACGGTAAAGGAGGAGGCTTAGTCTGGTGAGCACAACGGACACGGTCAAAGTTTGATCGATTTTATTGATCAAATTGGCGGCGAGGCAGGGTATTGTGATTGGAAATCAGGTTGAAAACAGGGATGGCATTCAGTAGCATCAGCGCTGGTGTCGGTCTGAGAGTAGCGTTGAGCAGATGTCAATGAGAATGGTGTTGAGCAGATATGGTGTGGCTAAGTATAGATTATTTTGTCTTTCCGAAAGCGTCAACTCCTAAGTTCATTAGAACCCTAAGTGTAGTGCAGGTTTTTACTCAGAAAGCGGAAGTGAACTTCTCCACTGGATTGAGAAATGCGGCGCTGACGTACACAGTGGCATCATCCACCAATCAGGCATGTACCAGCGGCGGGGCGCCAGCCCAGCCGTTACAAGCTCCAAGCTTCTGTCTGGTCACCCGTTATGTGCGGTAGTGTTGTCACTGTAAGTGTATGTAAGTAAGGGGTAGGGCTAGGACAAGGATGTGGAAGAAAATATCGCAAGCGGTCCGTGGTTCGATTGTTATGGTACTGCTCCGGCAGGTGTTAATCGAAGAAAACCACGGAAAACTACAGATCACCGGCCGCTAGAATTCTCCTCCAGACATGCGGCTGAATTCGACCAAGCCAGTGTCTCTAATCCAGCCACCGTGGGGACTCACACCATAAGACCTCCCGGCCACAGGCACTGCAGTGACATTAGTTGATGCCCTGGCCATCTAACCCAAACGCGAACTGGGCGAGTTTTTGAATGCAAGGGAGAAAGGAAATGAGGGTAACACATGTGAGAAGAATGTTAAGGAGATAAATGACCACTAAACACCTAAAATGTATTTGGGTTGCAAAATTATGTTTGTGAATGTACTTGGCACGAGACAGAGAAAATTATGACGTTGGTGTTTTCCAAGACATGAATTGAAAATGATTGGAAAGCAGCGATACTATCTCGCTCGATGTATGTTGATTTCAATGAAGTGAAGGTGAGGTCGATGAAATCAATGTGGAGGTAAACAAAATGTTATCGCTGGCCATTGAAAAATTACTATAGAAAAATAAGGAGAGGAGTAGAAGGTAACAATTGAGCCGGTTCTTCACAGAGAGACAGCTTGTTTCGATGCTATTCGAACCTCCCAATATGATAAAGAAGTGTTCTAGGTTTATCTTATTAGATTCTCTTGTCAAACGGTCTGAAGCTTCCACCCGACCAATTCGGTTTTTGCTGAACTTTTGTGCCAAATATACTTGAACTTTTGAAACATTGTCATATCGATGTAATATCGTTAGGTAATATCGTTTTTGAAATATAACGGCCCTACGCAGCATCATTGCACAGTACTTCTATAAGATTTAGCAAATTTGGAAAATAGTATTTTCTACTCATTCATGACTTCCATTTCACTTCACTCACTGCACATCACTTATTCTGAATATTAAGGGTTCAATAAGTTTTTTCTGCAGATCACACACCACATTATCGCACATTTAACTTCACTTTCATTAGATTTTTTCACCCTATTGATTAATTTCCTATAATTTTCCTAAAACCTGTCTGAGTAAGAAAAGAGCTTAAATCCTCCACCCCACTATTGTTCGGTTTACAAAGGAGAAATTACTTACGTCCGTTCTTTGTACTTTCCTTCAACGTAATGTTTGTGATCAAATCTATTTTAATAATCTGGTTTATCTAGCCTTCCCAGAATTTACTCCCATGCCTGGCAACGATGTAATATTTATAGAGGGCGCAAAGTTGTGCCTTTTTCTTCTTCTTTGGTCTAATAATTGTCAGTGAGCAAGTATGTCTCGTTTAGATGGTATTTTGCTGCTGGTTTGTATGCTCTTTAAGTTCTTGTCCTTTTTTATGTGGATCTCAACAACCAACTTCATATTACATTATTGTTCTAACATACGGAGAATAAGTGACTTCTCTTAGTACCGTTAAGACTTTTTTAAGATTTATCAAAACAAAATGCAAAAATCTCAAGCTTTACCCACTACATGGATCGGTGGTTTCTCTCACCCCAATTTTTTGATCTGGATGCCAAGGTATTTACAATGCTCGATGGCAGTTTTACGTCTATTCCTAGTTAATACGATATTGCGTGAAGTGTTCTCACCCTGGAAAATGTGATCGCTTTACTTTCTTTCTGTCCATTTATAGTCATTTTATTTGCATTTGTTCAATTGTACATTTTATTGAAATCGTTTTGTAGTTTATTGATATCGTGCGGTTGGGTAATTTATTTCATTTTGAGGTTCGTATGTACAAAATACTGTTTGCTGTACCATTTTTTCCAAATATATCAACATCTTATAAATTGATTCGTAATATCGACATCTATTTAAGGAACTTTTCATGTTATGTTTCGCCATAAATCATTGGTGAAGATACGAAACAACAGAAAGCCTTTTGACACTTCCCTGAGGAATCTCGGAAGAAACGTTAAATGCTGTCCTTTTCGTTAAATGTTGTTCAACTCGAACGTTTTGATTTCAGTCACGAAGAAATCCCCTTATCTATGCAATTACCGGTTATTATGTTTAGGATTGATGAGTTTCATATTAGTAACTCATGCAGAACTACAACATCGCTTTATCAAAATAAAGAACTATTGCATCCACTATTCCCACAATGTTTTTTTAAGAGAGAAGACGGGACAAAAATGAAAAAGAAAAGATTACTCGATCTGTCATCCATTTATCATGGCATTTCTGTGGTATTTCCTTAGTGTTCATCGAAAAAACACGGGAAACTACCGATCTGAGCAGCCGACCACTGGAATTCTTCTCGAGACAATGGCTGAATTCAACTCAGCCATATAGCTACTGTAGAAAATCCGCTACCGTCGGAACCCTAGTACCACCAGGTCAGCAGCAGATGTTGTCACCGAGCCATCCCAGCCCGCAGGTAAAAAAAAAAGAAGGTCCGCCCATCGGCAGCCGAATTGGTAGCGGAACACGCGGCCGGGGTAGCCTGAGCCGCGCAGAGAAGGAAATAACAGCGGAAGAGGCGGCGCAGGGGCAACGGCGGAGGCGCTGTCCGCGGAAGCCACGCGGGATGTGTGGTTCGCGCAGCACCGGTTGCAGCGGCGGCGCGGGGCGGCCAGGGGTTCGGCGGCGGTTGCGGCTGCCGGATCGCTGTATTTACATACAGATCGTGCAACCCGTGCGGCGCGGCGCAGCGGCCCGAAATTCGGTTGGCGGTGGCTACGTCAGCTGTTCACCGCTCCCCCCCATCCCCCAACGCCTCGCTTGGAATCGAAGCGGGAATCCGCTGCCTCTCTACCGCCGCCGCTGCCTCCGATTCCGCATCCGGCGTGCGTCGCGAAAATCATATTGATATATCTGCGCAGTTCCTTTCTCGGCTCCTCTATATCTGACGCCGCCTGTTTGTTCCTTTTATCGAAGAGTGCATTCGGATTTGTGCCATCGGTATCTTTTACGAGCCAGCTGTTGTGCTGCGCGCGTGGTGATGATTTTGTATAGACTGGGTGAGTCTGCGAGTGGGGAATTTCGGATTATGTGTGTGGAGACTTTATGCGAATTTTATGTGAGTTGGTCGAAGTGGTCCATAGTAGTAAACTTGCTTCTATATTTAAAACAAACTATTTTTTTACTGTGCATTTTATTTACTTGTCAAGAAATGTGCGGATCATTCTTTAGTTAGAAATTTCATCAATTCATAGTTTTATATTTGGTCATTCACTAGTAAACAATAATATATATTCTGTAACGGATATAAAGCCACTAGTGCCACTAACTGATATACAGTTAATATGACAGTATTGAAGATGATAGCTTAAGAAAGAACTTTATTTATTGTTTGAAAGAAAAGTATAAACTATTTTTTAATATACAGTCATAAATAATTAAATAAGCCATCAATAATGTACAGCACGTGATACATTTATTCAATATCGTTATGTTTGATGCCATTTTTACAACAATTTTGTTCACAAAGTACCAGTTTACAATCTTAAATCTTTTTACACACAGATTAAATTGTCAGTTGAGAAATGATCAATGTTTTAAACGCGAAGAACAACTTGGGCGGAGTATCGGCATCTGAGACAATAACCATTAAGTAACGTCTGGAGAGCGGATAAAGAGGCGACTCGGAAACTCTTCGCGAAGGCGCTATCAAGTTGCGAGGTGTTGTGTGTCGAGGCTTAAGTTGGCGCAGTCGGGACTTCTTTCCTGGAAGGCGGAGCAGGTGTCCGCTGAGCTCCCGAGGCGGAGTTGCGTCGAGCGCGAGGATAGAAAGATGGGAATAAGGGAGAGTTGGCGGTGGCAGGGGGGCGGAGAGGTTGGGATACGATGCGACGATCTGAGCCGGGTGTTTCGCAAACCCGGGATTAGCAACGCGGATTCGGCACGTGGTGTAAGAGGCGGTACTAGAACCGGCGGTGAGTGGGGACGGATGGGGGACAGTGAGTCGAAGAGATGGCGAGCGGCGTACGGGCGTTGCATGGCTTAGCGTGCATGGGCGTGGCGGGAACAGCCGGATGGGACATGGTGAAAAGGGACGGGACGTTGTATTGTAGGGAGTGGGATGGGCAGGAAGGGAAGGGGAATGGTCGTGGTGCGGTGCGCCGAGGCGTGATAATGCACGGCGGAGCAGGGGGGAGCGGTGTGATGCGAGAGGGAGGGGAGGTTTGGGGCGGGAGGACAGGTGTGTGACGTGGCATTGCGTCGCTAGGCGTGTGTGTAGTGGTGTGACGTGGCGGGGCAGGGAACGGCGTGGAGAGATGAGAGGCGCGGAGTGGTGGGGCGTGGAGGGGGGCAGGGCAGGGTGAGGAGGAGGAAAGGGCGGGACTGAGCGTGGCGAGGCATGGCGGGGCGCGGTTGGGCGTGGCGGAGGAGGAATAGCAGGACGGAGCGAGTTGGTTGGGCGTGGCGGGGTGTGGCGGTGGGGTGCCGTTCGGCGTTTATAGATGAATAGCGCGCGGGGCTGAGAGGATTACGGGTGGCGGGCGGCTGGGCTGTGCTCTGTTGTGTTCGCTCGGGTGCGCGGCTTGGGCTTGGGCCCGCTCAGCGCTGTGGACGCCTGCATCGGCCTCCCTCGGTGCAACCTCCTCCGACGTCTGTGCTTGGGCTTTTATCATCTTCTGCCCGCTTACTTCTTGTGGTTTATAATCACCCTTCCCGATCTGGCTTCTGCCGTTCTTTCTTGTTTCTTACAACTTTCTTTGCAGAACACTCGTAGTAGTTTCTTTACTACTATTATTCCTTTTCATTTCATCGTTACTACCTTATGTTAATATTCCAAAAATGTATTGTCTAATTTTGCGTTTTATTTTTTTTAATTATATGTAGCTATATTTTCGTGTACGTGACATATACGACAATGAAGCAAAAATAATATTTGAAAAACGATATAATCAGATCAAGAAAATTAATAGCATAGTGTCTATGAATGCCACGTATTTCCGTAGGAATTTTCTCCCAAAGTTGCATAAAGCATTAAAAAAACACAAACATGAATAATGAAGTTGAAATTTTTTATTTTTTGTGTTATTTTGTCAGGAGTATTATGTTCTGTGAAATTGGTATTTTTTAATTTCTCTTTACCACTTACGTAGTAAAGAGAAAGTATTATAATGCGGCAGATAAAAACAGCGGCTTTTCGACAGGAAAAAATTATTAGATAGGGTTGAGCAGAAAGAATAGCCTGATTTGAATCACTAGTACAGAGGCACTGAACGCTCATGTATGTGGAATAAAGTGCGGAAGGGTGGTCATTTGCAATTTGGCTTTGTGGGGTCCAGAACACCGCAATTTTGCTGAGGAAACTTACTTTAAAAATAACTTCAATTACTCCTCAAATAATCTTTCGGCGTCATTTCAGACTGAGACGTCACGGCTAAGTTCCTGATCTCCCAATTGAAAGTTGGGTGAACCAATTTCGTAACAATGCGTTCCGCTGGTAGTCATGCCTTAGGACTAAGAATGTCGCCTCATTACGTTAATGATCATGACTCGTTACGTTATAATGATTAACAGTTCAACCCCCATAAGATGCAGACTGCGCAACGGTTGAAAGAAAAAAGATAAAGTGGCCCGAAGGACGTTTGCTATGGATTTTCCTTGCTCGCTATGAAGCCGAACCGCAGATCTTGAACATCTTAGAGGTGTCTGATGAGGTTCATTTTCAACTTAGCGGATGCATGAACAAGCAAAATTTCCTGTACTAGGCACCGGAGTACCCACGTGAGCTGCAAAAAATCCGCTACATATTGAACGTGTGACCATGTGGTATGTCGTTACTTCGTTTGGCATCACAGACCCTTAGTTCTTTGAGGACTACAATGGCCCTGCTGTTACAGTTACTAGTGAGCGAATTGTGAATAAGGTAAATACCGTTCTTCTTCCAGCTCTTACCAATCACAACCTACCTCAAGTATGGTTCCAAGAGGATACTGCAACCCCTCATACAGCTCGACTATCCATGACCACCTTGCGGCCTACTTTTAAATTCATTTCATTCAAGTTATTTAATTTCCAAATTTGGAGAACTCAACTGGCCAGCGCAGTCATCAGATTTGACCACCCTTGATTTCTTCTTATGTGGATATCTCAAGAGTCAAGTATACACTACACCCTCACACGTTGGCAGATCTGAAGCGATGAATCCGGCTTTACAGTAAATCCGCTGGGACATGCTACACAGCGTTAAGCAGGCTTTCGTTCGCTGCTTGTAGTAATGTGTTCAATGTAATGGTGGTCATTTATCCCATGTAATATTCAATACGTAGTGACTTTTGTTAAAACTAATTAAATGGCATACCTTTACCTATGTTCTCAAGGTATTTTAAAGTTTATGATTTGTTTATTACTATATACAGGTTTCTTTAAATCCTACTATTCTTTCTGCGCAACCCTATTTAATTTTGTATGTCCCTGATTCCAGAAAAGGTGATAATTGTTCAGATATGAATTAAATAACTTCCTCTAGTAGTTAGAATCCTCGTTTTGTGGGTCACTGATACAGAAGAAATAGTTTAATGCAAGTTCGATTTTCGTTCGAATTCTCTAAATTTTCAAAAATTGAAAAGTATTACACATTTTTGGCGCCTTCCTGTTATATTAATAGTTAAGGATTCTTTTCTGAATGAAATTTAAAAGAGGTCATGCACAATTTCTTTCAAACTTTAATAATTTTGTCTTCATTTTTCAATATATAAAGGCAAGTAGAGCCGGTACTGCCTTCGTCGAACTCTGAATTTTGAAAATATTGCAAACGCCATAAATAATGCGAAATATACATGCTGTTGTAGTTCCACTAATTTAATTTTAAAATAGGGTTAAACTATTTTATTTTTGTGCTTGTTTGTAAATATTGTTTCTTTAAGTTGACAATTATTAATGCGCAGAATGAATCTTGCAACCTAATTCGATTTTATAAAGTAGAAAGTTACGTAATTGGCTGTCATATGCATAGGAATTCATATTTCTGCGAACAGGTATTTGTATCCCATTAATAAGGATCGTTTGTAGCATATTCATGGACTTATTAAGCTCTCCCACTCCCTGTCTCTCTCTCTCTCTCTCGCAGTCTGGCTCTCTCAGCACAATATGAGTGAACTGGCAGATAAAAATATCATCATTGAGCGCGGAATAGAACTGACGTTAATCAATTCGCCAACGCAATATCTTGAATGTAAAACGGGACCTCAAAAAGGTAAATGATTCTGCAGGGACTGTGATTTTAATGAAATTGAATATTACTTTAAACAATGAGAATCAATCAATCGACAATTTTCCCCTGACTCGTTGAAATTCGAGCCTCCGGAGCGCCATTCAAAGGCAACGCAGCGGACAAGCCAAACAAATAACAGAGAGACGGGAAATCCCGCAGGGAGGGGGGGGGGCAGAGGCGCATATGAAAACGGCTGGAGCAACGGAGCACGCGGTCATTCTCGCCTCGAGGCCTCCGGATCGTTTGGAATATCTCCACGCTTTCCTCGCGTGGGAGCGCTGGCGACGCCCAACGACAAAGCGGGGTCGAACACGGGAAGAGATTGTGCATTGGGTGCAGGGAGAAAATGCTTTGAGAAAACACTAGCAGGGAGAGACGTGTTTATAGAGACTATTTCAATCGTGAAATTAAAATCAATAGTGTTTAACTATACGTACAAAATGTGCCAATCAGGGCTGTATATCTAGAAAAATGTGGCGCTTTTTCTATCCGAGTTTTCTTAGCGTCTCTCCATACTGGCCAATAAGCTGCTACTCATCCTAGGAGGTGGTATGTATTGATCGCTGTGTTCATGTGTAATAAACGGCGTGGATACTATAACATAACATCTTTGATTTTAAATGATTTCAGTTATTTTCAATATTAGGCGAACTTTGGCACTTACGTCAGTTGGACGTAATTTCATTCATATTAAATACCACTCGTGCTTAGAGAAATTCTCAGATAAATCCCCTCCCCGCTTCGCGAATCGGGGATTTATTGACAACTCCCAAAGCACTCGAGGTATTACGTATGATAAACCTGTGATCTGCAGCAGTTTTTTAAAATGCTGCAGAACAAATGGTCTTCCAAGGAGTAGCACGCACACTGCTCAAGAACAACAAATAAAGTACTCTTTTATAACACTGGATTAAATTAAATATTTAAACAAAAGCTGTCTGCCGAATACTTAAATAACATAGTGCAAGTGGCCTGCAGTAGCAAAAATAATGCTAAACGAAATCACACATAATGATTTCCAAAAAGTAGCACTCACACTTATCAAGAACAACAAATAAAGTACTCTTGTATAACACAAGTTAAAAATTTTAACAAAAACAGTCATCGCGAATACTGTAATAACATTGTACAGTATATACGGATACACAGTGAAACAATTCTTTACATAGTAGCAAGAATGTTTGTGAATAGCAAATACTTTAAAGTCAGCGGACTCTTTTTTCGAGGCTTCCTTCGCTTGACATCTGATGTGTCGTAAGTATAAATGCATTCAGTATGAGAATTCAGTTGATACGTGCAATATGAGTGAATGTGGAATAACAGAATCAAATATTTGCATTTTTTCAGCCGTTTCATTGTTTTTGAATTATTTACTCTAAAGAATCCATATATACCTTTCACACGGCCGGAGGATGAATAGTTTTCTTCCGATTTCTGCGCGCATTGGAAATTAGAAATGTAGATGAATCAAAGCGAGTGATTGTGAGACGTTGGGAGTAGGGATCATAATAATTACAATTATTACTAGTATGATAATTACTATCCGGGAGGAGTTATTGGTTAAGTGAGGGAGAGCTTCTTCTTCTTCTTCTTCTTCTTCTTCTTACGGCGCAACAGTCCATAAGTGATTTTAAGCCTCCTTCAGCATTTCCTTCCATGTATCTTTTCCCGTGCCTTCCTTCAATTTTTCACTTCTATGCGTTTAATGCGTTCAATACGTTCCTCAACACCGTCCTATGAGTTCCTTAACACCATACAGCCATCTTAAGGGTGATCTTCCAACTGTGCGGGCGCCAATAGGTTGCGTAAATTCTTTACAGACAGTTGATTCCGGCAAGCGACAGATACGGCCGAGCTACCTTATTCCTGCCAGTTTGATTTTTTTAATAATATTGTTGCTATTGTATAACTCATGTATGTATATATCTCTGTTGTGTCGGATTATCTATTTGCCACTGTCCTGCACTGGTCCAATGATTCTTTGTTCTCAAGATTTTTCTCTCAAAAACTCCTAGTGGATTTATATCATTTTTATTTAAGCTAGACGTTCAGTTCCATACATCACAATAGGTTTTAACAACGTCTTGTATAGTTTTAGCGTATATTTATATCGTAGGGACCGCGAGCCATAAAGTTCTTTTTGTTTACGTAGCTTCTGTTTGTCATACTTATCCTCGCCTTAATTTCAGCTGTCGAAGAGTTATCATGCGTCAGAAGTGTTCCAAGATATTTAAAGGAATTTACCCTTTCAAAGGAATATTTCCCTATTTCGACTGATTTCATATTAGTTTTCTTCTTGGTTAATTCCATATATTTGGTTCTTCTACTATTGACACTTGTTACAATCTCTTTTGTCGCATCAATCAAGCTAGATATACCGCTTCCCATAACGCCGTTATAGTTTTCCCAAAGATCACTATATCATTCGCGTAAGCTTAGAGTTGTACCGATTTCTTCATTATTGTATCTGTAATCACAATACCAGAAACACCTACTGCTTTTTCTAAAGCTACGTTAAACAGCAATCATGACAATGACCCAGTTTCAATCCCTGCGCGCTGTCATAAGGATCAGATATTCATCTAGCTACTTTCACTCTGCGCTGTACTTGTATAGTTGCCGTTACCAGTCTGATATGTTTCTTTGGGAGGCCAAACTCCTTTATTGCCTCAATTAGTTTCTCCTTATTAATAGTATCATACGCTGCTTTAAAATCAGTAAATAGATAAAAGGTGCTCAAACTATATTTTCGATATTTTGTCTCATCGTATGAATATGATCGGTTGTTGATTTCTTCTCTCAGAAACCACATTGGTAATTTCCGATAAGTGGGTCAGTGAACTGTTTCAGGCGTTTATACAAAATATTGGCGATCTTATATTCTGTGTTCAACAAACTGATTTCTGTAATTCTCCGATTTTAGTCTACCCCCTTTTTTGTATATTGGGCATGTAAGTGCTTATTCCCATGGTTTTGGCAGCTTTTCATGTTCCCATATTTTACATATGATGTGGCATAATTTATTCCGTAGACTAGGTTGCTCTTCAAAGATTCTCATAATTTCTGCTGCTACAGCATTCGTCCGTGATTTGTAATTATTCAAATTTCTGATAGCATTTAATTGTAATTGAGTGTGACAGAGCTAATGAAATAAACAAGAGGTGGATGAAGGTGTAGCAGAGGTGGTGTATTTGGAAAATGAGGCGAGGTGACATGCTCTTAATAAATAGCAATGGGTTAGAGAAGTAGTGGAAAGGAAACAGGGCGAGAAGAAATACTATCTGAAGAAATATACAGATTAAACGCTTTAGTTCTGACGAAGGGATACAAGTAGCAGGTCATGTTAACAGAGGACATTGTAAAACTTTCATTAGAGAATGGATGAAGTTATAAATAGGGTCAAGGTAAACAAATAAGGTGAAAAGTATCGAAGGGACAGTGTGTAGACAATTTTTATGAAAGCCCAACTATGGGGTCCAAGGACAGGGGTGAGATGTTAACAGATACTGGGTGTGGCTGGATGGCAACGCTGCGCTCACACTTGCGATGACGACCCCCTCTCTTACCAGAGCTGCTCCCGGCCCAATGGCAGAGGGGCGACGACGACAGCCCCGGCGCGGGCGCCTCCGCGCTGAGGTTTAATTTCGCCGTGTTTCTTCGCAATTGCGCGTCGCCCCTCCGCCCGCACTTCTTCGCTCTTCTGCCTCCTCGGACCCGCCCGCTCCACCATCCTCACCCCGCAAACACTGCCGCCTGCCGCTACCGCACCCCACGCAATGTCTACTCAAGGCTCGCCGCCGTCCCCGCCGCCGTCCCCGCCGCTGTCCCCGCCGCCGTCCCCGCCACCGTCCCCGCCGCCGTCCCCGCCACCGCCCCCGCCACCGTCCCCGCCACCGCCACCGCCACCGTCCCCGCCACCGTCCCCGCCACCGTCCCCGCCGCCGTCCCCGCCGCCGTCCCCGCCGCCGTCCCCGCCGCCGTCCCCGCCGCTGTCCCCGCCGCTGTCCCCGCCGCCGTCCCCGCCACCGTCCCCGCTACCGTCCCCGCCACCGTCCGCGTCACCTTCCCTTCGCCATCTCCGCAGCTGCTTCCTCCGCCATCCCTGCTGCTAACGCTGCCACAAACCTCGTCATCACCGCGTCTCCAAAACTATCCCTGTCATTACTCCTGTTGCCGTCTCCACCTCCTCTATCCCTCCGTGACCTTTCTACCAACACACTATCTTCTTAGCCAGTTTGACAACCGCCCCCTTCGCCCCAACTCCGCCGCATTCCTCGACGTCGCCCCTCGCGCCTGGTGCCGAAACGCTGCCGCTCTTTGTGGCGCGGCGTCTCCGGGGCTGGAGAGCGGGGGCTGGCGCTTATCTCCCCTGCCCTCCCCCTCCCTCCCGAGCCCCTCATTAGCACTCGGCGGCGCCCGCTGCCGGCGCCTCACACGCGAGGAGAGGCGCCGCCTTTCAGGCCCGGGTTCGAGCGCCGCCAGCGCGTCGTTGGAAGGGGGGGTACTTGCACTCTCCTCGTTTCCCCTTCTCCTCTTCCCCTCTTCCTCACCACCTCTCCTTCTTCCTTTTGGCACCCCCCACCCCGGGTCTTCTGGACCTTCTTGTCGATCACCCTTGCCGTCCTAGCCCCCCTCCCACCCTCTCACTCCTTCCCACTCCCTGACCCACCCACCCTCTCGCCAGTCTCGACCTCGTCGTCTATCGCCCTCCTCATCCTCCTCCCCGTTGTCCTCTCTCATCCCGTCACTATCTCATCCCTCGGGCGTACTCGTCGATCGCCTTCTTTCCTCCCCCACCCCACCCCACCCCACCCCACCCCTCAGCCTACCCACCGGCGCACTATCAGCGTCTTTCGGAGCGCTCGAGTCGCCTGTATCTGCACTTTTACGCTTTGCCTTTCAAAGGTATCTGCGCTAAGATGTATCAACATCTAGGGAGGACGATGTTTTTTGGGGTCTTCGCATCGTTAACCCGCAACCGTGCGGGTCTGCAGGTAAATTTACTTCGTTACAATTTATGTGCATTAAGACTTTCTGTGGGATCATATTTAAGACTGGAGATCTTCGCACATTATTTTTATGGTGGTGGGTTTTTCTGCGGCAGGGCGCATAAATCTTGTCATCTGGAAGAGAAAGGTGTATTATAAATCTGAATCTCGGCTTAAAGGAGAAGAAATTTTATTACCCTCATTTTATTTTATATCCTTTTCTCTGTGAGTGTGTTTTCGTCAAAGACTTGATATTAGCCCCAACGACGTGCAGTAGAAATGTTTATAGTTAGTGGTGATGTCATTGTAGGTAAAGATTGTAGAGATGTTGTAAATATTACATTTGAAATATTAAAAATACGATTCCAAATATCGTGTTTAAATGTTCACTTTATAATTCTATGTAAAATATTGTATTTATTAACATTTATATTATAAGCATTTGTAAAGAAGAAATGTCTTCATTCTAAAATAGCTTCCTGTACGTAGTCAGACAATATTTTACAATCAGCTTGTGTACTTTCCACGTTTATCTGCCGGGCACCGCTCTCAGTCCGGAATTCACATCAATCAATGTATTTGAATGGCGTAAATTTGTCCCTAGAAATGTCCCTCAAAATAAAACTACTTTGATGTTCAGAAATGTTAGGACAGATTGTGTTTCCTTTTTTCCTCGTCGCCTCCCCCTGACACAACGCATGATCGACAGGCTTCAGCTGATACACAGACTTCCCTTCAAACAAAATTCTCTTTCAGAGTGTCGCGTCTATTTGTGCGTGGCATTAGTGAGACCTAGCACCAGACATCAGCGGACAAAATGAAGGCTCTGAGAGAGGAAAACACTGATGAAACGAAGTGCTTCTGGCTGGACAAACGCATATGTGGAAAACACACAGAGGACAAGTACACAAGCGATAAAATACGCGCCGATACGCAAACACATTGCGCTAGCTGCACTCGAACGTGCATGCGCAAAACACATACAGCCCACTCAGAATCCCATCCACGCACTCAATTACTGGCGCTCGTACTCAGCAATTTTGCACACATGGCCGGACCCTCACATATCGTCACGCGAGCACACTTACGTGCGCTGATGTCATTTGCGACACCGTGCTTACTTCCGGGCACAGCAATTTCCCGCAATCTTCTTTGATGGACAAATAAATCGAGGATCAACCATAAGTATACCAGAAAGACATTTTCTGTTTAAAATCATTGATTGAAAGCAGTGTATTTTTCATTGTGGCATTTGCATTGAAATAATATTTCATAGTTGTTTTTTTTTCAATTGTAGACGGTTTGTTTCTAGTTTTTCAATATTCTTTATGTGATTAATACAATTATTAACTAAATTGAACAATTAAACTCATATCCCAGAAAAATATTGGTGAAAGAGAATCGAGAAGTAATTTTACATACTAATTTTAAAAAGTAACAATTGAAATATCGATTTTTTTTCTTTGCTTCCTTAGATCGTATACATTATTTTTTCGAATATTATATTTCTACGGCGATGAATAAGGTAACAGTAGGGTTAGGCTACTAAATAGCTTTCGTCACTTGCAGGGTAACTGTAAAATGAAATTTGCGCTGCCACATGAAGGACCAATACAGCGACCAACAGTTCTGTTTCCTGTGCGGCGTTTGTTCACTAGCTGGTATTGCATCTCCGCATGGACACATGAGGTGATCTCGCCTCTCAGACCTACAACTGTTTAACACGTGCATATCTGTCTTTAAAGAGTACACATAATGTGGCCGTCTAAGATTTTAAATAATAATGCACGAATTTTGTATGACCAATAACAGCTTTTGACAGTAGGAGAAAAGTACTGTCTGCGTTCACTTCCAACCACTAATCATGGCTCCCGTTTCGTTAAAATCCGATCCCTACTTATAATGGTGCATTCGAGTTTAGGCGCCAAAATTTAATGCGAATGCAGAATATGGTATCAAGTGGAAATTATTTTGTCCCGACTCCATTTACATCAAACTGCATGGATTTGCTGAATACTTAACTTGAAAGAAAAAATTTATGAATTATATACGTATAGTTTCCTCTGTCGCCACGGATCCTCACCAGCCTTCAGACAATACCAGCACTGAAGATGAGAGGAATGTAAGGCTTTTCCAAGACAGCACTCTGGAGCGTGGACGCGGTCCGAGAGCTCAGATTTGAGCTGGAAGCCACAGCGCCGATCAGCAGGCGCGGCCTCTGTGTTTTGGTGGCTTGCTGGCGCCCTCCTGCGCGTGTGTGAAAGGTGCAGTAGACTGCACAGTCGACTCCCGTAATAAAGAACCGCTAGAGATCAACATTTTTGGTTTACTCTAAGCGTTATGCCAAAACTACAATGGTTCCTTCACGATTATTTATTTTGCTATTTCAGAGATTCAGTAAATTTTACACACATTACTAATATAGAAGTTAGGCATCTTCTTTTAATATTACAAAAACGTTTTATTACTAATTTATTAATATATCTTGCAGACCATTCTCTGCAGTCAGTGCTTTCTTCGAACTACATTCTAAACTGTCTAGGCGCTCATAATAACGCTGATTTCTGATGTGGAAGACTTCTTCACAGCTTTTGCGATGTCTAATTAGCATTTTACTTGTTTTTATCATGTTATCAATGAAGTCTTCGGGATCGATGGAATTCTCATAGATGATCTGAAACAATTTCCTCAGTAGTACATACCCTTAGTCACGTTTATTCGCCGTAAATGCTACAAAAATAACTCACAAGACCCTTCACCTGCCACACCTTATGTTACTGAAATTTAGAGTCCTGAGGTGAAGTATTTTTCTTACGTTCTTATGTTCACCATATCGGATCATCTGGCATCCTTTCTAAGTGTATGGACGTAACTTTCGCAACCCCATATCGCATGAATTTGTGCTACTAGCGAGCGCTTTTCCGGCCATTGCTGAAGCATATATTGCTTTTTAATATCTGCAAGTCTACCGGAAATTAGCCACTCTATCTTCACCACGTATTCCCCTATCCGCAACCGTCTCCGGAAAAACGTCTCCCAGACCAGCATGTTCTAGCAACAGTTTAATTTTGTAGGACCAGTAGCGTTGGTCGCTTCCCTGTAACTGCGTTCGAAAACACGTAGCGTGTGCATGTAAGCGTAGGTGTAAATGTAAGTCAGGGGTGTGGATAGACAAGGAAACGGAAGAAAAGCGGTCGGTCCATGGTCCGTTTGTTAGGGAACTGTTCCGGCCTTCTTCCGGTGTGATTGGAGAAACCACAGAAAACTACCGATTAAAGCAATCGCCAGCTAGAATTCTCCTCCAGGCAGCGGGTGAATTAGACGCAGCTAGTGTTGAAAATTCTGCCACCATCGGGTCTCGAACTCCGAAGACCTTCGGTCGGTGGCACTGCATTGGCCAGTGGTCGCCACGAAGGGTGGGAGCACGACGACGTGAGGTGGCTGAAGGGGGCTGCAGAGCCTTCGCTCGTGTTGGCGGCTATTGTACGCCGGTACTCTCTACTGTGATGCGAACTTGTCCTGCCAAACTGTTGAATTATCGTTAAGTTCCTCATCGGGTTTGTGGGTTCGTTGCCGATTACGTTCAGATTTGTTTCATCTAATTGTACTTGATTTCTGTAGTGATAATTGAATTAAAAGATTTGGATAACTTAACAAACAGGTCATTTACTTTAATTAATTTGGAATACATTTAGGCTGAAAATAACAATGCGCTAACTTTAAATTTGCAAATGAATTAAACATTGCAATGCAATGATTAATATTCTTCTTTCTTCTTTACGTATTAATTTAAATGTCTTTGTCACATACATTTTCCTTCCTCCTCCACAGCAGTGACAGATACCTATAGCGTTTGCCACACAACGCCACACACACAGAGACGAGAGACGAGAGAGAGAGACAGGGAGAGAGAGACAGGGAGAGAGAGGCGGAGAGAGAGATGGAGAGAGACGGAGAGAGACAGATACAGAGAGGTAGGGCGGGAGAGGGAAGGGAGGGAGGGGAGGGAGGTGGAGAGAGTGACATGGAGAGGGGAAGAGAGGGGGAGGGAGGGGGAGTGGCAGAGGGAGGGGAAGAGGGGGAGAGGGAGAGGGAGAGTAGGGGCGTGTCGTCTGAAACCGTCCTTCGGCCGGTGCCCCCTCTATAACCCACGGTTGCCGGAAGTTGCCGTCTCCGGTTTCAGCTGGCAGCTTGGGGTCGATGCCCTTGCAGAGGCAGTTACATCACTAGCGACACCCGTTTGTCGACTCTCAGCGCCAGCGTTTGCTCACGATCTCCATTGTGAGATTTTATTCTCCGTGGACGAGATATTTGATGGCCAGTATAATTCTCACTAGCGGTCGCAATTCTTTAAATCTTTCAGCAACTGCATAATAGTGCATTTGCATGGCCAGCGCAGTAACGAGTGTACTACACAGTCGCAATTATTGGCGCAGTGTGAGTTTACGGTGCTCCCTTAAGAGACTTGTTTAGGAGTCCTTAATCCGCCGAGCGGTAAGTTACGTTAAAGAAAACATGAGTCACATTAACATACTGTAATTTTATTGCCGATCGATTATATATGCATTAGGTACGATATGTAACATTTTAGACGCAAAGAACACAAAAATGAAAACGGAATTATGAAACAGTGACGTGCAGGGCTAAGGGCGTCCATTTCACCGCTTCCCCAGCGTATTTTTTTTTTTGTGCGAGAAAACTTGAAAGGACAATTCCTTCGAAATGGGGGCTAATGACTGCTGGCAGCGTGCATTGAGGTTACGTTTTGTAACCATAAGAAGCGATATCATTATTTTCCCTTGAGAGAATACATTTGCCGCAGAAACAGATCACACAAAAATTAGCGTGTTGTTGCCCTGCTGAATCTGAGAGGCTGAAAGGCAATTTTTTTAATCATCTGTATTTTAAAGTTCAACTTATTACTGTAGAAATTAGGTTAATAGTTTTTCCAGTACTCAACTCCAATTGTTTTAATTACGGAATTTAATTTAGGCAACAACATAACAGCTGAACGATGAGAAAAAATGTTTGCAGCCAACAGATTTTTGTAAGCTGCATGCAAGCAGGTAGTGGAAAAGGTCTAGTTATATTGTTTTACGTTTAACTGTTTAACGTTGTTTAACACTGTTTAACGTTGACATTCATTACATAATTATACACATAAATGACTTAATAAAGAATCGGTTAATTCTATAATTGAAGGGCACGAGAGTAAAGATGGTGACCGTCAATGTTATAGTTTTTATATATTAACATTTTCGTAATTTTCCATCTGCTGTCCATGCGCTGTGATTCTCAAATAGTATAAATTATGGCGCATAGTTGTCTCCCGGCTATTGCCATTCATTGTATGTATGAATGTACTTGGCGCGACAGCCTGAGAACGGGCTCAGGCCTACCGGCGACGTCCCTGCCTCGCGGCCATGGGTTAAGGGGTACGTGTGGTTAGCACGTAGACATACCCACGCCGTATTCCGGTCTTCTCAACCTGAGAAGTAAATGTTCTCATCGTCATACAGCAACATATACTGGGACATTGCAAAGAAATCGCAGACAATAGTCGGCTCGACCTGCAAACGAACCCGAGGCCACGTAGTGGAAAGCGAGCACGCTGACAAAGAGCTAGCCACGAGCGTATTCATTGCATGTACCCCATTTAAATCCCTTCCAATAAATATTTACTTGCTTTTTATCTCGCAAACGTTTTACCATGTTTTACCACCGAACCTTTTAATTTTCCTTTTCTCATGCGAACTTGTTCGTTCCAACTATGCTAACATCGAAGGGAGTGAGTGTTCTTTTTATAAGTACTATTTTTATTAATTAGATGAACTCATTAATTAGATGAACATAATATTGTTTCCTTCCCACTTCGAAGCGACTTCCTTTAAAGAAGCGTAAATCTGTGTCGCTGCCTCGCTCCCAATGAAGCCCCGCTAGAGACTGCGGAGGAGAGACAAAAGGAGATCCAGAGCTCCTTGGCGACGATCTTTACGATGGAATCGATCAATCAGTCGACGGCTGCCCGCCACGCCACCTGTTGTGGAGACGTTTTACTACCCTCTAACGACCACAGCAGGACGTGCACTGTTACTTGGCACAGGCGGAAGTGAGACACTCCCTCTCTCTCTCACTCTCTCTCACTCTCTCTCACTCTCTCTCACTCTCTCTCACTCTCTCTCACTCTCTCTCACTCTCTCTCACTCTCTCTCACTCTCTCTCACTCTCTCTCACTCTCTCTCTCTCTCTCTCTCTCTCTCTCTCTTTGTGGTAAAGTGAAGTGGAGTGAAGATTTTATTTTTTTGTTCCTTTTCAGTCTTGCGTAATGCAATTATCACTTCGTTGAAACTTTTGATTATTAACATACATCTAAATTTTCAAGATAATAATCACATCAATGCATCAATATTCGTGTCATATTGTAATAAATTACAATATATTAAAAAAGCACGACTCTCACGATATTACATTTCCGAAATTTCTTTAATGATTTTCTAAATTATATAAATCTTATACTCTAATAGTTGATTACATTTTCTAAAAGTGTGAAATCACAAAGCATTATTATTATTATTATTATTATTATTATTATTATTATTATTATTGTTCTATTCATTTTATAATTTCTAAATACACTTCTGCATTCATGATTAAGTTGTTTCAATAATTAAAGTGTGGCAATTATGTATTAATGTAGGAAAAATGTTTAATATTTTTCCAGCCACGTCTTTTTGCGCACACATTTTCTTAATTCGTCACCCTAGATCTTCTGCAGTTTTCTGTGCCTGTTTCACAAGAACCTTACGTTTAAAAATATTTTTTATGATACATGTTTATCATCTTCTTAAGATATTACGTCAAAGTATCATAACTTTAAGAGTTATTATTATAAACAAAATCTCCTTATTTTATTATTGTTTTTCGTTTTTATCCAGAAATGACAATTTTCTCATCTTTAAGCAAAACATTTGAACTTCACTTAGTGGTGTTTGAGCTCATCACTGCTATTAGTGCAGTATTTGCAATGGTTTCGGAAACTTTTTCAAATTATTTACTACCAAAATTTCTAGCAAAAAGTTCATCATAAAAACACTTATACCAGCGCAAATTATCATATTCACGCAGTTTTAAAACTCACTTCCAAAAAAACGTATATTTTCCGTCATATGTGGCTTGTAAACTGTAACGCAGAAACTACTGCTGTGTTTGCTCGATTGCATAACTACTCCCACGTCGCTTAAACGAGCAAACAAACAAACAAAACAAATGATTTCTGCAATAGTGATTAGTGAACTAGTAACTTGCAAATCGAACGTTTTATTTCCCTCTTCGGTAATTCGTATTTTCTTGCACGTGGAGCGGTCCATTCCGCGGCGCCGTTCTTGCCGCGTGGAGCGCTGCCGTCGCGGAGTTGATCGCGTCTAAGAAATGCACGCGAGGAACTTGCGCCAGCGAATAAACGGCGGAAACGATCGGCGCCGCGCGGCCCTTAATAACGCCGGCGGAGGGTAATAATCCCCCTGGGATCGTTATCGGAGAGGCGAGACGTCGCAATTACTCCTAGATCGTCTTCAGCCTTCGCCCTTCCCCGCCCCACCGCGCCCCGCCCCGCCTCGCCTCGCCTCGCCTCACCTCGCCTCACCTCGCCTCACCTCGCCCCGCCCCGCCCCGCCTCACCTCGCCTCGTTTCGCCCCACATCGCTCCGCCTGCCCGCTTCGACCCGCTCACCCCGCCTCGCCCCGCCTCTCCTTTCTCCCCCTTTCTCCGCCTCACCCCGTCTCGCCTTTCTCCGCCCCGCCTTTCTCCGCCCCGCCTTGCTCCTCATCGCCTCGTCTCGCCTCGCCTCGTCCCGCCTTGTCCCGCCTCGTCTCGCCTCGTCTCGCCACGTCCCTCCTCGTCCCGCCTGAAACCTGATGGGGGAATCTCTCTCAAGGAGATTTTTCGAAAACACCCACCACTCCCTGGGATATAACAAGCACTTCACTTACGTAAGCAATACACCTATTTATATAGGTTGACCCGCCCGGAAATAAATAATCAATCAATCAACAAAACAATCAATCATTGCTACCACTATCACCACTATCGTCACCACAGTTGCAACTGTAATCGCAGTCACATGCATCGTTGCCGCCACCGCTTTCACCAGTTCTGTAGCCTTTTGTTGGCGTCACTTTTATTACAAAATTGTCGCTAATCCCGCTGACGACGTTGCCACTGTTGTCACTGATCCCTTATATCCTTATTAAAAAAACAACGCAGCGCTTCACAGAATATTGTCTCAATAAACTACTATTCAGACTACTAAGTACCAGGATTCCTGATTTTCCACTACCACGATTTTTGGCACCTTTCCTACCATTGCAGCCGTTACTTCCATATTGTAGATTAAAAAGTTAATGCGGTTGTAATATTCGTAAACGCTTCCAACAATCTCAACCATCGCTGTCATCTCATCGTAAAGCTATTTACAGCATCTCGCTAATCTGTCACACTTCTCTCCATCTACCCCTACAGCCACTGCTTCAGTTGTCACCACTACTGTTGCTGCATACACCACTAAAATAAACCTGACAATAATTTTTTTACTCATCCAGTTTTCTCCATACTTGAAGACATTAATTGTAAAAGATCATGAGTATTGCGTTTCGTATTTTTCCTCCCTTAGGATTGTTTTCTGTTTCTTCATTACCGTTTTCCCGCCCTATTCACCGATTCCTATCGCCTCTGCATCTTCCTTCCTGGGCCGCCGACTCACTTGATCAACAACGCAGGCGCCGGCCTTGTGGATTGCTCATTACGTCCCCGCAGCCTCTGGCAGTCCCCTTCACTTCTGCTCTGAATTTGAGGCGCTTCCGAGGTTTTTGTGCTTCATAATTTCAAGCCTAAATTATTCCGAGCAATTTTTCATCTCCTATATAATAAAATTTCTTCATTTTCTTATCTTCTTTCCTCGTTTCATTTCTCTCAGACACTTCATCAGTGCAGTTTTTAAATAATCGCTTTTGATGAAGCCGTATTTTATTAGGTTTTATTCCATTTTTCTTTATTTTCTATTTTGAATTTCCTTCTTTTATATTTTAATTCTCACGTTACTAACACCAGCATGCTAGCTCTCATACGATGGCATACGTGACGTCAACTTTTCTCACTTTTTCCCCATCTCCGACCACATGTTTTGCCCCCTTTTCATGTGATTTTATTTCAAACTTACCGTGTTCCTTTTTCATTTCCTTTTTTCAACATCACTACTTTCTTCGAGTTCTGCCTCCACCATTGCAGTAGTTCTTCAACTTTTTTAATCCTTTCACCTCTTTATGTACTCGCATATATTTCGCAGATATCTTCGTATTTCCTAGCCCATCCCATTTCACCTCGCTGTATCTCTGCCTCTTTGTTTCCGGGGCGTCTGGTGGGGTTCTGGAGTGGGCGGCGGTGGCGGCGGCCGAGTGCCGTGGGGCGAACCGCCCAAAAACCTGGCCAAAAATGTAAATACGAGTCTATTTACGGAGAAATAGGTATCAAAGGGTTTTTGACGTCGCTGAATTCGAATATAATAATGAAATTATATAAATTAAAATGGTAGTTTAAAAATAGCGGATGGAATCAAAAAATGAAGCGTATACACGTAGAAATATGGATGTAGGTATTTCGGAAGTCGCTCAATTCAATTAAAACCTGATCTGCAGAATTCGAGGGAAATAGAGATGAAACAAAAAGATGCAGATATCTGTAGCAAAATTTGTGATTGAGAACGTTGCACTAGATAAATAAACATATTGTTTCAAGGGATAATATGGGGTAAGCAATAAAAATTATCAGTATTCATGACTAATGTTTTTATGCTGCATTGTTTAAAATCAGCATGTCTCAAGACTAAAATCTTTACTCACTTATGTTTAAACATTTTCTTCACTTATCGTTACAACCTCTTCTACTCGGAAATCAAAAAAGTCCACAAGGAATAGTTTAAAGTACTTTTTTCCATAACCAATATCGCGGACAAAAATCGGTGGATTCGAGCGATTCGACCATCGCCAACTTAACGAAAGCGTGAGGGAGACAAAAACCGTTGATAAAACTTTTTGCAGCTGAACGAATGTGCTTCAATATATTCTGACAAAGATTTGATCGTTTAAACAAATCATAATATATGATCTCATTATATTTTTAATAATAATGTAGTATGAAATACTACGATATCAATTGTAATTACAGTTTATTAAAATATTTGTAATATCTATTTCATTACAATTAAAATCTCTGTATTTATTTCTACATTAATGTCAAAAATATAATGGTATCATATGTTTTGATATAATGAAATACTAAAACAACCAAAATAACAAGAAACAAAAGATTTTATAATACAAAATTCTGGACGCACACTTTAAATTTTCTCATTACGTCCCGGTTTTGGGCCTTTTCGTACAAGTGTGCGACGGCGATGGCGGCGGCGGCGGCGGGGGCGGGGGCGACGACGAGAGCGCCGTCTCCTCTTTGTCCTCCTGACGGTGACACACTGGCGCGACTTTTCATAAAAATGCCGCTCTGTAAAAACAGACGCCGCTCGCGCCGCGCCCGCACCCGCCGCGGCCGGGAAGCGCCGTGCATTTGTCTCTGGCTCCGTGCGCCTGACAGAGCCCCCCCCCCCCCCCCGCCACCGCCGTCGCGAGCTCCTTTTTCCCAGGCCGCGGGTGCCGCGCCGGTGTGTCCAAGGCGCCCTCAGAACGACGTTGCCCTCGCTCCACTCCCCCCTCGCCCGCTCTCTCGCCCGCTCTCTCGCCCGCCCGCTCTCTCGCCCGCCCGCTCTCTCGCCCGCCGCTCTCTCGCCCGCTCTGTCGCCCGCTCTCTCATCCGCTCTCTCGCCCGGCCGCTCTCTCGCCCGCTCTCTCAAAAATCCACCAACCAACACGCCAGCCCGTCCCCGCTCAACCACCTGCGATGGCTGTGTAACCAGGATTATTTTACTGGGGCAGCAATATTAACGCAGTGCCCAGCCATTCGATGATTTTTATTAAGGATTTTTCAATTGTGCTGACGTTATTTGTTTGTTCGTTTACTGTAGTTATTTATGACGTATTCAATTGAGCCATTGAACTACTTTTAATGTATGTATGTTATGTATGTATGTATGTATGTATGTATGTATAGACGCGCAGGCCGTAGCTCGGCTCAGACCTACCGGGAACCACTTCTTTACTACAAGCAAATTCATAACATTTATATTTGAAAATGTGTATAATTATATTCTGAGAGAGGCGTGTAGTATATGAGTGCCGGTTGCTCGTGTTTTGTCTCTTCGTAATTCCCTTGCTAGATTGCACTGTTTGTTTCTGTACAAATATGTTTTTCTGAGCTGTATGGCGACGTCTTGTAAAATCCCACAAACTTGGGAACGCCTGCTGAAGTTTTATCGGTTTCCTTCTACTGTATTTCTGAGCAACGTATCTTAAAAATAAGTGCACCAACGACGTGATTTCTTTACATAGCACTCACGACGTTAATATTTACATTATGCGAGTTTTATAAGTTATTCCATTTGAGAGTACTAGTGGTTCAAATTATGTCTTATAAAGTTTCTCGAAAACCCAAAAGTTTTCTTTGACAATGAGCTCAAAAGCGTGCATTCTCCGAAACGCAAACGGACATTTTCTCAAAAGCGGACTTCAGTGAGATAAGTTTAGCAGAGTACAACTCTACGAGTTCAGTGTACAGTGTGTAGTGACAATGTTTTCAAGTGGCTCCCCTGATACGGGGCAGCACATCGCTAGAGCAGTGGAAGCATTAAATCATCACAGTGAATTCAGTGATATTAATTCAACACCAATGAATGGTCAAGGTGCAAGTGGCCCCGTGGGGCAAAACAGTGATATAATTAACTTACAAATACAACAAAATGCGCAGCAAAACTTAGAGCAACATCAATATTTAATGAATCAGGATTTACAATTGACGCAGATAAATCAACAACAACTACTTATGAGAGATCAAACAGGCTTCTATACAGCACATCACCAGGGCCAGCCCTGGGAACTTCATGGAACGCAACCACAGCAATGGACTCAACAACTACAAGGTCCGGGGTCGTCTGAAACAACCTCAAATAAAACCGTGAGTACCCTAGAGTGGCAACAACCTCGAAAAAGAAAAAAGCACGCCTACAGTGACCAGCCCATACCAACTCCCTCGAATGTTAGTGCGCCAGTGTTTACGCATAAAAATCAATATGCAGTATTAGAAGACAAATCAGAAGTTGAAACTCCTAAAAAGCCCCCATAGATCATAACATACCGCCAATATTCGTGCAAAGTGTTACCAATGTATCGAAATTAATAGAATTTCTTAAACTACAAGTAAAAGACGAGGATTTTACGTACAAAATGTACAGCGAGGATGTAAAAGTGCTACCGAAAACCATTGAAGCTTACAGAGCAATAATTAAGCAACTTGACGAATCCGAGGCCAAATACCACACTTATCAACCAAAGAAAGATAGAGCATTTCGTGTAGTGCTTCGATACCTGCATCCGTCAGCAAACATAGAAGAAGTAAAAGCTGAACTCAAATCCAAGGGTCACACCGTTCGTAACATGCACAATGTACTTCATCGAGTAAGCAAAAAGCCGCTATCGCTCTTTTTTATAGACTTAGAACCAAGTGCAAACAATGCAGAAATCTACAATATCAACACACTTGTAAATGCAGAAATAGAATTTGAAGCACCGTACAAAAAGAAAATTCCAGTGCAATGCCATCGCTGTCAAGAGTATGGTCACACAAAGAAATACTGTAAAGCAACTCCAAGGTGCGTGAAATGCGGTGAAGAACACTTCACAGATGAATGCAAAAAAGATGCAAGGCAGCCGGCAACATGCGCGCTATGTTCGCGAAGCCATCCAGCTAACTATAAAGGCTGCCAGGTGTATCAAGATTACGTTAATAAACGTAACAAGCACAGAAAAGAAACAGTCACCATCGACAAGCAGAAACAAAAAGTGCCAAACGCCTCAGATTTCCCTCCCCTCCCAGTTCGCCACTTTCAACCCAATCCCTTCTCTCGTACAGCATCTTCCCAAAACTCAACATACGCTGTACCCTACAATCAAAACCAAACAGATCTCTGCAAAATAATAGAAACCTCATTCCAAAAGTTCGAAAGCATCCTTAAACAACAATCTGAACAAATTGGGGCTTTGCTCAACCTACTGACGTCATTAATATCCAAGATGCATTAAATGGCACCAAGAATTAAAATTATTCTTTGGAACGCAAACGGTTTAATCCAACATCGAAGAGAGCTCGTAACTATTCTCAAAGAAAAATATATAGATATTATGCTAATATCCGAAACTCACTTCACTGAAAAATCCTACTTAAAGATACCGGGATATGATATATATAATACCAAGCACCCGGACGGTACAGCGCATGGAGGAACCGCTATAATAATTCGAAACACAATCAAACATTACGAAATGAACAAGTATAAAACTGAAGAAATACAAGCAACATCTGTAATGGTGACAGAAGGTCAAGCTTTACTGACGATAACATCTGTATACTGCCCGCCCAAACATAGAATAACAGAACAAAAATTTGAAGACTTTATAAACACACTAGGAACAAGATTCATAGCTGGAGGCGACTTCAATGCAAAAAATCAGCATTGGGGCTCACGACTCAACACACTACGAGGAAAAAATCTTCTTAAAGTAACAAACAGGCTTAATGTTTCTACTATATCGACTGGTGAACCTACGTACTGGCCCACTGACGTCAATAAGCTTCCTGACCTCCTGGACTTCTACTTAGCAAAAGGTGTGCATCTTGGTACAGTAGAAGTAAAATCTTGCTACGACCTTTCTTCAGACCACACCCCAGTAGAAATGACCATCAGTTCAAATATATCTGAAAGAAACTATCCTCTAAAACTAACAAGTAACAAGACAAACTGGAACAAGTACCGCGATTACGTGAACAATAAACTATCTGCAAACGCACTGCTAACAACTGAAGAAAACATCGAAGACGCAATACAGCACCTATCTGATACATTACAAGACGCTGCCTGGGCCGCAACACCAAGAGAAACAATAAATAAATCGTCAACGTATCCCGCAGAAATAAGACAAAAAGTGGTAGAAAAACGTCGACTCCGACGAATATTCATGACGACACGACAACCAGATGACAAAAGAAAATATAACACAGCAGCCAGACAACTAACACGACAAATTAAGGAATATGAAAACAAATCTTTCTCTAATTACATTCAAGCACTATCACCTACTGCTGAAACTAATTATTCGCTTTGGAAAGCAACTAGAAAACTAAAGTGACCCCAACAGCACATCTCACCAATTCGAAAAGAAGATGGCACGTGGGCAAGAAGCGCAGAAGAAAAGGTCGAATGCTTAGCAAAACACTTTGCTTCAGTTTTCAAACCAGCGGAAAATGTAAGTACTATTGAAAATAAAGTGCTAGAATATTTGGACGTGCCTTTACAGTTATCTCTGCCCATAGAACATTTCAACTCACGAGAAGTCGAACAAACAATCAAAAAACACACGCATCCTGCAAAGAGTCCAGGGTTTGACCTTATTACTGGCAAGATGTTGCAGGAAATGCCAAGTAAAGGATATGAACTCGTAACAAGCATATTCAACGCGATACTTCGAAATAGCCATTATCCTTGTCAATGGAAATACGCTCAAATAATTGCGATCGTGAAACCAGGAAAGACTGCCACGGACGTTAAATCGTACCGACCTATTAGCCTGCTACCAGTCCTATCAAAAGTATTTGAAAAACTTCTCTTACAGCGCCTCAAGCCTATAATTAAAGAAGTGATCCCTGACTTTCAATTCGGCTTTCGAGAGGGACACTCAACAATAGAACAGACCCATCGTATTATAAACACAATTTCTCAAAGCCTGGAAAAAAAGCTATATTGTTCTGCAGCATTCCTAGATATACAGCAAGCATTCGACAAGGTATGGTATGAAGGAATTCTATTTAAAATAAAAAAACTTCTCCCGCACTCCTACTATTTACTTCTCAAATCATATCTTTGCGATCGCCTATTTCAAGTGAAATATCAGGACGCTCTATCGGAATTCCAACCTATTTCTGCAGGAGTGCCACAAGGAAGTATTCTTGGACCTTTTTTATATCTCATATCAACTTCAGACTTACCAACTACAGAAAGAACTACAATAGCCACCTTTGCAGACGACACAGCTATTCTTTCTGCAAATGAAGACCCCTCCTGCGCATCACAACATCTTCAAGAACATCTAAACAAAATCGAAGATTGGAGTCATCGTTGGCGAGTCACCGTCAATGAAACAAAATCAAAACATATAACATTTTCACTAAGAAAAGAAAACTGCCCAAAAGTAAAACTAAACAACACAGAACTCCACGAAGCTGATACAATCAAATATCTTGGACTGCATTTGGATAGACGCCTGACTTGGAAAACCCACATCAAAACTAAGAGAAAAGAAGCGCAACTTAAAGTCCTCAAATTGTCATGGCTAATAAACAGACAATCAAAGCTGTCCTTGCATAACAAAGTACAGATTTATAAAACTATAATCAAACCAACATGGACCTATGGTATTGAATTGTGGGGCTCTTCCAGTAAATCGAATCTAGAAATTCTAAAAAGATTCGAATCTAAAACACTAAGAAAACTATGCAACGCACCATGGTACGTGACAAACAAGACGATATACAGAGACCTCGACATCATCCCACTGGAGGAAGTAATCGCCACGAAGAGCTTAGCATACCAGAGAAGATTGTACAACCACCCAAATCACCTCTCAACAAGCTTTCTAGATAACAGTGAGCATGTGTATAGACTGAGGAGAGAGAGTATTTTAGATTTGCCATACCGATTTTGTAAATGAAATTTTCTCAAAAGCGGCTACAATTGTTTCAATTAAAATTTTTATACAGAAAATAGGTTACCCTTCTATAATATTCTTAAACTCATACACCAATTATAGTACTAATAGAGAACCGAAAATGGAGAAAATGTGAAGGAAAACATGATTTTTGATAAAATAAACTATTTTCTTCATATAAATATCACTACATGAAATTATACTACACCATTTTTTACCTGATATGTGCTGCAAATATTGTTGTACAACTTTTTCGGTAAGATTAGTTAATTTTTTGAATATTATTCATTACTTTGTGAGATATTGAAAGATTTTGGTGATATAGTCACTTTAGAAGGCACAATCATATCCCTACAAATCCGATATAGTATCTAATTCATCATGCATTTCTTCACATTTGTTCACGAAAGTCAAGAACACGTTTTGGGTCATCAACATCACCAAATGGCACATGACAACAAGAAATGTAACTAGCAGTATCGGGTGGAGTAACGGACTAACAGCAATCCTTCCTTCAAGAAGCGTACATTTTACGCAAACTTTCGAAGTTGCAGTTTGTTAATGTTTTCTTCTACTAATGTGGTGCTTTCAGTGCTTCAATGGAAAGTAGTGAAAATCGTCAGATAATTGGATGTCAAATTTGAAAACACACTTCCTGTACTACCAAAGATGAAAGAGTTCGAGAGATCTCTACTTGGTTCATAGATTCTCCTCATTACAAACAAACTCTCTTTTCCGAGAACGATATTCTTACTTAGTACAATAATCCTTTCGAAGATAGCGAATAAATACATTTTTTCAGTAACAAATTCCCTTAAACGTAGTTATCAACTACTGTTCATCATATGTATTTAATTCGTTTTTCAGCAAACGCCTGAAAGTTTCTGGTATTCCACATCTCTCTCTATTCCTTTGATATTTTTCATAAACCGAGGCATTTGATTTACGGCGGAAATACGTATCCTTTATTACATGTAAAATGGTTTCCACAAATTATTTATTATTTGGTAATATTCTCAACTAACGACGTATGTCACGTTTCTTGTGAAAATGCCATTTTGGTTACCCGACTAATAATTCTTGTTAGAGACGTACCCCTATAAACACAGTGGTGATGATGTTTTGCTCGAGATCTCAACTTAATTTAATATTTAATATGAATCACCAGAGAACACGACTTACCGGTAAGAAATAATTGATCATTATTTACAGTTAATGTGTTACAGATTCCGCATAAATAATTGTCAGTCTATTCGATAAATACGATATAACTACGTGTACATGAAAGTACCAGAAATCGTAGAAAACAAGATGTAATTAATTAGTCGAGGTTAATTGAGAGCTCTCATAAGAGATTCTGTGCCTTTCGTTTATGATTCCTGTACAGTCAGTAAAATGATATAAAATACGAGAAGAGTTCAGGACGCGTTAGCGTTTCGTGAAGGCAGTTCCTCGAGGTTGATTTTCAAAATTAGTCTCGCCGTAGCAATTGCCTTTGCCAGCGAGCGAGGGTCGCATTCTTGAGGCTTTCGCCTGAGTAAGGACTCGCCGACAGAGGTCCGTTTCCAGAACGGTCGCAATTACTAATAATGAGTTTCCATCTAGCTACGAGAGCACGACCACTGTTCAGCTGCTATTCTTGGCAATAGTTCTGGGTTCATGCCTCGCGCATGTTCTTCCTAGATGCTTGGCACACCGCGGCCCCTGACGATACCTCCCCTACAGCCACCGTCCCACTCTGCCGGGTCGATTTAATTTCCTGAACATCGCAGGTAAACGCTACCGATCTGTTTTTCAATGGGTTTCACGAAATTTGTTGGTTTACCTTTCCATTACGTTAATTTTCGCAAATAGACGTGGCTTTTCTTCGAAACACTCACAAACGGTCTGGAGTGTTGAGCAAACGAAGTTAACCGGGAAATCGAAAACTTCTGAAATGAAGGTATTGTAAGATCGAAAGTAATTTAATTAAAGTGTTTGTTTGTTGCGGAATTGAATATCGTCGGGGAACGAAATCGATATGTATTCGGTTCCACCGCGGTTATATCGTTAAGGCGATAATTCCTACAACACAATTTCTGAGGTTTGGTTATTTTCCAAGTATTTATTTTTCTTCTTCTTCTTTCTTTCCCCGCTTCGATTTTCGGGCTGCTGGTGGTTTGGTCTTTGAGCTCGGCACCGCTATGTTTTTCCACGCTGATCCTCCTCACTGGAGTAACCTCAAAACCTCTGTTGTCATTTTTTGTCGATTTACGTGATGTTTCTGAGAGCGAAATATAGTTTTTACGCTATCATTTACATCTCATATGAATATATCTTCGTTTCCGAGAACATAATGATGATAATGAAATAATTATATTTAGTATTTATTATATTATAATTATAACCAGTTTCGTTGGAAATAATAAATTATAACATCAAATTTTTAACGACATTAATTGAATAGATTAATTTTTCTGCTTAATTTGATTAGGATCATGGTCTGCAGCTTTGGCAAAACTCAAAATGAACGAATTTTTAGTTAATATTGATATTTTCTAAGATTTTATAAATAACGGAACTCTTAGGAAGACTTAGAGTTGTTTTAGATTGGGTGTCCTTTAATGATATGCATTCACCGCGCTATTAAATTTTTTTGTGAATCAAATTATTCATATCGAATAAGTTGTTTGTTCTACTAATCTGAAGACCTGTATATATGTTTGAACATCAAAATAAACTAGCAACAGTAATGAAAAATATAGTTATGTAATATGGCAGATGAAATATTAATTTCTTAATTTTAGAGATTTTGCAACAATAATAAAAGACGTCAGGAATATACAGTCATAACCATAATTGTCAACAATAATAAAAGACCTCAGATATATACAATTTTTAGAGTTTATTAACTCTTAATAGGTAACTCTATGCCTAGATGCCTGCTGCCTTCTAATCTTCCTGAAACTGTTAGCTATTCTATGAAATCTTTACCGCTAAACAAACAAAAATCTGAAGGAATAACTAAATCAATGTGTTTAAATTGTAACATGTAATTTTTACATGTAAAACAGGTTAACTAACATTTGAAAAACTCTGTTTTAGAGTGCATGTTGAGCACGAGCGACAGGGTGGATAGACTCAGCCAAGCAATGTCCATTTGCTGGAGGCAAAGTACGCGAACATGGCGATACGTTCTAACACAGAACAACAAACAAGTGCGACTGCTTTACAACTCTTTCTACCTGTGCAAAATGACCCAGGTTCACCTGTAGTGGCATTTGAAGAAATATAGTGTGTGCGGACAAAACTGTGACCCTCCATTTTGTGTGAATTTGAAACAAACGAAATTAGTCTTAATAGTTGCACAGTGGTGGGCTTGTGGTAGTTCATAGAGAGTTAATTTTCTTTAAACATGATACCTTCCACTACAATTATTTAAAGATGTGGTATACACAAAAATGTATAAAACATTTTATCAAAAATGCGATATCAGTTTCACAGAATCAGAAGCGGAATGGATGGGTGCGGAGCAGAGTGGGACAGGCTGGGGCGGTTCAAGATGTCGAGCGGGGCAACACAGTGAATAAAAATTATTTCCATTTTATTTGTTCTATTTAAGTCTTTTTGTGACAAACAGATGGTGTACAAGGACAACGTCTGGTCTTCTGAGTTAGAAGTCTTAGTTTAGAAAGGGTTCAATATATTTTTTTTAAATATTTGTTTTCTGCAAAGCAGAAAATGTTGCGTTTAGCTCTGTAATGTAACAGGAGTTTTAAACACGATGTTTTTAACACCGATGTTTTTAAAACGGGTTTAATAACCTCTAAGATGATTGTTCGGGTGGAAGTGGGATAGAGGTCGTAGCGGGAAGGGCAGAGTAGTTTGACGGTGGTTTTGTTTAATACTGAATAGCTGGGATTTAACGTCCCAAATGAAAAAAAGTAATGGAAATAATTAACAATACTTTAATTCTGATTGGATAATACAGAAATGAAAAATTATATTTAGGAGCTAAAGTATGAAAGTATATTAACTTATTTTTCATCATTGGTCACTGTGGTGTAAAGAATGTTCAATTTGTGTAAAAGTATTATTTTTAAAGTATTGTAGTTTTTTATTATTGTGATACTCCTTTAATTCGCAAATATCGACTAAATAATAATATCGAATACTTCGTATTCAAAACATCGATGAAGTATTTTAAAGATACCCGACTATTATAAAACATTGTGGGAGTCATACAGTGTAAGGTAACTAGCAGAAACTAAAACTTGAAGAAATTTGTGCGGGTAACGTACTCTGTCCATCAGCTACATAACAATGAGGGTGACAGTTTTATTTTCATCGTTTATTGTGTGCTGGTTTGTGGTAACGAGTGCAGTGAATTTCTTTATGAAATTCAGTTTATATTGGCTAATAAGATGGAAAAGGGAAGAAACTGCAAAATTACTCAATGGAGATGTTCTCTTTACTGCTTTGTCAGGAAACAAAATGTAGAAGATTAATGTACTTGTTAATAATTTGACGCAACATTGTGTTTCCTGATGCGCATCGGCCTGGATACATTATTAATGTACCCAATATGCATTCAGTGTTCGGCGCAGGTAATTCTATCAATAAATACAATTTATGCTCGTTGGGATTGATATATGATAGTTAACATTTTTTGTTATTAGTTTGTAGCTCTGTAAACCTCCTACACGCATATTCCTTGATTCTTTTTTGAGAGATGGCATCGTTTTATAGTGTTTCAGCTACGTGCACAAAAATAATCACGAGAAGTGAAGATAAACGAGGAAAATTAAAGGAGATAAAGGGAAAAATTAAACAATCCGGCATTCAACACACGGTTTTGAAAGCAAATGTGTATTTTAATCCTTCGATTTACAAATGCATGAAACAGAATTCATGATGCGTTATACTTCAATAATAATCATCGTTATAGTGTTATTTTTTCACGATCACTCGCAGCAATTGTGCTAATTATTTCGCTGCCATTTCGATATGGTCTCTCGGAAGGCTTGGCTATGGCGTCTTACGTTTCGTTCAGTGGAGGAGATATGCTAATCGGCAAGTGAATTTTAAACATTCCACTTCACTGAATTTTTGTTCACTTAATAAATTTATATAAGCTCTTTGGTACATTTTGAGTGAAACGTTTATGTATTTTCTTTACAATACTAGTAAGGGACGCGCGACCAATGAGACGACAGAGTTCTTCAGCAAACTGTGCGACAATTTGCTTTTCCTATGTATAGATTTTCTGCATAGTTACCAAGAGTACTTGACATTGATTCATCAAACCCCGATGAACGTTCCTTATCACGCAGAGGGTGGATTCGCAGTGCTAGTCACTAATTTTTCAGGGAAAGTTCTTCGTGACGAACATGGTGAACGAACGCAGCCTTACTTTAGAGAGCTTTCGTTGGATGGAGGTATTAATATTCAGGAAATGTAATATAATATAATATAATATAATGTAAACACACCAAACTCGAGTAATGTGGAAGTGGATTTTTTGATACAAAGAAGTTCGTTATAGAGGTGTCATGACCACTTTGCACATTCTACGCGGCAGTCTGTCTTTCAATACTTTGCGACTGGTGATAGGTTGAAATATTTACTTTTACACACATACAATTATCACTAATGGCAATTAACGATGTATCTGGAATGCGACAATCAAGGCGGCGAATCTAAAAACTATCAATTACTTTTGTTTTCGCTTTTTCTTGCTTGCTATTCACGACTAGTAAAACATATGCTTCAATAAATCATAGTTTACTGTGATGAAATTGAATTTTTCTGTATGTTTTTATTAGCAATAGGTCTTGATAAACTGAGGATATTTTAACTAACGATATATTATTAAATGGTGATGAATGAAACATAGTAATGCAATTAAGCTGTTGCACAATCTGCAACTGTCTTGGCCATGATTCCTTTCGGGGGAGAGTATTCCTGATAAATTCTTTCGTTACTGCGTGACTTGCGAATAATTTGAACAATTAAACTCGACTCCATTCAACTGGATTAGGTAATAGAAAATAAGAAATCAAAATGAAATCTCAAGCGAAGGTAAATTAATGAACCTTTTAGATACTTTTTAGATACTGGAAGGCGTTGATACCGCCGATTGCCGTTCGTTTTGTAATGCATCAAGCGGTACAGATAAAACATTCCTAATTAATTTAAAATTAAAAAAACGATTTCAAACGCACTCGCATCAACATTAACAATGACGATTCTTCTACGTGATAAAAACATATCAACCCCTGCACCTCCAACCGAATTCCCTAACTACGCTCTGTGAGCTCACGGAGGTTAAAGAATTCGTAACATAGCGGGCTTCTGGTTGGGTGGCAGTCTGAGAACCCCGACATTTTACGGTTCCGAGTCCCTGGCCGAAGGGATAAATGGTAGTGACAATCACTAATTTTTTAGTACACTGAAAAGGATTTTAAGGAGGATCACTGTAAGCGCTGGGTGCCCCAGAAAGGTTTAGAGACGCATTGGGAAAGCGCAACGACAACAAGGAAACAATCAAACGTGAGAGGTAGTTCTGAAAACAGCCAAAGAGATAAATGCTTCAAGCGTGTGTTATAATTGTATGACAAAATGTACAATGGCTGACACACAAATTTACAATTCTATTGAAACTATTGATTGGAGTGAATAAGATTTTAGAAACAGAATTAGACAGTCAGGTGGGATTACAGGTCTATTTTCGGAGATTTTAGAAACACATTACCTGTCGTCAATGGAGGAAGAGAACCATATGAAATTCCATCATGTACAAAAATATAATTGATATGGAGATATGTTCAATAGTTGCATATAACAGAAATCATGAGAGCTCCTTTGCTCGAAGTACACTATGTTTTGGATATAGGGGACGGAAAATTGAACAAAATGGTATTAAGAGTAATTTCATTTTACCGACAACACTTTGCAAATTTGTCAAAGAACAATACTTATTAATCACAGATATTCAACAGGGCATCCAAACATCTTAAGGCAAAGGAGGATTCTTGATTGTACAAGAGGTCACTTTTAGCACTAAAAAAAACAACAAGAAAATGATATTAACACGAAAATTTCTGGAGATATAGTAACATATACGAGACATAGTGATGGTTACGTATTGAAAAAAATGTGTAAACAAAAGTTGTGATACTATCCGTTTGAGAGTCACTGCATTACAAAGAAATATATTAAGTGAAGCTGTTATTTTTGCCGAATTAGTAGACACAGAAAATTTTTTCATTACAAAGGCTTCCAATTCTACCCAGAAATTTGCCCATTTTAGTTCAACAGACTTCAGTTTACCGATTACTATATTTTAAAAAAATCAGTAAAGCACAAGGGAAGACTGCGGATACAGTTACTTTAAAAATAAATATGAGCTTTATACTCAACCAAATTTGATTTTAGCTTTATATGACAGATAGTATTGTGCTCCAAATGTACTGTTGCTTACAAATGTTAACATATTTTAGAGTATAAACACTAAATTTTAATAAATTATAAAATTAATACAATGAACGCTTATCTGCCGTCATTGTTCATTCCGTACTTCGGTTGTGCCAAGACATTCTTCAAGAAAGTCTTGGACTAACGCGAGCCAGCGTGTTTGGGTTTGTAGAAGTTGTAATTAACGATGCAAAGACAGCAACTTTAAGTTCAAAACTTGAGTGTTATTTTATTCAAATGTTAGTGAGTGTATGCAGGTGACTGAAATCATGCGAAAAAATAGAAACATGCTGAAAATAACAACAGAAACACAAACACGTTATGTCATAGAGGTTTTGTCGACAGTCGATTATTTACCGTATTATATGCAATTTTTTATAACACTTTCAAAAGTATTTACGGTGATGTCACCTTCACATAAATGTGCATAAAGGAAAACAAATACATCGTTTCAAATTAGACGATTACTCAAGGCATTGAATGTATGGTACAGGCAAGAAGAGAAGCTTTTCTTTCTTATGAAAGCTTGGTATTCTTTACACCACCCGCGGAAATCTATTGATTTCTTCCGTTACCTGACCAGGCAATACCAATTGTTTTCACATTTGCATGGGAAGCATTGTGATCTAGTATGTTCGGAGCGACCTCCATTGTCACGCACGTCAGTGTGTGAGAAGCGATGGTTTTCTGGACGTTTAGAAACTTAAATTCATTTATACTTGTCCCAACAGCGTACACACGTGTAGCAGTGTCGTCTACATAGCATTACACTTAATTTTTGGTTTAAGTAGCTTCATAGTTTCAGATGAAAAATTCAAGAGCGTTTGACAAATTGAAGTAAATACCAGAAGAGACTGTGAATGTGACATCAACGTAAGTACTTCTGAACGTGTCTTATAAAAAATTACTTAATTCGACTGTCGGTAAAATCGCTATGACATAAAATGTGCATATTGCTATTTTCAACTTCTTTCCAATTTTTTTTCGACTGGCGTAAGACATCGAGTATAAACGAATTTTTCCTCCAAACATTTTGAGCATTCTTGAGCTCACAGATAGCCCTTCAGCTTTTCCATTGCTGGCGCCCTGGTGCGTTGGCTTTTACGCCGCACCGGAATACCTAACGTTCGGGCCGCTTTCCAATTTCATGGGCAATTGGAGCGGGATCAGCACCGACGGAGGCGAAATGGCCGCGGACGCCGCGCGCGCAAGGCGGCACGCGATGACAGAGACAGTGACACGACGCGCCGGCACATTTTGGACGGAAGGCGATAAACGAAGATCAGAAGCGAGAAGGAAAGTCAATAAGTTGTTCACCTATGCTTTTTAAGTGAACAGAAGCGTATTAAATATTTTATGATTCTTGAATTGAAATGCAGTAGATGATTGATACTGTATCCTTACCAGCCTGGGATTGGAAGTTGTGATGTGATTATCAATAAAACACTCTTATTAAATTTAACAAACAAAGTTTTAAGTCATTTTGGCTATGTCATTTTGTGCACACAGAAGATACAATTAAATGCACTGGATATTAGATAAAAAGTTTCGTTCTTTACATTTTTGTTAGGATGTCTAATTGAAAATAAATCAAAGACTGAAATTACGCACTGTTGAATGAAAGATATTCATATTCTTCTTAAATCGATATTTTGTTGTATCGATTGCACCTCACCGCTGAGCAAAGCACGACTGCGAGCGAGTGGGCGAAGCTTGGTATGCCCCCCTGAGACGTCGCGTTGTGTCCGGGAGTCTGACTTCCACACACAGCCTGTGTTTATCAGGCGGCTATTCCCTTTACGTGGATCAACTCGGGCGGCCGTCCAGCGCATAATGAGAGGCGCGGCGGCGCTGCACGTGCGTTGGCGGTTCACGGAACGGGCCACGGGCGCTGCTCGACACGCGGGCCACGTCTGAGACCGCCTCGCTCGCCCCGCCCCGCCCCGACTCCACCTAGCCCCGCCTCACCACTCCCCTCCAAGCTTAGCATTGTCCCCTCCCCGCCTCGCCTCGCCCCTTCCAGCCTCATCTCGACCAACTTTGCTTCACCCCGCCCCGGCTCGCTTCATCTAGCCCCACATCATCCCCCTCCGTCCCACTTAGCATTGCCCTTCCCAGTCTTGTCTCACCCCGATCCGCCTCGTCTCAACCCGTCTCTCCTCGTCCCGCCTCTCCTCGTCCCGCCTCACCTCGCCCAGCCCCACCCCGGCACGCGTCCGCCTCTCCCCGCCTTGCCACGCCCGGCCTTTTCCCGCCCTGCCCTGCCTCAGTCTCCGTCTCGCCTCGCACCGTCTCGCCCTGGCTCACCCCGCCCCGCCTCGCCTTCGCACCACCCTGCCCCGCCTCGCCTTCGCACCACCCTGCCCCGCCTCTCTCCGCTTCAACCCGCCTCGCCTCGCCCCGCCTTGTCTCGCCCTGCCCTGCCTCAGTCTCCGCCTCGCCTCGCCCTGGCTCACCCCGCCCCGCCTCGCCTTCGCACCACCCTGCCCTGCCTCTCAACGCTTCAACCCGCCTCGCCTCGCCTTGCCTCGCCACTCCCCGCCGCGCCCCACCCCGCCTTGCTTCGCCTCACCTCGTCCCGCTTCCTCCCGTCTCGCCGTATTCACCTTGCCTAGTCCGACTTTGTTTGGCAATAGGTTGAGTGGAGTGATAGTGAGCGATGTTGGAGGAAATTGGGTGATATGAGTGACGTTGAGCGACGTTCTGAGACAAAGTACTCAATTGTGACGTTCTACATCATTGAACCTCGTTGACCGACATGTAACGTACGGTAATGTTAAAGGAGTATTTTAAATGTCGCTCCACGCGTTTGAACGACGTTGAGCATAAATTTGAGTCGCTGAGTTTATTTGAGGGATATTGAGGTTCATTGATTGACGTAGAGGGTCAATGAGAATTTTTAATGGTCTTTGAATGTGTGTGAGTGTCGAGCGACTTTCATGAATGTTGAGTGTCATTGGGTTGCATGTGCGATGTTTAGCGTGTTTAACTGCCATCGAGAACATTTTTGACTCGCGCGTGTATGCGCGACGTTGAGCGTCGTGAAACGGCGATGGTGTGTCATTGTGGAACCTTGACAGGTAATGGGGGAAATTGGGGGGCGTTAGAAAATTGTTTATTTCCTTTCGCAGAAAGTCTTAGGATGATGTTTTACGATTCCCTGGGCTTCGAGGCTGCGAAAAAAGCTATCGTAATCCCTGTAAATCTTTTCCGTTCACCCAAAAATCGTAATATTGTTCAAATTAAGTAGTTTTGTTTGGAAAATACAAAAATTATATTCAACTTCACCATAGAAGAAACACGATCCAAGTACTGTGTAGTATTGTAGTGCTGGACTACGTATATTGTCACGTAGAACTTTGAAACAACATAACACATCAAAAGAACGTGTGAGAAAAGGGAGGCCTGGCTCTCGGTGCTTGCTGTGCGCGACGACAGGGCTCGTCGTGTGCGGATCGCGCGCGATGGGGGGGGGGGCAGGGGGGCGGATGGCAGTGAGAACACGTCGCGTAGGCGGTGCGCCCTCCACTAATCACTGCCTGACGAGCGCTGACGGGCTTACGAGCGGCGGACACCGCGCGGGTCGCCCTCTGCGGAGGCGAGGGACCCGAGAAGGGACGGCCCCCGTCTTAATTACCACGCGATCCTCCGCTGCGGGGGCTCGTGTTCACTTCGGCAGCCCCTCTCCCCCCTCCCCGCCCCGCCCTCGGCCACGGCAGCTCTGGCAGTGGACGCCCGCTGCGTTCGGTTAACCCCGCTCATACACATCGTATTTTTTTAAATTCAAATTGTTCAAAAACACACTTATATCTAGGGATAGGATAGGGATATGCATTCAGAATGTAATTGAATTTCTTCAAAGGATTGTCACAGTGACAAGGACTTTAACCCGGATCTCCTGGTTTACAGTTGCCCATTGTATGAGCATGGCAATTCTTTGAACAAATTTAATGATTAAAATACATTTGTTACTCCGTTTGGGCACTAAGTGGGTTTATTTACTGTTGCGGAACATTTTCGAGTGTCATTGCCTCCAGAAAGGAGACAAGATGGTGACAATTATATATTTAAAAATGTTTGTTACTATGAAATTTGAAACAGGTATATTTTGTATTAACAGAATTTTGAGTGAATTACATGCTCGTTTATGTGTGATTTGTGTGACTTTTATTGTGTCAAGGGTTCAGACCTTTCTCGTACCCCAAAGATCCTGCTTCCTGAGATTCTAAGCTCGCTTCACGAGCCTAATATCTTAACAACCCGCTTACAGTGCATGCGGCTGAGTGTGCAGAAGGTATACAGTTCGTGTGTGGTAAAGGGGGTGTTAGAAAATATATATAATATATATATATATATATATATATATATATATATATATATATATATAGTATAAAACCTCACGAAAATGATAAAATAATGGAATAGTAGAAATCATGTATTCCTATCCGTTTTATCTGTTATTGAAGATAGAAGTAAAATATGGTCTACCAAAACACAATTAAAACTCGGACGGTAACTACTAAAAAGTTAAACTTAATTTTTTTTATTCCACTGTATAACAGCCATCATTTTAAGGTTTGAAAACAGAAACGACTCTCTGATGCTTCTAAAAATTATTTTGCACTGGGGAAAACAACCTTTAGCTATCAAAGATGTTATTGACGCATATCTAAAGTTTGCTGTTTCTTTCAGTGTTTTTTCAATATCCGACAATTTTTTCTCCATTTAACAAGTCAGGATATTGGCAATATAATATACGATAACCCAGATAGTTTTGTAGTACGATGTTGAATTTTTCTACTACAATCTTAGCAATTTTTCCTGGAGCAGATACAAACTCATTAAGAGTCTTTCTATTAGACTTGAATTTGTAACATGTGACAGGTCGTTTTATTCGGTTGCTATATGAATGGTTTGAAATGTGGTTGAAAATAAATTAATTCTTCCGTTATTCCATCCCCTACAGTGCCCTTTCTTTCAAAATTGCTTGCTGCAAATATTCATTAAATTCCTAGAATATTTTCTCAATATTATAAAATTTTAACAATAATGTATGACAGCTTCTAACTAGATCCCCCCATCTCGTAATGATCTGGTTCAGGAGGAAATTTAGCTGCCGGAACCAATTGTTGAAACAAATTGATTCTGCTAGGTGATTTAAGAAAACCCATTTTTAATGCTTGATATCAAAGAATTGACCGCAGGAACGCATTAATCACTATGTTTTATTCAGGCGGTAAACTGTCATAAATAAGTCATTTTTTTATCTTTTTACATAATTTTTTATGCGTTTTTTCTGAAATCATTCGTTTTAATATCATTGTAATAGTACTTGCTTCAAACAATATTTACGAGGTGAACAAAGAATTCCTGAGTAGTATATTCGGTTTCTTCGCCCATATATTGTCATGTAAACCGTTGTGAGTACTACGTAATCTAAGGTTCCTATGACGTTTATCGGCACCATTGTCACTTCGGTGGCTGTCACGATAAATAAAGGCAGAGGGTTTCTTTTAAAGAACAGTCCAAACCCAAAGTTTGTAAGCTGAGTTCACTTTAACAAAAGGAAGAAGCCTCGATTACATCAGTTATATATCCAACAGCTTGCTCATCTGAAGTGGTTTTGTCATTTTTCTTTGTTTTTACGGCATTTTTAAAGCATTTTAAGAAAACTATCTCATCATTTTTGGCAATGTTTTAGGCCATCAAAATCCGCCCCTAATTGTGACGTAGTTCTGTGCGCAGGTCAGCCGTACTATAACTTCAATCAAATAAACAAAAGTAATGTTTTTAAAACGTCTATGTGGTATCACGAAAATAACTAATTTTTAAAGACAACTGTTGTGCAGCTTTTCCCATGTTGACTAATTTTAGGCTAATTTCCACAAGGAAAATCTATTGTAATATTGGCTTCTTATTTACCTGAATACACAAACACTTCGCGATGTTGGTCAGAGCTTTGTGTGTGTGTGTGTGTGTGTGTATTTTGAAATAACAAAAACGCGTCCGCAGATGAATCAAAGTATTTTTAAATAACCACGTGCTTTTAAAACTAATTGGAGCAGAATACAAACGAATTTTCACTGGAGCATACTGAAATGCGTTTAACGTGTACATTAGAGAGACAAATTTATCTTCTCTTTATTGAAAACGTATTTATTCCAATTAAAACTATAATTCTCCCTTCTTTTTCACACATCTCCAATATGCTAGGTAGATGTAGGTTATATTTTATCAAATAATTGAAGAACTATAATCTGTGTGTTTCAATTGATGTTAATAAAACCACTACGTATTCAAAGCAATCAATAACAATTCGTGAAGATGACATGAAAACAGGTATTGAAAAACGCCACCTCCATCGAAGTCCACCACCTCGCTTCGTTTGCGCGCAATTCGCTTGAAGGTGTGGGCGCGCGAACTCACCTGGCCGGCGCCGTAGGCGGCGCTGCTCTGGCGGCGTTGAGGGGGGGAGGGGGAGCATAAAGCAGAAACTTCGGAGCCTCTGCCACAGCTGCGGCGGCAACCTGCGACGCAACGGCGCACCAGCGACCGCACCGATCGAATCCCTCGCCGCCACCACCACCACCACCACCACCACCACCACCACCACCATCAGCACCACCACCATCAGCACCACCACCACCACCACCACCACCATCACCACCACCACCACCACCACCACCACCACCACCACCACCACCACCACCACCACCACCACCACCACCACCATGACCTTTTCTGCCACCGCCACCGACGCCACGACCCCCTCTATCATCACCACAACCACCATCACCACCAGCACCAGCACCATCACCACCAGCACCAACACCAACACCATGGCCTTCGCTTCCACCGCCGCCGCCGCCACCACCATCACCACCACCACCTCTACCATCACCACTACCACCATCATCACCAGCACCATCACCACCAAAAACACCAACACCAACACCAACACCATGGCCTTCGCTGCCACCGCCGCCGCTGCCACCACCTCTACCATCACCACTGCCACCATCACCACCAGCACCATCACCACCATCAACACCAACAACACATACACCACCATCACCATGGCCTTCGCTGCCGCCGCCGCCGTCGCCATTGATGTCTCTACCGTAGCCAATCCAATCGTCTCAGCCCCTGCCATCATAAGCACTGTCATGGCTGCCAGCATCACCACTGCCACTGCCACATCACAGTGAAATCATCAACATCCCTACCCATACTCCTACGCCTACCACTACTACTCCCACTGTCGCTCCCACTACCTTTACTGCTCCTCTTGTCACTCCTACCATTGACGACGGTACCGTAGGCGCGTCACCACCATCATCGTCGCCACATCAGCGTTTCTCTCTTTACATTTGCATCACCAGCATAAACAACCCATCGGCACTACCACCTCCACAATCACCACCATCAACACAACCACCCCACTCGTCACTACTACCACCACTACCACCATCACCATCCCCATCGACACCACTACCACCATCACCACCACCACCGCTGCCGTCGCCGTCACCACCTCCGCAACGTCGCGTCGAGGTGTGCGCATGGGGGCCCTGCAAGTCGCTTTCATCTCCAGAGGAGGGCGCCACTTCAAACGCCTCTCCGCGCGCCCTGCCGCCCCGCGCCGCCCCGCTCTGCTCATTAGAAGGGCCTGGCGGCGGCGGGCGCGCCTTGCGATCGCGCCCCGAGCTTTTTCGCCCGCCCCGCCCCTGCCCCCTGCCAGCCACGCCCCCACCACGCCGTGCTTGCAAAATGGACTACCCCCCCCCGTCTCTCACCCTCGCAGACTAGCTATTGAAATAGATTTAATGATATCAACTTTCAAACTTTCTTTTGTTCGACGGAGAAAACTCCCAGTTTGCTTACATTAGTACATTGGTTATTTCTATTTTATATTTCGCAGACATAACTCTATAAATAATTAGTTTAAATTTTAATTTTTTATATTAAATGATTGTGTACTTCGAATGTAAACGGTGACCCACTTTTTGACATTTCCTATACAGCTAGGTCGAGTCCAGCAGCGGTCTGGATTAGAATTCTAGAGGTGAACTGCCCTGATTCGTCGTTTTCTGTGGTTTCTCCGATCCCCACCAGGCGAATGCTGGAGCAGTGCTCTAACAAACGGACCACTGGCCACACGCAGCATTTTGTCTTGTTGACCTAATCCTCCCATTTATTTACATCTCACAACCACAGATGTCGGGAGACCAGTCATGAGGTTAGAGCTTGTTCTGGCTGGGTAGCTGGAGCGGTACCACGCCGGTGGGAGATACCTGCTTGGGAAACATCTCCCTAGCCGACGGTAACGTCGGCACCGCATATCATCAGCCAGCGGGAGGGGGGGGGCAGGAGATCACCATCACCTCCTGAGGAAAAAACATGCACTACACTAACAGGGTCGATGACCTTAAGAGTTGATGTGCCCGGAAGCAGCAACCAATCATTCGGAAGTAAAGTGCACGTATCACTTTTACCTACTTTTTCAGAAGAGAAATTAAGGTGATGGATAGATGTATGTTATTTTAACTCCTTTTTACTTGATTTTTACTCTATTGTGTGTGGACAATTTTTTCAGGATTGCTAATTATGACAGTGCGTTAAAACCCTTGACACAACGATCTAATTTTATAGGAGGCAAGTTAAAGATGTCTTTGTCCAATAAATGAAAGTAGTGATGCTTTGAGTGATGCATTGACAGGCAAGTGCCCTTGATCCACTCAGCAAATGCCGAGATGGACCCTGGCTTTACTTCTCGACATAAATGGAGCTTCGCTTTGGCGCTCTCTGCTCTTTTGTTGAGCTCTAGACGTAGTGAAGTTATTAGTAGTGCCGGGATCGTGTGTCGCAATTCTTCAGAAATATTATGAAAGAAAATATAATTTCGTTTGCTGGTGCAATACGTTTAGGACTTCGGGACAAAACACACCATATACAGCTTTTACTTACCTGAAGATAGATAAATTTAATGAAGATATTATGAAGATGTGTCATAAATACCTTCTACTTAATTTTGTAATTAGAAGAAGAAAATAGACGGAAATTTTTGTAAGACACGTTTCTAAAATACATTTCACGACAATTTTAGTTGAAGGTCATACACATTTAGGCTATATAATTTTAAGTCTACAACAATAAATAGGCTACATAATTTTAAGTCTTCAACAATAAATACTGAATACTGTATTAAAATATCTACGAGTATTTCAAAATTAGAAGTTTATTAGTTAATTTTTCGAAAATGAACAGATTTTGAAAAAAACATATTTTATTTATTTTCTGTATGTATTTGCAAAATTATTTTAATCTAAACTTTACTTAACACATAGTATTAGTTCCTCATCCATCACCTAATAAAACTACCAGCACATTCGACCTAGCTCCAAACACAGACATCTCTGGGGTTTCTCCTTCATTTCACTTCCCGCCTTTTTTGCCTCCTGCCTTCTCTCTCACCCGGACTTCCCTCGCATCGCGCTTCTTCTCGCACGAACGGCCTTCCCGTCAGCAAGCGCGCATCCGTCCGATCATCCACACCGCTCTCTCTCGCCCCTTTTCCCTCCGCCCACCCGCTTAGGTGGCTCAAGGCATCAACTGGCGTCACTGCAGACGCTCTGATCGGGAGGTACTAGGGTTCCACTCCCGACGGGGTCAGGATTTTCGACTCTAGCTACTCAGCTAAGTCGAATTCAGGTGCGGTCTGGGGAAGAATTCTAGCTGCTCTGATGGGAATTCTAGCGGCCGACTGCTCTGATCGGTAGTTTTCCGAGGTTTCTCCGATCAACGCCAGGCGAATGCCGGAGCACAACCCTAACAAACGGGCCACGGACCGTCCGCTATATTTCCTTCCTCTTCCTTATCCTGTTCTCAACCCTTACTTACACACATACACTTACATGCAGTACACATGTGGGGAGGACAGTTGGGAGCTTAGAGCTCGTCCCATCTGGAGTGGTCTAGTGACAGATATCAGGTTGGGGGACCCCCACCCTAATCGATTTGTAGGTCGGCAACGGATATCCATCCAGCGAGAAAAGATGATAGCCACCTTCCCCGGTGAACACACGCACGGAACTACTGACCTTAGCAGTCGAAACGCCAGGAATTACTAATCAATCAATTTTCTCGTCTTTAAACACGTCTTAAAATGTATACACAAGGCAATTCATTTAGTTCATAACTGTATTGAACCTAAACCATGCCACTGGAGATCTTAATGACATTCGTCCTAACTGAAGACTTCACAGCAAATGTAAAAAGTCGCAGAAAACGGAGGGAGGCACATTGTATCGTGTGAAGGAACAGTTAAACCATGAAGAAATTAAAGGGAGATAGAGTTTTCTTCACAAGCAATGTCTAGTTTTTGTACATCTTGTCAGAACTTCATCTTTTTATTTTCAAAGATTGTCTCAATTTTTCAATTTGTAACATGTTTTAGTTGAACATAATAGGGGAGAAGACAGAGTGCTTAGAAACTATTTTGTTGTGACAATTATAATTCTAAAATTAACAACCACATTTGGAAAAATCATTTTAAAAAAGCTTCAAAATATTCGGTTTTTATTCATTCATATTCATATGAGAGGTTCCCTTTGATATGCAGTTTGCAAACAAAACATGCACTCCCCTCTTTGCATTACTAGGATTAATTAGGTTTGTGTTTTCCATTGATTAACGAATGAATAGATAAATGAAGGAATGCAATGAATGTATCGTTACACTCACCTGGATTTATAATGAAACTATTTTCATGGCAATATGTGTAACTGTGATAATTTTGCGGAATTCATCAAACTATTGTAACGAACATATTTCATTCATTGTAAAATACCTCTATTCCAACATGAAAAGTGTGATATAAGTATATTTTGTTCGTCGCATCACGTTTGTTGCATTATAAATTTTTGTTTCATGAATTAATATCACATGCTTTTGATTTCATTGGTTGTTGACCTTCTATTTTATATCCATTTATAGGCGCTGTTAACAAAATCGGACGCTCTCTACGTATTTGCAACAGAAAGAAAACAAATTATTTAAAATTGTGAATGTTTGGAACTCTTGAGTTATTAACTAACGAGTAATTATTGGAACAAAACAAAATAACTTGTGTTATCGATTTTCGGAATTAATTTTCAATTTTCTAAAATACAGTAAACTTGAGAGTTTTTATTATTTATTTTATATAATCTTTGGGTGTTAAACAGAATATTACCAACTACGATGATATACTACTTCAAACTAAGCGGCCTGTCTTGTAAGAGTATTTTACAAAAACAAAAACATAAAAATCGGAAAAAAATATTTTCAAGTCAGATCGATTTGTAATTTGTGAAATATTGCGTACAGAAAAACATATTTCAAATAAAAATATATTTAAATGCTTGTTTACGTAATTACACTAGAGAAAGAATTTGATGCACGAATGAAATGTTTTCCGAGGAGGGACGATAAGAGTAGTGTCCGGAGTTTTGAAATAAGTATGACAACGATACATTGGTTTTCGATTTTGAATCGCATACGTTAAATTTTAGAACAAATTTGTAGAAATTGAAAAAGTCATAATCTTAGATAGTTGTAAAAATGCGCGGCAGAAGCAAAGTCTATAACAGTCGTCCGTGTGTTTTGTTTTCTTTGTTGTAGTACAGTTTTGTATGTACTTCTTTGCGGTATGCATATCTCAAAATGCTGCTTTTGCGAATTGTTCGTATCCCGTATGCGTAGTTTAAAGTGACACGTTTCAATTAATAAATAGTGAAATGAAGTTATAATTTATTTTCATGAGTTCTAAAAATCCTTCAAGTGTAGTTTGCTATTGAAAGTAATATGTTCCTGGACTAGACAAATTACGTATGTGCTCTTGCTGCACAGCAGTTAACAATGACGGATACACGATTGACAAATACATTTTCGAACGTTTTACTTCCTCGTACACGAAATATCAGAGTAAAGTGAGTATTGTAGTGAGTGTTGATGAAGAAATTTGATGACACGGTTTTAACGAAAATACATATTTGCTCTGATATCAAAAAGTGTTTTTGTGAATTTTTTAAGTTATCTATGTTTTTAGTTCAGGTATCTCTGTGTCCACCTCTTTGAGATGACTCTAGCTCCCAACCAAACACAAGATTTCTCCAAATGGATATTCTTCGATTGTTTAGGCCACTCTAAAAACCTCGAGTATTTGAAACATCGTTTAATTTTGGGGAGTATTTCACATATTAATTGCCTTAATTGCCAAGGACACTTCCCTTTTTATTACTTGTTTGAAGAAAAATTACTTGAGTAGAACAAAGGACGCTCATAAGAAAGGCGCAGGTTATATTTTCAGCAATATCTCTGAAATTTTGAAAATTGCAAAAGTTTAAAATAGTTTGAACTCTCTCATTCAACTATATAATTGGAGATATTTTTAATAATTCAATCGGATATTCAAAATTAGATCTTTAATTTATATGACGCACAATGTTTTCACAATATGAGCAGTTTCCACGCAATTTTGGTTAAAATCATGACAAAAAATAATATGTAAACAAGATTTTCTTAAAAAGGCTACACTTTTTTCTTCGTATCTTTTTCTCGAATAGAGAAAATTGTATTTAATAATATTGCATCATTCTTATTTTCATTAAAACCTCTCTATTCTCCATCTTCAATATTGAAGCAAGACATTTGCTTTTTCACTGCAATCTATTTCTCAGTATAAAGTGTAGGTTATATATAATTTTATGTGCATTGTTTTCAAAATGCTAGGAATTTTTTAGGTAATTTTATATTATATCTTTTGAGTTTTTCTAGTACAAGTCAACTGTTAAAATGATAGAAGAGCGAATGTTGTAATATTACGTAACCGTTTACAATAATACGAGAAATTATGTGATGTTATAGCCCCGTTTGCTCTCCACTAGATACCTCTGTAAATTAGTTTCCCCGCTTTCCGTCTTGAAGATCAGTGCTGCTGACGTATCGTGTCCAATGTGTTCGAGAATACCTCTGTGGGGCCTCGGGCGGGCAGCCTCCTTTTGAAGGGCGCGCGTGTGCCCTGGGCCCTTTCGTCCTTTGCGGCGGCCGTCGCGCAGCGTCTCTGAGAACGGCCGCCCCCCCCCCCCCTGTCGTGGTTTTCACAGTCCGCGAGGCAGAAGCTGCCTTCCCCGTCTTTTGAAGTCGCGGTCGCGGCGTCTTTCTGCGGCCACGCTCTCGGTTCGTAGTCCATTCTGCAGAAACGCTTGGAAAGACGTGGTTTGGACAGAATAAACTTGATTATTAGATTGTACTGCCTGAGCCCTTGGCGTCTGATCCATTGACCCACCTCCGACATGGATCGTAATTGCTGGGAATATTTTGTTTTCCACCCAGAACGCTCCCGGTCGCCACGTAGCCGGTGAATGTTGACTTTCACATTTGTCTCCGAGAGCGCCACAACGATGTCTCAGAAATATTGATCCGTTACGCGAGGCTCCTCGGAAAGCAAATGTGGGAACGGTCTAGAATGGAAATAGTCTAAGTAGTATTTAATTGGCTGTCCGGGTGACGCCGCTTCCGTGGCAAAGGTGCCGAAATTTCGGTCGCCATTCTCTGACCTTCCTCAGGGCGTAATGCGTGGAAGCCTACGCTCTCACTTAGTCTAAGTAGTATTTAATTTTGTCGGTTGTTTAGTCTTGAATTGTCCGTCCTTTGAAAACCCACGCTCCTAAACTAGGTTTGATTGATTGATTGTTAGTGATTTCGGGCGCGTCAACGGACGAGATCATTATTCCCATAAGTGCAGGGCATGTTTTTCTCGGTAGTTGGCTGTGCTCTTCCCCTGCTGTATGGCGAGATTCGGCGCCGACCTACCGTCGGCTAGCGGGGTTTTTCCCTAACCAGATATCTTCCACCAGCGTGGCACCGCTCCAGCCAGGACAAACTCTAGGCTCCGGACGGGTCTCCCGGCATGTGTGGTAGTGTAGTGCATGTTACTGTGTGTGTATGTGAAAGCGAGTGATGAGTATAGGACAAGGAAGAGAAGGAATGAACACACGCGGTCCGTGGCCCGTTTGTTAGGGTGCTGTTCCAGCATTCGCCTGGTGTAGATTGGAGAAACCACGGAAAACAACCGATAAGACTGCCGGCCTCAATAATTCTTCTCCAAGCAGCGATTGAATTTGACCGAGCTCCTAAACTGGAATCGAAACGTGGGCTCTGAGAGTTGAACGGTCATTATGATGACCAGCCAAGCGGAGTAAAACAATACCTGAGATTGTCTACTTAGCGAAGTGGAGGATAAAGGCGTAGTACTCCTCCCTCGCTTACAATACAACAGGATGGGTTACTCTAGATATTTACTCGTAGGCGGTGACTTCACCTCGTAATTGTTTGGATTCAGCACTCGTCACGTTCCGTGAGATAACATTCTAACGATATGTGGAATACTGAAATTGCAGCCACTGCTCAATGCACTGCAAGTTCATATCGAAGTTTTTGCCAGAAGTGGATGCGCTGGCTTGCAAAGCAAGGAATAACCAAAATGAAGGTTAACCGAAAAGCCGACTCACTTTAAAATAATATTTTCCCTTCACATTTATTGGATTCAATTAATTTCAATTTTACCGTCAAATCAAGATTTCTAAAGCTTGTTTCTAAAGCATCTTTCTAAAAAAATCAAATGAATAAGTATCATATCAAAAAATGAAAAATGAGTGAGGAGGTTTTGAGCGTTTGAAAACAGAATACCCTAAAATATTGCGACTCCCCCTCTCCTATCGCTTCAGCAAAAATGGCCCTCGAGAAGGAGCAAATCCTGTGAAGACCACGCCAACATGCCGCGTATCACGTCTCTGGCTGTGAAGTACCATTAGAAAAGGGTCACGGGCTGCGTGTAGTACTTGCTTCTGACACCTCTCTTTTTTAAACTTTTTTTTAAAGTTAAGAACCAGTATGACACTATTTTCAGCCTTCAAGCAATTCCGCCAAGAATGAGAAATGTTAACACGTGACTAGTCAGAATAGACTCTCAGCTGTTCTGAGAAGCGGGCCACATGGTGCCCACGCAGACGAACCGGGCGACTTCGCAATTCTTTGGGGCAGAAGGACCGAAGGACACGCTCCGAGGGCCTTTAAGACCCAAATCCTCCCCTCTCCAAATGTAAAATCGGTTTCTCGGTAAAATAGTTTTTGCATTCCATTATGTTAGATTTGAAATTTAACAGGGCGGAAATGTTGTCTATTTTTGCGTTTGCAAATGTAATTAGGGAGGAGAAATGAGGTGAACATTAAGTTACATGTAAGTCGATTTTGAAATATATTTATAATAATAATTATGAATCTCTTCGATTGTAGTCTAACAGAGCATAGTTTCCAAGCCAAGCATTCAAAAGTAATTATTCATTGTTTATTGTTTTATTAAATGTGTCGTTCGATTATGTTATAGAATTGCAAAGTTGGGATGATCGGTGACGAGTTGTGATGATAAAAGGCTGAGACAAAGTGAAGTACTAAAATGTTGAACGGAATTGTATCAGACTTGGAATTAAAAAAGCCGAAAGGCGATTTGGTAACTAGGCTCATTTTTTTACTACAGTATCATTAATCGTAGAAAACGTGTGAAACTAAATGAAATGGTGTTAATAAACTCGTATGACATTTACGACTCTCGTTCGTTCCCAGTTGTATTATTCTCATTTACGTGCATTAATACCCATAATATTTGCATAAAATCGATAGATATTCCTTCGTTAATAAAAATAAACTAGAATTTCTATTATTAAAAATTATAGTATTAATTTGATGGCATTTGTAGTCACTTTAGTTTCGTCGGATAATAAAAAAATTAAATATGAAGTTGAAATATATGAAAACAATATAAAACGTTAAATTAGGCAGCAAAACATAATCCCAAATAGGGTGCTATGGCTATATTCGGCATTTTAATTACTATCAAAGTGATAAAGTCGTATGAGCAAAGTCAAAACTTATAGTTTAGTCACGTGGTCGATTATTTGAACTCATTTGCGCCAATCTTAATTATGGATCGAGAACGGTGAGTAAACTAGAGGAAACATTCGCATTTATTTCATGAATGTTGGCTACCTTGTATTGATATTTCTTTCCCTCTTTTATTTTTGTCACACCACCAACTGGAGAATATTCGCAAGAAATCTTAGTATTTATACTGCAAGAATTCAAGAAAAATGCATTTCAAAACTTTGGTTTCAGTAAATATTATTAACTCGAATTATTCTTGGGGAATATTCGACCTATTGCGAGTTCTATTTGATGATTGATAACAATGAACCTTTTGGGGTCTGGCGAATGTAAGTTGTCCGTTTGTCTTCGAGGTAGATGACCTCATTCTCTTTCAATCATTATTTTCTCGTATACATATGTATACGCGTAGTATAGAGAAAGGTATGTAATGCTGAGGCAAAAAAAGCGTTATTTTTCGACTGAAAACCTCGTGTTATGGGACACTAATACAGAAAAGGATTAATTATTGCATTTTTGAATGGAAGTTGTTTAAATAACTTTCAATGAAGTTTTTCGGAAAATCAAAAGTTTTCTGTAAAAAAAGCTTCACACTTTTCATTTAGAGTAACGCTTAAACCACGGTTCCAAATTTTCATACGAAAATTTCGATATAAAACGTGGTTTTACTCTTCGAAAATATTCTTAAAGTTATATTTCAATTTTACCTATCGAAAACAGAAAAATTTAGAATATTTAAAATAAATATACTTTAGACGGCGGTACCTGACAGTTGGCCAGAGGATGGGTTAAGACCGAAAAGCTAGCCCAGACCAAATAAATAAAAAACTAGTACGAGAAAGTCTGGGCCATTGTGAAGCACTACTAGTTTTAATTCGTGTTAATATTCCTACATACTGCTACGTATTATTTGTATCGATTCTTTCAATACTCTTTTATTGACATTCGAACATAGTTAAAGTTTTGAAAATTATACTTAACTTCCAAATGCACTCACGTGCTAAGATGGCTCAGTGGCAAGAACCGTTGTCACTGCAACGTCTCTGACCGGGTGTTCTCAAGGTTAAGGTCCCTAAGGTCTATGGGACAATTATAGCAGCCGGCTGCTCTGATCGGTAGTTTTCCGTGTTTTTTCCGATCGATACCAAATGAATACCGAAACAGAGTCTTAGCAAACAGGCCACGACCCACGCACAATATTTCCTTCATCACTGTCTCTTCTTCCTTTATACATGCGCATCTGCCACACATGTCGAGGCACCAGTCGGGAAATTCCATCCGTTGTACTCCATTGCCCCGATGTCGGAGCCCCAACAAATACAACAAATGTAGGTGTAGGCCGGTGCGGGACAACACGCTGTAGCGGAGGTGAAACATCGCCACCACTAGCCATAAAACATCACTACACTCACAGGATTAATGAACAAAGAAGTTGACGCTCCCGAAACCCCGGAATATTCATTCCGACTTCATTTGACACATTTGAGACATGATCGTCTGTCGCTCTCCGGATGTGGCTGGTGGAAGAATTCATTTCGTTGAGCGATGCGGTTTTCGGTGATGCTTAACTGGTTCACAACCTGTCCAAACAATCGTCTGTTGGCCTCAAACGATCACTCCTTGGGCGGTGCAGCTCTTTGGCAGTGAGCAAACGGTCGCCGGGGGGTCGAGGGGTGAGGGTGAGGGTCTCCCGGGTCACAAGGGCTGCGGATAATTAATCTTTCACGGCGGAACGCTCCCCTCGTCACACTGTCCACAACTCACGCATACTCTGAGCCGCCAACATCGCCAAACAGTGGGCGGCAAGTGCAGGCTAAATATCCGCAGTGCAAGGACATTATTCCTCACTAATTATAGTTCATTTCAATTGTAAATACAATATAACTTATTGTAATGTGTTTGTATACTACCTTATAAATTTATGCAAAAACGTATAAGATTTGAAAGTCGAAAAAGGTTTAATAAAATACCGTTGTCAAATACTGTTATTTTTATTTAGATCAAAAATGACAAATTTTGAGATTGTTCTTTTTCTTGTGTACTAAAGAAATACAGACCATAATGATGATGTTGAGGATGACGATAAAAGCAATACTCATTTCACTATAGATATTACGTAATATGTTGTGAGGCGTTCTATTCTTTCAAGAAATACTAGAAAGTATAATTTTTGAACTATGACCTGCGGATTCTATTTGTTAATATGGGAAGAAAAATTACGGGTCAATATATATCGTTAAATATCTAAAGTTCTTGAGATTTCTTCTGCTAAATAAATAAATATTTTACATAATGGGAAGTCTCTTCTCCAGAAGAAGTCTGCTTCAGAGTATTGTTTGTTTGCATTTATTACATTTTTCACATTCCCATTCGCATATTTGTGCTTTAATAGAGTAGGCCATGCAGTATGGACAGGTGTTAAATCTCGATCGTTAATCGCCATCCCCGAATTGCTCTTCAACAGTGGGAAGCAAGAACATCGACTGTGCCGTGATGGTGCCGCACGAAACAACAACAAGGGGTGCGAGCCCCCTCTATGAAAAACACAACATCATAACCCCATTTTGGACGTGTCCGAATACTTTTGATCACGTAATGTACATGTAAACGTGTATCACGATCTGATAGGACCGCAAGACTAGGCAAGGCCAAGTATTCATGGTCAATTGACCAATTTATGTGAGATCAGGTTTTTCAATAACAGAAAATAATTTGTGCCCTCTTCGAATACTCCTCCCCCGCGTGAGTCCCCGATTCCAGTCTTCTCATCTGGATACGAGTAAATCCACCTCCACTAATGCCACCTCCACCCCAGTGTCCCCTCCAGCGCCTCTCATACTACATAGAGATTACCATAAGAAGAGACAGCTACTGCTTGGCCATTGCTGGCAACATAAGTGCAGGTTATACCCATACTCTCATTTTCTCTTGGCGTTGGTTTACAATTAGCTCACCTGTAAATGATTTTATCACTATCTCTTGCAATGTCAACGCCCTGAACGACGTTCATTTGTCTCCCAACCTGTCAAAGCGGTCCCGTCTTAGAGTAATTCCTTTATAATTGTGAGCAGCTTGAGAGTACTCGAACTGTCGGCGGGAATTGCCCCCTACTCCGCCCACCACAGTTCCCCACCCTCCCTAGCCCCCTCCTGGCCCCACGACAGACGACCCTGCTATCCTAAAACACTGAAAATATTTCAATCCGACCTTAACGAAAATTATTGTAATGCATTTCTAAACACATGTAGCTTGTGTTATTAATTGTATAAACATTTTCTTTAAATTATATTGCAACTTATTTCGGAATGCACCTTCTCCACCACAAATATCGTCCAGGTATTCGTATACAACTATTTTATCTATCTCATTGTTTTTTAATAGATGTATCTATCAAACCCATTGAATTTTTATTTTAAAAGTGACATAGAAGTTCAAAATTCACAGCATAACAACGTTCTTTATGGTATTTTAAGACCTCAATATTCACACTTCTTTACTTCCTCTATTTCGACTAAATAGGAGAATACGTGGAGATATTTCAATGCACAAGGCTAAATAATGTAACCAACGAACCATTCCAAAAATTGATTTTAAGTTAATTCACTATAGTCCTTTCTTTTCTTCGCGAAAATCGCGATTGAAAAGCTGCTGATCCCCTACCGCGTTTTAAGGGATTTTGTTAACTTGATATTATATTAAATATTATATTATTTAGAATTCTCGTCACTGAGAAGTCTCAGAATACAATAGAACTAACTTGAAAATACAATTTACTGTCCATTAATTATAATTCTCGAGGATATTTTGTTGTGACAATTAATTGTAATAGCATTCAGAAAAATTGGCTAGTTAGTTGAAACTAATTTTCGCATCCACAATTATATGCGACATTTCATTTAATAACAACTAATTAAATCCTTCATAGCTTGCAGGTTTGGTAAGTTACTCTCAATTATTATTAAACGTTGAGAGAATTGGGCTCTATTATACATTGTGGAAACCATCAACATTTGACGATCTGCATGAAAATAATTTTTCTGTTAATGGACTGTTCTTGCTTCACACTTTAAAAAATATTATTATTAAAAAATTATTATTACTAATTATTATTATCGTTAATCTATAATATAAAAATGAATCGCAAAATGTGTTGGTAACCGCATAACTCAACAACGCCTGGACCAATTTGGCCAATTCTTTTTTTAAAATGTTCGTTGAAGTCCAAGGATGGTTTTTACGTCGAGAAAAATTCGAATAATTGCCGGAAAAAACCTAAAAACAGCCTTTTTCTTTTTCCCATACAAACGTTTTCTAACTAAAACGTAGAGTCAATTTGAGCTTTATCACTCTATCTATCTCTATCTATCTCTCACTATTTATCTCTCACTCAGCTAAAGCACTCATTGTTGTAGGTATGTTCGTAACGTCAGTCAATGTGCACTTTATTACCGTTATACAAAGTTCAAATTCAATCATATCTATCAAAACAGTGTGCGTGTGTGCGTTGGAGCACAGAATACATGGTTGGAGGATTTAATGTCGCGTTCCGAAACTATTATAATATAGATATGCCTCCTATTAGACCAAGCAAGTTAGGTAGAAGAACCCGAAATGCTACAAAGCAAGCTAATTACTGATCTAATCATGCTGCACAAGAACGTGACGACCGAAATGAACGTGAAAGAATTCGGATATCACAAACGCGTGAAGCGCGAGCGCTGCATTCAACTAATAATCGCGCAAGTTTGAATCGAGCTGCTTTCAGTTACGATGTGTCAATTGACTACAGTAACTACCAATGTGTTGTTATTGGTTCTATGAACTCGGTTTGCTCATATTGTAAGGCATTGAAATTTAAAAACGAAGCTAATGGATTGTGTTGCCCAAATGGTAAAGTGAAATTGATACCATTGGAACCACCACCAGAGCCATTGTACTCATTGGTTTCAGGAATAGGAACAGATTCCATACACTTTTTGACAAATATCCAACAATATAACAATTGCTTTCAAATGACTTCATTTGGGTCAACAAACGTAGTTCGGGAAAATTTTATGCCAACTTTCAAGGTGTGTAGTATAGCAGTTAAATATAATTATTTTATGTTCTGTCACCTAAGTTAAGATGTGTTACTAATCTTCAATGTCTTAATCATTAAGATCATAATCATCACTTAGTCCCCATATTAATTGGTGATTCAGTTTTAGCGACACTATTATTATTTTGAAACCCAATATATTTGATGATAGATATTAGTTACAACTAATTAGGAGACAGATATAATTTTAAAGAACAAATATTATTTAAGTATGATCACTGACAATCCATAAATTTATACCCCACATTGCTTATTTATTTTATTTTATAGTGTCTGGTACAAACATAATTTTTTTTTAAATTTGCAGATACAAGGCCAAATATATCACAGAGCAGGTTCACTGTTACCAGTGTCAGATAGCAACTACAAATTCCTGCAAATTTATTTTATGGGCAATTCATCACAAGAAACTAATCTGCGTTGTGCACATAATAATTTAGTAAAGAGGTCTATTGTAGAACAATTACAAACTTTATTTCATGAACACAATCAATTGATTATATTGTTTAAAACTGCCCTGGATCTGATGCCATCAGATAATCACAAAATTGTAATCAGAGCTGATAAAACACCTGCGGGTCAACGTGCAAGACGTTTTAATGCACCAACTATTGATGAAGTTGCTATCGTTGTAGTTGGAGAAAACTTGGAATCCCGTGATATTGTTTTACATCGTCGGAATGATCAATTACAACGTATAAAGGAAACACACCGCTCATATGATGCACTGCAATATCCCATTATATTTTGGCAAGGCTATGATTTCTCAATAAAAATGATAAATCCCATTACAGGTAATTAAAATATTAGTTAATATCTCAGTCTTTATATTATGTATTTTAATTTTATATTTCAATGTTATTAAAACAAAATCTATTTACAGGTTCTGAAACTAACAAAAAAGTCAATTCAATGAACTATTATTCATACCGCCTAATGATTCGGGAAAATGAAGACAATCACATATTGAAATGTCGGCGATTATATCACAAATATATTGTTGACATGTATGTTAAAATTGAAACGGAGAGATTAACATTCATCAGGTTGAATCAGACCAAACTCCGATCTGAAGAGTATATTCACCTTCGAGATGCGATTAATACTGATGGAAATGCACAGAATGTTGGTCGGATGACTATTCTTCCAGCAACATACATCGGAAGCCCTCGACATATGCACGAATATGCTCAAGATGCCATGTCGTATGTTCGTCATTATTGTACAGCAGATTTGTTCATCACATTTACATGCAATCCGCACTGGATAGAAATCAAGCAGGAGTTATTCCCTGGGCAATCACCCATTGATCGTCATGATATTACAGCCAGAGTCTTTAGACAAAAATTGAAATCTTTAATGGATTTCATCGTAAAACATTGTGTGTTTGGTGAGACACGCTGCTGGATGTATTCTGTGGAGTGGCAGAAACGAGGATTGCCACATGCATACATTTTGATTTGGTTGGTTGACAAGATAAGGCCAAATGAAGTTGATGCAGTGATATCAGCTGAAATCCCTGATGTACAAGTAGATCCTGGATTGCATGAGCTAATTATCAAAAATATGATACATGGTCCCTGTGGAACTCTTAATCAAAATTCACCATGTATGATGGATGGTAAATGTTCAAAACGATATCCACGGACATTAATATCGGAAACAATTACTGGTAATGACGGTTATCCATTGTATCGTCGACGATCGACGGCAGACAATGGAAGATCAACAATTGTCAAATTAAATCAACAAGATATTGAAATAGATAATCGTTGTATTGTTCCATATTCACCCATTTTATCAAAGACCTTCAAAGCACACATCAACGTTGAATATTGCCATTCAGTGAAATCTATTAAATACATCTGCAAATATGTAACCAAAGGGAGTGATAATGCTGTGATTGAAATTGGTGCAGAGAATTCCAATGATGAAGTTACCCAATACCAAATGGGCCGCTATGTTAGTAGTAATGAAGCAGTATGGCGAATATTTTATTTTCCTATTCATGAGAGACACCCTTCCGTTGTTAACTTAGCTGTGCATTTACAAAATGGACAAAGAGTGTATTTTACAGCACAGAGCGCAGTACAAAGAGCTGCTCAGCCACCATCTACTACATTAAATAAATAATAAATATAATAAATTTTTTTTAGACATGCCAAAACGACTTTGCACAAACATTGCTATATTCTGAAATGCCAAAATATTATACTTGGAATCAATCCTCAAGGAGATTTATACGACGGAAACAAGGAAAACAAGTTTCAGATACCCAAATGTGTATTCCACCGATGCCATTGCCACACCATATCTACATGCTTCCCATCAAACCTAATTGATTTGTGGATCAAGTACAAAGATTATATGTGTGATGATATTTTGTATCAAATACGAAATAGAATGGGAAATCCAAATATACAAATCAGTGAAGAAATTTACAATGAAGCATTGATTTCAATTGAGGACATGTGCTTGATGATGTCAAACAAACTATTAATTCAATTAGACCTGGCCGCGCCCAATCGTCCAATGCATAATGCTTTTAACCAAGAGTTGAATCGAGAAAAACTGTAGGATCTCAACACTTTGAAAGAATTAATTCAAACAAATTTGCACTGTTGAATGAACAAGAGAAGTATGTATTTGATACTCTTATGAAAGTAACAAATGATGAAACTGGAGGGATTTACTTCTTGGATGCACCTGGTGGTACAGGAAAAACATTTTTGATTTCATTAATATTACCAACGATTCGCTCACAAAATAAAATTGCACTTGCACTCGCTTCGTCGGGAATCGCAGCAACTTTGCTTGAAGGTGGTCGAACAGCACATTCAGCATTAAAATTGCCATTAAATATGCAAAGCAATGAAACTTCGACCTGCAACATTTCGAAGAACTCTGCAATGGCAAAGGTCTTGCAGCGATGTAAATTAATTGTTTGGGATGAATGCACGATGGCACATAAAAAATCTTTGGAGGCTTTAGACAAAACCTTAAAAGATTTACGGAGCAATCATAACCAATTTGGTGGTGCAATGATTTTATTAGCAGGAGATTTTCGTCAAACATTGCCCGTGATTCCACGATCAACACCAGCTGATGAACTCAATGCATGTCTAAAGTCCTCCAATTTGTGGAAACATGTCAGAGTACTTTATTTAAGCAAGAATATGCGTGTCGAGTTGCAAAATGACCAATCTGGAAACATATTCTCTAAACAACTCATTGACATTGGTAATGGCAAATTTCCTATAGACATGTTGACTGGCTGCATTAACTTTCCTCAAAGTTTTTGTCAGTTAACTCGATCAAAAGATGAACTTATTCAGAAGGTGTTTCCAGATGTTTCTCAAAATTACAGAAACCATGATTGGTTGAGCGAACGAGCTATATTGGCTGCAAAAAACATAGATGTAAATGAATTAAATTTAAAAGTTCAAGAACAAATTACAGGCGAATCGAGGATATATAAATCAGTTGATTTGGCTACTAACCAAGATGATGTAATGAACTATCCACCAGAATTTTTAAACTCGCTGGATTTACCAGGATTGCCACCTCACAATCTTCAATTAAAGGTTGGATCGGTAGTTATAATGTTGCGAAATATCAACCAACCACGTCTTTGCAACGGCACACGGTTAGCGATAAAAAAATTACTAAACAACGTGATAGAAGCAACTATCTGAAAAGAAAGTATAAAGGAGAAGACGTTCTCATACCGCGCATCCCAATGATTCCGACTGATGTGCCGTTTAACTTTAAACGACTACAGTTTCCAGTTCGGCTTCCTTTTGCTATGACCATAAACAAGTCCCAGGGGCAATCATTAAGTGTTTGTGGTATTAATCTGGAAAACCCATGTTTCTCACATGGTCAATTGTGTGTTGCCTGTTCCCGTGTTGGTAAACCATCAGATTTGTTTGTCTATGCGCCAGGTAATCAAACAAAAAACATTGTATATCACAAAGCACTACAATGAAAATAGAACTGATTTTTGTTAATAATTATGATTCACGTGATTAACATAAAAGATTACTTTCTTTTAAATGCTTATATATGTTGTATGTATGTTTTATTTAATTATATTTCTTATTCACAACGCCCTATCACCAGGGTGACGGTTCGGTTCAGGAGATTTTTTGCCCAGACTATAAAATATGTAGGAACAAAACTGTCACATTGCAAATCTTTTGGACAGGACGAAGTCTGTCGGGTCCGCTAGTAATAATATATAATTACATAGTATTATTAGCATTTATGGTAGAAAAGTTCCATAAACAACAAGTAGCTTTTGTCAAGAAAGATGGCAATTTCTATTAGGCTCCTTCCCCTATACTATTAAATGTCGCCGTCATCTGCCCTGAAGGTTTCTCGGAAACGTGGTCCACGTGGTGCTGGCAGAGGACGCGTCTACGCTCATCGCGTGCCTCCCCGAGGGGAAACCTCCGAAGTTTGGACGCTTAACCGAGAGCACGTTGGTTCGAGCCCCGGCAGCGGGGGAAAGCAGTTCGGGGGAGGTGGCGAGAGAGATGGCGTGGGAGGTAGTGGGTCGAAGGTGCGACGTGGCAGTATCTCGGGCGCTGTTGAGCGCGTAGAGAGGAGGTGTGTCTGTGAACGGTGGGTGGGAGTGCAGATGGAGGGCCGGTGCGGGAGGCTCAAATTCCCGGGGGCGAAGGAAATTCTATTGAAAGGCGGACTCAAGAGGCTTGGGTGGCCGATAACACCCAATCACTCGCGTCTCTGATTGATTGATTGAGTGAGTGATTGTTAGTGTTTCCGAGCGCATCAACTATTGGGGTCTGTAGTACCGTAAGTGTAGTGCAAGGTTTGCCCAGAAAGTGGTGGTGGTCTTTCTCCGCTGGATGGCGAGATCCGACGCCGACCTACCGTCGGCTAGCGAAGGTTTCCCCAACCAGGTATCTCCCAACAGCGGAGCACCGAACCAGCCAGCTCTAAGCTTCCCGGCCGGTCACCTGGCATGTGTGGTAGTGTAGTGCATGTTAGTGTAAGTATATGTAAGGGGTGAGGATAGGGTAAGGAAAATGTAGGAAAGATCGCGTGCGGTTCGTAGCCCGTTTGTTAGAGTACTGCTCCATCATTCGCCTGGTATTGTTCGGAGGAACCACGAACAAAAACGACCGGTGCAGCCTGCCGCTAGCATTCTCCTTTACCCAGCGACAGAATTCAAACAAGCTGACGAGCTACTATCAAAAAGGTCGAGGACTGTCGAATACCGTCGAATACTGTCGAACCTAGGATCTCTTGGTCAGAAGCGCAAGAGTGAGATCAGTTGAGGCACTGATCCATCTCTCTCGGTGTGGGTGGCCGAGAACACCCAACCGCCGCCGTCAGGTTGCCGATACCACAGAGGTGCCTCGGAGGAGGACTCGATGGGGAAGCGGGTGAAGGGTGAATGGCGGGTGGGAAGGAATGAGATAACAGAGTGTGAGGGTGTTTGGGACGTAAGAAAGCAACCGAAGAAAGCGATATGTCACAGAACGCAACGGGACGAGGCCTGAAGGAGCGGGGTGGTCGTGGGTGGCGGGAATGGCCAGGCCGCCGTAGCACGCGAGGGAGGCGGGCACGCCGGTGGTGGCGCCACGGGCTGAGCGCGCCGCCCACTCAGACGCATAACACGGATAATATATGCTGCATTTACTCCTTGGGCCGGGGTTAGGGGCTCGGTCTGGGATTACTCAACCCTCGTTCGGTAATTAACCTTGCCTGTGGCCTCGCCGTGCCGCCGCCACCCCCGCCCCCTCCTCCCCCACCTTCTCCTTCCTGCGCCTCCTGCGGCGCTCGCAAGCGCCGTAATTGCAGTGTTACCAATATGCGCGCACGAAATTCCCTTGACTGCATTTGCATGATTCCGCACTAGGTCACGCCGCTGCGTTTGGCCGTTCCTCTCGTCTGGGCTTCCTCGAGGCTTCGGCCCTCGATCTTGAGGCGACCGCGGCGGGAGCAGCGATGGTTGTGGTGGGGGTGACGGCGGTGATGGGGGTGGCTGTTTCGGCGGTGGCGGTGGCGGCAGCCCTAACGGTGGCGGTGGTGGTACACCCGGCGGCTGCGAGGGTGGTGGTGTTGATGGTAGCGCAGAAATGTGCTATCATTGCCGATGGATGTCGATAGGGGTAGAGCAGAGACAGTTGTTGATGGAGGATGCTCACAGATAGTTAACACCGTCTGCTGTATTAGTGATTGACTCCACCGCGCAAACACAATGACGGTGTCCTCAAATTGATGAGAGGACTGGACGTTCTATCAGTGATGTCTAGGCTAACCCTTTCATTCGAATGAAGACTCTTGGAAGATATTTTTAAAATGTGTATTTTACTAGTAGTTTATGCAACTTGTTAATGATGTTAAGCTTTATTACGTGTTTTCAAAACGAGCGACGTTAGGAACGAAACATTATAAACGCGTTGCAAACGCTATTTTTTGTATAAAAGCATTATAAATTTGTAGAAGAATCATAGTTTATTTTGGGAAACAATTTTATTATGACGTTTACGAGTATTTGATAGCGGTGTTAAAAACGGTGGGCAGCTGTTCCATTTACCGATATCTTCTCAAAATTCTCTCGCTGCGATTAACTGGATGTGTGATGAAATTATTCATACCGTAAATGGTAATGCGACATAATCTGTGCTGTAAGATGTCTTTTTATGAAATATTTCTTGTAAAGAAAATGGGCGTTTATAATGATGGAATAGAAAAAGTTATTTTAAGAACCTGTGGCCTATTCTCATGTGCCTCAAATGTTTGACACTTAAAGGCAAAAGTTGTATCCGATTGTCAAATGTGACTTACGTTTTTATCCCAAAATGTATTGGTGACCTGCGAAGGTGGTGGGGAAACGACCTTTTCTGTCGCAAGAAATCGTTCATAAAAGGGTATTTTACGGCACAAATGATTACAACTTACATTCAACCAATTGCGGCGAGAGAATCAAGGGGTAATAGCGGTAAAAGGAATAGCCGACCACTGTTTTCTCGTACAGATGTCAAACACCCGAGACGTTATGAGAAAGTTGTTTCGCAAAACTACGTTTGTTTCTCTTACAAATTTATAATGCTGTTATACAAAAAAATAACGTATGCAACTCCTTTAAATTCTTATTTAGTGCATTAGTACAAATTTGATAACTCGCTCCTGACGTCGGTCGCTTTCATAAAGAAGTACTCATGCAATAAAGCTTAACATTATAAGCTAATTGCATAAGCTACTAATTGCGATATTTCGCTCACGAATCGAGGTTGGAAAAGAACGATGACAGTCGCATATCTCAAACTTTTCGTTGGTATCTTATTAGGAAGAAAGATGGTGGTTCACTTAATAGAGCTAATATCTGAAGCGTTGGCAAATACGGAGGTAAGCACAGAAAGCTTCAACAGAGCGTACCAAGACACGCGAGTGCAGTGGGGAATAGCGGCGCTCAGGACAGCCCTGGTCGTCTTCTTAAGTCTTGTGGGGCCTAACTCGCTGGTGAATTTATTTCGGCACTAAATTGCCGCCTGTGGAGGGTCCCACTGGCCTATATTTTGCCCTGTTGGCGCCAGCATATTGCCGTTGCTCGCTTGCGGTGGAGTTGGGGTGCGGCGGCGGAGCGGGCGGTGATGGTGGTAGTTGACGGAGTGATGGAGGGGATGATGGCGGGGGTGGCGGAAGCGGGGGCAGTGATAGTAGGGACGGGGCGGGGTTGAAGACGGTGTCGGGGTGGCGATGGCGATGGCGATGACGTTGGCGACGGAGTCGTCTACATCCTTGCGACTGTGAGTATTACTGTAGGATCTCCCGGGGCAGAATTCGGTGGTTCTAGAAGTGAAAGGATTCTAGAGACAGTTGAATATTATGTCCCCCTTTGTACTTTCTGGCTACGGAGTGGAGAGGAGTAGCAGTAGAGTAGAGTAGTACTACTTTCTGGCTACGGAGTAGAGTAGGAGTAGATGCTGTGCGAAAAAACGATGAATTTTCGCAGAAGAACTCATATTACAGAGCCCTGGTATCGAAAACGTGGATAAGACCAGTTGCTAAATTTAGAAACAAAAATCCACTAACACGTTGTGTTGCCAGAATCCATGTTTGTGGGACCTTGATATCGAAGAATCGATTGATGGAAAACCGTTAGTCTGTTCGTCCTTCTGTCTGTCCGTCCGTCTCTGAACAACGCTGGCGACTAAACAGTTCAGCCGCTTTTCTCCAAAATTGATATTCCGGATTCGATCTGGCTGGTGTCGCGGCCCCTTGAATTTAAAAATGATATTTAAACACTGATGGGTACTTTACATTCAGCCCATGGGACATTTTGCAAACTTTCAAAAAGGTTTCCATCGTTTTTGATACAATTTTGTTATTCAATAGTGTGTTATTGAATAGTTTAAGAGTACGGTGAAAGTCTCATATTCCTTGGAAACCTTGATTTTTCAAAAATTATTATTATTATTATTATTATTATTATTATTATTATTATTATTATTATTATTATTATTAATCATAATAATTATTACATAGTTTATTTCTTCGCATATTTAAGGAGAATACATAGTCAGACTCTTAAGTATGTTTCATGGAGTTACTTTGAATATTTCTGAGCCCCATGAAGTTATTGAAAGATTTAACATACTTTAAGTTTTAACATCTTTTTTAAAATAAATCAAATTTAATTCATTTTTTATTGTCAATGTCGTGATGCTGTCAAAATAATATCGTTAATATATCGAATCCATTTTGTTATCCTCCGGTAATTGAAAGTTCATTCAATCCACAATTTATTTATCTCGCACAATAAAAATTGTATTGATTGCATATCTTTTGCATGCTAATGATGTTCCTTATAATGGCATTTTCATAGAATATCACAAATTAATATTAATAAATTGGAAGTGATAATAGAACATTAATTATGCATCCTGTCATTTATTGCAAAAGCAGGGTGGGAGTTAATAATTTTAACACTTTTCAGTGAAATGTAATCATCTCTCATTTCAAATCAACATTCCTGTTACATCTCTATAATTATACAAATAAAACATACTATAGCTATATTATCAAGAACCATTGCATTTAACTTTATCCCCACGATTCATTGAATGGAAATTCAAAGAAATATTTACAATACAATTGTGATGGATGTTTAATCATTAAAATGAATCTTTAGTGTGAAATACAGGTAATATAGAAAAGTTAAAACATTTATGACATTTAATTTACTGCTAATTTTTCAGAAATATGAAGATATCTTTCAAAACAGCGAATAAAACAGAATATTTTGATCTCCCATCTTGTTGAAAGCTATTTTTTCTTTATTAAGTATCATTCGAAAGGAACACGTTTGTCATTCCCTAATAATGTATTGCAATGGCATAAAAGTTCTATTTTTACAGAAAAAGCTCGAATTATTGCTTGAAAACGGAAAATAGATTTTTCGGTCTTGCTGTTCGTAGTTTCTTCAGTTGCCCCCGATCACATCTGGGAGTACCCAACACTTAGAAACGGAGCCGGGACAACATAGGATCCTTTCTTTCACAACACATTACGCCTCCATTATTAGAGTCGTAAGAAAGGTTGAACCTTCATCTCAATATGGCCCTTCCACTGATCTAAAGTTACTACGACAGATGACCAAAAAAACGAAATTCGGTGATAGCTGTAGCAAACCTACAAGGAAATGGGATAAATTTATTTATTTCACGTGTTAACTCACCATGAAACTCTCATAGTTCATGCAGTTGGCAGCCGAATCTGAAGTATACAATTTTGATGATCACCAAGGGAGGATTCGTTAGGCAATAGGGGATGAAATAATCAGTTGGCTATAAGTATCCGTGGTCTATTGAATCAACTATAATCCATTACAATGATATCCGCCTGAAATCGACGTGAGAAATCTCTGATTTAGCATCGGAGCATACAAACCTTATCCGGTCAGTGGTCGGCAACGTTCGAACTATTTGGCAGGGTTTAATATGCTACCGGTGGAATCGAACCTACAACCCACCGGTACACAAAGTTTCCGATGTAGACTCGCAACGACGTAGGTTATCGCACCCGAACCCCTTCATCAAAAGGTTCTCTCCATTTAGCCTCCGTTCACTCTCCTGCCTGGAGAGAATTCTGGAGCCGGCTGCTCTCACCGGTACTTTTCGGTGGCTTCCCCGATCAATACCAGGCATATGACGAACAGTATCGTAACAAACGGACCACGGACCGCGCGCAATCTCCACTTCCTCATCCTTTCCTCCTTTCCGAGCACACACTCACACTTACACTCACTACTAGAGGGTGGGTTTTAATGAAATGTCATTTTTTTCTTTTCACTTTAGAACAATGCCGTTTACTGTATAAATTCACTTTGTGATTACAAAACGAAATGACCCAATGTTACGTAATTGTTTTTGGATTTTTCGCCAATTTCGACTAATAATTAATTTGTTCTTTTTTTACGTAATTTTAATGCATTTTCGCTGATTTAATCGACTTTAATGTCATTTTAATAGTACTTGCTTCAAACAATATTTACGAGATGCAACAAGTGTTCGCCACAGATTTCCTGAGAAGCCTTTTTGTCTTCGTCGCTCATATGTTGTAATGTCAGCCGTTGTGAGTACTATGTAACCTAAGGTTTTTGTGACGCCTATCGGCGCCATTGTCAATTCTGCCGATTTCGCAATGAATAAAGGCAAATATTTTCTTTTAAACACTATGTTTGCAAGCTGAGTTCACTTGAACAAAAGGAAGAAGCTTCGATTACATCAGTAACAAATTCAACTGCTTGAGTTGATCATCTAAAGTGGTTTTGATCAATGTATCACGTCATTTTTATTTGTTTTTAGGGCACTTTTAAAACACGTACAGCATTTTATTGAACATTTTTGGCGATATTTTAGGTCATAAAAATCCGCACCCTACTCACTACCATACCGCACATGACAGGAAACAAGTAAAGAACCACGACTTGTCGCTGCTGTGGCGGTGCCCCGCTGGGAGGGATACCTGAAGAGAGAAGAAAGTCTGCAGTTCTTCTTATGTTCCATTGCATTCCGTCGCCTTTCAGAATAATATATTCACTATATTGGCGGGACTAATGATCATAGAAGTGGACGTGACTGCAAGTATGAATCAATCATAAGACAACATCAACACGAAACACCGTCTGGTATGCTGATGGAGAGGATATTACTCTCCAGGCCTTCATCAAACAGATTTTTGTAATATTATCATTCAACAACGTGTGAAATAAAGTTGTCAAAAGGTGCTCACGCAACTCGTATTATGATGCGATAATGCATTATCGATAGCGCAACTATTGCGCATAATAAAGAAGAATATGGCCTAGCCCCTCAAAATCAGTGGGCCTGTAGCTAAGGGATCACGTTCCTCTAGAATGGCGGAGCCGCCCTCCGCCCTCATCGCGACGTGGGCAGCCTGGAGGGGATTGAGTTGATCGATTAATTAGTTTGCGTGCACTTCAGCTCCCATGGTGGTGAGACCACTGGTGTAGTGAATGTTTTATTCCAAGAGGTGGGGCTGTTACTCCTCCGCTGGATGGTGTGATTAGCCACTGATCTACGCGAGAGATTTGGGGAGGGGATTTCCCTCTCGAGGTGTTTCCTCTATCGGGTCACCGCCCCAGCAGGGACGAGCAGTATGTTCTCGAGTGGCCTCCCAACACGTGTGGTAGTTAATGCATGCAAGGATGTGAAAGGAGAGAAAATAGGACAAGGAAGAGGAAGGAAATATCGTGTAAGGTCCATGGCTTGTTTGTTGGCGTAGTTCTTTGACGTTAGTCTAGTAATGATCACATAAATCTGCCGATCAATGCTACCATTCTCTAAAATTGTCCTCGAGATAGCGGCTGAATCTATCAAGCTATTTTACTACAGACGGAAATTCCTCAATGTCGGAACTGCAACTCTACGTCCTCGATGCTGCAAAAGCAACGGTATTTCTTTTTAGACATCGCAGCCAGTCCTAGATGCGAATACGTCAGCTCCCTAAAGAGGGGATTCCTTCTGGAGTGCTCCGGGCTGGAATTGCTGCAACATAAATGCGTAATCCCGAGTCGTCACGTTACCTCCATCTCCGTCTTGAACTATCAAATTCAGACAAGTCACGACAAAAAAACAATGCAATAACAACGAACGAAAAGATTTTAACTATATATACACGGGGAAGCAAAAGTTTTTACGTTTTTTTTTCATGCGATTCGACGCAAATACAAAGTGTTTTTAGACAAGAATTCAGCCGAAGTCGACCTAACTACAAGTCGTAAATCTACCATCGTCGAGCTCGGATTCTAGTTCCTCTTTACACGAGAGCTGGCTCTGAGACACCTCAGCCGGTGCGGAGGCGGTCGGGCGTGGCGCGCGGGGGCGTCGCGGCTGAGAAATGGCGCTCTCCTCCGAGCGTCGAGCCAGCGTCGCAGCAACGGGCGCGGGCGCGGAAAGAGCGGGGACGCGGACACGGGCGGGGAAGAAGGGCGGGGGCGCGGTCGCGGGCGGGGGTGGGGATGAGGGCGCAGGCGGAAGCGCGGGTAGGAGCGCGGGCGGGAGTTCGGGCGGGAGCTCGCGAGGGAGCTCGGGCGGGAACGTGGGCACGGAAGACGGGCAGGGCGCAGGCGCGGGCGCAAGCGGGGGCGGGGTCGCGGGCGGGGGCGGGGGCAAGAGCGGGGGCGAGGGCGGCGGCGCAGATGGAGGTCGCGGGAGGGGAAGAAAGGCGGGGACGCGGGCGCGGGCGCGGAAGTAGCGCGGGTAAGAAGGGCGGGGACGTGGTCGCGGGCGGGGAAGGAGGGCGGGGAAACGGGCGGGGATGAGGGTGCGGGCGCGGGCGTGAACGTGTGCGCGGAAGAAGGGCGGGGTGCAGGCGGGGACGGTGTGGGCACCGGTGTGGGCGTGGGCACGGGCGTGGGCGGGGCCTTGGGCGGGGACAGGGGCGCAAGAGCGGGTGCGGGCGCCGTCGCGGGCGTTGCCGTTATGAAGGCCGTGAGCGATCGCCCGCGTCGCGCTCAGGCGCCCGCCCACGCTCGCCCGCGGGCGAGGATCTTCGGGCGGTGCAGTTGGCAGACCACAAAAAAGGGAAGCTTTTGGCCCTTTCCTCTGGTGAGCGCACCTACCTCATGGACTCACTTTGCGGTGCTAGTCTCCATGATTGGATTGCGGCTCTTGAGCCTGGCATCTCCTTCAGATATTAGGGTTCAGAATAAATGTTACAATCTGGCATGTTCGATTAAGTCTTCTAAGTACTAAAAGAACCGGTTACTTCTACTTAAGAACGTGCTGGATGTTAAGCTGATAATAAAGAGTTTATTAATTTTATTATTTTTATTATTATTATTATTATTATTATTATTATTATTATTATTATTATTATTATTATTATTATTATTATTATTATTATTATTATTATTATTATTATTATTATTATTATTATTATTCAAATTAAATAGCTATAGTGCATATTATATCTCACAGGCGCAGTCCTCCTTTCACAATGCAAAGAGAGATTCGGCACCCACCTACAAATCCGCTTGTAGGGTTTTCCCCTCCAGGTTCAACTCTGCCAATATGCTGCTGTAATAACCAATCCAGGACAAGCACTAAGCTCCAGGTTGGTCCCCCAACATTTGTAGTATTATAATGTAAATGTGTGTGTATAAGGAGAGAAGGAAGCCAGGATGAGGAGGGGAAGATACAGCGCGTTCTGTGGCGCTTGTCAAGAACATTCGTCTTGTTTAACACAGTGGTTGAATTGGGCGTAACTATATAACCAGTGCTGAATATCCGCCACGGGTGGGTCTCGCACTCTGTGACCTACTCAGTCAGCGGCGCTGCAGAGGCTATTGCAATATTTCCACAGAGCCATTGATGCCGATGGGAGTTCAATATAACTTTCTGTTAGTGAACATGTTGTGGGAAATACCACATTAATGGAATAACTTAATTTTTAAAAAGGCAAAAAACAGAAATGTTTCGAAAATATACACTCGCGTCTAGTTGTTAATAGATACAAGTTACTCGGTCACATGGTCACATGCAGGATTTAACTGCAATAGGGTTGGAAAAACAAGAGGATGCAGAGGGAGCCGTTTCGTTAAACGGTAACTAAAATAGGTCTCTGCAAAACATACAAACATTACAAAACGTTACAAAACGAACTAGTACCAACGAACCTGGCATCCACCTCTCCATTTCTGAAGCCGCTCCTTCCTCAAATGCATCTTTCACCATTCCTCTGAATGAACCCTCCACACTTCCACTGTCAGAAATCACTACCCAGCTCACCTCCCCTTCGCGTAACTCACAATTGTGTATTTCTCCTTCCCCTGCAGTCCGAGATCCATCTCCCCTCCCACCCCCTCGCAGTCTTTTCAGGCATCTCACCAGACTCCCGATCCACACTCTCCGTACGCCAAACACCCCGCGACACATCCTACCAGACACTCCGCTACACACCCCTTACACACGCCACCATACTTCCCACTACACACCTCGCCACACGCCCCAACACTCGCCCCGCCACTCGCCCCACCACTCGCTCCGCCAAACGGCCCCCCACACGGCCCGCCACACGGCCCGCCACACTGGCCGCCACACGGCGCGTCACACGCCCCGCCACCAGCCTCGCCACACGCCCCACCACACGCCCCACCACACGCCCCACCACTCGCTCTGCCAAACGGCCCCCCACACGACCCGCCACACGGCCCGCCACACGGCGCGTCACACGGCACGTCACACGTCCCGCCACATGCCCCGCTACACGTCCCGCCACACGTCCCGCCACACGTCCCGCCACACGTCCCGCCACACGTCCCGCCACACGTCCCGCCACACGTCCCGCCACACGCCCCGCCACACGCCCCGCCACTCGCCTCGCCACTCGTCCCGCCACACGCCCCGCCACACGCCCCGCCACACGCCCCGCCATACGCCCCGCCACACGCCCAGCCACACGCCTCGCCACACGCCCCGCCACATGCCTCGCCACACGCCACGCCACACGTCCCGTTCCAGGCTCCGCCACCCACCCTGACCCGCTTCACGGCCCAGCCCAACGCCTTGCTTCGCTCTCCATCGCAAAAGGCCAGGAATGTTTAATATCTCGGAGGGGAGGAGGGCTGCGAGATTGCGCGCGGCGACACCAGGGCGCGCGCGTGGCCTCGCCCTTTCAGGGCCTCGCGGCGAAGGGCGAAGGGCCTCTGCTCAGGATTCAGCGGCCACCGCGCACTTTTCGGCGCCCGCGCTCTCAAATGGACTTGATTCATTTGTGCTGGCGCAAAGTTTCCGTTGCCTCGCGGATTAATGCGCCAGGCGCCGCCTCTCTCTAAGCGCGTGTGTGCGAAAGTAAATTTTAGGGTGAGGAACGAAATGCATTAGTGAGTTTACTTCATTTCAACAGATTCCTTTATCTACACATCATTTTCATATTGTATGTTTTGTGTTTAATGAGCGACGTTAGAAATTTGTATGCTTTCTAAATTACCTCGAGTTTGCTATTACAACAGTGATATTTACTGTTACGTTCTGCTCTGACACTGATATGTTTCCTGGCCGGTATAATGCGTTGTGATTTTTTTTTCTCGTTACACAATTTTTTACGTTTTGCATATAAAGGCGCCCGGGAAAAATACTTAATACGATGCATATACTTTACGCGTTCTTGATTGCTGTGGAGTTGGGGACAAATAATGAATGTATTGTAAAGAATACTGAGATACGTCCCTTCAAATAATCTTGAAATGCAAGGGTAGGAAGCAGTATAAAAATTGTACCAAACTTGTAATTCACCAATCACTCAAATTATGGATATAAGGGATTGGATAATTATGGATTTAAGGGATTATATTCAATAGTACTGATACATTAACTGTTTGATTGGGTTAAAACATCGTTAAATTAATGTATAACGTGTTTGCTCTAACACCTTTAAACCAGATCACCGTTACGCGTAGTGCGTGAACAAGAAAATGAAGCAATCTCTTCTGTCTTCGACGAAGCAGAAATTTGAATCTTCACAAGCTTCCTGAAACGCATTGTTCTCGTTGCATTTATTAGCATCACATAAACGGACAATTTTTCGCGTGCGTAAATTCATCCCTAGGCTCTCGACAACCCTCTCCAATTACGAAACAACATCCAAACTACGTTCTTAAATTGAATTTTTTCATGTAGGGTAGAGATTGGCGCTTAATTATAAAATAATACGGTGCTTCTCGCAAGTCTGTTTTTCCTCGAGCGAGTTGATTGATGTCGTGAATTCGCCAAACTTACAGCCTCGCCCACTCGAGCCGTCCTTTTTCCGGGCAGTTGGCTGCCCTGCTTGGCAGGCGCAATATGAGCTGCGAGGAACAGAACGGGCAGGCTCGCGCCGCGCCGCTGCCAGACAGGGTTGTTTCGCTTAGAACTGGAGGCCCCATAAACATTTCTAGCTTTTTGCTAACGTAAACGCCTCGCGCGGAAAACCCGCAACCCGCTTTATTTAGCGAAATATGTAATTACGTTGTGAATATTAACCGTGAAGAGCGCTGGTGCGAACCGCCCGGATGAGCGTGGGGGTAAGAATGCCTCTAGAAAATATTGAAGCGTATTTCCATAAATCTAATATTCATGGGAAGCCCGAGGTTCGGTTGCGCGAATGATGCGTAACTAATGCATGATACTTAGCACCGCTGTCCACTGTGCTACGCTATGCAGCGCTGCGAGAGCCTGTCGGCCGCGTACGAATTGACGCTCGTTGTCAAGGTATCGAGGGCGAAGGGTCGATTAGGCAGTGACGTCTCTTGACGGTTCTGTCCGCGGCTGGGCGCACGCATGCGTATCTCGATATGTGCAATCGGATGGATATCTCGATTTGGTGAGGAAGGAAATCACATCGAATTCTCATCTCGAATACAGCCACCGCGATTTACTGAGAATAGTGTTGCGTGCTTCCGTGTAGTAGCTGGCTTGTAGATCACGGTGACAAAGTGAGGTGAAAGGTATGTTCTTGTCTTGTAATACGCACGTTGAATAATGAATTTATTAATAATAATAATAATAATAATAATAATAATAATATAATAATAATAATAACACAGTAGTAAAACATTCTGAAGTAATGAGTAAGACAACTGCAGAATGTGTGGCGTAGGACCTAAATCGATCCTGCATATATTAGTAGGATGTAATATATCGACTATCAATTAATACAGTTATGCATGACAACGTGGGGTTGTATACTAAATTCCACACTCTCCCAGAAATACGATCTCCTTCAGAATACAACACCTTGTTACAAATGCCATCCGCAAACCATCCTACAAACTACTAAGTCCAACGCGTTCTAACAGATAGTCGAACACAACAGGTCTGATATAATCGTCTGTGAGGAAGTATCCAATAAGAATCGTTTTGTAGATTGCACTGTGGTAGACACCAACTGCACCATGCCAATCTACCAGCTGATGCTGGAAATTAAGAGAATTAGTGCATGTTGTTAAGGAAGAAATTATCTCTGGTAGACACGAAAACAATACCAGTCATATTTTCAGCCACTGGTGTTTTGCCAAACGTTACTATCAGGTGACTGGAGGAACTGGGCATCAATCGAACTCCAATTATTAATATTCAGAAGGCGGTCGTAATCAACATGTGCTCTATGGTCAGTTCGTGAGTGCGCATGTTTTGTATTTGGTTGGAGAAATGTTGTAGGCTTATAATTATGCAGTTATGTACTTATCTATTAAATATATTATTGTTTTGTTATAACTATGTTTCACATATTTATTTATATAAAGAAGTCACTCTTTGAATTGTGTCTGTATGATTACTGTAAAAGTAGGAAACTGTGAAAAAATATTATTATTAATCGTGATGAAAATAATAATGACAATAAAAATAATAATAATAATAATAATAATAATAATAATAATAATAATTATTATTATTATTATTATTATGGTAATAATAAGAAGAATAAATTAGATCCGATGTTCGAGAATATTGCAATATGGCAATATTGCCGTAGCGGTCTCCGAACAGAAGATCACGAGTTCGAGTCTTACCTCGGGCATGGCTGTGTTGTGTGTATGTTTGTGTGTCAATTTCATCATTTTTCATTATCAGAACAATTTCACCCCATCAACCATGTCTCACTAACCTGCGGCGTTAACATGAAATCAGACTTAAAATGCTGATCCCCCAATAGAAAGCAACGTGCCCCGATATTCAAGACTGAGCCCCGGCGAGAGGCAAGTAACGCATGGACCCATGATGGCCGATTCGCGAAACAAAATTAAATAAATATATGTATTGAAAATACCTCTTTTTGTGGCAAGGCTGAGGCTATAAGACCTATTTTATTATCAGAACACTTTCACCCCATCTACCATGTCTCTCCCCTTTAATTAAGTTATATTATATAATTAAAATTGCGGCTCTCGGGCATATGCAAATAAAATTTCAAATTTCATAGCAAATTCGTAACAACCAAAACCTGAAAATGTTAGAAATATTAAACATGCTCAAGGAAGTATTATTTTTAGGTTCTCAAAAATAGTCATGAATATATTTTAGAAACTGAGAGTTTCAAGTCGCTACTATTTCGTGTAAATGTCAAAAATAATTGCATATTATGAATTAGTACTTAAAAATATTGGAACCATGTAGCTTTTATTACGTTAAGTTCCTTGCTTGACACACAGTTCTTCATATTTCTCGAAACAAAATGTACCAAAAAAGTATTAACTTATATTTGTACGCATAGTGTTCTATTGCAATGAAAAATCATTTAATTTTTGAAAGGACTGCATTATAAAGGTAATCTGCATGTAGGAACGCTTCCACATATTTTTTGTAACTGCAACGGTAATTATAGGATACAATGTTTGTTACTTGTAATTTATTATACATTATCATCGAAATAGAAGAAATATTAATTAACGTTATAATTAGCCATTCGTTTTCAAACTTTGTGTTTGCTGATCACATCTCCGAATTCCATCAAAACGCCAGTCAGTGTGACAGATGGCACTGTAAAATAATTTCCACGATAAAAATTTCCATTTCTATGGATTATCAGGATTATATTAGCTCATGTACGTTGTTGGGGTTTCAGGGGAGGTTTTGATATCAAAACTTTAGTTTCGTTAATTTAACATAAATAGAAATAATGAATGTATAATCAAAAGCATCAAATTAATATAATTCGTTAGGAGGATTTATAAATTACATCGATTTAAATATATATATATATGAAAATGAATTTTAATGGAATCATATTTCAACTGACTTCTGTACCGCATACAAAAGGGAAAAAAATGATTGATGCATTATCAACTGAAACTCTACAACTTTTTCATCCTGATAGATAAGTTAATAATTGAACTATTTAGTATAGTATGCTATTGAATATACGTGATTCGAGTAAAATTTTCGTTTGTATATTGTCAGATACGCTTGTTCTTTAAAGTTTTAATTCTCGCAAATGCTGAGTGACGGTAAAGTGTGTTTTTATAAGTACGGAATTCATTTCATTAATCCATACACTCCAACAAGATAAATTGAATGATCTAGCTATTAACGCTCTAACGAAAATACCAATGCGACTTTTCTGTAACATTTTGTGTTTATATTATTGCTTTTGAATAAATATGTGTCTTTATTGTCAATAATACCGTAGTAATTCTGACGTTCATTTTCTGATTCTTTTATAGATTCAATGGATATTTTTCAATAGGTTCAATTCAAGTCTATGGTTCATTGTACTGTGAATGGGACATTTATTAAAATATACTTGAATACAATTAATATATTAATAATAATAATAATAATAATAATAATAATAATAATAATAATAATAATAATTTACGAATGTGTTAATGTTCAATTAATTCTCTTTAATTTTTGTGGTGCGAGTAATGTATCTGACACCAGGCGAAAATTCGTGCGTCGTGTTAGGATACCGCCCTGTTCTGTAGCCGTGGTGACTGATGGCGCAGCGTGGGGCGCTTCTTGGGCTGCGGCTGGCACTGTGGCGTATTGCCTCGGTCGGGGGCGCTTGAGCGCTCGCCAGCCCTTGACATCCCCTCCGTCCCCCTTCCCCCCTCTTCCCACCCACCCCCACCTCCGGCGCTCTTTCCGACCTACCAGCCCGGATTTCTCTTCCTCCCTCCACTCAGCCCGTTCCCCTTCCCTTCCCGATCAGCGGTAACAAGGCTGTAGGGCCACACCGGCCGCCGAATAATTGAAAACTCGAACGAAAACTGCCATCCTAATTACAGGGGACTCGGATGACAATGAGCCAAGCCGCCCGGGCGGCCACCATGTACGCAAGCGAATCGTCCGCCCCCCGCCCCTCTCCCTCCCTCCCACTCGCCGCTGGCACGCGTTCAAACGACCGCCCGCTTCTGTCGGGCCCGCTGCGACGCGCCGCCCAGCAGGGGATGGAGGCGAGGCACGCGTGTAGCGGCGGCTGCGGTTGTTTGTGTGGTGCGAGGGCCACGTGTGTGTTTATAGGCGTAGGTGTCCGGGAGAAAATATGAGACAGTAAGTATTTATTGAATTCGGGGGCGTCAACTTCTTAATTTACTAGTCCGTGGTTCAATCCGGCAGGTGGCGGTGATTCTCCCTAGCTAAAACGTGACATTCGGTGCCGAGGTATTCGACGGCTGGCGTGTTTTCCTTCTACAGGTATCTCCTCCCAGCGAGGCACTGCCCTGCCTGGGGCAAGGACTGGTCTCTCAAACTGTAAGGAGAGAAGATACGCGCGATCCGTGGCCCTTCTGTTAGGGTACTCCTCCGGCATTCGCCTGGTTTTGATTGGAGAAACCGCGGAAAATTGCCGATCAGAACGGCCGGCTTTTAGAATTCTTCTGTAGACAATGGTTGAACGTGGTAGTGTAAAAATTCGCCACCGTGGGGACTGGAATCTTAGATCATCACGATGCTGCAGATACAACGGTGTGGTCGCTGAGCTATCACAGCCATTGGACATGATAATTAATCTATAAGTTCTTGACATTCACTTGAGGTGAGAGGCAATTTTCCAATAAAAAATTACATGCCAAGAACAGAATGTATGCACGTGTTCTACTACGTATTTTGCCCACACTTCCTGCGCAGTTCCGACCACAGCGCGGCGTCGGATGAACATCAACATCATCTCCGGTGCCCCCCTCACCTGGGGGGGGAGGGGGAACCTGATCGCTTCTGGATTAGTTCCGGCGGGTTCGCCAGATGTCACTGGAAGGGGGCGACGGCGCCCGCCGACAGCGCTCTCTGCCGGCGTCAGGTGTCACCAGGCGGCGCCGCCGCCGAGATTTTCTGTAATTCGACTCCGCGCTCGCGTCCGAGACGACGGACATCTTGTTACTCCCCGGGTTAGGAGGGTGCATCAGATTGGATTGTTACATCTGTAGAATCCTAAGTCTGGAAGCATTTCGCAATAGACAAGAAGAAATCGAGAACACGTGCGACAGAATTGAATTTATTACTTTGTGAAGCCTCTAGGATGCCTCCTGGGCATCGAGAAAGTTTTCCGTGGTGTAATCTCGGGTTCGATTTTCGGTCGAAGCAAAAATAGAGTTGAACCTTTCCCTTAAAACCGTTTCAGTTGTTTCACAATTTCTGTAGCTGCGAGCGAAGCAAAGCAACAGGCACGCAGAGTTTACTGGTTACGGTGAAGAGAATACGTTCTGTCTTCTTACCCCCCAAGAGTAAGAATTAAACTATGGCGAGGCATGGGCGACACGATAGCTAGTCGACAAAGTTGCAGTCGCCCCAAAATGCCAATGATATACATTATTTCGTATATTCTGGCACGTAAACGGCGATGGTCCTTAATCCTATAAGTATAGAGTGTTATGTAATATGGAAGGAGGGGTATTCTTCCCGGCTTGATTTTGAAATACGGTGCCGACCGACACGGTGGCTTGGGGTTTCCCCCTGCAGGTTTATCCGCCAGTGGGACACCGCCTCACCTGGAACAAACTGCCTCCTCCGGACTGGAGTCCCAACTTGAGTGGGAGTGTGGTCTATGTAAGTGTGTGTGTGTGTTTAAAGGGAGATGACAAAAATGAGAAAGGATCTTTTGCGTCAAAAGGTGCGTTTGTTAGGGTACTATCCGGCATTCGCCAGGTATTGATTAGAAAACTACCGATCAGGGCAGCCGGCCTCTAGAATACCCAGACAGCGGCAGAAGTCGACCAAGCTATCTAGCTTTTGCGTAGGGTAACTCGTTTCTCACAGAATTAGCGATTCTGAAATCGAAAGGTCGCAATAGATACCGGAATCTAAGGGCAAGGAAAGTAGCGATACCGAAAAAAATTGCTTTCAACCGAGTATCTTCTTTCATGACATAAAGTTGTTAGTAAGGATTTGGAAGGGTAAAGAAACAGAGAACCAAAATTCAAGAACGTGTAAGCGAACGACGAAAAGTACACCAAAGGTATATAACAAAAGTATTGATACAAAAATCAAATGAGGAAAAAAAATTGCAGAAAAATGTAAGTAACTACATATGAGTACATTAACAAAATTTCCAAAAATATTCTAAAAAGGTCTAGTTCATTATTTTTGTTATGTAATCACAATGATTAGAGTAACAAAAGTCCTAACCTACAGCGACCGAACATCATATAAAGGTCCATTAAAATAAATCAATAATACCTAATGGAAAATATTAAATTATAACATAAGACAACTGAAGTTTTCATGTCAGTCGATCGCGGGATAATTGTGAAGGGCCTGGTAAGAATCAGAGGAAAAGGAATCAAATACTTATTTTATAGATGTGTAAAGGAAAGAATCGATTCCGGTATCGAACTGGTGGAATCTGAACAACCCTGATTGTACATCGTCCAGGGATGCGTCTTATTAAAGAAAAACTTTATCGTCACAATCAATCAGCGGATTAACTGAAATACATAAGCGGGCAGGAATGACTCTGAAAGTTGTTGCAAGAACTTTAATTGAAGTTATTTTTCGGAGACTCCCTTTAAAGAATATTAACCCTCGCTCTAATCTCAAATTACATTCAGTGGCCATATTGAACTTCGTCGTGAAGTTGTTAAAGGTGAGGATCTCGCGGAGAACATGGGATTTTCATTCAGCCTCTTCATCTTTTGATGATTCATGAAGTACTTTTTACTGAGTCCAACTTTCTCTTTACTTTTGGATATTGTTCAGTGTGTCTTTTCACAAAAACAGCAGAACATGATCTCAAACAATGATAATTGAATTGCATTACTTTCCATAGGGAACGTACGAAAAATAAATTTTGAGTTAGAAATTAAACTTCGATTTTAACATTGATTTCAAAATTACTATGTTAGTTTATATGATTCCTGACAGAAGTGTGTTTCACATAGATTAGCTCTCTCCCTCTTCCTTTCCTCATTAAAGCAAGGCAGGCTCACCGGCAGGTCATAAAATCAACAGTATCGGTGCGCGGGCCCCACGCAACCCCATTATAAGGCAAGAACGTTCAAGAAGTCGCGCGAAACACTCAAACCGCGTATCACGGCGGCGTACAAAGCAGTGCGGGGGAGTAGTTAAGGGAACGGGCCGAGGGCGCGCCAGGAGACGCCGTTTGGAGGTGGATGTAATCACCTGGCTGCAGTCGCTATCTGCTCGCGTCAGGTTCCTTCTTGCAGCTGCAGCTCCGGCATCGCTTCCCCTTCGCTTCTCTTACGTTTTCGTCGCCGCCCCCGCATCCCCTTTCACCTTCCCGCCCCCGTCCCCGCCACGCGCCCCTCTTCACCCCACCGCCCTCTCCCCGCCCGGGTCGCTTCTCTCTGGGCCGTCGCCGTGCCGGTCGTTGTGGGCGTCTTTTTAACCACACTGCCCGCCGCACACACTGCTTGAGATCACCAAAGGGTGAGGCGTAATGATGTGGCATTCCATTCTGGATTCCACACTAAGTCACTCAACTAGAAATTTATGGGCAACTGGTTGGATTTGGGTAGGATTTCATTAAGCTCTCTCAGCCCAGCTGATTTATCATCACAATATTGACGACGATGTTGATAAAGATGAATACCAACACTAGTCCATCCATTCTCTTGAATTCTATCCATATTAAACATATGGTATGTGAGTGATAATTCACATCTACATGTACTATCATAGTGTCGTCAAATGTCTTATTTTCGTCGTGGCAATACCAGTTGTACTTCGGAATCGTTCATTTAAAGTTACAATCCGCTTATTTGTTCTAAGAATATAGCCCATCTTCACTCTAACGACAGATAGGGCACTTCTTGTAACGTTTCTTTTCGATTCTTTAACTCCGGCTTGTCTTAAGTCTTGATTTTCAAAACAGAAGTATCAACCTACTTGATATTGGAGTTGTACTTTCAATCTGTATTAGCTTTTTGTGAGCCTATTTTTTCAAACTGTTCAGCCTTATAGTTTATGTAGAAAATCCACCGCAGTGGAGACTCGATATAAAATGAGTCGAACTACGAGACATGGACTCGGAAGGTCATATGTTAACGCACTCGGTTGCCTCCAGAGCCGTCACTTCTCCCACATAGTACACTACTGCCGGTGCTCATAATGGCGCGCTCTACCTTTGAAGCGACTTGCACGAACTATAAGACTGACTGGTGACATCATCCTTGTGAAGGCGCGTGGGTTGGCTGGCAAGAAAGCGAAAGCGCGTGTGTTGCCGTTAAAATAAAAGACAGCCTCGGTCTTTCCATTAGCACCTTATTAATAAATGCTTGATTTTGCATTTCTCAAATATTTGTACAATTTTTTTATAATGCTAGGTTGGTAATATAACGAAAAGCCACTCTTGGAAACACTAGCACCCGTGTCCTTTCTTCGTCGACAGTTCCAATAGGGTGTTGATCGGCACTGGTGGTCTCCTTAAGTTTCCTTTCCATCACCTCCTCCTCCTATTCTTCCGCCCCTTCTCACCCCTCGTTGAGGCAGTGGCTGCGGTTGTCTCTTCGGGGAGTTGTCCTCCCTGATTACAACTTGCGTCGTAAAGGCTGTGTATTAAGCCCACCCTAATCGCGGCGACAAAGAAAACAGCGGTAAAAACGCAGGCCTTGCGGTTTCGCAGCCTCCCCCACCCTCCTTTCGTCCCTTTTCTGCCTCCGCGCAGTTCCCAGTTTATGGTGGAAACCGCCGCAAAGAACGCTCCAAGTGGGTCGCCCTCGTCTTTGAAGAGGTTGATGCCCTCGAGCGGCAAGATGTTTAAATCAATGATTCGAGGTCGTACGGTACGTGAAGGGGAACTACAGCGGGGCCGCTGCCACCGCCTGAATTTTGTTTCGGGTGCAGCTCAACAAGTGAACTTTTCAATAACAGTGCTCGTGAGCCGATTTCGGTGACCCGGGGTCTCGGGACAGCGTGCAACTACAAGGAGCTGAGAGGTCGGGTCCCGCGTGGAGCGGAGATGCTCTTACCATGCGGTTGTGGTATGGTCGGCGGCTCGTACTATCCCGTTCAAGCGTATTATCATTGAATTGAATTGAATTGAATTTGCCTTATTTTACGTGGCCAGACTTGGGCCATCAGGCCCGCTCTTCCGTCTGACCTCGCAAATTTCGCTACGCTCCTTCCACCAACTAGCAGAGAAAGGAGGTATTTCTTGGGCGAGAAACAGGCGATTTGAATTTAGCTCAGAGGCGTCATTTAGGCTTGAGGATCTTTTACATGCAAGTAAATCTACGAACATGGGACAGCCGGCTTTACTTCCCCTCCGAAGGAAGGCGTACGAAGGATTTTTTCGCCCGTAAAAATCCACGGCTTCGATCGGATTTGAACCCGCCAACTTGGGTACAACAGTCCAAATTCATTCATTATCATACATCTACCAATCATTTTCACTACATGAATCTTCGTGCTCTGAATGGACCTTTTAAGCGACCGCTCTTACCACGTACCCAGGAAACAGAAGGGCATATGTACGTACGTGTTGATTCTTACCTAGGCTCACTAAACACTTTGGCACTCACACCACACGCACGTTTTCCCAGAGAACAAAACTATTAGTCTGTCATATGTATATAAGACTAACTTGCGGAAGACGTTTGTTTAATGTTACGTAACACCTCGATCCAATGCCAAATTATTAACAGATTTGTTTGTTGGGCACAGTTAATGTTAAATTATATATTTCGGGATTTCATTAAAAGTATTTGTCTGTTTGAAATGCTAATACACTAACACAACATTTACATTAATATATAAATTATGTGAATGTGGCAAAAATGATATATGCAATGGATTCTGAGATAGTGCAAATAAGATGTTTATGAGATTTAATTTTTAAAATATTCAATTGGAGAGTACGAATGTTGAAAATCATATTTTATGTTTCACTTTTATACACGGCTATTCTCTTCGCAAATACTCTTTGTTTTAACTGATATCTGAATCCGTTAATATAAATAATTTACAAATTTATATTAGAAATGATCAATGAGGAAGTTAATACACCTATTTATTTCTCACATTTCTACTATTATGTAACGCTGTCACTTTTCGGATAATTTGACCTGAATATCGAGTGGAGGCAAGAAACGCGTAGAAGCAACGCGTTGACACCGATGCTGCGTGGATGCCAAATTCAGTGATGAGAGTAGTGTTGGGAATAGTCAATAAATCCCCTTTTACACATCGCTAATTAAATATAGACTGTACTGCATCCACGGTTGATAATGAATTCTCGACAAGATAAGCTTTAATCTGGAATTATTATTCGGAAATTATGCTAATAGACTCAGTTATACACTTGGATTATACGCCATTAATTACGAGGTCTGCCGAAGATTAGAGACAGTGCGGGCAGTTGTAACCGCAGTTTTCCCGATCGGTACTGCGGTCGCTGTGAGCTCTGTAGAGTACGAATTCACCCAATGTCCTATTAATTACACATTGTCATTGCAAGAGAGGGCCCCGACGTTGGATGAAAGAGAAATGCATATTAAGCCGAAGCTCAATGAATCCCAATTTAGCACGAAGTGCAAATCTTTAATGTAAAAAGCTTTCAGTTTGGGAGCAACGGTTGGTTAGAGATCTCTGCAAAACTTTCTACGGGATTTGAATGGACGTCTCATCGTTCCAGAATTCTCGATAGCAATTTTTATGATTGAATTAAGAATTCCAGTTTATCGAAGTTTACGTGGAAGCAAAGAAATATTGACGAACAGAAACTGCAGTTTGTCCGTTGAATTTTGTTTTACTCTTTATGTATGTTAAAATAGTGTTTGACTCTGAGCTCTTTTGATAGAGAACATTTCTCCCTTATCTTGTTCGATTATGAAAATTCTTTTCATGGGAAGAAGGCGAAGCTTTGTATTTGCGTTATTGAACGTTAATAGCATCAGAAGAATTGATGGTGTTTAATATTACAACTTCATACGAAAATTCTTTTGAACGTTTGTCATTTTTCCTGATAGTAACGAGAAAATGAATGTATTTGCACCAATCAATTTCACTAGTTTCACTGTAACAGACATCCCATTTATTCTTGTTTATATATTTTGTTGGCACAAAACATTTGTATTCCGAATATGCAAATTGATTTTCGACATTCAATTCAGTAAGTTACATTTGCTACTCAGACGTTGATCGTTTGTCCAATATTCCCATTCTGATTGGCTGCCATGTTTGCATTAAAACTTTGTTTTCTGTGGAGCAGACACGGTCGTGAATTTTTCAAAAATGGCATCGCACGTCTATTGATTCGAGGCTTCTGTCGTTAAAGAAAGTTCCCTTTTCCTCGTGTACAAATTTACGTTTTTTTTCTCAAGTCGCACACCGCAACTGCAGTGTCATTTACAAACTCTCCCAACGGGCTGGCGTGATTTTATGTGTGGGAGCGTTATCACGAGGGGCGTACTCCAGAACGGAAGTGGAGTCTGGTAGGTGGAGAAACGCTCTTCGGGCTCTCTGGAGACCCGAGGTTTAGAAAATAAGCATTCTCGGAAATGGAAAACGAAGAAAGCGTTTGGTAGCGGCCGACGCCGGAGCGCCCCGCCTCTCTTTACTCCGCGCGCGACACCCACAACAAACAGTTGCCATCTGAAGCGTGCGCGCTGCCCCCGCCCCTACCGCGCCCCCGCCCTGCCGCTGCCCCGTCTCTGTCCCACCGCTGCCCCGCCCCTGTCCCGCGCCTGTCCGAACCCTGCCCCGACCCTCGCCCCTCCCCCGCTCGGCCATGCCTCCGCCCCGCCCCCACCTCTACCTCGCCCCCGCCCCGCCCCCAGCTCGAGCGATGAGGCGAAAGGTGGGCGGGCTGAACGCCGTGCAAATGCCGCCCGTGGGCGCGAACAGTTCCCGCCCACCCCCTCCAACCGCCCACGCCCTTCGTGGCCTCTCGTTTCACTCTCACCACTTCCTTGGCGCCGGCGCCTGTCTGCGAGCGTTCGCTTCTCGTCCCGCCCCCTGCCACTCAGTATCTCTTTCCAACCGTTTTCCCGCAACCCAATAGCCCTTCCTCCTCTCACACCACCTCTCTGACACGGCCACCTATGAACCGCCCGTTCTGAGCCGCCCTCTACTGGTCTCTCCCTCGGCCTCCCGTACTCTCTCACCCCTACTGGTGTCTCCCTCGGTCTCCCGTACCTTCTCAATCTCTCTTACTGTGCCATTATCTCTCCTGCACCCTCGTCCTCGCTCTTTGCCCTCAAGACCCACGCATTAGCACTTTCACCTAAGCCTTACGGGTTGATATCGTTCCAACCCCCAACCCCGCCTTTTGTAGCGCGCTACGCCGACCACGTTTGAACTCTCCAACTCTTATTTCTCCTCTTCACTTGTTCTTTCCACGTTTTTGTTTACACACATTAATACTGTCCTAAGGCCGTCGACGAAAGACTATTTTATCCGCGCTAGGACTATTAAATTCTCATTCCATTATCTAGCTTCTTCCTATTCGCATCTACTCCCTGTGTACCAGCGCTACTACTACTACTACCCTCCCTCTCTTCTATTGCTAGTTGATTTTGAAAGCTTGCTGCAATTTTTTTGTTCCTAGAGCAATCTCCGTACTCCTTTACACACGTCCTCGTCATTCAACTTCCGCTTCTGTCACGCTCTCGCTTTCTCCTGTTACCTCACCGAGTCTACAGTTTTATCTACACACAATGTTAGACCCGATTCCTCACGTTTCCAGCTCAAGTTAGGGCATTTTTATATCTTTTCTATCCTTCTAGTTCTTCTTGTAAGCTCGAACTTATTTTTCCTCTTTTCCGTTTCACTCCCTTCTGTTACTCAGAAGCTCACACCTATGCATTTTACACCAAAGTATCTAAACCCAAACACCTTTGCGATTCTCTCCTTTCTATTTATCTTCGTTATCTGCCGGCGAACGTTGACTCTGCTTCCCTTCTCTCATCATACCTTCATTTCAACTTAACCGTTCCCCTCCATTCACTCACTCATCCCAGCTCATCAAAATTGCTAGACCTTTCTTTGCACGGACACACTTTTACTCTAATTCCTCTTCCTCGTTGGATAACTAAGGGAGAGAGAGAGAAAGAGAAAGAGGGAGAGAGAAACATAAAGATTACGAGAAAGAGGTAGAGAGGAAGAAAGAAAGAAAGAGAGAGAGAAACTGAGAGAGGGGGATACAAAGAGGGAGAGAGGAAGAAATAAATGGAGAAAGAGAGTGAGAAAGAGAGTGAGAAAGAGAGTGAGAGAGAGTGTGAGAGAGAGTGTGAGAGAGTGTGTGATAGAGTGTGTGATAGAGAGTGTGTGATAGAGAGTGTGTGATAGAGAGTGTGTGATAGAGAGTGTGTGATAGAGAGAGTGTGAGAGAGAGTGAGAGAGAGAGAGAGAGTGTGAGAGAGAGTGTGAGAGAGAGTGTGAGAGAGAGAGTGTGAGAGAGAGAGTGTGAGAGTGTGAGAGTGTGAGAGTGTGAGAGAGAGTGTGTGTGAGAGAGAGAGATGGAGCAGGTCGGTAACGGAACGCGGAGGCGGCGGAGGCGAGTGAGGAGGTCGGAAGATCCTATCGAAGGCGGCGCCACCTCGCGCGGAGCTTTGCATAGCGTCCAGAACAAATTTGGGAACGGCGCCCCGCATCTGATAGCCCGGAGTTCAATTTCCTCGGCGGCGGCGCCGCCTCCGCGTGGAGGGTGGGAGGGAGGGGGCGTGGAGGGGGGAATGGGCCCCGCTGCCACCGAGAGCCTCCCCCCCCCCCTCCACCCCCACGGCGGTCAACGGATGTATGCGAGGTCGTGGTCGAGGGACACGTGGGCGAGCAGTCGTCGTCGTCGTCTTAGCGCGCTCTCTGTTGGTTAACACGCCGTGTCATTTTACTCGACTGCACAGCCACACAAAAGAACCGTAAAACTTTTTGGTAATGCTATGCTGTTGTAATATCGACTTGATGCTACGACACAAAAACAAAAAGCCACTCTTCTCTGCCGGCGTCCGTTAACAGTCGCATACCTATCGAGGGGAGGGAGCTCAAGGACGAACTACAGACTATTATTTTCCTCTATCTTTGTTTAGGTAAGGAGTTATCTTTCATCGTTTAGGACTTTTATTATTAAAACCTTTCCCAACTCTAAGTTATAATTCAACGCTTTGGGGATATTTATAAAACAACTTGAACTCTTTCTCATGCGTAATCGCTTCATAGCAACTCCAGCGATTTCTTACTGCCAGGTCTGCTCTTAAACACGTTGCAATCTCATTGTAGTATCTGTCGATGTACTGGATAACACTTGTGTAATCAAAGCAACGTAGTGGATGTTGATATACTTCTTGAAAAGGAACGTGGCTCTCTGTTTTTCCGAGCAAAATACTGCAACTACAAAAACAAAAATGATCATGATATATATTATCTTACAGTATCTCAGAAACTGAAAATATTTTAACACAAACTTTCTGAAAATGATTGTAATACTTCTACGCGGCTAAATATGTGTAACATTGGTTCTTAAATATGTAAACTTTTCTTTAAATTATATTGTAATTTTTTCTGATGTTCGCCTTTGATCCCGTTTCATGTTATTTGGGTACCGAAATGGCGTTGGCTATCGACTGATAACAACAATCGAAATACGTAAATTGTAGCTAAAGATGAATGAAAACACTTATACCAAGAAACAATATTTCTTGTTCATATGATTTTTATTTACTTACTTACTTACTAGCCTTGCTATGTAAGTAGCAAGAGAAATTATTCTAATCGTACGGCGGAAATAAACAATTTTTTGGTAGAAAAACTCTTATTGTTAGACCCTGGAAACAAGTAGTTAAATCTAGTTCCTATGCAGTAAATTCCATCTTGTAATACGATATGTTGTCATAATTCATGTTTTGTAAGCCCCTCTTAATAAAAAAGGGATTACAGCAAATGAAGTCGCCAGTTTTGTGGGGGGAAAAGATTAAAAGAAGATGAACATTTGCAATTTCAAATTAGAGATTTTAATGAAAATAACAGTTTGGTAAATTTAAGCACACCCCTCATTGTTTGAGCAAAAAAAGAAAATATTTTGAACAATTTCTTTAGCGAATGTTGATTATATACTAAGGACTTCTTATCTAGTACCCCCTAAAATTTTAATATCCGTTTCGATTTCTCATGCGTTTGAACTTCTCAACTAGGATTGGATCTCAATATGTACTCCAATGGAATCTGGAATCTTCAGCGACGGTGTTCCGGTGGGGAGAGACCTGGGGAGGGAATCCGCCAAAGCTAAAGTGTCATCGGCGCTCACGTTACAACGGGGAATGAACAGCCATATAACATGCACTACACATACAGGACGAATGGCCATAGTCGTAGACCCACCACTAATCCAAATCATCAAACTGTAGGACAGATCGTTTGGGGATAATATTTTTTGTGGGAACGGGGGAATACTCATGTGCAATAGTGTAGCTGCTCATGTTGTTCACAGATTTCCGAACTGACGGATGTAGAGATAGACTGACTGCTTAAACATATTTTTTTGTATTCCAACATTATAAAATAACCTTTTCTTTTGCAAGAAATCGTTCACAATCGGGCATTTTACGGCACAAATGATGACGTATTAGATTTTATGTCACGAAGGTTTGCGTCATCACACATTCTGCCAATCGTAGCGAGAGAATCGGGGGGAGGTAGAGCTAAACGGAACAGCCGGCCACCGTTTACTCGCACGATGTCAAATTCCCGAGTTGTGACAGGGAAGTTGTTTGGCAAATTAAGTTTGATTCTCCTGTAAGTGTATAATGCTGTTATACAAAAAATATAGCATGCAAGTCGTTTATAATGTTGCTTTATTACATTCGTAGAAATTTGAAAACTCGCTCCTAAAGTCGCTCCTTTTCAAAACAAGTTCTCATGCAATAATGCCTAACATTATGAACTAATTGCATAAACTACTATTTCACAAGCACTGCGTAATAGAATGTTTTTCTTTGTTTTCCGTGAGAGCTATTTTTTTTCTTTGAAACTAATCGTGTGCGAAGATGACGAAGCGTGCGTGTATCGCGAAGAGTGTTAGAAGCAATCTTCGTTCACTGTGGGTTAAAAATGAGTAAACTAAGCTCGTGAGCAGCGCCCTCGCGATGCTCCGGCGGGTGACTCGACTCGTGCGCGAATCACCACAGCGCATTAGTCACGTAACTTACTATTCGTGTATCGACGTTGAGAGATCATGATATCATCAGATATCATCAATATCATCAGAGACTTGTATCAGATACCCCCAAAGTACACTGCGTAAACGCATGAACAATATTGCACTTTCAAAATGTATTGTAGTCCTCATGAAGGCCGATAAAACGCAAAAACATCAAAACATCAACATTCAGTTAAATGTATCATGAATGATTCAAACTCAAGGATATTGAAAGTATTCGTCAGTTCTAAAATACTTTCAACTTTGAATGAATATGACAAAGTAAATATCTTAATAATGGATTGATGATTTTGTGACAGTTCAAATTGACGTGGTTTATATAACAGTCGATCATGAAAAACTGTATAAAAAGCCTTTACAAAAATCAAACATTTAAACTAATATATGCATGCATTTTTAAAATTGTTAGAGCAATTGTGAGTTTAAATTAAAAGTTAATGTGTGGTAGAATGATTACTGTCGTTATCATCGTCGTCGTCGCTATTGCCGTCGTTGTTTGTATCATCGTGGTAACTGTTGACGTCGTTGTTCTTTCGGTGTCGTTTACGGCAGAGGCGGCGACCGCGACCCTTCGGAAGGGCCATTCTTTTCCGGAGTCAAGTGTCGCGAGCTGCTCCGCTCAGACTCACTTCGCTCCACTTCGCGTCGCTTTGCTCTGCTTTGCTTTTCAGCTCCGCCGCCGCCGCCGGCGCGAACAAATGAAGAAGCGTGACCCGGAAATGAGCTTCCCGTGGCAGCGCGCGCGGGAGAGCATCTCCGGATTGTGCGGCCGCTCCACCTCTCTACGTCGAGCAGGACGCATCAAGCCTCGCCCGCTCACTCGCCTCGACTCGCTGCCGCCCCGCCGTCCTCTGCCGTCAGCCCTCCGCGCCCCTCGCGCTCTGCCGTTTCCTCCGCCGCGGACACCGCCCTCGCTCTCTCTCGTTCGCCTCGTCCTCGCTCACCCCCCGCTACGCGTCTTGCTACGCTCTCCACCATGTTCCTCCCTGCCACACTATCCTCCATGCTCTCCGAGACGCTTTCCTTCTGTGGCGTCTCCTCCCCTGCGGGTACCGCCCTCGCTCTCCAGTTCGCCTCGCCCCGCTCACTCTCCGCCACGCCTCCTGTTACGCTCTCCACCATGCTGCTCCCCGCGCTCCCCACCACGCTCTCCAACACTCTCGTTCTGTGGCGTCTCCTTCGCCGCAGGCACCGCCCTCGCTCTCCAGTTCGCCTAGCTCCCGCTCGCCCCCCGCCTCGCCTCCTAATACGCTCTCCGCCACGCTCACCTCCAAACGATACCCAGCGCTTTCCGCCACGCGTTTCACCGCGCTCCCCACCACGCTTTCCTTCATGCTCTTTGACACGCTCTTCGCTTTGCTCCCCGTCATGCTCTCCTCGTTCTCTTGTTTTTTGGCGTTTTCTCCTCCGTGGACACCTCCCTCGCTCTCCCGTTCACGTCTCCCCCTGCCAGACTTCCTGCTACGCTTTCCGCCACGTTCCACACCGCGGTCCCCACCACGCTCCTAGTCACGCTCTATCCCGCTCTCCCCGTCACGCTCTATCCCGCTCTCCCCACCACGCTCAAGACTGCGCTCCCTACCACGCTATATTCTACGCTCCCCGGTACTCTTTGCTATTCCCTCCACTCTCTCCGCCACGCTCTTCGCCACGCTCCCCACCACGCTCTTCGCCACGTTTTCCGCCACGCTCTCAGACACGCTCTCCGCCTCGCTGTCACTTTCTTCGATACGTTCTTCTTCAAGCTCCACGCCGCGCTCCCCGCCACGCTCTGCGTCGCGATATCCGACACGGTCTCCATAACGCTCTCCGCCTCAGTCTCCATCACGTTCTCAGCCTCGGTCACCATTAAGTTGTCCGCCACGCTCTCCACCGTTTCGTCCGCCACGTTCTTCTCCACGCTCTCCGCAATGCTCGCCGCCAATCTCGCTACCTATAACGCTGCCCACCACAATCGACACCATTCTCTTCCTCCTCGCCCTCCGCCGCGAAGACAGCCTTGTTCCCAGGCATGCGTCCCTCTCTGCCGCCACATCGCCCCCGCCTTGCTTGGCGTCCTGCATTGCTTCGCTTCGCGCTCGGTCGAGTGGCTATCTCGTCGGGGAAGTGGCGGGTGTGTTCTCGCGTGGCCACGCCGCGCTGGTCGGTGCAGTCTGCGCCGTCATGTCGCGGTCTTGTTTAATCAACCGGTTCTCCCCTGCAAACCTCCGGTTGCAACAGCGCGGAGACATTCCCAGCAGTTTGAATGAACACGACAGCGAACAGTTAGGCAAATGAAGACCAGCGAACAGAAGGTGCATCGTAGATGCAAGCACTGTTAAACATTTCTGTGAATGAAAATTATTTAAACATTTGTATCAACACGCGGCGCATTTGGTGTATTTATGGTCGAATATGATCGTTCGTAACCTTTCCGATAGTGAAATGTGTTGTGCCATTTTAATAGTTTTAATGTTTTTCCTTCATCCTTTTTTATTGTTTCTTTAGGCGTTTGAAAATATGTAAATGTAAAATATGTTTGTGAAAATTTTTGAATTCAGCGGAGATGAAAATATTGCGATTATAATGAGAAATCACAGTTTAAACGTTAGTACAAATTTGCATTGGCGAAGCTGAACGTTAATCTAGGAGCTTGATAAAGAAGTGACTCAGAGGTAGTATAAGTTTCAAGATTTTGATAACTTTCATTTTATTGCATTTTTTTGACGAAAAGCAGTTTCCCAAAGCCAAAACGTTCTTTTGTTCAGAAAAGATTTCTTTTCCAGTAAAACAATATCCACTATTTGACAGTGAGCAACTTCGAAATGCACTGAGAAGTGTATATATTTATTATGCAAAATACATTCCTGGAGATTTCATGCTGAAGTATTTGTTGAACACATAAGTCAAGAAAAAAATATGAAGAGTTCGGTTGATACAACTCATTCTATCTTGCCCTGTATCTACAGCATTATGAGAAAGGAATATTAATGAGAGCAAAGACATACTTGAGAAATATCAGGTTCGATTATTTGAGTACACTGGCTATCAAAAAGTGACTGCTTTGCAGAAAAGACAGTTTTAAAGAACAAATTATCGAGTTTTTGCTGAACATTAAAACAAACGAAGAATGGAGCAACATTTAACCACTACTTTTGCACTGATTAGTTACCTTCACACTACATGGAACCTTGAAGTAAGGGACGTATTAAAACAGCTGGACTGACCTCAACACTTCTTTCTTCGTTCTCCTTAATAAAACGATTTGGAAGCAGTATTTAATTTACGAATATATTGATTTAGTGCATGCAATTTGCTCAAAATTAATTTGTTTTCTACTTCTATGTTTTGAAAAAATTTTTTTTTCCCATGTTTGAATTTTATTCCCAACTCGTTATGTTGTATTTTCACCTAGATTCGACTGCAGCGAGAGAGTTTATTAGAAGCATACCTGTTTATCTGCAGTACGTGTTGTCTGTACCCCATATTTCTCGCTAAAACGTTTGCATTAGTTTTCACATATAATAACACGTTTGTATTGTTTTTACGCAAAACACGAAGCTTATTCAGTGAGTTTCAAAAAGCAAGTTTGAAATTTATCACAACTTACAAGCCAATAAGTTTACAGTCAATATCTTTTCAGGGTTGAATTTTAATTGATTTTTAAAGAGAATATCTTCGGGTATTCATTCCGAATTCTGCGATTTTTATTTTTATGAGACACTCAGCGCAAGTGTATGTGATTATTTCATCACCTCATCATTACATCTCCATAGAAACGTTTATCGTAGTAACTATAAGCTTCAAGCAGTATGTGTTATTCGGAGTTGTTATGGAAAATAAGAGATTGCTTGTGTCTAGTTGAAGCCGCATGGTACAACTCTTACCTCCGTTCTAAAAGTTGATTATTGATTTTTCATTCGTCTTCGTGGACAGATAAAAAAATATTATTCATGTCTTCCGGCTGATGGGCCGTGGTCCATTTGGCTTTGAACTGCCAAACGTTTTGCCCACGACTGCGGTGGGCATCCTCAGTGGTGAGGTCTCGAGCGAAGTGTCCGGGACGGTGGCTGACTGGCCACTGACTAACTAATACAAAAATAGGCACATGTTACCTCATACTCCCATTTCCAAACTCGTAATGAATAGAAAACAGATGCAGTTAGGGAATAGTTTACTGGCAATATATTTTAATCGCACGTTTATCTTATGTAAGTTCTTCGTAGATATTATAATGTAGATAAATCAATTTATTCCCTGTTAAATCTTTTTCTCGTCTCAGTAGAGCCCCTGAAAGCCTTGATTCCAGTACTTTCCCTTCAGTAGGGAGAGGTCACTGACATCTTACACGTGTTTGGCCCCCGAAATATTAGTAAATTCTCTGGCGGCCTTCAAAACGCTATTTGGGGAGACATCTTGGAGCCATTTGTGGGCAAATAAAAGGCTATGGGTGTGGCTGCTGGTATCGTGGAGGGCGCAGGGAGGTTATAGGGCGAGGCGACGCGTCGCAGGGGGGGGGGCGGTAGGCCATAAGCGGCCGGCCGTTAGGGTGCGCGCATGGTGCCATCTCTGGGGGCGGGGGCGGGGGCGGCGGGGTATCGTTTCGCCCGTGGGGGACGTTCCGAGATGAGAATCGCCATTGAGTCTTTTAGAACCCCTTTCGCCCGGTGCATTAGAGGCACATGCAAAAGATATCGAGGATATGCAAACGATTCGCAAACAATAAGAGCTGATGTAATTTGTTTCTCTTTTTGGTATGTTATTAATATTCACATCTTTTAAAAATGTTTCTAGTATTGGCTAATATAATTTTTAAGACCACAAGTACACAACCAAAAATAAGAAAAATTGTAGATAGCATATAGGAAGTGATAGCAAATGGAAAAAAAGTCAAAATAATAAGAAAAAGGCAGTCTGCGTTCATTTTCAAGGCTCTCCGGCTGAAGGGAATCGAATAGACTGCGTTTGTCCGTCACTCGCGTTTATCTTGTGGTCCCACAATCAGGGAAAGCGAGATACCATTCGACGCGTCTCAATCTATTGGTGAGGGAACGACATGCCATTTTCGGATCCTCTCTGAACATTCTAAGATAATTTTTAAAACCTTTTCTTTGAGAATGAGTCGGAACTGACTAAGACGTGTTTTTGCAGGTATACCGTCCTATAGAGGATGACCACCTGCTAATCCAACTCAAAGCAACACTTTTTTACATATTCTTCTAGAATATTTTAGACGTCCAGAAGAAACATATTTTAGGGTCTTTCGAGGCACCTACTGTGGTACAACAGTGTGAATTACTACCAGAATTAACGTTTCAGAATAAATTATCTAGGGAATATACAGATGGTAGAAAATGCCAATGAATTAGTAGTGAGGAATTTCTTATTAGGAAGTTATGCGTTTGACATTTGATTGAGTTCATCATGCACTGGTGTTCTACACGAATACGAAATCTCTACGGCTACGTCAGAACGTGACATAGGGGTATGCAACATTTTTATTCTAAGACAGTTTGTATCCTGCATCAAATTTTTATTTACTACTTGATTTATAAGAATGATAATTAAACCTAATTTTGTACCAACAATTGTTGCAATTAATACTTTTTCAAGTAAATTTCTTTGCGGAAGGATGAACGAATCAGGCAACAGTGTTTTGTTTAATATTTCTATTTATTGTGAATCTACATAGCGTAAATAAAAATGAGACTTTCCGCTTGAAGTGTCACTTTCAGTGAGTAAAGAAGCAAAGCAAAAAAGTTCTAATATGTGAAATACGGTTATTCGTCTCTCGGCCTCTTCTAAATAATTTGATTGGAGGTTAATTTCGAGTATGTATTAGACTAAGGAGTAACTATTGGTAGTAACAATATTAAGCATTAAATGTATAGAAAATAAGGCGTACTTTATTTTAGAAGTTATAAGTACTCTCTATTTCTCTATATTGATTCTTGATACCCCTCATTAAAATATTCAATAAGCACAATATCTGTATTTGAAAGAAGGAACCCTTCAAAACCTCATAATATACACTATCATTGAAAATATAAATTTACTGTTATATTGATTTCGATATATGAATTAAAAGAAACTTCCTCTAAATTTGTGTTGCGCGATAGAAGATTAATGGGAAAGTTTCGACGATGTACAAACAACGGCCAACACATTTTTGAAAAACATGGAACATAACATAACAAATCGTCTACTCTAAACATCGATCCACTAGCTTCTCATTATCAGAACAAACAGCTTCTATGCCGATACCCCCACGAAAACAGTTCATCATGAGGAAATGATAGAGAGGGGGAGATGCAGAGTTTCGAGTTAATAGCAGCTCGTCTAATGGAAGCCCACGGCCGTAACAGAGTAACGGTTGGAGCCCCTCTCAAAAACGCACACAAGCAAATTGCCTTTGTGCGCGCCGGCGCGCGGGTGCAACTCCAGCGGATGTTGGTCCTCTTTTGCGCAGTGGGCCGAAGCAAACACAACGCGCGCAAAATTACGCACGCGTTAAAAGATCTTTCACCCTACCCTACATTAAGGAATCGACTCACAACATGGAGAACGATAACACAAACTTGGAAGCGAAATAGATTTTTTTTAAATTTGTCTAGCTTGGCCATTGACCCTTTGCTGCCTCATAAGATAAATACATTAATATGATTTATTTACAAGAATCTTGAAGACATTACAAGCAGAAATTTAGTTTTATATATGATAGAATATAATGGTTATATATAGTAGTTTATAATGAGAAAAGACTCATCGGTTTATGTCAAATAACTCTCTTGGTAACTTCCTTTTTAACCTTTTGCGGTGAGGATTTTGCTTACCTATGTGAAAGTAATTGGCTGAAGGGATCTTTAATATTTTGGAATTGAATTTTACGGATAAGAGGGAGAAATGGACGGGGATTGGTGTAATGCCAAGTTCATTGTGTAACTGCGCATTCGGAATGAACCAGGGAGATATTGAGATTGGCGCGCAGGAATATATTTAAAAAAAAATGTACATTTTGAAGATGTTTGTTTTGGCAGCGACACCCCAAAGTAGGGAAGCATAGAAAAGTATGAGTCGTATAACTTTTTGTGATTAGGATGTAACTGATGGACTCTTCTAGTCACTACTGCTATTCGGTGTTTTGTATTTTGCCGAAATGCACCCCTTTTATCAAACAGAACTCCAAGATATTTAACAGTTTTGTTGGGGGGGGGCAGGTGATGTTTTGTGATTGGTTTGTGAGAAGCGGAATACCGTTGTAATATGCAACTTAACACTCTTAAGGCGCAGTTTTGCTATGCAGTTCCACGTTGATGACGAAACTCCGACATTCCGTGCAAAAGATTAACATAAAACATCCTTGACTCTGTCCTCATTATGTTCAAGGTGTTCTATGCCAATATACTCATTTACTGAGCAGTATGTTGTTGGAAAGGGAAAAAGAAACATAAAAATACATTATTTAAGAACATTGCAGTATATGAGGCAATTTCTACTGCGTATTACTTTTAAAGTAACCTTGGAAATAATCTTTTTTCAATTTCTTGGTGAGCGGACGTCTTAAAAACAAACCCGTAACTTGAACATTGTTAGATACAGAATGCTTGTATATCCGCTAGTACTCGTCTTTAGTTCTCCTATTTCGCTCACCGATCTCGCTAGAAGACGATTCGTGAACGGGGGAACAAGGAATAAGACCCGAAGAGTATTCAGGGTTTAGAATTCATCCGTAAGTGTGGGGAATCATCTCAACGCTCGACGCAAAGGGTGGGAGCGAGGGCAAAATTGAAGAAAAATAAAGACTGCAAGACATTCGAGGTATTTTTTAAAAGTACTTTTGTCTATATGGGTATAAGTGTATATTGACATGAGTATATTGATAAGTGTATATAGAAAAAGCAATGCTGTTTTATCCCATTGGTACTATGTGACTTCTAGCAACACCGGTGAGTTCGTTTTTCCCCCACGCAGTCCGGCCCACAGTACGCGAAACCGTGCGGCGCAGAGGCGGACGGACGAGATGGAATGGGGGACGGTGGGGAGCAGGGGCTGCGGAGGAGGCGGGGGCACCCAGCAACGACGCGCACCCTGCCGGGACGCCCCGCCGGCAAAGCGCAGCTCGTCATTGGCCGATACGACGCGTCGCTTCGCCTCGCAATTTATCGCCTGTTGTCCGGCGCCTGGCGAAAGGTGAACGCACTCCGGGTGGTGAGCGCGGTGTAACTGGGAGAAAGGATGGGGGGATGAAGGATGAGGAAAATGAGGAGAGAAGATGAGGAGAGCGTGGATGAGAGGAGAATGATGAGAATTGGGATAGAGGTGATGATGAAGATGAGAAAGAGTGAAAAGTGGATGAGGAAGATGAGGAAAGGGGAGTGTGGTTGAGGTTGACATGATAGTGGATGAGAATAATGTTGAGTGGAGGAGGATGAAGGGAGATTGAATGAGGAAGAAGGGAGAGTTATATGTGGATGAAGAGGGGATGAGTGAGGAGTAAGAAAGTGTAGGTGAGGATGAAGGGAGTGTGAATGAGGATGAAGGGAGAGTGGATGAGGATGAAACTGGAAGAAGAGAATGAAGATGATAAGGAAGAGATGAGGAAAGCGAGGGCGGAATCTCCCTCAGCGGGGCACTGCCCCAGCATGGATAAGAAGCTCAGCTAAGTGATTAACTATCTCCCGTCATGTGTCGTAATGTAGTGAATGTAAGTATGTGTGTGGGTGTAGGGGGAGAGAAGAGAACTAGGGCGAGGAAGGAAAATTCATCCATTGTCCGTTTGCTCATGTACTACCCAGGCATTCACCTGGCGTTGATCGGAGAAACCACCGAAAACTTCCATTCAGAACAGCCGGCTACTAAAGTTCTCAACAGTGGCTAAATTCGACCCAACAGCCGGCTAGTGTAGAACATTCACCGTCGGGACACGAACCCTGGGAGCCCGGCCGGAGTCGCCGCAGGGAGGGGCGTGGGCGATGTTGAGAGCGGTGCAGCGGGCTTAGAGCGGTCCCCGAGGCGCCTTCATTAGGCGGAGCAATCAGGCCGCGTGGAGCGGCGTGGAGCGGCGCGGCGCGGCGCAGGACTCGATCGCAGAGCGCGTGGGAGGGGAGTCGCGGGAGCGGCCGGAGGTCGACTGCGAGAGGGAGGGCCAAGCGAGGGCGAACAACGGAAACCGGGCAGGTGAACTATAAAGATTGTGCGAGGTTAGCGAATGATTGTGGCTCGGTCTGCAAGGGAAACGCGATATAGCGGACGTGGCTTGTAATGTGGGGAATGATGGTGCGATGTTTCGTAAACCAAACTCGTAATTCACGAGACCACTACTCAATTAAATATGTAATATATTTCCTAGGGAGTTTGACGATGCAATTTACTACAACGCTTTAGCCACAACAAACTATATAAACTCTGTAAAGTCGATCTTTAAGTGCGGGAGTCGAGAAAAAGGATCTATGAACGATGTCTGGTGTAGCACTACGAAACATGCAACAACATGCAGCATTCATTATGTGATAGTAGTTCCGTATAATTGGAGACATGCAGGTGCTCTGTTGTATGATTGTATATGAGTGCATAGAAATGTGGATTGTTGTAAGGGACATATAGGTGTGCTGGACATGGAGGTGGGGAACATTGTGATTTGGGAACATTGTTATGTGGTACATTGTGTGGGAACATTATAATGTGGGACATTATGGTGTTAGGACACCACTGTGATGTGGTGATGCTGTGATTTGGGGGAGATAGCGATGTGGGACATTGTGAAGTGGGGTCATAGACATACCGTATAGACATGGAGATGTGGAGACATGGAGATGTGGGAACATGGAGATGTGGGGATATGGATATGTGGGGATATGGATATGTGGGGATATGGAGATGTGGGGACATATGGAAGTGGGGACATATGGAAATGGGGACATATGGAAGTGGGGACATATGGAAGTGGGGACATATGGAAGTGGGGTCATATGGAAGTGGGGACATGGGTACGTGTGGACATGGAGATGTGGGAACATGGGAATGTGGGGACATGGAGATGTGGGGACATGGATATGTGGGGTCATTGAGATGTGGGGACAATGTCATGGAGATGTGGGGACATGTAGATGTGGGGACATGGAGATGCGGGGACATGGAGATGTGGGAACATGGAGATGTGGGGGCATGGAGATGTGGGGACATGGAGATGTGGGGATATGGAGATGTGGGGATGTGGAGATGTGGGGATATGGAGATGTGGGGATATGGAGATGTGGGGATATGGAGATGTGGGGATATGGAGATGTGGGGATATGGAGATGTGGGGATATGGAGATGTGGGGATATGGAGATGTGGGGATGTGGGGATGTGGGGATGTGGGGATATGGAGATGTGGGGATATGGAGATGTGGGGATATGGAGATGTGGGGATATGGAGATGTGGGGATATGGAGATGGGATATGGAGATGTGGGGATATGGAGATGTGGGGATATGGAGATGTGGGGATATGGAGATGTGGGGATATGGAGATGTGGGGATATGGAGATGTGGGGATATGGAGATGTGGGGATATGGAGATGTGGGGATATGGAGATGTGGGGATATGGAGATGTGGGGATATGGAGATGTGGGGATATGGAGATGTGGGGATATGGAGATGTGGGGATATGGAGATGTGGGGATATGGAGATGTGAGGATATGGAGATGTGGGGATATGGAGATGTGGGGATATGGAGATGTGGGCACACGAAGTTATGGGGACGTGGAGACGTGGGGAGATGGAGGCGTGGGGACATGGATGTGTGTGGTCATGGTGACTTGGAACGTGGTGATGTGGGGGACAGGGGGCAGTGGAACAGAGGGGGGCGCGGAGTCCCAGAGGCGTTGATGGGGAGTGCGGGGGCGCGGCCGCCGAGAGCAGCGGGACGGCGCCGCCCCCGCCCGCTCTGCCCATCCGAATTGCGCGGGCTTTCTGTTTGTGTGTGGCGCAGCCTCTGTTTGCTTTGGCCTCCTGTGACAACAGCCCGCGCTGTTAACCGTCGCGTTGCCATTAGAGCTCGCCCTGAAATTTCGCGTCGCCCGGGAGCAGGGAGGCGCTTCATTGAAGGTAAACAGGGTATAATCTATTTACCTGGTGTTACCTTTGAAAATAAAGTAGGAAATGAAATTCAAACGACTTGCCTGATCGTCCCGGATCGGCGTGGAAGGTCGCATTGGCTTGTATAATGCAGGAAATGAAGGGGAGAGGTGGTGTTTTGTGTTAAATTACCAGCGTCATTATGTAATGACGTAGAAAAACAACGAGCATGTTTCTTCGCGAGGTTATGTAATTTGCAGTAGTTGTCACAAAATACCCTTAATCCATTTACGTTTGCATTTTGTCCTTTAACTTCAATTCCATCTGATTCGAATTTATGCAGAACTTAAATGCCTGAAAATGTAATAAATATCTTTGCACCTGATAAGAATTGGCTGTATTTGTCCCTTTTATTCAAATTATATTTGTTTATAATATCTTGTTTATAATTGCTTTTCAAAATATCGTCTTGGTTGCTGTCCTACAAAATGGAAAGATTAAATCTACATTCTTCATTGACTTTGACATAGTTCAATTATGTTTTTCAATCACATGATATAGACTCCATGTATTTCATTTTGCCTATATCCTACACAAAGCTATTTCATAACTGAAATTTGTGAACCTGATAACTACTTTTCTTAATGAATGAAGATATATAAAGAACACATAGAACGTCGTGACCAGACAAATTATACTTTACACTCAGGTAAAAGCCTACGAAAGTTTATTCACGGCAAAGTACCTCTAAAGCGCAAATTTATTTTCATTCTCAAGGCGAGATAAACAGGTCGACATGAACACCCTATCTTTCGCGTCACATCGACTTTACTTATTACTTTAAGTTGTCAGAACTCTTTTAATCTTCGAGAAGTTTGCGCGACCGTTTTGACTCGATTAGAGACAGCAGATTAGAGTTGTTCAAAAGGTAACGTAATTTATAGAGATAGATTAGAGTTATTTAGCACCTGATTTAAGATAGAGGCCTCCCTCTCGGTTGCTCGCGCGCCGGCCGGGCCACGCCGCGGGCGCCACCGCAAGAGGCAAACGCGCCGCGCCTCCTGTGCGCGGCGCCGGCGGGGGCAGGCCGGGGCAGGCGCCGCCACAGTGGCCGTGCTCGCAGCGCGGGGGACAAACAAGCACTTTCATACGGGGTTTGGTTTGATTCGTTCCGCCATCGATTCGTGATTCCGCGCGCGTCTACTGCTACGGTCATTAGTTCCGTAAGCGTGGTGCATGTTTTTGTTGTGGGAGATGGCGGAGACCTTCCCCCGCGGGATGGTGGGATACGACGCTGACCTACCCGTCAGCTTGCGGGGTTTTCCCAACCAGGTATCAGTCGGGAAAAGCTCAAAGCTCCCGATGTGCGGACGCACGTACATCTGCTTGAAGCCTAACCTACTTGCCACGTGAGAGAAACTTAATGAAAATGACAAACTGAGTAACTGACAGTGATTGATTCACTGTGACTGGCAGTGTCTGAGATAGTGATTGACTGACTTAATGATTAACAGATTGAGTGACTGGTGGATTGACTGTGATTGACTGATTGGATGACGGACTGACTTTCTGATTTAGAGAGTGGCTCAGTGAAAATGACAAACTGAGTAACTGGCAGTAATTAATTGACTGTGACTGAGACAGAGAGTTACTTACTGAATGATTGGCAGATTGAGTGACTCGTGGATTGACTGTGATTGACTGGATGATACACTGATTGACTTACTGATTTAGAGAATGTCATAATGCGTGTCTGAAGAGGATCTCTCACTCTCACTTCCTCTATCTCTCACTCTCTCTTATAGAGAAAAAGTGAGAGAGAGAGAGAGAGAGAGAGAGAGAGAGAGAGAGAGAGAGAGAGAGAGAGAGAGAGAGAGATACTATCTGGGAGCACAGCCCTCAAGGGCCGCCCCCAGGACCTACTGTGCACAAAGGGGGCAGCGTTTCGCACTGCGTGTGAACCTGCGCCCTCCGCCCCTGCGGTGCTGCGAAACTCCTCCCCCCACCCCCTGCGCGTCGTCAGCGGCGGTCGCGGGGCGGCAGGGGCGGCAGGGGCGGGCGACGGCGAACATCCGGCGCGTTTACGAGGGCTGCGCTTAACGGCGATTCCACACGCGAGGCGGCGCCGCCCTGGGCTGCTGTGCGGGACGGCGCTGCGTGTGGGGCAGGCGCCGGAGATCGCAGCGGGGCGCGGGCGAGGAGTGGAGGAGTGAGGCTCGTGGGGAAGCGAGGGTCGGGAGGAAATGCGCGTGAGACGAATGAGGAATGTGGGTGGAGGGCGGTGGGAGGTGGTTGGGAGGGGTGAGAATACGCAGCTTCTCCCAGATGGGGATCGTTGGTGGATCTGTGCGGGAATCGGAGGGGAGGACATGTCAGTGGGAGTCGAAGCGGATGAGGCGGGGCGGGATGGGAGAGGAGGTAAGAGGGAGAAGGGGTGGAAGGTGTGAAATGAGAAGAGAGAGGAGGGAGCTGAACCGAGCTGAGGAAATGGTATGTGGAGAAAGGAGGGTGAGGAGAGTAGTGGAGAGGGGGAGCGGGGGTGGTGGGGTAGGGGAGTTTTGGGGCGGGGCGGGCGCTTCCAGGGAGGGCGGCTGCAGAGGTGACAGCGTGGGCGGGCGGGGGCGGCACCGGGCACTGCAGTACTGAAAAGCAGGGCTCCTATGACTGTGGGACCGCCGCTGCCGACAGCGTTTCGAGGATGAGATGCTCAGGTAGGGGAGGGAGTGTTGCGCATTGCGAGGTCGTGTACGGTTGAGAGTGAAGGAAAATTGAAATTAAAATACAGGAAGAAGTTGAATGGGTAAAATACTGCAACTCTTAACATAAAACAAGAAATATAATTAACTGGAATACAAATGTGAACAGTTGCAAATCAGCGGAGTAATCGTATTGCCATTCTACCGGGATACGAGAGAAAAACAGAAGCATCAGTCGTAACTATACAAAGCGTGTACGTGCAAAGCGAGTACGCAGAATTCAGATACTTTTTGTATCATTAAATTCTAAGTTAGAAGGTTAATGTCGAGATGCAAGTCTATGATGAGAATTCTTACGAGAAGGGACACCGAACTCAAAAGAAATTTAAATACAAAATATGACTGAAGGGAAGAAAACTCGAACAAGTATTTTATATTCAGCAAACGATAAACACCGATGATCAAAATTTATTTATCGTAATCTCGCTTTAATTTTTAAAAAATGAAGAATTTTGTAGACATGTACGGAAAATTTAGTAGTTGATAAAAACTGTTTTGCAATGAGTTCAACAAGAAAGAAGATTAAAAGACATAAAAATACTTCACTACATAATTCGGTCAGGTTTTACGTGAAGTTTTCTTGATCCTTTGAAAGAATGTTGTAACAGCCCTTTGTGTTGCTTTTGAACGTACTAAATGTAACTTCACAATCTGTGAACGTTGTCTAGAGTTCAATGGGAAATATAGTTATTCAAATTTTCGTTCTCCATGTTTTCGCGACAGGAAGTGTATTCCTTCACGAAGGACATGATGAGTGATAAGAGCCCAAATCTATACCTGATTTGTCATTGAAAGTATATTTTATTTGACAGGAGCGAGTATTTTCTTATCAATTCTTGCCAAAAACCCTCGTTTAATTTTGTATTCAGAATTCAATTTGTATATGGCTTAGGGTAGGGATCCCAGAATTTAAAAAAAACGAGCAGAGAATACTCGTCTCCTCGTAGAACATCTCACATAGTTTTTCACTATTTTTGAAGTAAAATAAATACAATTAAAGGAAAATTTGTATTGGGATCCAAAGGATGAAAATTGAGAAAGGTTGCAATACAAAATAAAATGTTAGTAATTTTTAAAATCTAAATAATGTCAATTTTCATAATTATACGCAGAGGTTAATGTATGTATTAATTGTCAATCTGTAGCATAAATTGTACCGTTACTGAACGTGGAGAGTAGAACAGATTTTCATTAAAATGAGAAGCATTGGCTCGTGCCTCTGACATAGTTATGGCTAGAGACCCCGCAATTGCGTTGCATGTATTTAAGGCTTGCTGAGGGGCAACTGCAATGTGTTTAGATAAACGAGAAACGCAGAGTGAACGAGAAAATCCATGAAGGACAAAAGTAGAGATGAGTCTGGTAATGAACGAACTTTCTGTATTGTCGAGGTCGAGTAAGGTCGGAAGTTCTCCACGACTAGTGCAGTGGAACAACTACAACGGTATAGAAATACATTGCCTCCCAAAGGTTCTTGTTATCTAGCTTTGCTACATCCTAGACAAAACAGCTTGGCGTATCTCATTTCTCAAGTTCTAGAAACTCCAAACAACGACTTGTTCAAATTTTAATACGGTGTGTAACTTTTTTATACAGCCACTAGCAAAGCGGTTATTTCAGGTCATACATAGTGTGCCAAAAGTTCAATTTTTAGCACTGGTGCTAAAAACAATACGATGCTCAAGTGTGTGACTGCAACAAAGAAAAGAAAATACTTTCGTTTGCTTACATCGGCTACTGTTGGCCTTTCTCTATCATTAAGTGATCAGATTGGTATATTTGAATTAAAATGAAATTAAAAATTGGAAAGTTAGTAAGGCCTTTTAAATATTAGTGTATGACACACGTGGTAAAAGTGGTTTTATTTTGCGCGTAGGATTGCTCCAATCGGCCTCTTTCGCAACATTTCCTACTCGAAAAATAAAATAATTTTGATCACTCGTATCATAAATAAATATTACGGTATCGGAATAGATTTCAGATAGGTGTGAAACATAAATCATGTGTAATATGCTAGGTTCATTTTCTTCATCAATTGTGATAGAAGAAAGTTTGAAAAATAAAGTCAGTTTTTTTTGTATCTATTTTTAAGTGAATTTGATTGAGACACAATATGGAATAGAAACATTCTTGGACATTGCTTTAACTCTTATTAAGTGGCTACAAATATTTTCTGTCACTCAAGTGCACCACCACAGGAAAATTTGTGGACGATTAAAGTAGGTTCCCTTTACATTTTTTTTTCTTATCCAAAAAGGAAGTAATCAAATTAATATCGTTTAGAATTAATTATTAATTAATCTTCATGGAGATTCTTCAAATAACCAAATTTTTGTATATTTTTCAAAAAGCTTAATATCAAGTTTTAGAGGTCTCTTCATGATCTTCCTGCTGCATTTATTATCCTACATGCCTTCAAAATATTTTGTACACTTACCGTTGAAATTATTAAGGATGTAACATATATATTTTTGGAACCACTAGAAAGACTGCAAAATAGAACGAAGACAAATAATTATTTCTGAAACTTTTTTCATACCTTCAGAAACTCAACTGTTTCAAAACCTCACCGCGATCAACTCATAAAGAATAACAAGAAGTAGAAGATATTGGCCGGGAAAATGTAGCTAATTACGTTCTGGTTATGTTGAAATAAGGTAGCATTGTCGGAAGGTGTTAAGGGCACATTTTAAGAGAATTAATGTAAAGTAAACGTAAGAATGACAACATTCTGACCAGCGGAGAAAGAGGAAATAAGCGTAAATATGATAGTATTGATCGTGTGCTGGAAACTAATAAGACCGCGTCACAAGTCATCAGGAAGAAACTAATTAAGTTCCACAAGGATCTTCTTCGACGGAACGACGACCAACCAGGTTCTAAATGAAAAATATCAGGCAAAGTGACTCAATTAAACGAGTCTCAAATAACAATTAAATATATTGGAAAAGTTTCTTACAATTTCAGGACTTCCTTGGTAATAAGAGATTAGAGTAATAAACCAGATGATTGTGCACGAAGAAATTATAAATCTTTAGCAATACTTGCATAGAGTCAGAGCATGATGAACAAAATGAACGATGGCAATGGTCTCATGAACGCTGCAAAGAAATATTTTAAGTATTGTATAATTGGATGTGGTATTGAAATGTAATTTTTTTAAACAATTGGATTCATAAACGAAATGAGATGACATTGTTAGTGGAAACTGATTTTAGGAGCTGATCATTTAACAAACAAAATACAATTTGGATATTGCCGATGTTTCACTGGAATCGCATACAACTTTCTTTGTCTGTGTTAGTATTTTCCAATTCGCACAGAAAGAGAAAGAAAACTACGTATCCTAAGAGATGTCCAAGGCTTTGTTAATTACCCAGGAAAAATTCTTAAACAATGAAAAAGTTCGGTTTTAACTGGAAAATGTAATTATTTGATTGTCTTATTATGCCAATTCTTATACTTCCCTTGACGACTGTATTCCCAAACTCAGTGGGATTCTACTTACCACACATATACATTGTGCAAGAGCGAGGCTCCAGGGAAAACCCTGACATAAAGTTTTTGGAATTCACGTGTTGCGTCATGAAACAGTGATTTTTTTTATATTGATATTTTTTATATTGACAAGAGATTATATTATTCATAAGAGACTGTACTATTCTATGTTGCTTCATTATTCGACCAGATTTTTATTCAAATAGTTAATTTATTGCAGTGTTGTATTTTTTATTTGGGTTGTTCGGGACCAGAGTGAGTGATACTTTTTGGTTTTGTTCATCAGCAATTTCGCTTCTATACGCCAGCAATATGTATTTGAATATTTAAAAAAAACATGAACATTTTACACCATTACAAATCTTTTTTTGTACATAGACTTGCGAGTATCCGTGGTCATTGGGATCTAAGCTACTTCAGGTGCGAAAACTGATAATCGATAGTTCATTTCACAAGGATCGGGTACAAATAGTTGGTAAAAAATTATGCACACTGTCAACATTCCAAATAACCCCGGCGACTCCCCACACTTCAGGATTTTTAGTATGTTATGCATACTACCAACAACCATACCTAGTTTCAAAACACTCCCAATTTGTTTCCTTGGATCGCCTTTTGTAGTTCAAATTTAATGTGACTACTAGCTGCGTAGCTAGTGTCGAAAATCCTGCCGCCGTCGGGAGTCGAACCCTAGAAAATCTGGGTCAGAAGCACTGCAGTGACATCAGTTGGTGCCCTGAGAAACCTCTCTCTGTTTAAGTCCCTCGAGAAGCCTCCTTGGGGAACACCGCAACTGGCGCGCGCGAAGGCACTGGGAGACCGCGAGGCGCCGGGGGGGGGGAGGGGGGTAGCGTCACGCGTGCCGCAAGGCGATTATTCCTCGCGGGTTGCGCGACGCGTGCGCACGGGCGCTGGCGCGCGTGTTTCGCGTTGTTCATTACGATGTTTATCCGCGTTTGCGCCGCTAATGACTTCATGAAATATGGAATTTCAAATTTGCATGCGTCGCTTCGGCACGCGCTCGGCTGTCGGCCCCCGCTTTCCTCCTCGTCCTCCCCCTCCCTCCCGCCGGCGACAGGCCGTGCGCGATATGCGGATTGCGTTATGGAATTCCTTGCAAAAGATTGCGCTCGGCGAGGGAGCGTAAGGGCGGCAATCACGAAACAATGGAGATCGCTCGTCCTGTTGAAGTGCGCGAAGTACGCTTTGAGTGTACGCAAAGCGCAGAATTTTCCGCATGTTCGATTAACGTAAGGTAATTAGTGGGAACCTAAGAATGTCAGTAGCCTCTAAATTTGCAATTACGTTTATTTCGATAGCTTTCATTAGCTTTTATTTCAATATTTTATAAATTGTAATAATGATTACAAATTTCACTGCGATCACCCAGCTGATTGGGAGTAATATTTGCCCCTGCATCCTTTTTGTTGTCAAAGATCATTAACGCTCTACACTTCTACCTCGCACGTCAACTACAGTTTTTGGTTGATTCTTTCGTAAACTTTTCATTCTTGACTGCACATTTGGAGTGTATGGTGATGCAGATATTGAAGTGTATTGCTTAAAAAATATATCACCATCTGCGTCTAGTTTCCAATTCTTGTATCACAATTATGTTTATTCTGGCTTTCAAGAAACACATTAAATACACCAATGTAAATATATCTGATAGCTTTCATACCACTTAAGTTTAGATCCTAATTCCTGGGACATACAAAAGTTATTTTGAATCATCTGAAATCTCGTGTATAGCACTTCAATGTGTAATCCCTTAAAGAAACTAGACTAGCTACAACAGTACGGACTTTTCCCCTTTATTTCTATCTTTCGCAATTTTCAAACATTCTAAGAGTTCAATGGAAAGGAGACTTCCGTTTTTTAAGCGTTGCAAGCTCTCTTCGTGGAGAACATTTAAAGTAAACATTGGCGCCTGTTTTAAAAAATCTCAATATTGTACTTTTGCGATGTGAATTTTTCTACGTTTTAGAACCCACTAACAGTTCACAGAAAATGGGACCAACTCCATATTTAGGTCCTTGACTGCATGTAAGGAAAAAAATTGTGGAATGGTTTTCGATGCAAAATATATTTGAAAATTGCCTATAATTACCGCTAAATTACGCTATAACTACTAACATTTTTGAAAAATTATACCTGACTCTATTTCAAGATCAGTCTTTGATGAATATATTCCATTCAGAATATCATCTCTTCTTCAAAATTGTAGTTGTGGGGGGGACCTCGAATAAATTTTCAACTTTTGCGAAAGAGCTCTGCGACATTTTTAAGTGTTCTGTAGGCTATTTGAGGATACACGTTTAATCAAAAAATTCGGAGCCAATTTGAGAATATTTTGAATGTAAATGAGACTTCATGTAAAGTACCCACCAAAACAGAAATATCCGTTTCAAATGCGCCGAGCCTCCATTTCCTTCAAATTGATCGAGGAATGTCGATTTTTGAGAAAATCAGCCATATGGTTTAGAGGTACGTGTTGATCTCATACTGACAGGCACTCAGACGGGCTGACAGACATTCAGACAAACGCCAATCATATTTCCGTTCATGTTTTTTTATACAAATGACCCCAAAAACGTAGATTCGGACCTCACAATGTGTTAGAGGAAGTCATTTACTATGTACACAGAAACAAGATCTGTCCACTTATTCATTGACAGGGCCCGAGTGTAAGAGTTTCACGGTCCACAAATCAATTTCAGCAGCACGATTACAATACTTTATCTTTACTGTATTTGTTGTGAGGCTGGAAAGTAAAAATACGGATTTTGAATGATTTACGGGTATAAGTCACCATATGCACAAAGTATCGTAAATGTGGTATTATTGGATAAGGAATTACTCCAATAGGGTGCCTCTGACAGATTTGCAACGAAACATGTAGAGTATCACAGATTATGATCTACGAAAAAGAGCACACGCACTTGCAACACATACGTGGCAACACACGTTCCATCGGCATAACGTCATAACCACGCGTCCTGGATCCTTAAAACTCGGTTTTCGTATCTCTTTTCTGATGCATGCCTTTTTTTCTTCCTACTTTCTTTTTTTTTCACTTTTAATTATTTTTCAGACCTTTCCATAGCGATAGTTGTCAAGAATGCTGCTAATTGGGATCTAGTAAAAGTCGTTTTTACTTTAAAAAATATTGATTTAATAATTACGGCATGTTTGTGCGGATTGAAGTAGCCTCTTTATTTCAAATAAAAATTCGTTACTGTCAAATATTTTTATTAACAAAAAATATTACATTTTTAAAGCTTTGTGAAGGTGTTATGTATGTTTTCCTTATACTTATGGTTTTACTGTAATTGTGATATTGATATTGTATCATAATACATTCTAGAAAAATTCACATACTTACTAAACTAACTCGCAAAAGTGACTGGGTTGCATCAACTGATGTAACTGCAATGCCTTTGACCGGCAGGTTCTAGAGTTTCCGTCCTGACGGGCAGGATTTTCAACAGTAGCTAGTTCGCCTTGCGGAGTCCAGTCGGGAGTTTGGAGCTGGTCCCGGTGGGGCTGTGCCAGCTGGTGGGAGATACCTGGTTGGGGTAAATTCTCGCACCGTGATGGGAAGGTCGACGCCCGATCTCGCCCGCCAGCGGGGCTGATCACCGCCATATCCCGCAATGCAAAATGCACAACACTTACGGCACCAATAACCTTAGCTGTCGACCGGAATCCCTAATCAATCAGAAAATTACTAAAGTATCGTAAATTTTTATTGATATACCGAAGAGATTTAGTTGGTCGCAGTACTGAATTCATTTACTTTGGGAAAAAAATCTCCAGCAGTTCTCAGGATAACTGCGGATACTGTTCAATCTCAGACGCAAAACACACACACATATCATTACGTCTATGCGCTCGCTGGAACTGCCCTTTCCCTCTAAGACATCCCTTGGTGCCCTTTCTTCAGGGTGCCATCTATCGGCTACCATTGTTACTATAATCACTTACCCCTAAACTAACCTATCTTAATGCTATTTTTAAGAGGAGAGTTTAGAGGAACACCACACTTTCACCTCACTAAACTCTCCCATTGCTACTCCCACATACATATTTCTTTTTGACATCTTTTTCGAAACTGCTGGTTTTATGCGGCATTAATGGATATATTCATATCGAATTGCATGGTATTTCAATATGATGTAATTTTCATGTTTATGACCAGAAATATTGGCAGGTTAATTTTAAACTGCGTAAACTGCGATGCTTCATAGAGGATTAACCTTTTTATCCTGAACTAGCAATTTCTGTTTAGAATGACAAAATGAATGAGATCTGCACTACGCTTCGTCGTTGGAACATTTTAAGCTTAGCATAACAAGGGTCTTCCACGACCTCGCTCATTTGTTTGGAGTGGACATATCAACGAAACCTACAACACCGTGCTTTCAGGGGACATTTGAAATGCAGTAACGGGTCGGTGAAAAACGAAAAAAACAACAACAAATATTCAGCATACAAAAAACAAACCAGACGTTAAAAAAAATTAAAAAAAAAGACCACCAGTGCGTGTCGCCGTGTATTTGGCGGCTCCCTCTCGAACATTTAGAGGAAACTGCGCTGGAGGTCGTACTGTTTGGAACTCACACCGGACGCGCGGAAAAATAGCTTGAACGTCCGTGGTATGCGCGATTACCCGCAGTTTCCCACCCCACCCCTGCCAGTTTACCACACACACACACACACACACACACACACGGTCACCCTCGTGGGGTGGTGGGCGTACAGGAGTAGGGCGGTGGGCGGGGGGGGGGAAGGACGAACGCGGGGTGTGCGCGCAGCCGAGAACTACGCTATTCCGCCATTTAAATCGCCTCCCCCCTCCCCCCCCGCCACCGACGCAGTCGCCGTCCGCGCGCGCGGCCAACAATTAGCGGCAGATTCATGGGCGCGGATTCTTCTCGCGCCTTGCGAGATTCCGATCGAATCTTACGAATTCCCCGAACTCGCCCGATTCAATTCGAACCCGCGCGTGTTTCCAATCACGACCGCCAGGGATCGCGGTACGCGGAGGGGGGTGGTGAGAGAGGGGTGGTGCAAAACGCTGACCCCGATTTCCCGCAAATTACAATGGGATTACGGGCGCGCGGCGGGGCCGACGCGGGGCATGCGGGTGGGGGAGGGGATGGGGTGGGGATGTATAGAGGCGGATTAGCTGCAAAGGAGGGGATTGGTGGGAGAGCGCCGGGGAACGGGGAGGCCCGGAATCGGAAAGATTAGCAACAATCGCGATGATATACGCGCTGCAAAAGGGTCAGCGAGATCACTGAAGGCCACTGCCGACCTAAGCGGGTCGGGCCGGCGCCAGCTGGGTCGAGCGCCGTTTCAGCCGCTTTGTGCCGCCGTGTCTTCCTACCTTTGCGCTCGGGGTCGCATACACAGGCGATACAAAGACGAAAAGGAAGAGAGCAGTTATCTTAGCCCCTTGAGACCTGCCCTTTTTGCATTGCACACATTAACGGCTATTTACTTTGGTAATATATATATATATATATATATATATATATATATATATATATATATATATAATTTTGTGCAGATCCCAACAAATTGCTCCATATTCCATTATCGAATGAACAAGCGATAAATAAGCAATTTCCTTTGCGATTGCTGCACTGTTTTTTAATATGCTCATTACAAAGTGGGGAAACTCATCCGTATTGTTCAGACCTTTAGATTGCAAAAGAAAATTATTCGAATAATGAAAAATGCCATCCGCGTGACCCCTGCAAGCCTCTCTTCATTGAGCTTGGAATCTTACCACTGCCTTGCCTATATATTTACGAATATGTAATATTTGTCAAAAATGACTTACTTAACGATGGGAACATATTTTCATGCAATACTGATATTTATAATTACAACATTCGTCGTAAAAATCACGTCCATCAAGTGTCAGAATCAGCAGCTCACTATCAGAAATCCACATACAATACATGTACGTTACTTTACAACGCACTGCCAGATGACATTAAACAATTGAACTCGGTTCACAACTTTAAGTTAAAAGTAAAATATTTTCTGCTGCATAACTGTTTCTATATAATTAGAGACTATACTGATTATCAAACAAAAAAATAATGTTTATTTTAACCAAACAGTGATATATAATGAATTAGTTTACATTTGTATTGTATATTTTTTTAAAGACTTAATATGTTTGTAACAAATAATGTACTTCAGATTCCGTGTCAATGATTCCCATCTCGATCAGGATTTTGTCCAGTTTCCCTGATTCATTCAGCAACTGCTGAGATGGCCCCTTATTTTGCTTCTGAACGTAAATGTAGCTTCACAATGCGAACGTTTTTTTGAACTCTCCTTTTGCTTGTAATGGTAAGAGTAGAGGTAAGGGTGAGTTGCTATTTTGTTAGCAATGCAGACAAATCATACTTGCAATTCGTGTACCGATGCAAATAAGTTTCCTATAACTCAGAAACGAAGAAAAACTATTTTTCAAATATTGCTAATCTTGTGATTTTTAAAATTTATTTTTAAAATCTATTTATGTTAAACTTTTACTCATCGTTCAACTATTTATAGTTAAAATGCCGGGAAAGGATTCTGGAAGTCAAGAAAACGTGCGCACATAATTTTCCCCCCTACGTCACGTACAGTTTTTACTGTTTTTTGACTGAGTAAATCTAAATTTAAGTGAAGAGATCTCCAGGCTCCTCTACAACAAAATACATGTGTGTCTTTTCCAGCTTATTTTACTATTTAAATGGATTTCTAGGTACTTGCACGAGGAAACTCTCGGAATATGTCATTATTTAAATGGTACTTTGTTTTTCTGTAATTAATATTCCTATCAAACGTGATGGATTTGCTTTTAGAGCTACTTATGGACATTCCATTATTTTCCGCCCAGCAATGTAACGCATCAAGATCCCGTTGCAGCATTTCTTCATCTTCTTTCGAATTCATACTACGATATATTGTGCAAATGTCTGCAAATAGCCGAACGTTTGAGATTAAATGCGCTGGCAGATCATTGACGAATGCTAGAATAGAAGTCCAATGACACTCCCCTGCGGTATTCCTGATGTAACGCTTGCCCCGGAAGATAACCCTTGCCCAATTAGAAGTTTCTGTTTTCTATCACGCAGAAATCCACGCCACCACCCTGAAATTCATGTCTGAATTCATTACTTTCTGTGCAAGCCGATCGTGAAGAACGACATCGAACGCTTTGGCAAAATGTTCCTTGATTCTAATAGCTAACTTGCATTTAGTTTGACCAATGTAAGTTTTGTCAAAATCTTGACAAGTTATCTTGTAAACGGTATTTTATTTTTCATCGTGTGGAATTTTTGCTCTAACATCTTTTATTACATTGATTTTATTTTAAATATTATTTTTAAAACTAATTTTATCTTAAAATTTTCTACGTTTAAATTTTTGGAATTTATTGCTGATTTTAAGAACTATTATAATCGGCTTATCCATTATTTCTTAATTATTTCAAAAACTTTCTAAATTTTCTAAATTTGTTTGTTTTCTTAAATTTTTATGAAAACTTAAGCGTTTCTGAACAAACGTATTTTTACTTTTTTTCCCTTATTAAGCTAACGTCTCCATATTCTAATATGTTCGACAAAAGATAAAATAATCACATGGTGGCTTCATATGAATGTAACAGGTAGGGAGAAATATAGATCAAAGAACGAAAGGGTTTAATGCAGGAGAATTGAGAAGCTCTCGAGAGACAGCGGAAATCTCTAAAAACCCGTATGAAAATATTATTCCAAAATTTGTTCTTTTATCCATTACATCTATGTTAATTATAATTTGTTGTGTTATTATTCCGAACATAAATTATGATTTTACTCTTTGATGATTCAAAACTCGTGATTCTCCGTTGCGAATTTTATTACACGATGGGGGCAATTTACGCACTTCACGAAAATGTGGCTACATGGTTGCACCTCTTTGACAAAAATCTCATTAAAACAAATAAACACGTAATATGTTTGAGAAAACATGCAATATTCTAGATCTTAATCTATTTCAAGATCCGTCTTTGTGCCTTCTGCGACGTATTAATGAAAAAAAGGGTAGCGTTAGATAAAGTATAGATTTTGTCGAGATAATTAGCATTCAAGGGTTCTATTTCACCTGGGGCTTTTATGAATAAAATCTATCGTTATTCTTTCGTTTCATATGTTACAATCGTACTATAGTGGAACATTCTGTTGACAACTTTTAAAATTGAGTACCATGAGTGCTCTGAGATTTCCGGAATGTTGCACCATTTTTTTGCATCACTGAAGTCGTGTGTACACGGCTCATGACCCTTCGTATCAGACGCTGTGTGGAAGACGGGGATGCGACATCCCCAAAAGAACATTGGTATTTCAAAACATCAAAGTGAATAATACATCATCCATTGTATTATCCAAGTGAATAATACACCAATTGATATTAGCTTAAAAACATCTAATCTTATATTTCAGGCAGTGAGGCGCGAGGGGGGGGGGGTGATTTAGTTTTGTACTTGACGTTTACATAAATTTATATTGAAGATGACACAAGCAAAACAAAATGAAAAAATAATAAAAACAAGTAACGGGATTTTCATTATGAGATTTAATACTACAAAAATAATATACTCTATTTCAGTTTTTATAAAGCAGAAAATAGAGACACCAATGCCGTATCTCTAAATGATTCGCATTTATCTTGCTAGAGAGAATGTTCTTTTTTTGAAGGCGACACTACTAGAACGTAGAATTTGCGTGAAAAAGAAACACGCTATGTATTTAATTCCCTACCAATCAGGACGTTTTCCCGCGCTGGAACGGGAAACAAAAACAAATATACGTTTTTCTGTGAACGATGCAATATCACGCATTAAATTATAAATGTTCATTGAAGTTATTATCCTTGCTATTGACGGGCTGCAGGGCGTGCATTAACGTATTGAGCAGAGGGTAATTTAAGAGTATTTTTGCATTCGCGCTGGTGCTGTGCGCCGACACTGCAGTAGAAAGAACTAAGCGGCGGAAAACCGTCGGTCTCCATTTTTCGCTGGCGGGGCGGGACTGCAAAGGGCGGGGCGGGGTAGGGCGGGGAAGGAGCGGTGCTCGCCTCGCCCCACCGTGCGGCGCTCTCCCACATCATTTTCTCCCCGAGTCACACGATTAAGCGTCACGCCTCATTAATTCCGGTGGCCTCCAACTTCGCGTCAGCGACAGAAAACCGCGCGCGCAGCTTCCCGCTCCACCGCCCGTGCAGTCCCCGCCGCGCCACCCTCCCCTCCCCCGCCCCCCAGCCCCCCCACCGCGCCCTGCGCCGCGTCGACCCGCGTTGCCGCGCCGGAATCACTGCGGTGGCGCTGGCAACGCCCCCGGCGCGCGCCCCGCTCACGCTCTTATCGCCGACGCCCTCGTCTTTCTACTCGTCTGCCCGCTCTGGTTGTTCTCGTCAACTCTGTTGCCCATGTGAACTCCATTGCTTTCGTCCACTGCCTTGTCAACGGCTGCCTCATTGCCGCCGTTAACACCATTGCTCTCGTCAACTCGCATACCAACGGATGCGCCGTTGCCCTTGTGAATCCCATTGCTCTAGTGAACTCGCGTGCCAACGGCTACTCCACTTCCCTTGTTAACACCATTGCTCTTGTCAACTCGTTTAACCATGACTGCCCCATGTCCCTCCCGAACCCCCTTTCCACTCGTCTGCCCGCTTTGGTTGTTCTCGTCAACTCTGTATCCCATGTGAACTCCATTGTTCTCGTCCACTGCCTTGCCAACGGCTGCCTCATTGCCCTCGTAAACCCCATAGCCCTCGTCAACCGCATTGATATTGTTTAAGCGCTCGTGGAGAAACCCAGTGACCTCGACTACCCTATTGGACTTGGCATCTCTTTTACTTTTATTTTCGTTTCCCTCATTATTTTCAATTTCGTCTTCAACGCTTTAGGAAAGTTGCACGCGTTGGTCACTTCAGCTTTCTAGTCATCCTTATGACTTTCTATATTCCCGTTGAGTTTGCTGTATCCCGCCTCGGTTGCCCCTCCCATCAACGCAGCACTCTGCTCCCATGGACAGTGGATATCATCATATTATTACCCTAATTCTCTCTGTCGATTACATATTGGCTTCCATCGTTCCCACTGTTAACCGCAACTGTTTACTTAATTGCCCTCACTAATGCACCATATCTTCGCAGGGAGCTTGTCCTCTCCTCATAAAAGGCCTAAACATTCTCGTCTCCTTTGCTGGTTTCATTGCTTTTTCATATTTTCTCGATGGACCATTAATTCCGATTAACCGTCGTTCAATATTCGCGTTGTAAGAGGCTCATCTATTGCTCCATTGCCTCGTTCGTTTCGGCACTGTTCTTTTCCTGAAACCTTCGTCTATATTAACATTCTCACCGGTCCTATTCGCTTTATTGGAAGCACCCCGTGACACCAAAATTTAATATCAAAACCTCTTTTTATTCTACCTGGGCTTCATCTTTTATTACATTATTGAATTCTTCGCCTTTGTAGCCACATCCAATGATGCTCCCGTTGCTTTATGCACCTTTATATAGTAACTGCCTCAAGCACTCCATGATATGCTGAGTTTAAGCTCACCTTCTGCCCCTCTGTCCCTGCCACGTTTGTATAGCGTCGCAAACCACTTTCGCGCCATCGTTACTCACTGCTATTCGTTGCAGGCCAACTGCTAGAAATGCTTCCTTAATCACAATTTCTCGCGCCGGCATCGCGCACGGAGAACGGTCGCTGCTATTAACCACGCCTCCGCCATTTTCTCGACGACTACCGCCACTGACGCCACGATCTGTTTTTGTGTCAGTTCACCCAGCCATCCTCTCGCTCCCCTTCCTCCGCCATCTCACCCGCCCCCTGGCTCGCCCTCTCGCCCTCCCTCTCGCCCTCCCTCTCGCCCTTCTTCTCGCCCTCCCTCTCGTCCTCCCTCTCGCCCTCCCTCTCGCCCGCCCTCTCGCCCGCCCTCTCGCCCGCCCTCTCGCCCGCCCTCTCGCCCGCCCTCTCGCCCGCCCTCTCGCCCGCCCTCTCGCCCGCCCTCTCGCCCGCCCTCTCGCCCGCCCTCTCGCCCGCCCTCTCCCCCGCCCTCTCGCCCGCCCTCTCGCCGGTGGCTCTGGAAGCACCATGGTGGCTTTGGAATTACGGGCGGGTTGCGGGCCGGGTGCTGACAAGCCGCAGCGCATCGCACCGCACCGCACCGCTTCGCGCCGGGAACGTTCGCGCCAACAGAACGTTCCCGGAGCGCGCAATTGAGCCAATCAAATGGTCACGAAGTAATTAGCAAGTTGGCGGAAACAACCGTCTTTACGGGAAAGGGTCAGAGTAGAGGAGAGGGTCGGTGATGAGGGACGTGGTGAAAGAGACACGATTTGCTACAGGGTGTTGGAATTAAAGTGAGGATGACAATGCAGGGAAAGATAGAAATTTTGAAAAAAATAGGAGTAAAAAACGTCTGAGGGATACACATGTTAACTATTAGTGTAAACGAAAGCTCAGTAAATTCGTTTGTGACGCGCAAGTCTTGAATGTGAATTATCTGGAAAGGGAAATGGGCGAAGGAGGACAAACAGCGTAAATAAAGGAGAAGCCAACAGCGATGTTCGAACCCCGATGGCGAAGCGGTGCTCTGGGGTTTTCGCTCGTCGCAATGACGGAGGCGCTTAAGCATTGACATTGCAGCAGTGAGCGAATTGTGCTCGCTGGCGGCGAATGCGGATTCGGTGGGTCGGCGAGCGGTGAGCAGTTTTGCTAAGCAGGGGATAGCCCCGCAGCGGGCAGTTGCGGTCACAGCCGCAAAGTTGACAGGACGGATCGACAACAATATGGCACGAATACTATCGGCACTCGTTGGTTGCGGCGCGCTGTCGGTGAGTGTGTGTGAAAGAGAGAGAGAGAGAGATACAGAGAGAGAGAGAAGTGAGACAGTAAGATAGAGAGAAAGAGGGAGAAAAGATAGACAGAAAGAGAGAGGAAATATAGACAGAAAGAGAGAGAGGGAAGAGAGACTGAAAAGAGAAATATAATGAGAGGTAAGAGAGACTGAAAAGAGAAATATAATGAGAGAGAAAAAAGACAGAAAAGAGAGAGAAAGAGACAAAGAGAGAGACAGAAAAAGAGAGAGAGACAGAAAGAGAGAGACAGAAAGAGAGAGAGAGAGAGATGGAATCAAGTAAGATGGGAACGAATAATGAAGATAAAAGGGAGAGAAGGTCTTGCTACTCTTGATGGCTAGTCAGTTCTTAGAGACGATTTCATAATTCTTTCTTTGAAGCAAGTACGTTTCAGATCTCTATCATTTTCAAAATGTTCATCTACCACACATTTAAAAATCTGTTTTAAATTTTTCATTCACTTCAACGAAGTCTAATAATGACTGTAATCTAAATTTTGAAAATGTTATTACTTGCAGATCGGGGATTTGTTATTTTAGGTATATAACCTGTATACGTATTCACACAAATCACATTCATGTCTGTTGTTCGATAATATTACTGATAGAACAAGAAAATATTTGTTTTTAGTTTGCAAAATATGATTATTTTTTACACACGTTATTTCTTATTATTGCCCTTGCCCAGAGCTCGACATACGCTGCGTAACTTACCTGGATCGAGGGAACAACTTACCTGCGTCGTGGTTACGGGGGAAACATGACATACAGTTGATTAATGTTGTTCATCCACGTGATTTATTATGAAGGATATTATGAAAAGGAATTTTGGGAGGGAAATATGAAAAGTGAAAGTGAGTCAAGTTTACATTTAATTTATGTGTAAATATGTATATCCGATTCATTAATATTAGGTGAAAATAAAATATTTTATGTACCACGGGCGTTAACTGGTTCTAATGATCTCAAGCGACAAAAATTTCTCGGGCCAAAGGCCCTCAGGCTTTTTGTCGCTACTCCATCATTAGACCCTTTGTAATACCCTTGAGGGATAAAAACCTTTTTCTCATTTGTATATCAAATTGTATGGGTTACTCACGAAATTTTGTTTAGGTAATCGTTCATAAATACAGATAGAGGTCTCGTAATTGCAAACCTTATCCAGTACATAAGTGAGTAATAACATTGCTCGTGCGTGAGTGTCACGTTCCAAATTCTTATACAGGAGAATTAAACGAATGCAAACTTCAGCGTGGACGACTCTTATAAAAACCACATCATTTTGTATTGTTATCGAAGTCATTCACCATCTTAAAGGTTCGTGACTTAAAAATGTAACGATATTGTGTTACAAATTTGGCTGTGTATAAAGCATGATAAACCATAAATGCCCAAGTTAAATTCTCTACATCACCATCTAGCCTCAAGGAATTTGAAAACCTCCTTTTATATATTGTTAAGGATTTGTATATCTATTTACAAAAATAAAACTCTCAATATTAATCATTTGAGAAAACATGAAAACCGTGGAATTTTGGCTACCTTTTGGGAGCAATATTTGTAAACTGGTTAAATAAACGGATTTTATAAGATAAACGGAATCGAGATTTGCGGAATAAATCACATCGCGATCGTTATTCTAGGCTCAGACCACATTTTTAAAATATTACCTGGTCTAGCCGAGATTTTTCTTAGTGCTCAAGTCCTCGTCAAGTTCCCCTTGGGTTCACTCCGAGTCCTAATAAGGTTCAGTAGTTGGTTACCGAGATGGTCTGGGTCTGAACTTAAATCTTTCGGAACTAACGCTGGAGATATGTAGTGGAATGAAGAAATTAAGGGCGAAATAAGACTGGGTTGTTGAGCTGTCCGTAGCTGAGGTCATGGTGTAAGGGTGGAATTATTTTGTACGGAAATGTTTCTCCTTAATGAGTTCAATAAAATAAGTCAATTTTGCAAATAAATATTTTCATAAATAATGATATTGTAGTGTTCATTTCTCATAACTATATATTTTTCGTGTACACATGAATTTGAATTTTTACTTTCTACTTATAATGAAGTATGTTTGTAACGTTATTTTTCTTCTGACTCAGTATAGAGTTTTTCCTTAATGTAAAAGTATGTTGTTCGTTTGTAATTTTGTTCTCCTGATGGATTACGTGTGCAATTACTTTCACTAGCTTAGAAAAACAATAAACAAAGAAAAAATACATTTGCCATGAATTTGAAACTTTCGTTTTTGGTTAGAGTATTCGGTTTTCGTTATGGTATTGTCATTTCCACGAGATCGTGATTGTCTAATTTTCTTATCTTAATATCTTAACTATTAAGTATGCATTACACCTAATCAGATAGAAATTTTTATACTTACTGAACAACATTCTAAAAATTCTGTATCCAGTTGGGTGAAGTTAATTTTTGTCTCATTATGAAATATATTAAATCTTACCAATTACATTTTAAAGAAGATTGCACTCCACAAAGTATAGTAAGTATTCGTCTGAAGGGAATACATGCAACTAACGATTACAAAATTACTTTCGTTAAAACTTAATGTTTTCTAAAATCTAATTATTTTTTAATTAGACGACACATTTTGGAAAATAAAAAATATCCTTACTATTCTCACATTCCGTTGCAAAGCAAAAAATTATTATATATTTTTTATTTTAATATATAAAATATCACGTGCGATCATTTTCATGTGCGTTTTTCTGTTAATTTAAATTTGATCTATCCGGGGTCGCATGTTACTTTACATAAATATGTTTACATAGAATGTAATTATAAAACTGATATGCTTGTAGGTGCAATTAATTCATTACATCGACCAGAATATGCCATGATTGCTTCTAATATGTCAGTGTCTCGTATTACACGATATCGCATTTTTTCATAGAAAAGTATAAAATTTCATATTTTACATATTCATTGCTTGGTTGAAATGGGGCAATACTGCAAGGAACTCAAGAAATTTGCAGCGTAGAGTGGAGTATAGTGTACAGTTGAAAAATAAATGATTTTGTAATAAAAACTAATTTTTATATATTGTTCATCATTATTGTTGCCAAGCTACAATCTTTAGTTACATCACCCTTAATGCAGTTTCTCGCCAATGTTTTTTTACCATCCTAAATTTCTTCATTCTCATTCTCTGGTTGATTGGGCAAATTCTGTGATATTGGGCTGCCTGTCATTTCTTCGAGAAAAACATATCACATTCTTCTGTATTATTTCTCTTTAATTTAAATGAAAAACAAATCAATATCTCTGTGTCTTCACTCTTCGTGAGGTAAGTCGTCAAAATAATTTATTTTACTAAAATGTGAAGAAACGTAATACCAATTGCTAAAACCAGTTGTAAATGAGACCAATCTACAGACATTTCTTGTATTCTACAATAAGAATATTGTGGCGTCACCAATCACATTATAATAATTTTATTATGGCGTCGCCAATAACAGCATAATTATTACATCTAGAGATAGCGCCCATCGCGGCGAAAGTAGGTCAAGGGACGCTGCCTTTGTCACGAAGACTCCTCCCACGACCGCACTCAGCCCCATCAGAGGCGGACACGTTTATTACCCCTCGTAAAACCCGGCCGAGCCGACGGCCAAAACCCCATCGAACAATACCCGCCCCCGCGCCCCTTTTTTTGCCGCGCGCCCGGGGAAGGAACACGAAGTCCCAAAGGGTTGACACGGGTGTCGATTAGGAAAAAGACACGTTTATGACGCTTCGTGAACGAGACCCTTTTAGCCATCAGCCGACCCCCCCTTCGAACAATACCCGCCCCCGCACCCGTTTGCCACGCGCCTCGGGTAAGGCGCCCGGATCCCCACAGGGGCTATTTAGAAATTAACCGTAGCTGGCTGCCGATTAGCCTCCGCCGACCATTTATGGCCCATGAAAATACGCTACCGCGTGAACACGTGTCCAGACAGCTGCAAGAAGCTTCTGGGACCGCTTACAAAGGAAGTGAGAGAGAGGAGGGAAGCCGGAGTTAGAAAGAGAGCGATCTTTGGAAAATTACAAGAAAACTGCAACCTGATTGGTAAATTAGAATGCTGAAACGCAGTTACCCTCAGCCAATGGGAAGCTTCGCTATGAGGGAAGGGGTAAATTTACAGATTTAGAAACGTTTTGGGAGGGGGGAAGGGAGTTTTCTTTAACACGAGATGCACAGAGGAAAGTTAATGAGGATCGGAACGCGACTGGGGAAAGACGTTCCCGGAGTAGAGAGAATCACGAGCAGAACGCGACTAGGGAAAGACGTTCCCAGAGTAGAAGTTTATTTTATTTGAACGCGACTAGTGGATTTGCCGCGGAGGAAACTCGGGAGGGAGATCACATGATCCCGCGCTACTTCCGCGTAGGCCCGTCTGCCTCCGCCGCCTTTCACGCCGGGCCCATTCATAAGCCCACATTGCATTACGGCCAGCGCCCGTGGCCCCTCGACCGACTGAGCCTGCTCGATTCGGCGACCTGGGACCGCCCGCCGCCAGCTGAGGAGGGACGCACCACGAGAGGTCGGCGACCTGGGACCGCCCGCCGCCCCTGCATCCGAGGGCGCCGCACGACCAGCCCGTGGATCCAACACAACCAGCGGTGAAAGCTATGACGCGAGACACCTCGCAGGACATTTAGGGCGAGAGATTAATAGTGGCCGCGCTCAGGCCCCGCAGATTGTAGATGGTAGATAGAAGGTTGCATGCATTATTAGAATTAAGCCTTATTTTGTTAGCTTTAAGAGAATTAGTCATTTGTGATCAAAGTAATGAGCTCACAGGATAGACATAAGAGGAAACCTGTGTCGCCCTTAGCGACCTGTAACTTCCCTGGCAGCTCATAGTGCCAGGAATAAACCTCAATTTATTATAAGATGACTCGGTGTATTAATTCATGACCTCCCAACACTTCCATCCAGCCACATTTCAGGATCTGAACCTGGCGCCCTCCCCCGTTTACATTATCGTCTACATTACATTCGGCTTGCCCAACGTGGGGCTTGCTGACATTACATTTGGCTCGCCCAACGTGGGGCTTGCTGACATTACAATATGTCCAGATTGAAAGGTTTGTTCGTTTGTACTAGCACCCTTTACACACCAATCGTTGTGGGAGTAACCGTTATCCACGCAGTAATAGAATTATTCCGCGCCCTAATGGACACGGCAAAGAAGCACAATTATAATTTCCACGACCGCAAATAATAGTAAATAAGTTAAAATTATTCATTTGCACGGTCGTGTTCAAATTATGAGCATTTTTATTGTGTTTACCGATGATCGAATTTTATCTCTCCCTATACAGATTGCGCGAGTGGTGTTCGCGGAATTTCCAATAGGCACAAAACAATGACAGCTGGGGGAAAAAATCCGCCGTGCGGTCTGCAAAACTACGCACTAATTAGGGCGAAGCGAAAACACTACTCCACCGCTACCGCTTTGCATACACGACCGACATACGCGCGCTTCTCGTCCGAGCGAACTCGAGTGAACCCCGAGCAGAAATCAACCACCCTACTTGGGGCTTTCGAGATAATTTTTGTTCCTATAAGCAAGCCAATAAACTTAAATTCCGTGCCTTTATGATTAAAAACATATTCCCTGTGATGTACAACAGGATTTTTGAGTTTCGCTGAGCGACGTTGATGGTTATTTCGTGTGAAGGATGCCGTCATTTTGCGTTGAATAAATCATTTTATCTTGACCAGTTATGTGGAGCTTAAAGAGATATGCTCAAATGTCGACTCCAAGCGACTGCTGAATGTAACGTGTGCTAATTTAATTAATACTGGATATTTAGAACGTTCTTTTGGGTATATCTTAATTGGATTAGATGTGAGAGTTAATTCACTATCGCACACACAAACATTCCTTTTCTTGGAAATATTGCCTGTATAAACACACCGACTAATAAACGACTTCGTTCAATAAACAACGTCCGAACGAAGCTTATTGGGTTAAATCTAATACGGAAAAGCGGGGAGTGGCTAATTCACGGGAGCATCGCCTGCAAGCGGATGAAAGTTTGCACTAGTAACGAGCACTTTTTCCCCCGCATAGATATTTCACTTGGGCGCGGAGCTTCAAAGGCTCCCCCCACTCGCACCCCCACCCCCGCCCACGCCCGCGCCCTGCCGCGCCGTGTTTTTGCTGCCTTCAAAGGCCATTTTCCCGCTGGCGGCTGCGCAGGGGGCGGCCGGGCCGGCGCCTGGGGCGGGGGACTGGGGTACGTCACGTGACGCACGCCTCGTGGGGAATCGTTTAGGAGGAGATTGGGAAATCGGTTTGTGTGACAGAAAATCACTATTCGGAATGAAATCATTATTGTGAAGGTGTACATCTTTTTTTATTTTCATCATATTACCTTCACAATAATGGTACATTATATTTAAATCATGCTTACCTATTTAAATGTCCCTTACTTCAAACCACCACGAAAGTCTAATTTCTGTTTAATATTGCTTATACTGTAATAACTACTTGACTGTTCTAAATCTGAAATTATTTTGAAAAGATGATACGTCATTGTAGTCATGGGATCGTAATGTAAGTGTGTTAGAAATAGCATAATAAACTGATACAGCAGAGAGAGACCGAATTACACTATCGACTGGGCAGGGTAGAGGATTGATTGATTGTTGTTTCCGGTTACGTGAAGAATTGTTGTTTCCGGTTACTTCCTAAAACATCAATCCTCTTAGTGTAGTGAAGGTTTTATCCCGGGAGGTGGCGGTGTTCCTCCCCGTCCTACACGTCGCATTTGCTTGAGGGGGGATCCCTCTCTTTTTCTTTTTCCCTCGGGGCAGCGCACAAGCCGGAACAAGCTCCAAGTGCTCAATTGGCCTCCTCACAGGTGGACGTACCTAAGTAATGCATGCAAGAGTGCGTGTGTGTGAGAGAGAGTATGTGTGTGTGATTGTGCTAGATCTATGGCCGGTTTGTTAAAGTACTGCTTTGTCATGTGCCTTGTATTGATCGGAAAGATTGCCCACCGATTAGAGAAGCTGTACACTAAAATTCTGCTCTTGATCTGAGCTTGAGCTGAGTTCGATCTGGCTACCTAGCTAGTGTCAAAAATTCGCCACCGTCGTCCCTCCCAGTGAGAGTAGCCATAGAGACAGCAGCAATGTTGGCTCTGGGCTGAGCCGGGGTGGGGGCGGGTTGGATGGGGGAGGCTGCGAGGGGGCGCGTCGTGGGGGGGCCCGAGTGCGCCAGGGAGCGGCCGGGGGTGGAGGCGGGGGCGCGAGCATCAATCACTACGGCACTTGTACCGCGTCCCCGGGAGCCCATTAGGCGTCCCCGGAGGCCCTCTGCCCGTCACCGCCGCGCCTGGACGCCGCCGCCATCGCCGCCACCATCGCCACCGCCGCCGCCGCCGCCCCTGCCCTCCGGCTCCTCCGTCGTCTGGTCTTGTTCCCCTACGGTGAAGAGGACGCGGTGTTGGCGCCCCACCGTGCCCACCGCCCTCCTGCTCTCACTTCCTCTACCCTACAGTACACATCACCGAGGTACGACATGATTCAGGACAGAGCGCTCCAACGCAGAAGGGAAGTAGAAGGGGTCGAAGATTAGCGCGTGTCGCTGGGTGAGTGGTTAGCTTTCTGAACGCTCACCTCCCCCCCCCACTGGATCAGCTGAGATGTCTCAGAGCAACAACTGTTGCCACTGCAGTGTCTCTGAGTGGGAAGTTTGGGGGCTCGAGTCCATATGTTGGAGTATTGCCTCACCAACCTGATAGAGTTCAGCTGTTGTCTGGATCTCTTACGGGCGGTTACGGTATGATTACTCTTACGTGCGGGTATGATTGGTAGTTCCGCGTCTATCCTATATACTTATGCGAAGACCGAATCAGTAACTCAATAAACGGTAAAAGAACCGTGTACGATATTTTCTTTCTTATCCTTTACCCCTTCACACATGCACTTACTCTTACACTAAACGGCCACTCGATTCGGGAAACCAGTCGCGAACTTGGAACTCATCCCGCCTGAGGCGGTTCTCTTATTGGCGGAGATACCGGCAGGGGGAACCTCTAGGAAGCTGACATGTACGTCGATGCCGTATCTCAGATTCCAATGGCGGGAAAACCGCTATCTTCCGAGATTTAAAATGCACTGTGCATAAGGAACTAATTTCTAAAGTAGTTAAAGTGTCCGGAATTACAAAAATATCGACCAAACCCAGTTTGCTCGATTGCGGCCAAAGTGCGTAGATTTTTCTCGGGCGGATAAACTACAGTGACATCGAACAATTCCTGTCTTAAAATTTGCGTTCATGGGGAGCGTCGCAGTAATCAATAAATATTCCCGGAAATGTTGTGGCGCTCCCTGTTAGCTAATAGGAGAAACAAAAATGTCATTCCAAGCAGGATGTATGGTGCCAATTAGAAGATTCACAGCAAATCCCCCCGTCCGTAGGAGGTGGATCAATAGAGTATTCTCCAAGTGACGGGCATTATTATGTAGAACAAACGGGTTTTTGTCTATAAAATCCTTTGCATGGGATTTCCTGCACGCGAAAACCTATGCAATCGAGTCACATGAGGGAAGATTTGGCTCAGTTTCAGCTAATTTCTGTTACAATATTATTACACACTTCTTACAAATAATATCAAGAATTGAGCACTGTTGTAGCATCACTAGTTATATTTTTTATATAATGAATAACTATTGCGACGCTATGCGGGCGAGAACGGTTGTAATGCTTATAAATCAAATAATAAACGGTCGTCTGCCTCTTTGTTTAAGCTAGTGTGGCGCCAACTTTTTCATATTGAAATCATACAACATCAACAATGCAAGATTTTAAATATTTACAGGACCCTCATTATTGTGGCATGAGACCCACATACTAATAGAATCATTGCTATCTTGGACGTAATTCGTAATTATTATGATCATCAGAGTTTATTATTTGATAATAAGCAACGTATTTTGATAAATTATTTGTTTCCTATTATATCATTTCCTATTGATTAAATTATTTCTTAATCTTTTTTCGCTATATGTGATCATACTTATTTGTCTTCATTCTTCTTTTTTAGGTGAGTCCAGCCCTTAATTTGTGAAGTTACTTGTTTTATTTGTGGTAAGTCACATACTTTTTTACTCATTATTAATTCTTACATATGATTAGAGTTACATTATTTAAAATGAACAAATGTTTGTCTACATTTGTTCACAATAGTTTATAAAGACATTTGTTTTTGGAAGATCTTTTTTCTATTATTTAAACAACAAAAAATTATTGTATATTTCCCTGTACAAATTTCAGTAGGGATCATAATTAACATTTCCCATCCTCCCTTAAAAATTTCGAGTTGCAATTACGTTTTTCTCTGCCTCTTGACATTACTCTCTTATTGCGCCGCCGGGTACGAGCAGGGATCGACAGAACCCTATAAATACGTACTCAACCTTGTTGCCATCCTTGTTCTTTATTTCTACTTTTTTATTTCGGCCTTGTGTCGCTTAACTCAGTTTTGTTCTGTACTAAATTTTGGTCACTGTTGCTCTTCATTGCCAGTATCGTGTTTAATCGTTTGCTGAACACTTATGTATGCTTTACTACAACCTTTGAGTACTGGTTCTCTTGTGTGCAGTTTCCCCATCTCATCTCCATGACTTTTTTTATCACGATACATTTTTACTATTATTTTATTAAATGAAATGCGTATACTTTTTATTATGTTTTTTTGTAAGTGCTTTGACAATATTGTTTTAACAATTTGCTATTTTTCTTGTAGTAATTTTACATTTGTGTAATTTAGAATTGTTTCTCCCCTAACGAAGACCATAAACCTACAATCTTCAAAGTTTAGGAACTCTTTTAATGATTTATAACTTGTATTACTTAAAATAATAATTTCTAATTTAATGGCACTTTAAAGACATTTTAATTGCTATATTTTATAATTTTTGATGAAGTCGATTTTTTGTACAGTGACTATAAATGTTGCATACTTCTAGGGAATGGGTGCCCAACTTAGAAGATCCCAAGGGGCATTAACTACAACCTTCAATATGATTACGGGACATTTTAATTACTCAGGAGATCTACACGTAACCCAATATTGTTAATCTTGGTAGTTTACCCGGCTGCTCTGAAACGGTGGCGTTGGGGTAGGATCCATACGTGATATCAAGCCATATCATGCATAACGCAGGGTAACACATTGCATGATTTTCAATTTCTGAAATTAATAGAAACAATTCTTAAATCTAAACCTAATTTATGTTTTCATTAAGAGGGTGTTGATCCCGACAGTGCGCGTTAGCTAGGCAATCTCCTTGCCCGACGTGGATGCAAGTGACTTTCACTTCTGAATAATAATTTTCCACGGGTCACTATAAATGGCGGCGCGGGCCGCATGCTGCCCGCAGGCCGCTAGTTGGACAACCCTGTTCTTCGTCATGTAGAGGGGTAGAAGATGATCACTTTTTGCCAACGAAAACGTAGTACATACAACAAAGTTCAACATGTGGCGTTTTCTCTTGATAATTAGGTAACTTCTTATGTACAGATGTTCAGCAGATAACGGTATGACGCAATCAGAGATATTAAATTTACCTGCTAAACACTGGACCTAATTAGCAGGGAAAAATGTCACTTGAGGAACTCCGGTATATGTAATTTCTAGAGCCGGACAAAAACGACACCCAGTTCCGATCGTTATCGGCGATGAGACCAGCGTGCCGAGACTCTGTCCAAGAATGCTAGTTCAGTCTCGGCTATTATCGAAAACAATCGATATTGATTCCAGACATAAAGCGATTGTAGGTAGCAGAGTAAGACCTCCACGACGGCCGGGGAACAGATAACCATGGATAACGAAAGAGGAAGAAGTCATGTTCTCTGGAGACCGTTTATTGCACTTTCAATGGAGGGGATAACTGAAATATGTGTACAAAATAGTATTGAATGCTCTTTTACGACGAAAACTGAATAAACATGCAATTGCACAAGACAATTTCAAAACCATACGTAAACAAACGTTTCTCCAAACAGCACTAATTTTTTTCTTCATTTTTTTCTCGAATAGAGCAGAATAGATTTATAAAAATAGCGCAGGACCTATTGCCATTAAACACGCTGAATTTTCAAAAAGTATTTCCAAAAGTTAAAGTTGTTTCGACTTGTTCGTACCATTCTAGTTTTGAATCAGATTTTGTCTTAATAAAATATTTTTTTCAAAATAAAACCTTTAAATAATTGAATGCCAAGTTATTTGAAAATGTGAGTATTTCTGCGTAATTTTGAGGTACCATTTTTAGTTACAAAGATGTGGCGTTCTAGAAAGTATGTGCTGTTGTAACACCACTAGTTTACTATCAAAATTTCTTTAAATTTTGTATTAAATTATTTTCGCCTTCCTAGGAGAGCTCATGGTACTTACAACATACACAGAACACGCCGAAATTACCAATAAACTGCGTACAGAGCAGCATCCGTCGATACCACATAGAAAATACAGCGTTCCTCGATGCTGGCAGGCGGTACTGCCGAGAATAACCGAGAATGAGGGGGACCGACAGTTCCGAGCCTTGACAGCGCGACGCTTAGATTTCACAAGGAAGACACAAGCACACTTAGAGACTGCGAAAGCAAGGTAGCGAAAACGATCGATAACAAAGTGCATTTTTTGCCGCTCTAATTCGTTGAAGTGAATACCACTACCATTTCCCACTACGGATTCATTGGCAAAATGTGATTATTTTCTATCCACTAACTGAACGTTTGTAACATTTATTCCGAGACATTTTATAAAAAGCTGCTTCTTAAAAATGTTTACACTACTGGGAATAACTAGAATAACTAGATAACTAGATGTTAAAACTAATTAATTATCAGTATTCACCCACTCACTGTTTCTCGCTCGTCTACTCGCAGCACAGCGCTCTCAGCTGAGAGCCTGCGCCTCCTCACCGGCCGCCGTACGACTGAGTCTGCTTCCACGAAGCGGCCCTTTGACCCGACCGCCGCTTTGCCACAGGCGCCAAACCTCGCCGCTTCGCGCGTTCGCACGGCGCCCCCACCCCCCCACGCCCCGACGCCCCCGCAATCAGATGCGCCCTGGGCGACGTTGATACGCAACACACACACTCACACACTCGGCGGCGGCGCGCAGCGATTTTCACGAGGCATCGCCGTGATTCATCGTACATGGAGGAAGCTGTAACCTGCGGACGTCCGTATGTCAGCGTGCACCGGCTCAGTTGGCGCTCACAACCACAACTGTTGCTACTGAAAGTACCTTCTACCGAGAAGTCCTAGCGTTCCAGTTCCGACGGTGGAGTATTTTCGACACTAGTTAGATAGCCAGGTGGAATTTAAGCGATATGTGTCGAGGCGAATTCTAGCGTCCTGTTGTGCTAATTAATTTGACAGCGACGCCTTAAAATTCCGCGTTTCTGGCCTGCCGTTTTCTTGCTGTCCGGTCAACGGTCTAAGTGTTTGTGGATGCCCCAAAGCCGAACGGGATCGTAACGGGATATTATTCCGACGTCGGTCAACGCGCATGGACAATTATTACCGGGTAATTGGCTAACAAAAATTTCGTACGTTTGATACGAAATCACATAGATAAAAATGTAAGTATTAAAAAGTAATGAATGTTAGACCCTCGTACTTATTTCGCTACTGTCTGACTTTAAACATATACAACTGCTACAATATGTGTTTTCTACATCGTGTAGGCCGTTTTTGAACACGAACGTGGAAGGAAATATGTTGAGTTTTAAAAGTGCGTTAACCAATGTACGGCCGAATTAATTTTGCGGACGTGTTGACGAGAAATGTCGGTCTTCAAATAAAAATGCTGACTAATTCATGGGGATGTTATGATCGACTACAAGGAAATGTCGATTTTTAACTCTTATTCCTCTTATTCGGTTTGATAAATAAACAGTCACCAAACTCCAACATTTGCTTTGCATCGAATTCCCGAGTTGCCTGACCTCCGCCGCGAAACACAAGAGCCCCCTCCGCCGCCGGGGGTCAACTCGCGCGAAATAACGGCTGCCCACCGGGGAAGCGGCGCTGCGAGGCGGTGAGCGATGGCCGCTTTAAGCGTCTCGCAGCCCAATCTGTCCCCGCGGACGGGTGCAGCCGGACCGCTCCGCTTTGCCTCCCCCTTCGTCACACTCTCTCCCTCGCCACGCCCCCGCCCCACCTCCCCACTCGGACATCGGACATGCCCTGGCCCCGAGACCGCCCCGGCCCCCGCCCTCGCCATCGCCCCCGCCACTTCCCCCGCCACTGCCCCCGCCACTGCCCCCGCCACTGCCCCCGCCACTGCCGCTGCCACTGCCCCTGCCCCTGCCCCCGCCACCGCCACCGCCACCGCCACCGCTCCCGCCACCGCTCCCGCCACCGCCACGGCCACCGCCACGGCCTCACCCTCACCCTCGCCACGCCCTCAACCCGGCTTCGCCTCCAACCTTGCCATGCTTTCATCCGGTCAGCTTTGCCTTGCCCTCTCTGACTTTTGCCTTCGCCACAGTCTCTCCCTCGCCACGCCCCCGCCCCGCCTCCACACCCAGCCATACTCCACCTTTGCCCACATCCCCGACTTCGCACTCTTCTTGGCATGCTCTCATCCCGCTCCCGCTTGGGCGCGCCCGCTCCCCACTCTCTACCTCGCCTCGCCCCCGCCTCGCTCCCATACCAGGCAATGCCCTGGCCCCCGCCTCCGCCCCATCTCCACCCTGGCTTCGCCCACACCACTTCGCCATCATCCCAACCTTCGCCACCAACCTTACCATGCCTTCATCCGATCCGCGTTGCCACGCCCACTCCCCTTTCGTCACACTACCCCCTGGTCCCGCCCCCGCCCCTTCCCCCACAACCGGCTCTGCCCCGGCCCCGATCTCGCGCTTGCCCGATCCTTAACCGGTCCGCTTTGACTCACCAGACTCACCACCGGCCCAGTCTCTCCCTCACCCCGCCGCCGTTCCACTGTGCCGCGCCTGCTCCTCTCTCCTGCATTCTCGCCACCGCTCCCACTTTCTCCCGCGACCCTCTCCCACATCTAGTCCAGCCCCACGCTTAACCCTGCCCCGCTTGACTCTGCCATTTCACCCTCCCCGCCCTGCTCTCCATTCACGCCAACGTTCCGATTCTCTCTTTCTCCCCGGCCGGCTCTGCCCCGCCTCGCCCCACAACCATACCCTTCCCCCCTGCGACCGGTCCGGCTTCTCCCCGCCCTCACCCCCGCAGTCGTCCTGCTCGCGTCCGGTTGTCCATGCCTCATCCGCTCCCACTCCACCCCATTCCCTCCCCCCCACGTCTCCGCCACGGCCCCTCCCTCGCAGCAGCGATTAATGCACGGGGGTCGTGAGCGGTTGGGGGGGGGGGGACGCCGGCTGCCCCCTGGCTGCCTCGCTGCTCGCTGGGGGCACCGCACGACCAGGTGGGGTGGGCGGGCGGCGCCGGCTGGGGCTCGAACCGCAGGAGACGGAGCTATCCGCGGGCAAGGAAGCTCTACTGCTCTAATGGCCCCTGTACCTGCAAAGTAAAATGCAATTCGGGTATGATAATCCATCTCATTCGAAAATAATCACGAACTTCGTAGTATATCTCGGAAGACAGTAATCCAAGAATAAGCGAATATTCATAGCATTGATATCTTAATTTTGCCTAATTTGGCGCCATGAATGTGTTTTAATTGTTGGTAAAATATTAACAATTAAAGTAATTTAACACTAAATGGTTCGTAATGGCTACTTTAAAAAATAAAATAAAATAAATTGAGAATTGTCCGTTTAAAACAGTGGAAGGTTTATCTATTATTGAAATCGTTTGTCTTCATTGTCATTAAACATCCAACCGGGATATTTCGGCACAAAAATATTTTAATGTCTATGTAGACTTGACTTTTACCTCATCCGCATTGAATACAGTCCAGCTCCACTTGTCTTGCATGAAAGCATTTTCACATATTATGATCCACATCGATATAAATATTGTGTTGTTTGAAGCAATCTTAAACAGCAAAACATTTTTTTGGGGTGTTTAATTTATGGATAATTCTTAAGATTGAAATTAAAGAGAGGTCACGGTGTAGGAAAATATTTACGATACTAACTTACAGAAATTGAGTCGGAAGTGTACGAATGAAATGGTAACGTATATATTAAAATAAGATCGTCAAATACACATATGTTGCATACATTACATTGTTTGTTCTAATTCGAGGAAAATTGCTAGTTTGTACTCTGGGTTTTATTTGCAAAACAGGAGGAGGCATTCATGTTGAATCACGATACCCCGAAGTTTTATTAACTTTGCAGTTCTCAGCTGTTTTATATGGTCCTAGCTCCTTTGCGGTGCGTGCACGGCAGTGTCCATTTTGTCATCAGGAGCGAAACACTTTCCGAACAATAATCAGAGTTTCAACAGAGAACAACAAACGTCTAGTTTCTATGCATAAGTGCTGGAAATATGTATCAAGATTCTCCATGACTGTTGTAGAAAAAGCATTTGAAGAACGTTCTGAACAGTTTTATTTAAGATGAGTAATTGTCAGTAATATTTACTCCAACACACAATCAACGGACCTTCGAATAGATGATTACTGATTGAAGAACCTATCTTTACTCATCATTCAACACTCCTTACTTTTAAATATACAAGACAAGTTTGTATATTCATATAACTTTATTTTCGTTATTGCCTACATATTAATGTAGTGGCATACATCAACGTATAATTATGTTCTCTTTCACAACGAATATTTGTGTAAAAGGTATATTTTCAAGCATTGTTTGTATTAGGCTTAATTTGATACCTGTTTGTTTTTTGTTGTTAATTTTTATGTTGGAAAGAATTTGGTAAATTGAATACAGCTTTAATATTAATATAATACAGAATGTCTGAAAGAGGTAAAACATAAAAACTGGCACTAAAAGAGAGAAATTTAAGCTACACACGTTCTCTTCATCCATTAGCAGTCCAGCATGTAAATTATCAAAATTGGAATGGTTTTCATTATGAGACACTTCTCTGAATAATGGACTCTGAGCATCTATTCTTCTCTATGTCTCATTGCGACGAACACATCCGACGAGTGTCTGACTGGTGGTCCCTCCTAGCAAATGTGGTCCCGAGGAGCACGCCATGCCGTCGCTGAGCCCCCAGTGATTGAATCGCTCATGGACATCAAAGAGTGATCAATCTGGGCTGATATGCAGAGACGTGTTTGAGACTACAGTGTAAAATATCACAAACGTACCTCTTTTAGTAGGATGCGGAGAACAGTACAGAAAGAGCGACAAAGATGTGACAACTTTTTGATTACGGAATGGTTACTTCATTAACACACGATTTCTGGTTTTTGTAATGGGCGTGTGCGAGTATTTTGCTCAAGAAAAGTTTGCGAGTTAGAAAAGTATTTTCAACTTTATGCCGTCAGTTCAGTGCTGACAACTATTATTGTTCCGCCAACATTCAGTAACTGCTGGAAGCAGGGGGTATCGATACTTCTAAGAAAATAGAAATGATTCAGTATTACTTGTATTAATAAGGAGAAACTTAATTTTTAATAATAAGAGTGTCAACTGATAAAACTTCTGAAATTCATTGACGCAGGTCGTAAGTATACGTCGAAACGACTGGCAGATGCTTATTTTTTTCTCTCATCATGTCCTCCGGCAAAAACGTATCAATAGGAAATTCTGAAATTATTAATAGAACATAAATGAAATGCAAATGCTGCGCCAGATATTGAAATGCAGCCTCTTCGTTTGATGTTGGATTGTTTAATGCACGCATTTGCGCTTCGCCGACTTGTCACCTGCGTAGTGCGCCAAGAAGTATGAGTCGTCCATCCTTCAGAGGTGTGTGCGAATGCGCGAGTGTGCACACCTCTGCCGGGGGCGGGGTCCGGAGGGGTACGGAGGGGTCGGGAGGGGTCGGGATGGGGTCCTGCGCGGGCGCTGTCGCCTTCGGGAGACGCAGGTGCGCGTTGGGACGCCGACGCCAGCGTCGCGACGCTGAAGGATGGCGAACTGTGCCCAGCAAGGGCGCGACGCGCAGAACGCAGCCTGCAGAGATGCGAAATGTCCGGTTGGAGCGAATGCCTCATTACGAGGCAGGTCACGCCACTGAATTCCTTCCATGGATGTCGCTACCTTTCCGGTATTTTCTCATATTTTGTTGTGTTTAATGTTCTCCACAAGTATAACTCTTTCTGCGGAGCCCTTCTCGCCAATTTGAACGAAATTTATATGAAATTACAATCATAATCCAAATTGTTTCAATCTAAAACATTTTTGATTAGCGATTCTCTGAACTAAATAATGCACATTTTCGAGACAAAACTTTGGAAAATAATAACGTAACATTGCAGCACGATTTCCTACGTTAAATATCGTTTGCTCTTCAAACCCTCATGACACGGGTTATTCTTACCCGGATCAGCTGAAATTTTCCAGAACTGATTTTGTTTTGCATTCTGAATTGACATAGGAGCGGTAAGCAAGTGAATTTCAACTTTCATTTCCACGGCCACCCTAGTTCAGAAAAACCATTAGTAATCGGTGGCGTTTGAAATTTCGAGGCACGTCAACTGCTATGGTCATTAGTCTCGGTAGTGTAGTTGGAGGGTTATCTCGGTAGGTGGCGGTATTCCTCCCTCGCTAGATTTTGAGATTCGGCGCCGATCGACAGTGGGCTTGCGAATGATTTTTGTCTTCAGGTATCTCTCTCCCAGGGGATCACCGCCGCAGCCTGGACAATCTCTAAGATTAATACCGGTGTCCCGGCGTCTGCTTTATTTTACTATATGTGAGGTGTCTAAGTAAGGGGAGATGATAGGATAAGGAAGAGGAAGGAAATATCGGGCGCTACCCATGGCCTTTTGTTAGGGAACTGTTCTGGCATTCACGTGGTGATTGAAAAAAAAAACACACGGAAAACTATCGAGCAGACGTCTGCTAGAAATCTTCCGACTGAATTCGACTTAACTATTTAGCTAGTATTGATAATGCACCCCGTTTGGACTCGAGTCCTAGGACATTCCTGTCAAAAGTCACTGCGGAAACAGCGTAAATGCTGGTTCCGAGCCAACTGAGTCGGGCAGTGGCTTTGGAAGGAGACTCGTCAGAGGAGACGTCGGTGTCCCTGAGGAAAAGGTCTGAGAGCGCGACTGCACCCTGCGTTGCTGCTCTGTCGCCTTTGTGGCTTCTGGGAACTCTTACCTTTGCAGTGTACGTGTTTCGCGTTTGTTATGCCGTCATTTCTTGGAGGACCACCTCTGTCACTGGGGAAGTACTGCTCTCTACTGGGACTTTAAAGGTTTTCCTTTGATGTAAAATGCAGGCTCATTCTTGCTCATACAAATGGTTTTAAACTTAATAAAACTATGCATTCTCACGCAAAACTATGCACTATCATGTGTTCATTTCTCATACAAATTTTCTACTTGCTCTTCAAGATCTTCTTCGAACAGATATTATCCATGTATTAGAATTCATTGGAATTAAAATTTATAAAATAGATAAATTAGTAAATAAAATAACTTTTAATAATCAAAAGGTTTTCTGTAAGATATTTCTAGGCTAAAGTCATACTTGTTGTCTAAACAATGTTAGAACCAAATGGAACACAGTGCTTTGAAAACACGCTTAGAACCACATTTCACAATGCAGATACCCAACGAAATCTATAGATAAATATACATTTACTTTCAATTAATTATCACATTAAGTTTTGTACTTTCATTAATTTGTTCTAGAAAATCATATACATCGTTTCAAGCCAATACTGTTTTATAACAATTCCACGTTTAAAAGATAGTCAGGTACTGCCAAATAGCACGTCTGAAACATTCGACTCACAATCGTGTGTTTTGTTTAAATTCTACGCCTCTAGCCATAGCGGTGTGAACCAGCGCTCCTTGGCGTAGCTCTGGAAACTCCCTGACAAGACAGCATGAGAATTATGTTTCTCCGCCTTCTCCCGCTAAATGTGTTTCGGAGAGTGCTCCGAAGGCTTCGCTTAAGGGCCACTTGCTCATTCGCTTGGGGCGGGGGGGGGGGTGGAGGGAAGGGGAGGGACAGCACTCGAAAAATCTACCGCGAGGGGGAAGAAGTCAATAAAGACGAGAAATCGACTCATAACCGGATGGCGCCGGAATCGAGTTACCGACCGCGTTTCCCCGAGAATATTACGGGCATCTTCACATGACGCTCATCAGGTCGAGACACTCCGCGTGATGGCGTGAAATCCTCGCTATGAATACAAATCACGGGGACGTGAGCCACCCAGGACGCAAGGAAGGAAGGAAGCAAGGATGGAAGGGCGATATTCTGTCGCCTCACCCCGACTCCTATTCCGAGAGACCTCCGCTTCTCTCGACCCCCCCCCCCCTCGTTTTGCGTTCTGGCCTCTTTCTGCACACCTCAACTGCACCTGACCAGGCTTTAACCTCCGGCATTCCTCGCTCGCGCAACCTTTCACGCTCCGGTCCTTTTTATGAAAAGATAAACAAACGAGTCAATGGAACAAGAGTGATGTGGGTTTATTTAAGAGGAAATGCTTTAGTTGTGGGTACGCTAAAGAATCGAGTCACGTTAAACTTCTATCTGAATTTTGGCGTTTAAGGCGTTGGGAATTTTGCGCTCACGCACGGTTATTTTACGGCAGTTGCGCAGGTCGGAGATGCGCTGCTGTGTTTGAAATTTACGAGGGAAGGAGTGAAATTGGCTACATGAAAGTAGCGTTTCTTTGAAATACAGTTTTCTGCATTATGTCAGCACGTACAATTTTTTGTTTGACCGCCAACTCTACATAGCATTTCACACAATCCATTTATCCATTTGCTTGATGTGTTTGTGAAAAAAAAGGTTCTCTCTCCATAGCCCTCGGTTTCGTCCATCCACCATCCCAACCATTCCCGTTTCAATCGCAATAAGCCCTCCCTCCATATCCCCGCAATCTCTGCATGCTGCCACCTACCCCCGGCTAACCAACCGTTCTTGGTGCCTCATTTCTCGGCATCTCTTCTCCTCGCAGATCTCGTCCCAATTTTCTCATTCCATGCATCCTCTTCGCCTTGGCCTCCCTAAACGCGTCGCTTTTCCACACTCCCCCACTTTCCCCGTCCTTTCCACACACAACACTCTCCTCGTTTAACCGCCCCTCTCACTCCTACCTTTTATCTGTATCTTCACTTCTTTTTCCCAAGGTATCAGTTCAGTTCTGTTCAGCTAAGTCACCAGTTTCGTCTGTTCCTATCTTCTTTCTTCTCATTTGCAACCCCTTCATTTCTGTCGTTTCACCGCACTCCTTTACTTCCCCCATCTTATTTGCACCCCTCCATTTTCACCGTCCCTCTAGTTTCTCTCCACTTTTTCCGTCCATTCCGCAGCCCCCACAATTCGTCTCACCTCGACTGCCCCCCCCCCCCCCCCCTGCTGCGCTGCAAGAGGCTGCTTCGTCTCGCCCTGCCCTCCCCATGCGCGCGGGAACCGTTAAGAGATGTATAAAACACAAAAGTGACTTACTTCATTTCGCTCTTTATGCATTTAGGGAGAGCCAAATTACATTATACGACTTTTGCCTGGAATCTAATTCTTCTGAAATGCAAAGCTTTCTCCCTTCCGCGCGTCGCACGTCGCTCGTCCTTTGTCTGTTCTTTTTCTCGCGCCTCGTCCTTCCACCCCGGTTACCCCCTCCTCCCCCTCCGCCCCCCAGAACCCTCGGCAACGGCGACGGAGATGGTGATGGGGAAAGAGACGATGGCGAAGAAGACGGTGATGATGGTGATGGTGAAGGAGATGCTGATGGCGAAGGAGATGATGATGGTGATGATGAAGGAGATGGTGATGGTGAAGGAGACGATGATGTTAAACGAGGTGGAAACGACAAAGAAGGAAATGGCAATCGAAATGAAAACGGAGGTAAAAGTGAGAGAGGTCGTTGCGGTGACGGAGCATGAAAGAGGTGATTGTAGCGAAGGAATTGGCTATGGTGAACATCCATACATAACCGGATGACTACGGTAGAGCCACGGACAGTTACGAAGCCGACGAAGGACATGATGGCGGAACACAAATACAACGGCAATGATGGCATGTGAAGCGACGCGTCAGGCAACAGTAATTAGAAATGTGGTGAGACCTACGGGAAGTCGGGGAAGTGAGAAGTATCATTGGTGGCGACAATGCCCAAAGAGAAATATGTTGACCTGGAGGTGGCGAAGGAGCTAGCGGTGGTGCAAATGTAAACGAAGACGAGTAATGTGTCCCGTGACGATTACGGTATTCGTGCTAGCAGTCGTGGTGGCGGCGGCGTAGGAATCGTACGAGCGGCTCGTGCGGAGTTTGCATTGCACGATGGCGGCGGCGACTGCTGCGGCTATTGGTCAAGGGTGGCGGTGTTGCTCGCATATGCGAATGCTTACTGCGGCACAATTTGGCGGTAATGACGGAGACTGTGGAGGCGTTTTGGTTGGCTGTGACTCCATTGCGGAATTCGCACCTCTTTCGTAACGCTGCGCAACTTTCAGCGCATTTGTAAAAGTGCATTGTAATGGAAATTTCTATCACCTCTGTTTCTCTATCTCTCACTCCTTCCTTCGCTCTATCTCTCACTCCTTCCTTCGCTCTCTCTCTCTCACTCTCTCTCTTTCTCTCTCTCTCTCACTCTCTCTCTTTCTCTCTCTCTCTCTCTCTCTTTCTCTCTCTCTCTCTCTCTCTCTCTCTCTCTCTCACACACACACACCATTTTTTATTCATCAGTTATTTTGATATTTTTTATATTTGTAGAAGTACATAGCTCAGTAAATATAATTATACATATGTATTAAAAGACTTTATTACTATACTTAAATGTAAACTTACGTACTAATACAAGGGGGGAAAATTCCCATTCGGGGATCAGATACATGATGTGTTGTAGATTCCAGGTTAAATTAATTATGGAGTTGGTTGTCGGTTATATACCAAGGGGCTTTAGCAACTATTCTTAAGAATTTATTTTCCAGGACTTGTAGTTTGTGATTGTTAGTTTTGGCAGAGTTGATCCAAATTGGGCTCTCATATAGCATGACCGGTCATAAGATTGTTTTGTAAATTGCTATGACTGATTTGTAGTATGTTGGACTGTTTCTGTAGATTAAACGTCATAGTTGTGACAGTTTTATTTTGACTTGGGTCGCCTTGGCATTTGGTCTTGGCACTTGGTCTTCCCCAATTTAACTTGGTTCTAGGTATAAACCTAAGTATTTAATGGGTTTATTACGGGGTACCAATCTATTGTATTGTTATTTAGCGTGAGAGGGAGAGGGGGAGAGTAAGGTTTTAATGTAAATAATTTTGCAGCCGTTTTGCTAGGGTTTAATTGAATTTTAAGTTTGGTGGCCCAACTGTCTATCATATTTAAATAAAGTTGGATATGAGTTCTCAACCCGCAGAGGTCTGTACTGGAGGTAAAAACGGCCGTGCCGTCGGCAAATTGTGCAATCCAATTTTTATTAACTGTGGTATGTCAGCAACATAAAGGTTGAATAGAATGGGTGATAACGGCAAGCCTTGTGGACGTCCTGCGTTTATGATTCTAGGGTTAGATAAATGATTGATGGCTATGACTGAGGAGGATCTATTGTTTAAGAAATTTATTAATATTGACATTAATAAATGAGCTCTGAGATACTTAATTGATGTTTTGTAGAGATTTTTTCCGTAAAACCGAACTGTGCCCTGGTGATGGCGTTGGTTGCTAGCAGGTGATTTTTCAGTGTTTTTAATATGATTTTTTGAATATTTTGGAAAGTGTGGATAATAAACTGATTTGGCAGTAACTCTTAGGGGTTGTTGTGATTTTGTTTGTATTTGCTATGGGGATGATGGTTGCGTGTTTCCAATTATGAGTAAAATATCCTATTCTGAAATATGAATTGAATATCTTGTTTAAATACGCTTTGGCCAATGATGTAAGTTTTTTAAAGTTACGTTATTAATATTGTCGTTCCCTGGAGCCTTTTTATTGGAGAGTTTCTTAATAAATTTTGAAATTTCAGTGAGTAACAAATAATTTTTTTTGATACGGACGGAAGAAGTTTAATTTTGTGGTATGAAGCATTATATTATGTAAGTGAGTGACACTCATGTTCTCATAGAAAGTGCTCTCGAAATAGGTTGCAAAGATCTATGCCTTCTGTATCGATGATAAGGCCTTACCTGAATGTTTTGTTTAAAGGAAGGATAGATTTTTTCCCCTTTAGGACTCTTTTGGTGAATTGCCATATCGTATTGTTGCTGGCGTTAAATGTTTGGATTAGGTTAATATACTGCTCATTATTGTGGTTTTTAATGAGGCGTTTTACCACGTTTGTGATTAGATTGAGTTCTTTCTTTAGCTCTCGTGTTTTTAGGCCAGAGTCTTTTAACTGTTTTTACGGTTATTGCGTTTAAGATGTGGGAGGATAATTTACATATAGGTTTGTGTTCGGTGTTTGGAGTGGTAGTATATTCGGAATTTTTGATGGTTGTATTAATGAGGTCAGTTAGAAGGTTAACAAATTGATCTATTTCGAGGGGGGTAATTTAGAATTTTAATTTTGGGTATTAAATTATTTAATGTTTTGGATAACTTTTTCCAGTTAATTAATAAAAAGTTTGGTAATGGAGCAAGGTGAGGTGACATTTGTTGATGTAAATAGTACAGAAATATGATCAGAATCAAGTTCATATATTAGCGTCATATGGAGGTCAATGTTAACTTTGGTTAGGCCAATGTCGAGGATATCGGGTTTGCGTAAGCGATCAAACGGGTAAGTGGGCTCGCTGGGGTAGAAAATTTTAATATGAGTAGTGTTTGCTAGTTGAGAAAGTTTTTTATCGTCATGATTGTTGCAGTGGCAACCCCAGTTGACATGTTTGGCTTTGAGGTCTTCTATTAGTAAGACTTTGTCGTTGGGATTAAATAAGTTTTGAAGGTTTGCATTTGTTAATTTTACTTTTGGGGGTTTGTATGCAGCTATAATCTTCAGAGGGTGGTTATTAGATATTATTGATACTGCTATTGTTTCTAACCCTGGTGTTTTCGGGAACATTTCCTGGTTGTGTGTGTATAGATTTTATATATATTATATATTTTATATAACTATATATTTTAAAGTTGGGAATAAATAGATTGTTTTTATTGTTTAAGTGCGTTTCGGTAATGCAAGCTATGTCTACGTTGTAGTGGTGGGGGAAATAGATGAGTTAGTTTTTTTTCGTGATTGAGTTTACGTTCCAGTTTAGGATGGTAATATTGCTTTGAATTTTATCTGCCATTATTTTTTTTAAGTATTCGGTTACAGAATTTTGAATAGTACTAATTATAGATGGGATAAGTGAGTTGACGAAGTTAATGATGCAGGTGATGGATTTCATTATTATGGTGATTATTGGGTTGTTAGAGTGGGGCTTTTGATTGAAATGATGGACGTTTTGCGAATTGCGAGGGAATGGATTGTTCAAGGATGAAATATGGGTGAAGTTTTGAATAGGCTGGGTTTGAGGCAGTTGCGGAAAAAGAATTCTTGATTGATTTTGAGGAGGGGGAGGGTTTTAGGAGTTTGATACATTACTACTGCTTTTAGGCTGATCACTTTTTTTTGCTTTATGATGTTTTTATAATATGAGCATGAATTCATGTATGATTCATGTATTCAATGAAAGCATCCTTGTGATTACCACTGCACTTAATTCAAAGCGGGTTTTCATTTATTTGCGGACACAACACTGAATAATGGTTTTCAGAACAGCATGCACAATTAATAACATGGTTGTAGTTGTTTTTCGTGTGTCCGTAGTCTAAGTACCGTTGGCATTGGATGGGGCCTTTCGGTTTCCGACGTCTTTCAGTAGTCACACGATGATTGCAAATTTAAGTGATTGTAAGAATTACGTCTGTGGCTTCATTGCCACTAAACTCGGCCGCAACTACTGGAATTGGGAGAGTGTCTTTATGCAGTCAAGTGATTTTAATAATTGAAGGGTGTTGTCATTTGAGATCTGTAAAGATTTGATGCTTCAGTAGTGGGGACCAAGAATATAGCTGCAACCGTTAATGTCGACTATCCCTAATAGTCACTAATGAAATTATAATAAAGGGTAAAGATTAAAATAAGCAAGCTCCTGAGAAGTAAATATTAATGCATTGAATTCTGCCCTTCATTATTGCATAGTAAATTGTTATAACACTGTGATATTGTAGTTAATCGGTAGGGAGTATAATGAACAGGTAAATAGTTTCAATAGAATACCCAAGTCGTGTTTTCGCTTATTTTAAATTTTAGAATTTTTGCTCTTCTCTTTATTGCAGTTATTAATATTAAACTTTACCCATTGTATTACTTGCCACATAATTCATTTTACTGACCCAACGGATAGATTTCAATTATTCAAACTTTTCGTAATATATTTGGATTTATTTATATTACAAATATTAAATAATTTCCGTGGAGAAATGTATCTTTCTCAAGAAGTAGCATAATTTCTTGGCCTGGAGTTGCTTTCAGTTGAAACTTTACAAATCGTAAATAAAGGTTATCTTTCGTTAGCATACTTCATGATATATAACAATTTAATTTCTGGACAACGACTTTGGAATGTGCACAATTCATTCAAAACTTTACAACTGTCCTATATTAAAGACAATATGTTCATATGACGACCAAACCAAAGTTTAAAAAACACATTTCCCAAACAATTAACGCCAGTTTACATCAATATGTCCCCGAAAAATGAAAGAAATCGCGCATGCCCTTGTTTGCTAAACGGGCCTACAGCAAAACAACCGAGTTTTTAAAAACGCGTCGCCAGAGGAATATTTCTGCCAGTTTTTTTAAAATAAACATATTTCTGAACGCACAAAGGCCGTGGAGCGCAGCGCGCCGTCGCTGGCGGGAAGAGGGCGAGGGGGTGGGGGACTCTTTTTGCTCGCGTTGTGGCCTCGTTGCGAATTAGCCGTGGATTCTCGCGCTGGCTCGTATCTCGGCATGGCGATCTGAGCGCGATTCACGCCGCCGCCCGCCGCTGCCGCCGGGCGCCGCCACCGTCGCCGCCCGAGGAGACAAAAGACGCTCTTTATTGCGCGTTATTGCCGCGCCGGCCGGCCGGCCGAGCGGTCGCCCCGCGGCGGGGCCACGCTGCCCTCCTTTATTTCCCCTGCGCCGCCTGTAGATATACGGCCCGCCACACAGCAAAGTGGAGCGGGATGCTAGATGCTGTCTCGTGCAGGCGCTGACTGGTCCTGCTATCGTACGCCGACGTTGCTTGCGACCATCTTTTGTTGAAAAGGGTTACTTTTAATCTTCCACGCTGACGCGCAAAATGAGATTATTTATGAATCTTACAATTTATTCCAAGAATTTGTAAGTAATACATTAATAATTACTCTTTTTCATGTAGAGCGATTCGTGTCTATTTAGCCATGTAATTATCCAATGCAGGAGCATAACATTTTAAAAATTGAATATAATGTACATTAACACTCAAACTAGAAGAATTTAATCCGTCCGTTTCATAATTTATTATGTCTAAAACTACAATTTGCTCTTAAATAAATAAATAATGCAAGGATCTGTTATTTCTTCTTGTATTCAGTCTTCGATATTGTGGCGTTATGGGATTGTGCGACCCCATAACACCACCGTCTCGTATGTATGAACACCCACAGGCAGCGAGGAGAAAAGGCGCAGAAATCGGAGGTGCCTAAACGCGCAGCCTGGTATCCGTTGCCCGTACTAATCAAAGGCGAACTAGCAAGCAACGTTTTTCCTTGTGAAGGGTTGAGAGAGGAGAAGCAGCCCCCACCACTGAGAATTTCCCCAGGCGTCGGACAATAAATACGCAAACCCGCAAGCGGAAGCTCTCTTTTGATTGTCGCCGTCCGTCGGGTAAGCAGAATTTTGATCACCGCTCGTTAACGTCAGCTTAGATATTGTTTGCCGCCGCAACGACTGCTAGGTAGGAGTTTTCGGCGTCGAACACACGTGCTAGTTAGTCGTCCGCGAGATAGTGAAGATTTAGTAAAGTGTTTCTTCAATTAACATCACGGGAAGTAAAAGTTACCCGTTGTGAGAAAAGCATTGAAAGTTCTTGTTGAAAAGCATTGAAAGTCAGGGAAGTGCAAGGGTCATTTTTCACAACGTGGGCGTAGTCAGAGGCGCCAGTAGCAGTCGAGGGAGAAGAAGAGGCCGACTAGGAAGAACACAAGAGGACGCAAGAAGACAGGAGAAGAAGAGGCCGACTAGGAAGAACAGAAGAGGACGCAAGAAGACAGCGTAGACGGCAGAGGCGAATTCCGTCTCGTACGACGCAGAAGCTGGGACCGAGCGACGTCGATGCAGAGGCCAGCGCATGACCGTCAAGGCCAGAAAGCGGGAGTTCTTGAGGTAATGCTTAGAATTGCGGAAAGTAGGTCAAGTTCACGTCGGCAGAGAAAAAGACTAGTATAGGAAAGTGTTAGGAAATTGAGGACACGGGTGGCAACATATTGTAGCATTGTAGGAGGAGACTTTTGATGCGCTATTGCCTGCCTAAAACATTCTATTTGGTACATTTATTATTCTGCTATTTTCAGACACAGTCAAGTTGTAAATGAGAATAGTGCGCTCGCACACATTTTGTTCTTTGCTTGTAATATTTTTTTGAAGCAAGAGATTGTAAACTGAATTTGGTTTCATGTGCAAATGTAATTAGGATAGCATAAATTTAGATATAATTAATTTTCCAAGGGAATTCCCAGTGTAGATTAGGGTAATTATTTCAGAGAATCAATTTTGGAGTAAATCATGTGTTCATTCATTTAATGTGCTGTAAAGGATTCTATTTGTGTTTTGATTTTTCTTTGTAAAAGTGTGATTCTATTCTTGATTTTTTGTCATTAACTTATGCCACAAAGTTTATGGGTAAATTATACGCTAGTTTATGTGCAATTTGTGTGATTTTATTGTGTCAAGGGTTCAAACCTTTCTCGCACCCTGAAGATCCTGCTCCCTTGATTTTAAGCTCGCTTCACGAGCAAAATCTTGTCAACCCCCTCCACGGTACATGCTGCTGTTGTGAAGGTACCAGTCGTGTGGAAGGTGGGTTGGTTATAATATATATAAATTTAGTCCGTGGAAGCATGTAACTTCCCAGAAGTATTGAAGAGAATTTCAAAATCACTTCTTTAGTTTAATGAATAATATTTTACTTCAAAGCCATTTCTTCTATATGTTTCTTTTGTAGTGGAATTGCTTTTCGAACTTTCATATTGTCTCTTCCCATGAGTTCGAAAATTGCTCATCTCTCATTCGAAAACATAATAAACACATCGAATTGAAATATACGAGCAATCCCGGTCTGCCTGCCATCACTGCATAATTATCTGAAAATATTAAACTAGAAAAAAAGACACTTCTTATCAATACCTGCGTTCTATTTGCATAATCAACATCAGCTTGTGCAGTACACTCAGTATTCCAAATGACGACGAAAATTGCTGAGAACAAAAATGTTCATATTCATAACATTCAAGGTCTCATGTTTGAATCAGGGAATAAAGTTATAACTATACAGTATTTCTGAAGATTAGATTTAAAGATGTAGTTCTGGAAAGGTGTAAAACAGGTGTGATTTTTATTTACAGAGAACGCTTTGATGGTTTTCGAAGTTTAATTTCCATTTACAAAGAAAATCGAAAATTTGTAATCCCACGTTGTTTAATTCATTTTTACGACGAGATAAAAATGTGTTTGTAAAGTTACATAACAGCAAAAATAAAAAGACGGTAACTGGAACCCCACTACCCAAGAGATAGTTTTAGTTCAGCTCTTGATGCGGTAACACATCACAGAGCTTCGACAGAGAAGCGCTCGCACTTAGTAGATGTGACGAATTTGAATTAACGAAGTAATAGGCAACGGTGTGGAATACACAGCTGTTCTGCCTTTATAAATAATCTCTCCGATAGCATTAAGTAAACTGAGAATATGTTAATTGCGGCATACTTTAGGTAAACCGTACATCCATTCAGAGGGTTTGTAATTTTACAATCCCTATTCACTGTGAAGGAAGTAGGAAACAATAATTATTACTCCACCAATGCAATGCAACCGGTACCACTGTTTATAATCCTATCAGAAACGTTGAGGGTGGGAGGACAGGTGTCACTGAACCCAGCTAAGGCCGAATGCAAGTTGGAGACGCGTTACCCGCTTGGATCCCAAGGCAGCGAAAGAAAAGATAGGAAAGATAGAAAAGATAGAAAAGATCAAATGGCATAACTGAACCATTCGTGGGGCGTAATTACCTGTCCATGATTGTCAAGGAAACCATGAGACATTGATTTTTGGGAGATTACGTTCTGACCCAATCAGAAAATTTCGTGTACCCGCTGCCGTATTCGTGAACATGTAAGGTCAAACAAGCCTTATATTTTTTCTACTTAAATGAAATTAGTTAAGACAAAATGTGAATTTGGAACTTCCTTAAGCCTTCTTCTACAATCCACCACAGTAATAACTTTCTGCGACAAATGTGGCAGCAATTATAAATGGCCGACATCGATGTTCGTTGGAGCGTTGTGTTATTGAATTCTTGCATGCAGAAGGTGAAATGTAGTGTCGCGTATCTGCAGTTACCAAGCGGTCAGCACAAATGATGTCATCGACTTGACGAATTTTGCGGGTAGTGAATTCAGTCACGGTCCTGCTGCTTCACTTTTCGTCAGCCAACAGCGTTTGCCCTTCAGCTTCGTTACAGCGACGAACCCATCGTCTGACAATTCAGGTATCCACTGTTGCATCACCGTACACATTTTTCAGTCTTTCCTAAATGCGAATGGGCATTTTCTCTTCTGCCTTCAAGAATTCAGTCATGTAAAGCGCTCTCTTACGAGCATCGACGTAGGCCGTTTTGCAAACGACTGCTATGCCTTGTTACCGCAAAGTTACTACTGCGCTGGATTGTAGAAGGCGGCTTGAACAACAGTACCAAATTCAAATTTTTCACTTTACGAATTTTACATAAATAGATTAGTACAGTAGATAGGAGTAATTACTTCCTGAGTGACCTATTTTATACATATTTTACAAATAGCAACTTACATTCATGTAATTACTCTGCTTGAGATAAAAATAATTCTGTAAAGCATCGAATATTGGAGATAAGGTAAACCAAGCAAGACTAATTTTAGGTAATACCGGGGCTTAATGTAATTGAATATTAATTTTATTAAATTCCTTTTTACGGCTTTGTTTAAATAGCAGATATATAAGTAATAACACTGAAAACAGGCCTCACACTACTTGTATACATTTTAGTGAACATTTAATGCGAAGACATTTTTTTAAGTAATTCTAAAATTTATATTTGTATTTATCGTCATCTCCGTTAAATATATTTATTTTTATTGCTTTACAGACCTATATTGTTCAGTTTATGAATACTATTTTGCGAGTTCACTTACATTTTAATACAAAAGCAAAGTACATTTCAAGTTACATATAATTTATTTCATAATTGTTTATCAATGCATTGTCATGCATTAATCTTGATGCTGCATATGGTGAAAACTACATGTAGAATGTTTGCCCTTTTTAAGAATTCGTTTACAGTTGTGCCATTTGCCAGCACAAAAGAATGTCAAAAGCAGCCGGTTGAGAGCTTTACTCGGGTGGTGCATTTACAACCGCCTGGTAACAAGTGGAAAACGGGAACGAGGGAGGGGTCGCACAACGCACGGGTATTTTGCGTGGGGAGCTGAACGGGGTTCAGTTGCTCTCGCGGCGAATGCCGTTTTAAATCGTCAACGCTGCACATTGCAGTTGCACAGGGGAATTCCCCTCAGCCCTGCACCTGGTCCCCAGCCTCCTCCAGTCACCCCTTTCTCCAACCTCTCGCCACCTTCTGTCCGTCTTTGTGTCCACACCCCTCGTTGTCCCTGCTTGCCCTGTATCACCTTCCCATCTTCACCACTTTCATCTCCACCTCGGCCTGCCCTATATACACCTGCTACCCTGAAACCCGACCATACCCCTGCACATTACTGTCACCATCCCGCTACCGCAATACTTCCCCACGATCTTCATCCCAATCACCAAGCAATCATTTTCATCGCGTTAGTGTTATTGGATCCATACTCATACTCGTCCGTCACTCTCATCCGTAAAACTCCCATCTCTGCCACTCTCATTCCCCACCACTCTCATCCCCACCTCTCTCATTCCTTGAAACTCTTTTCCCGAAACTCTCATCCCCGCCTCTCTCATTTCCCAAAGCTCTTTTCCCCCACCAGCCACTTTTCCTCACAACTTTCATTCCCCACCTCTCTTTTTCCCACGTATCTCGTTCCAACTTATCTCGTCCCGAATTATCTCGTTCCCAATTATTTCGTTCCCACTTATCTCGTTTCCACTTGTCTCGTTCCACCTGTCTCGTTCCCCACCTGGTTCGTTCACCACCTGTCTCGTTCCCCACCTGTCTCGTTCACCACCTGTCTCGTTCCCCACCTGTCTCGTTCCCCACCTGTCTCGTTCCCCACCTCTCCCATTTTCCACCTCTCCCATTTTCCACCTCTCTCATTTTCCACCAGTTTAATTCTCTACCACTCTCATTCTCCACCACTCCTGTTCTGCTGTTCTCCGCCACTCTTAATTCCAACATCTTTCATTCTCCGCGACTCCCATTCTCTTAGTCTCATTCGCCTCCATTCTCATTTCCCACCGTTCTCATCTCCTACACTTCGCGTTCACACATGCATTAAACCCGTGTTCTTTACTTCCTCACACCAACTCGCAACCTGTCCCGTCTTCGCTCTTACCCGTCCCCTAACTCGCTGCATTTCTGCTCCTCGCTTCCCCTTCTCTTCTCCCAGCTGTTCTCGCCTGTCTACAGCGCGCACGTTGCTAACGAGCGCCTGCCTTCAATGCAGCTCGCGTCAAAGCAGCCTTTCCCCCTCCCCCACTGGCCCACCCGCGCATCCAGGGAGCGTCAACCCCCGCGCTGCACACTCTCCTGACGCGGGGCCGAATGCGCGTTTAGTCGAAACTAGTGCCCTCGCAACACGCGTTTTCTCGCATTTACATGACGAAATATTACAACATAGAAACTGCTTTCCTACTGACCCATATTTTAAAAATTTCAACAAACGAAACGTTACGACAAAATCTGAAATGAATACGTGTGGAGAGTTGCACAGTTTAAAAAACAACAACAGAAAACAAATATTTTGGGTGTTTTCCAAAATTAGTGTTTTCAACTACATCTTGCCACCCATTTTCGGAGCATTGCATATATTGTTTTATATCTAATCGTATGCAAGAAAAGAATGATACAACAATTTAATACAAAAAATGTATATTTGGTTACAGTTGGGTACAGATGGCTGAGCCAGAGTTGGTCACTTAGGGGCTTTGATCGTCGTCCAAGTACGTGAGACGAAGGATAACACTACAAAGTCCTCATAAGCCTTCGTTTTATCTCAATATGATTGTGCCATGATTGGATTCTTATATTCATTCTATCTAATATCTTGCCAGTTACTGAATGGCGTTCAGCTCTGTAGTTGGGAAGAATAGAATATACAACGTAAAGTTCCCGACAGAAAATGCCCCGGGACAAATGTACGTTGGTAAAATATAGAAACAAATCGCTGTTAACCTAAACGACATATAAAATCAATTATATTAATAAGTTTATTTTAATCGTGATTATTTAACTACGGAAAGTTATAAAGTTAGAAAAGTTGGTAAAGGGAAACGGGTCCTTACTGTCGATACTTGAGCCGTATTATGCTCTAATATTGTGATAAGTGGAAAACCATATCTTCTCGTTAATGTCATATTATCCCTCTTTCCGTCCTCCATGATCTTCTCTTCTTTTATATCCTCCCCCTTTTCCTTCAATTACGTTTTTTTCTTTATCGTTCTTTTTCTTCTTCTTTTATTTTCCTTCTTTTCTTCAGTATCATCACTAACATTAACCTAAGAAATTCAAAAATAAAGTTTCCTTTGCATTTTCGAAGGTATCACCTAATAAACTGGGATTTATTTGTGTTTTTGACAATTTTGATAAATTAAATTTAGATAACTGATTATGTATAATATGTTTATGTGTGTAGTCATTTATAGAAAATATATTATTCAGTGTGTGTATAAATAACAAAATAATCGACTTCATCGCATCAATCAGAGTTCGCACCGAGCAGTCGTGCCGTGAACATCGTACGCCACAGCTCTCTCACTGCGTAGCGTGTTTAGATTGAGTGTCAAACTAGTTTCGCTTGCACAGCAATCTACGTGTCTATTTTAAATATTATATATTGTTACATCAAAAACAGTTTAACTTTGCAAATAGTATCATAAGTATTTACCACAAGTGAGTGAAAACCAACCCGTGGCCGCGAGTGGCGAAATGAACGTCCAAGGTAGCCCCGAGTCGGGGCTACACAGCACATCACAAGTGTTGGTGAACGCTATGGATACCTTATATGCAAACAACAGCGATCAGTGCATTCTCCCAACAGCACAATTTCAACTTTTGCAACAACAACAGCAACATCTGCAACTCCTTCATCAGCAACAAGAGCAGCAACTACTGCTGCTTCAACAGAATCAACCCACAGCGCAGCAAGGACAACCGTTAATGCAGCAGCAACCGCCCCAAACATCCCTGCCTCAAGAACACCAAAGCGAGGAGATGCACGCAACTACTTCCAACGAAACGCTTTCAAACGTAAGTAAACGAAAGAGAAATGATGATGAAAACTATGCCATTATACAATGTTCAAACTTCATCGCGTTTCGAAGTGCTTCAAAATCTTAAAGACAGTGATCCAAGTACTCCAGAACAAACATTAAAAATTCCGCCCATAATTATGCACAACGTACTTGACTACAACCAAATGATTTCCGACATTAAATCAGTCGTCAAATGTGATTTCACAACCAAGACAGCCGGTGATCAACTAAAAATCATGCTCACTACAATAGAAGATTACCGTAATTTTAGACATCACTGTGTTGAGAAGAACAGACAATTCTATTCTTTCCGCGACCCTTCTATTAAAACCTTTAATGCTGTGTTGAAGGGCATCCCCACATGTTACTTGGAAGCTGACATTTTTAAAGAACTTGAACTCAAATACCCTATTACCAAAGTGACTAGATTATTTGACAAAAAGAAAAATCCAATCGAAATTTGTGCTCTAGAAATAAAAGACAATAGACACGGGAAGTCAATTTTAACTTTAAACCGCCTGATGCATTGCGTCATACAAGTTCAACCTAGAACAAACCGAAACTACCCAATACAATGTAAACGTTGTCAAAGGTATGGACACTCGCAAGCAAACTGCCGACTCACTCCGAGGTGCATTAGATGTAAAGAGTCACACCACTATTCTCATTGTACAAAACCAAAAAGTGACAAACCGAATTGCGTAAACTGTGGCTTGGAGCACACGGCCAATTACAAAGGCTGTCGCATTTTCAAAGAAACTCAGCAAGCACGTTCAAACCATCTAAATGAACGCAGGTCAGGGTCAGAGCAACAACCGCCGCCGCGCAACAATCCCTCTCGTAGCCCTCCAACATTTAGCCCTCGTGGATTTCCTCCCCTTCCCAAAACCAATACTCCGTGGTCACCGGTTCAATCTTTGCAAACCCAAATGCCAACTGATGTATCTCAACTAATAACCACAATAGTATCACAAGTAATCTCAGCTATAATCCCGCAAATTCAAAATATTGTACAGTCAGTGCTAATAAATTTCCATAATGGCAAATAAAATCACATTAATGAATTCAAAAATAAAGTTTCCTTTGCATTTTCGAAGGTATCACCTAATAAACTGGGATTTATTTGTGTTTTTGACAATTTTGATAAAATAAATTTAGATAACTGATTATGTATAATATGTTTATGTGTGTAGTCATTTATAGAAAATATATTATTCAGTGTGTGTATAAATAACAAAATAATCGACTTCATCGCATCAATCAGAGTTCGCACCGAGCAGCCGTGCCGTGAACATCGTACGCCACAGCTCTCTCACTGCGTAGCGTGTTTAGATTGAGTGTCAAACTAGTTTCGCTTGCACAGCAATCTACGTGTCTATTTTAAATATTATATATTGTTACATCAAAAACAGTTTAACTTTGCAAATAGTATCATAAGTATTTACCACAAGTGAGTGAAAACCAACCCGTGGCCGCGAGTGGCGAAATGAACGTCCAAGGTAGCCCCGAGTCGGGGCTACACAGCACATCACAAGTGTTGGTGAACGCTATGGATACCTTATATGCAAACAACAGCGATCAGTGCATTCTCCCAACAGCACAATTTCAACTTTTGCAACAACAACAGCAACATCTGCAACTCCTTCATCAGCAACAAGAGCAGCAACTACTGCTGCTTCAACAGAATCAACCCACAGCGCAGCAAGGACAACCGTTAATGCAGCAGCAACCGCCCCAAACATCCCTGCCTCAAGAACACCAAAGCGAGGAGATGCACGCAACTACTTCCAACGAAACGCTTTCAAACGTAAGTAAACGAAAGAGAAATGATGATGAAAACTATGCCATTATACAATGTTCAAACTTCATCGCGTTTCGAAGTGCTTCAAAATCTTAAAGACAGTGATCCTACAGTATTTATGTAGGAAGATGGGAAGGTGAATTGGAATGCAAACGGAATTAAAAGACAACAATCACAAATAGAAATTTTTCTTCACGAACACAAAATCGATATTGCATGCATAACCGAAACCCACTTGGTTCCAAATGAAAAATTCAAAATTTCCGGTTATAAAATATATAGAAGTGACAGAATTTCAAATGTTGCAGCGGGGGGTGTTTTGATTGCTCTTTCAACCCGAGTCAAACATCAACGGTCACTCAGCCCCAATACTTCTAACCTGGAAACTGTGTCAGTCACCGTAACCATAGATAATAAAGATTACACAATAATAACAGCATATAAACCTCCGAATGAACAATTTCCAGTAAAAGAATACAAGGAAATATTTAATTGCAACACCAACGTTATTCTACTAGGAGACCTAAACAGTAAAAACTAAGCCTGGGGATGCAATTGCACAACCCAGCAAGGCACTAAATTACAATCTTTCGCAGCAAACAATAACTTAGATGTAATAGCACCTTGGCAGCCAACACACTACCCGTACATTAGTAATATTATCCCAGATATTTTAGACATAGTGGTGTCTAAAAACTTCCACTTACCTACATCTCAAACCGTACTTCCTGAATTAGATTCAGATCATTGCCCAGTCATCATTGAAATAAAATCTTCAAATCTCTTGCAGTCTAATAATCCCTTCACAGTTTTGGGCACGAAAGGGCACGTCAACTGGAATAAATTTAGAGACCTATTAGAAGTAAACCTTCACTACCCAGAACAGATACAAACAACAAATGAAATAGACAACCAGGTAACTAATATCACACAGAAAATCTACGTTGCATTGCAACAATCAACAACTCCTTTCGCAAGACCTTTCTCTAACAATAGAAATCCGATTCCAAGGAATATTCTAAACCTAATTAAAAGTAAACGTAACCTTCGACGGCTCTAGCAAATCAACCGCAGACATGACCTTAAAGCAAAAATCAACAAATTAGGGAGAACAATCAAAAACAAATTAAATCAAATTCGAATAAGCAATTTTCAAAGATCCATAGCTCAAATACACCCTAATAGTAGACCACTCTGGTCAACCATAAAAAGACTATGTAAAGAAACCACTGACATTCCTATCCTGAAACACAACTCAAATGTAGCTTATACGGATCATATGAAAGCCAATATGTTAGGTAAATATCAGCAAAATAGTTTTACTCCAAACCCAAATACAAATTCTTCCTTTACTAATTATATTGCAAAAAACGTCCTGTTACCAGACTATAATGTCCCAGATAAAATAAAATTTATATCCCCATCCGAAACATCTAAAATTATTAAGCAATTGAAAACCCGAAAATCAGCAGGTCACGACCATATTAACAACAGAGCTCTTAAAGAATTACCCAAAAGAGCTATAACTATTTTAACCGCCTTATTTAATTCCTGTCTAAGACTGGGCCACTTTCCAAAAGATTGGAAATTATCTATAATCTTACCCTTCTGTAAACCAGGCAAAGATCCTCGCTTTCCTACAAGCTACAGACCAATAAGACTCCTACCCTCAATCTCAAAGGTATTTGAAAAATTAATTCACAGCAGATTGTCTACTTACCTAACAAAAATTAGCGCTATCCCAGACTTTCATTTCGGATTCAGATCTCAACATAGTACCACCCATCAATTGCTCCGTTTAACTGAATATATTGCAAATTCATTTCACAGCAAAAAATATACAATTGCAGTTTTCCTAGACATTGAGAAAGCCTTTGATAAACTCTGGCATGAAGGTCTTTTATACAAACTTCGTCAACTAGGAACTCCCAAGTATCTACTCCATCTAATCAGAAGTTTTCTAAAAGATAGATATTTTTCTGTCCGTATTAACTCAAGTCTCTCAAACAGATTTGAAATTAATGCAGGAGTCCCTCAAGGTTCTTGCCTCTCTCCACTTCTCTTTACTGTTTACATGTCGGATTTACCACAGTCAGACTATACAGAAATTGCTCTTTACGCAGATGACACAGCACTTTTTACCTCTCACTCAGACATTAGCTGCGCCTTCGACAACATACAGATTGACCTAAATAACTACATTAAATGGGCTTCAAACTGGAAAATAAAGATTAACGCATCTAAAACTCAAGCAAAAGTATTCACACTCCGCAAACTTCCTCAACCACCCCTCCTCAGCTTCCAAAACACAAATATAGAATGGATGAGCGGAAATACACCAGCAAAATACTTAGGAGTACTACTTGACACCAAACTAAACTGGAAACAACATATGAAATCTATAGCAGATAAAACTTATGCAAAAATATCCAAACTATATCCAATAATAAATAGAAATTCCGGTCTTAGCACTGACTGCGGCTTAATCATCTATAAAGAATAATAAGACCAACCCTCACATATGCCTGCCCGATCTGGAATAACGCCGCAAAAACAAACCTAAATAAAATAGAAATAATACAAAATAAATTTCTCAGAAAGATCATTAAAGCTCCTTGGTTCATAAGCAACATACAAATCTAAAATGAACTAAATATATCATCCATTAACGAATATATAAATCTTATGACTCATAAATTCTTCTCATCCCTTCCCCAATCGCGCAGTACAACAATATTCAAGCTAGGTAAAACGTATGGTTCATCAAAAAGAATAAGATCACGATTCCCTAAAGACTCCCTTCGTCCACCTTAAATCACCCACCCATCTTCCACTTTCCAAAAATTCCACCCACTGTCACCCTCTCCTCAAAATTATCACATATAACTCCAAAAACTGTTATCCACAGTTTCTTCTCATAGAACAACGTTTTCATCAGACCCCTGAGAGAGGAGGTAACGCATGCGGATGTCCATCCCTAAAAGTTAATGTGTAAAATATTGTATAATGAACACACCTGAAAGGCAGAAATGCCGAGCAGGTAGAAATAAATTTAAAAAAAATCGCATCAATATTTGCACTTGATGACACAATCTATTACATTTTATGTCAAGAAAAAGACTGATGTATGTCCATAACATAATAATGATGTGTTAAAGCGCATTATACTAAAACCTAAAACACTACAAATGTTTTCAAAATGTATTCTGAATGTTCACATTTTGAGTCAATAGTCTACATTCTTACGCATTGAAAAAGATGCTAAAATAACTCATGTTATCACGAGCATTTGTCATAAATTGCATCACATTTTGAAGAAAACAAAATACATCAGAAAACATGTTAATGATTTTTACTCCTGTAAGAATTGAAACCCGTGAAACCAAACTAATAAAGGGTTTGGCCTCTGAGCTCCGCCCCTGCTAACGCCAGTGCCCATGGCCGCAGGGCGCCGCTCAACTCAGAGGCGACAATCGCACAGACTGCAAGCGGGTTGCCTAGTAAAACAATTGATTGTCAACGGCTGCCAGCACTGAGCCAGTGCTATTTAAGTTCGTCTCCTAAGCGCACGAGGTTCGAGCATTGTGCGTCGCCACCAAGACGTGTAGCGGCCGTCCCCCTTCCTCCCCTCCCCCTTTCCCCTTCCCCGTCCGAATGACGCTCGCGCCCCGCCCCTCCCCTCCGCGGCACCGATCTTCGCCGTGTTGACTCAGCGATGCTCGCCCGCCCTCGCGCCTCGGGGTGCGTCTTGGCTCTAGGCACACACCTAGCGCCCCCCCCCCTTTGCTCGCCCCCTCTCCCCATCCTCACTTCCGTCCATGTAAAATGTAGAATAAAACTCTGATAGTCGCGTTTAAGAATGTAGTATGAATTCTACTCGTTTTTTTTCTTCTATTCTCAAATATTGAACGTGGATCTATTAAACAGCCATTCACTCTTGTATTGCGTTCTCGATTTTTTATCCAGTCAGTAATTGACCTTTCCATGTACACAGTATTGATGATATTGATAATTACGTACCACTAAAATATGACCAAGCCACAATCCAAATTAATCAACTAGGAATAAAATATAATTATGACGTAAGGAAGTGACTTTGTATTTATTAGTCAATTCGTACGAATAATTCATTATTTTGAATTTTAATTTTTTACGACAACTAAATTATTCAGTGCAGAATTATTCAACTGAATTGTGAATTAGTATAAACTTACAGTAGGCAATAAAAATACAGGGGCACAAAACTACAAAGGCTTGGAAAAGGAAGCATGCTTCTGAACACAAGCACACAAAAATGTTTTCCGACATGTATCACCAACACTTCTCAAGAACAACGAATAAATTTCTCTCGAACAACACACCAATAAATTACATATTTTAACAAAAACAGTCTTAGTGAACACTACAATAAAACATTATAGTATCTACGGATTCACTACAACGATTCTTTCCATACCAAGAATATCAAAAACATTTTCTTTGAAAATGTTCATTATTGAGTACGTTTACGTTCGGAAATTGCTGAAACAAAATAATTATGATTATGAGAATTACTATTCTTCGTCTAGAATTTGCGGAAATGGGGTGTTTTCAGAATGTCATTAGTTTGTATAAGATCCAGTAAATCTCTCTTGTCTAGGTACGTTCTCCCTGATTCTCCCAAGCATTATTACAAAGCCCAAGTTGTTGTTATCTCTTCATGTCTTCTCAGTACTCTTTTATTATTATTAAGAAAAAATGTTATTATATAAATTAAATAGATATTGTATCGTCTTTGCAATTCTTCCAGATTTAATCCTTAACTACTGGTGTGAGATCTATTATAACACTGGCATTGGCGTCGGATCATATGAACCCGGTCATTATGATTCAAGAAAATAATATTGTTAGTTTGATTTTGGGGAGGGTTATGTGTTTAATTGTAAAAATAATATAGAAATACGTGTAACAATAACAAAATTTTCACGTTTATATAATAAAATAATATAGTCAATTGGTACATTGTTATGCTGTCGTGCTACCTACATGCGTGCTACATCTATATGCTGCCTACACCGTGAATATTACATTCAAACTTTAGTACTATTTTCGTAAAACGTTTCCATTTCTAGCTTCAACAGAGGGCTTCCTTTATTTATTCCAAGACTTTATTTATTCCTAGACCTTTTACTTATGAATAGTATGATTTATGAATAGTAGAAATAACTACTGTTTGTGATATGTTTGGAACATAAGATGTCATTGTTACCTCCTTTGACAAGCCAAAGAGACTTCCGTTTATCACTCTTTGCTTCCGGGCAAGAAATTCAGAGGAGTTTCCGGTTTGTTATTACGTATTGTTCCAAAAGTAGCAAGTTGTGCTTTCACTCCACCTGAAGCAGAATTCACCTATAACCTAAAACGAGTCACGAAGATGGAGTTATCGCGAAGACGCCGCTTGGACATCCACCGTGTGGAAATGCACAGGAACACTAATGCTGGCGTCAGATCAGAAAAGGCAACTCAGGAAAACTTATATGACAATGCGCGCGGCGATGGTGTAACGGTTAGCGTACCGGACTGATGTACCCAAGTTGGCGGGTTCAAACCCGATCGAAGCCGTGGATTCTTAAGGGCGAAAAAATCCTTCGTATGCCTTCCTTCGGAGGGAAGTAAAGCCGGCTGTCCCATGTTAATAGATTTACTTGCATGTAAAAGATCCTCAAGGCTAAATGACGCCTCTGAGCTAAATTCAAGTCGCCTATTTCTCGCCCAAGAAATACCTCCTTTCACTGCTATTGGTGAAAGGAGCGTAGCAAAATTTGTGTGGTCAGACGGAAAAGCAGACCTCATGGCCTGAGTCTCGCCACGTAAAATAAGGCATTAATTCAATTAACTCAATTCAATGTCAACGCTTTGAATAGAAACGTTATCAGAAGAGATGATATGCATCACTACTAGCTCTCCGAGTTCCCGAAAAATAAAAATATAGTGCTTTCGGATCAAATTGACCCGACGCCAGCAGTTGAGGGTTAATGAAGTCTGAGACACCTCATTAATAAAGAGTGAGTAAAGAATTATTTCGGTGTATAATGATATTTTTTAAAGATCTTAACTCCCCAAAAATACTCGATTACATCTCAAAAGGATTTTACGAATCATCTTTTAGACCCGAATATTTCATCTAACTGCAAAAATATTACACGAAAAAGCTCAAAAGGTCAAGATATGATTATCGCTTCATTGACTACAGACGCTACTCAACTCTCATTCTAACTTCGCTCCTGAGGAATGCAGATTTAGTGTTCAACCTTCATAAGTTACAGTCAGTGTCTGATTTTTACTCACGCTACGGACTTCCATCGGAAAATCTGTAGCTAATCATATTTGTGTCGTGGTAACAAAACCACACAATCAAACAGGTCTGTGGGTAGAAACAATAGCATGAATTCGCAAGCACTCGAAATGCACTCTGTCACTGCAAAGTGGTAGCGGTCATTTACTGTTTATTTGAATTGGGTTCATTTAACATCGGCTAGAAACAAATCCCAATTAACGGATCATTAATGTGCAAACAAGTAGGGGATAACCAAACGAAACGATTCTAAAAATATCTATCTTTGAACAATTGATTGCTAGAGGTGTGGTTATTTATGTATTTCTAATAATCAATTTGCGTAGAGATTGAAAGAAGATCCCCAGCTTCTGGTCATGTAAGAAGCGCTCTGTTGTTTCATTAGATACCTAGGAACTCCAAAAATAATGAAAAATCCAAAAATAATGAAACAATTTCGCTTACGAGCAGTGTGCTCTTTCTTGCTTTCTGGAACCGTGTGCCTACAAAGAATACCATTTTGTGTAGTTTTGTTCAATAGAATTTTGCAACTTCTGGCCACTAGTTGAAAATTATTAAGATATAATTGCAAAATATAAGGATAGTCCTGTTAATCTGTGGTAATTCGTTCATCATGCTGTAACAATTCCAGTTAATTGGATTTGCAATTGTGCACACGACTACATTGCACAACATGATCTAATTTCTTGAACATTTGACGGTACTTTATTATTAATCTTCAGGTATCACAGCGTTTTTGGATAGCAATTCTTTAATCATCCCAACTACTATTTTGTCATCACATGCTTTGCATTATATTTGAATATAATATATATTTTACCTGACTTTTATGACTCCCCAGCATCGATGTCTAGGAGATTCTATGGTTCGATCTCCTCGAGGAAGTCAATTTTTTTCCCATAAATTTCGACGCTAGATTGATGGTCAAATTCAGCCACTACCTGAAGGGAATTTATTGCGACCAACCATTCTGATCCGTCAATGAATGTCATGAAAATGCGACAGTAGTACTCTAACAAACGAGCCAAAAACTGCTTCCTGTCTTTATTTTCTCATCTTAGTCCCCTCATCTTTTACACTCACATACACGTTTACAAGATCTTGCCACCACGCATGTTGGAAGGCCAGACAGGACCTCAAAGCAGTTTTAGATGGGAAGGGGAGCGATGGACAACTAAACTCTCCTTTACCTAGAGGAGGAAACACCTGCAAGCAAATATGTAGGTTGGTGCCGGATTTCATGAGTTACAGCGAGGGAGAAAAACAAGGGAGCATTTATTTGTTTACATTTTTGTTTAATTCGTACGCTTTTTTATAATGACTGTGAAAAATATGAAAGATTTTAATATTTATTGAATATACCTGAAACAAAACAATAAAGTTTATTTTTATTATACACATTAGTATTTAAAATTTCAAAATGAACGACAAAAATATTTTAAATTATTTTAAATGAATAACTACTTTGGAATAAAAATGGAAAGAAATTTACTTTTCAAAATGTTACAAATTGAAAAATAATTCACAAAACTAGTCGTCGTGGCTAACACAACGCATTTCGCATCAACACAACGTAACACAGTAAGATCATTTCTCGTATATCCAGGTAAATTGATTCGCGGAAAAATGTATCACGATTGTAAAAGTAGATGACATAAAAAATTAGAGATGTGATGGATTATAGGATTCATTTATTTTATCACAGTGTTCTAATATAAAATACTTTTGTAACAGCCATATACCCAGCACACTAGTAATTTTAAACATTTAGATACTTGAACATTTCATCTCATAATTCTGTCTTTTCAATCGTCCAGTAAATATTTCCTTCTTTGTTCGTTTTGTCCAATATAACATATTATTTTGTGATATTTCATCCATAAAACATGTTTTTCTGAAATTCAGTCGTTGGTAGCTCACATTCTAAACATTTTCTTGAATTTCTTATTTCCAAACAAGATCCATGACATTAAATTAAACTATATCTAAGTGATGTACTCTCATTTCAGAAATAAAAAATAAAAATCGTGCGCCCAAAAACTTCAAAATGTAATTTACCCAATTCTAGCGTGTTTTTAATTTCTGCTATATTACGTACTTACGTAGTAAAGAAAACATTTTGTAATGCTGCAGCAAAAAGAGGCGAAAATGTCGTGTTGTGGGGCAGTCGGAAGGTTTGAACTTGTCCCAGCGTTGCGTGCTTAGAGTTTGTCCCAAGTGGGATGGTGTTCCACTGAGAGGAGAAACCTGGAGGGGGAAATCTCGCACAGGCGTCCTCACCCTCCAGTGGGGGAGAAACATTGCCATATTTCTTGATTCACATTCACATTCACTTAACTAACGGGACCAACGACTGTAGCAGTGTTCGGGATCATTAATCAATCAATGAATCAAAAACCCATTCCCCATACCTCATCCCTTACCGCGCAACCCGTATCTCACATAGTTTCGAAACTGACATTCAGCCTCCTGGATTTACTGTCCTTACTACAGTCCGTGTCATGAGTAAAACAAGGCATGTCGCATATTCTCCCGCCGACGGTCCCACTCTTCCACTTCCGTAGCCCTCCCACCTCCTGTTGTGCGGTTTCCTGTTGCGGTTTCCTGCCGTCCCACGCACACGCTCGCCAGCCCGCCACCCCCAACCCCTCTCCCTCAACGACCACATACAACGCTCCCGCGTACAACGCTCTCACATACAATCCACACAACGCTCCCGCGGAATCCAGGAGGCCGTGGCGCGCTGGCTTTTGTGCGGGGCCGAGCCGAAATACGGCCCCCCACAGCGCCCGCCACAGCCCCGCCGACGACCCTAACGCCTCCCGGCAGGCGCAAAAGAGCACCGGTCCCACATTGAAGCTCCTTGGCTAATTTTAACTCGCAAATTCATCGCGAAATACAAGTACCACTCCTATCTGAATTCATTTCACAAACCTCCCAAACATTCGTTTCTCTCCTCGTAACATGTCCAACGTTCAGTATTGGTCAAAATGCACTTATCCCTTAGGACATTAGACCTAGATTTCCCAAAGGAGACTTTCCCGAACTGTAAATAATGAAATCATTTTATGCCTTATTTTTTCGCAAACACCCTCCTTTTTCGCCAAAACAATATATGGACGCTTAGTCATATATCAACAGTAACTTATCAATAGTCAAGATATAAAAACCACCTCCGGATTAATCCAAATAAGTTCATTATACATAATATGTAACGTTAACATTTCCGAAAGACATGTCGAATAAAGACGTTTCCAAAAAGACGTATGTTCGAGAAAGTGAATTTGTCATGTCATACATGTTTTTTTCTATCTTTGTCAATTCTTTTTATGCATCCCCCATTAGCACAAATTTGTTTGCAAAACGATCGATATTTTATCAGATTATTTGAAAATTGTCCTGTTCACTTCACGTATGGACTTTTTGGCTTTATTTAGGACATACATATTGGGTGAGTTTTCAATGTTTGAGACGCGCCTTCGTATGAATTTATGGTGTTTGAATATTCGGAATTCAGCATATTAAATACAGTTGTGTCAAAACGTGCAAATACAGAAGTGAAACGGATTTCAAAAGACATTTGGTTCGTTCTGCACATCACGTAACGTTCTAGAATTGTTTGTGGCCATTGCTACTGGTGGCAAAAAAATTTGACCGTGTGTTGTTCTGTATGTGAGTCAGAATTGTCAAAGAAAAAACGGGTCTTTTTGTAATCTTTGCTAATGATATCGTAACGTTTTTTAGTGGTGAATTAATACACACAGGTAATTTTAACAAAGATGTTTATTTTGTTTCTTAATGGTACACTAAAATTACTTGATTTATTTACAGATGCGTTACACAGTCCTTGTGTTCTTAACTTAGTTATTTCCTTACACACGACTCTGTTCTCTTGATTATTTATTTACACTGTTCACTTCTGTATATTTATTTACTCTATCGCACATCCGATGGACTGCCCACCATCCACTTATAGAATATGTACGGGACTGAAAACTTTCACTTTTTATCAATGAGAAAGTTGCGGAAAATTTTTAATTTTACATTACTGAGTTATCCATGTGATATTAGGTTCCAATTGACAGACAACCTCTTAAGCACAGGTTCTCGGCAGTTCATGAAATCTCCTTGGCAGCATCATAACGTGGTCCGCACAACACCTGTACATAAGAAGTTGCCTAACAATCAGGGGCAAATATTCCCAAAGTAACTCCGTTATTTGAAATTTCAAATGTTAATTAGCAAACTATGATCATTTTCTATCCCTATATATACCATAGAAGTTGATAAAATGTATTCTAAGGCGTTTTGTTCGTGATTGAGAAACGTGATTTAGGAAATTTTTAAAGCCCAAAGTTTAGATATACGTCAATACGACAATAATGGTTAATACCGCTGATCTTCTTATGACAAGTTCAGGTTTTGGAAATCTAATTAGTTAGTATTACTAGTGTTGTAGAAAGCGGTGATCAGTGGGTGGTGATGTATTTTGGAGGGTTATAAGTATAACAAAAATGTTTTAACAACTCATTGCGTATTTGTATGAGACCAGTTCTTGATATATTTTAAAGTCCCCAAGCGTACAAATAAGATAACCAAACTCAAAAAATATTCTAGATCAGTTCAATAATAGATAAAATACTATCATTATCATATGAAAAGATGATAAATCCTGTTCCATAACTCCTTCAAAACAATTGTTGCTTTGAAGTACGTTTTGCTCTGTGACCCCTTATTTGAGTGAAACCCCTAATTTTAAATTTCTCCAATTTCCCAATGATTGCCATGAGTTCAGGATGTAGAAGGAAGAACCGCGCGTGCCTCGCCACACATAGCTTAAAGTGCCACACGATCACTGGAAAGACGAAAAGATCGAACCATCAGAGCAGTCGACGCCTGAAATTCTCATGCCAGTTGGAGCTCCCGCAGTCAGCATATCCTCTTTACCTCGCCGTGCTTAAGTATTAAAAAAGCGAGTGGGATCTCTTCGCTGCGGTTGTTTACCGGCAGAGCGCGCGCGCGCGGCGCGGGGGCGGGAGCTCACGCTGGTGCGCGGTCGCACAGCCTGAGAGCGCTGCGATGTCGCCCACGACATCCCGTGGCACAGTCTTCAGACACCAATAGATGTTTGATGGTACCAGATGAAAAGCAAAATTCCCCGCAAAAATTACATTCTCGTGAAAACTCAAAATTGGCGTGGTTTTTGCTGAAGTTGGCATACCGTACTGTTGCCCGAAAGATCCATCCGATGGGATCATTACTCAAAATTTGCGAATATATGCGCAGCGGTAAGCCCTTGTACTGTATTCTAAATATTTTGAAAAAATCAAAGAGTTATTTGACTTTTAGATGCCAGATTTGTTGAATCCAATTCCTCCTTTTTCCTGTTTCCAACTACATTTTTTCATGTTGATTCGCAAAGTTCAAAATTCCTTTCTTTTCCCTGGGATCGAGTCATAGTATCGACCCGATACATATAAACTGTGTTCATAAACTGGTGTGGAACCTGTGAGAGAACTACTACTAATGATGTGATGAGATGTATTTAGAATTTTAAATTCTGTTCGTTTACAATAGAAAAGAAAAGTTCTACATTTTCTGATACATCTTCCACAATGGAAGAACTAAGCAAATCATCTTCAACGGTTAGGTAATGCACTTGAGATAGTAAAATATCTAAATGTGCGTTTTATCATTCCTTCTCAATAATTCACATATTTCTTCAGCGCTTGCATCTTCCCTCGACTCTACGCCATTTTTTACCATATGGTTGAACAACCTCACAACAGAACAAAATATACTCAGTGGTAACATAAAAACAAAAGAATGTGCAACCCATTGTTTACCAAAAGCTGTCATCAATGAGCCCACCAAGTCCGAGTGTCCTTATTTGAGGACACATACATTCAACAATAAATTACAATAAAACATTAATTTGACGTATGTTTTAATCTGCAATCTAAACTTTTGGGTTTTTGAAATATTTTATGCGTTGTACATGTTCACTAACCATTCAAATACATAGTTATGACTTTCCCTCATTGCTAACATTTTCCATTAACAATAATTTTACAATTTAAAGGTGTGTCCTTAATTAAGGAAACTGGTATTTAATGTGTTAAAATTATCATAGTGAGTAAATCTTACTAAAGCCCCCCCCCTCCAAGACATTCGCTTAGTGTAAGAAAACAAGTGAAATAACAACACAGATTACTCCCATATTATATCTCAAAGAGCAAATATTAATCTGCGGGAGATAGTATTTCGGTAAAGCACATGTAAATCCATCTGTAAAACTAAATGCGAGCGAATAAAAATTTTACACCTCACTAAAATTCGTGCTCGATATTTTTCTATTTAGGCTTCACTTGCGAAACTATAGAAGTCAGACGTGTCATCCGGTTGTTTGCCTATCTCACATCAGACTTTCAATCTCGGCTTTCAGCGATTCATTTATTTGTTTTTTGCATATATTTTATTTATTTAATTATGTACGTATTCTACGGTCTACTTTTTTGCTCAGAGTTTGTTGGCTTCGCCCGTTTAATATCTAGTATAAACACATCACCTCGTACAATTTCATTTTTTTACGAATTTAAGTCCCGCCGCAGTGTTGTTTTGCATTTGGATTCGCAAATTATGCTCCTGAAGGGTGCCATGATGAACTGGAGCTTTTTGTGTATGTTCTTTGTTGTTTGTACGAGCATTCGTGGTAACACGCGAAAATTTCAACATAATGTTATATGCATGTGAGTAATGAAGGTGAGTTGTGAATTATGACGCTACAAGATGAGCAAAATTATTTTAACCAGTACGCCCTCGGTACGTCGCCATAGAATGAGCGTAATGTCATGAAGTTAGTACATTATATACACACAGGCATTGCTAATCGCAATTTCTCTATTAGCACGTCATCCCATGTAACCTGTTTTCATATAGATCGTCATTGATGAGTTTAGTATTTGGGTTCAGAATGATATTTCTTAACCAGAGAAATGATGTCCGGTAACGATTAAAATCTCAGATGAGTATATGACGGTGGTAACATGTATACGGCTGAGACTACGATTTCAGGTTTTGATTTATAGTTTTTAATATGTCTTCAAATTTCAGACAAAAACATCAGTACTCAGTTGTGACTGTTTACTTAATGAATTGTGTAAAATAGATTTGGTTGAAAACATGTATATCCATTTGCCGCAGCTGATGTTGTGCTGACATAACAACTGAAACTTCGTTGACGAGAAAACCGTTTTATTTCCATTAAAAAAGGTCATATAATTGGTATTGACGAAACACGTTCTGATAATATTGTCTCTTATGCAATATTTGTATGAGGCATTTTTTAAGTTTTTTATATTTGATAGGCCATTCTTCCCTATGTTGCGTCGCAAAATTTTTAAGCGCAGCAAACGCAAAGTACAAAAGGCTTTTGCCGCGTTCTAGGGCCGACGCCCCAATACATCTCCTGGTTGTGAATGGCGCGGAGCGGTGCGTAACGGCGCCCCGCGGCGATTAATAAGCTCACACACGCGCCCATACCGCGCGTCGATGCGGGGGAGGAATGCCATTAGCGCCGGCTCCACAATACCTCATTGGGCGCTTGCACCGGCGCGACAGGCTCCTGTGTGCGTGTGGCCTTCCGCCCCCCCTCCCCCACCAGACTTCCGCCGCTGATCTGCGACCTCCTGGAGCGCGGAGATCGGACGCGGAGCGATTTAATCCGGTAATACAAGATCCGATAATTCGCGCCATTAAAATAAAATCGATTATTTGCAAGCCGGTTGGCCTGCGCATCGATTAAAATTTACAATTATTCTCATAAATTATTAAATTTTAACCGGTTATCAAATCATGTTTTTGTTTCATTTTATGATCTCAATTTCAATTGTACTTAATATAAACAAACCTCTAATGGCTATTAAATGAATAGTGTTGGAATCCCGACAAAATGAGGCTGAGTAACAGACTGAGAAGAAGACTACAAATGTGATTCTTCTTCTCACTTAAAAATCACCTTTCCATGAATCACTAATTATAACTTCAGTCTCATACGGCAGCTTACGCTCGCTCACCCAAGACAAAGAAACACTGACTTCTTTCGGTAGATCGAATATAACTAGCACGACGCATAGTTTGTAAATGCGTTTATTCTGTACATTTTGAGATGTTATTAATATTTGGTTTTCGTACTGCAAAGCCAGATAAAAAGAACAAATGATCTACGGCCTACAACTTTTCATGTAAACAAGATATCACGAAACGTAGTTGAATAGAAAGCGCAGACAATATTGTAAAAAACCTTTAATGTTTTCATTTTCAGTTTTATGTGATTTAGTGATATTGGTTACATACATTTGACATAAAAGGGATACTGATTTTATCTTATGATATTTCTACAAATTTAAATGAAAAATGAACCCTTCTAAGTATCTAAGGGGCAATCCATAAACTACGTATCACAAACATGGAGTATTTTGGATACTGTCTCTTCCCCCTGTAACGCACCCGTAATGCGTATTTGAATCCCCTCCCTCAATATGATTACGTATCGCTTGTGAACATCACCTCTTTGTAAATAATGCAAGAAGTGAACATAAATTATAGAACAGAAAAAATTATATTAATTTTAGATGTGTTGTATATTAAGATTGTGGAAATTAAAGCAGAAATTGGTTGGTGATGCTGAATACATCTGACAATAAGATAGGGGGAAAGTTCCGAGTTAAGGAAGGACGCATAGGCGGGAAAATGGTTCATGACAAGCCGTCGAGGACGATGCAGGTGCGAGAGCCTACTGCGCTAATTTAAATACATTCTAGTATATACTACATATCAGTTTTGAATATTTTCTTCGTAATCTTACAGATTCAATAGCAAATTGATAAACAAATATTTCCACCTATTGTAACAATTTACAACTAATAACTTCAATTCATGTTTTTATAATAAATTAATTATTTTATATTTTAACGTTTTAGTACAAGACTCAGAATAAGGAATTTTTTCAACAAACGATTAAAAATGTAAAATAGTGAATTTCAATACTATATATTATATGTATCCTCATACCCCTTTGTCATACAACATAACGCTGCCTCAAATCCCCTCCTCTCTCTTTAGTATTACGAAATTTACGGACAACCCGTAATCCTTTTATTGGTTGCTTGCCGAGTTTGCCTGTTATTGTTGTTGATGCTATCAGTATTCTCTTTCTTGCTCTAAAATTTGCTCTCGTTACTGACGATTCGACATATTCAGAGAATTCGAGACATTTGATAATTTTCATTCAGATTCGAAAAACAATAGCATTTATTCCACGTATACTTGTGAGAAGCTTCGTCAGCAAAAGCAAAACATCATTTAGTAACATAAGTACTTCATTTAGTAACATCATTTATAAACATCTTTTAGTAACATAACTTATTCTCGGTTGAGTTATTTTGATGTTGTAGTAAATGTTTATTGAAACGAATTCATAATGATTTTGTCCAAACAATATCATTGTTTCTTTCCTTTAAAATCTTTGTTGAATGGAAATGAAACCAGGAAATAGCCAATGCGTCAACGAACTGAATGGGGGGTGCTTCGAACTTCGAGCGGCTTTATACAGCAATGAAAACACTTCACGTTCCAAATTCTCTCGGCGAAAGCCACTCAACGCGAGTCAATCGACTTGATCATGCGGACATCCGGCGCCCCCGCAGAAACGCTCCTGTTTACTCGCACATCAGCCGCAGCCCTCGCTGCCCCACACATTGCCGTGCGGTCGCCTGCCCCGCCCCCGCCGTCACCCCTCGATCGCTCGCTCCTGCCTCATCGGCCTCTCCTCACCTTTACCGCCGCCCCAACACTACCATCTCGTTTCCGCACAACCGTCTCCCTTATCCACACCCCTCCGTCCTCACCCTCGTCTCCATTGTCCTCACCCCCGCCTGCCCGTCCTCGCCCGGCGCTCACTCCCGCTCCATTGTTCTCTCATCACCACTGCTATCCCTGATTCTATCCAACCGTCTCCGCCATCCACACCTCACCGTCATCGTCCTCACCTTCGTCTCCATTGCCCTCGTTTTCGCCCTACGGCTGCCATTCACATTCCTGCTCCTGCTACAATGTCCCCGCCTACCTTTCGTCTCCGTTCACTCCATCCCACCGTTCTAGCTTCCCTCCACCTCCCGTGTTTCACCAGCCGCCCCTAGTGCCCCAACCATCACCACTACTGTCGCCCCAAGTCGCCATGAGGCCGCATCTCTCCACTCATCTCGTCGTAGCCCCCGCCTAAGGCACGGCATGCAGTGTCGTCTCCACCGTCACAACTTCCGCCATTCCTGCGACAGCCGCAGCCGCCGCCACCGCAACCCCCGCTGCTGCCGCAGAAGCAGAGGCGACCGCTGGCAGCGTACGAGACTTATCGAGATTCATGTTTGCAATTGATTTAGAGCAAATATTGCCCAGCGGGTTTAATATTCAAGTCATACGCCACTCGCTGAGGGCACAGGTATTTTACATTTTGTTTAATACAATAAAAGCCGTGCATCATTCATGAAGCTAATGTTCAGGGGGTGCCGGGGTGTTTACGACGAGAGATCGTTGAGGTTATTGAAGGTTAACTGATGCATATCATTAAATTCAAAGAATTCAGAAAAACTGTTCAGGTAATAGTAATAATAATATATTTATAAGTATGTTGTAATAAAGATATTTTTATTGCTGATGTAATTGTTTATATACACACACACACACAGAATTTGCAGCATTACACTTGACAGAATAGTTTGATTCGAGTTTTGATACGTCGTAATGAAACGTTCAACCTTTTTATGAGAAACTGAAAAGCTCTAATTTTTAAAATAGTGTGTCGTAAATAATTCAATCATTTAAGAAAAAATGATAACCGCATTTCGCAATTTAAAACATAAAAACATTTTCCTTGGTTTAAATGCTTGAATTATCATACTCTTTAAATCGTTATAAACAATTTTATTTGAACTTTTCGCAGTGATCGATCAGTGAATGATCACTGATTTGTTTTGGTATTACTGAATTGCATATTACGATCTGTTACTTGTTATAAGCTGCCATATTTGAAATACTTAGCGCTTCTCTAGACAACGTTAATTGATTGTGTTATTTGATACGACCGTATCACTTGATTGTGACCAAACACCCGTTTCGACACTTGGCCCCGTCTCTTACCTCTTCCCGGACGTTTCGTTCAGGTGACCCCCACAGCGGCGCGGCGGGGCACCGCGCTCATGGCGGCGTCGTCTCTCACTTCGCATCGCGCAATTAATGGGATTCAATAAGGAGCTTCGTTCGACGCGGGCGTTCGATTGACAGACCGGTTATGAGCGGCGAATGAAATTTTGGTGCGGTCTGCACGGTGGGGCGAGGTGTGGCGGGGCGGAAAATGGCGGGGAGTGATGGTGTGGGTTGAGGGAGGCTGATGAAGGGGAGATGAAAGAGGAGGGAAGAGACGAGTCGGGGTATGGTGGGACGTGGCGGGGAGTGGTGGGGAGTGGCGGGAGTGGCGGGGAGTGGCGGGAGTGGTTGGGAGTGGCGGGGAATGGTGGGGAGTGGTGGGGAGTGGTGGGGAGTGGCGGGGAGTGGTGGGGAGTGGCGGGGAGTGGCTGGGAGTGGCGGGCAGTGGCGGGGAGTGGCGGGGAGTAGAGGGGAGTAGCAGGGAGTGGAGGGGAGTGGGGGGAGTGGCGAGGAGCAAAGCGTAGCGGTGCCTCGGTGGCGCCGCCTAGTGAGGCAGAAGGAACCTTTTCATTGCGCCTGTAATTAAAAACCCCCGCACTCTACGCGTCACTTGTTTTAAAGATGCTGAGTCCAGACTTGCCTTATTGAAGGTTTTACCCATCATAAGCGGAGCAGTGTGAAAATTAAATGACTGGAAAAAGTTGAGGATATTTTTTTTAAAATCAGTAATTGTTTGTAATTAAGGTGTTGTGGACAAAATGTTAACTATTAATACGACCCTATATCATATAATCATGTAATTATGAAACTCTCTAAACAACCAATTTATCAAAACTGTACTTCGTAAATTTAAACTACGCGAGAAAAGGAGTAAGATCTTATATGATACACAGTATCCCGATTGTTTATTATTGTATAACTTTTATCATATATCAGTTTTTCTATAATAGTACTAGATAGTGGTGGTGGCTTATTTTGTTGGAGTAATTACAAACATGATATTATTGAAATGTGCACATTTGGTGAGTTGTTGGATGAATTTGGGGCAAAGCTCTCTAGAAATCCTGGTGGGGTCAAGGGTTGGAATCTTTCCCTTGTATTTTTCATTGAGAGGCTGCCTCCAATGAACTGTGTGTTGTTCGCTGCATACTTTAGATGGTGACTAATGTTTAAAGCATTTGAGATGACAAATGTAAGGTAAACTACGTGTTTAATATTTATTCATTAATTCCCACGATCAGCATAAAATTGTAATCCGTGTAGTTGCGTTAAAACCAACAGTAAAAAATATTAGTGTTAAAATGAATAAAAATGAATGAGAAACTCTAAGGCAATTTATTAAAAGTGTAACAAACGTTTTCAAACTATCCTTTCTTTTATATTACAAATTTTCCGTTGTATTTTTATTTAATTATTTTCGGTTTCCGGGTTGGTTTAGGTTGAATCTGATAATAGGATTTCCTTTTTCACTCTACCTGTTGTAAAGGTTTTAGTGTGCCCCTGGGCTTCCAACATTCATTACACTAATGGCTATGATAAAATTTTCAAAGTGCGCTTTATGAAATATTTAATTAACAAAATGCGTTTCTGGCTTGAGTACTTATTTTTTAAGCAATATTTCCGTTAAAATGAATGTGATTTGTCTATGTACCTGACATAAATTAAATATTATATCGTACATATTTTGATTTTTTTGCCGGTAAGTTGTGGCGTTGGTTCTGAAACTTCAATCTTCCTTGTGGTATGTCCCTAACATATTTAATAATAGTTTATTTGATGTACTGTTGTATAACTAATTTCGAAATATATTTAATTACATGTATACGATTACCTAAGAACTATATTGCAAAATGTATGGTTACTTCCATATTTGTACTGTTTGCAGCAGAATAATCAATTAATTATTATATATAATCCACTGCGTGCGTGGACTATTAAAGATAATTATCATAGAAATCTTTAATTTAATTAGTAGATTTTAAGGGATGTATCTGTTCTTTTGGGAATGACGTAAAGGTAAAACTATCATTTTCATCTGATAGTTTACTATCTGCCTATCTGCAGGCAAGACAGTGTTAAAGCGAATTGTCCAATTTCTACAGAACGGTCAAAATAAATGATACAAGTTACAGTGCGTGGAGTAATCTAAGATTATCACTTTTAACTATTAATACGTGGTGGAAAATACATTACAACAAAGTTAGACGTATTGAATTTGCACCTGATTGACAGGCAATCCTGCGTTGGTGATAGATTGACGCAAGGCCTGGCACAGACTTTGGTGTTTTATAGTGATAATCTCCGCCTCCCCGGCTACTCTACAAGATTGTAATATTTATTCTTAATGTCCCTAAATTTATTAACCATCATCAGTTTGCCCGGTTAAAGCGCCACAGAAGATTGAAAGACCGCCATGATGGGATTCTTGCTTCTGAGCTGTGTGATTGTCTTGTATTCTCTAAATACATTTCATTCACTTAGTGAATGAAGAAGGCAACTTTACAGTGACAAAATCTCTCCAGCTATTCGCTTGCACCACTCCCAGTCATCCTTTGCTATGAAACCATTAAACGACATCTTCTAGCATCTCCCATGTTAGAAGTATGAGTGGACGGTATTACTGAGATTGTATTAGTGCTAAGCCTGTGTTATCTCAATAGGTAATTGGTTGGGATCTGGTTTGCGGTATCACTTTTACATTGTACGTATACACGTAGATAGACAAATAACATGTATACACTTGAATGGACTGGACATCTTGACACGTATAAACACATGTACATAATTATGGTTTGGAGCGCTCTGTAGATTTGCTGTGTGGTAAAGTAGCCAGCACAAGCGGCAGTATAGGGTTGAAGTTGACGCGCTCAAGAGATAGTTAAGACGTTTTCGTAGGAGATGTTAACGTATTATGAGATGACTCAATATTAAACTAGTTTGATGAAGCATGACTAGATTAACGCAAAACCATGTACTTTTCATAGCGTGGTTTAGTGCCACAGAAAACTAGTAAAGATTTATCTTAATTGATACTTATCCGTTTGATGTGTTGAATTTGCTGCACTCCTAAAAATACAATCTGCATGTTAGTGTTAAATACAATTGTCTATCAATGGGACATTTGAAGACACAAAGTTTAACGTGAAACATTAAACGCGTGTTAAACCCACGGAGCTTACATTGCAACTGAATTTACATAGTATGGTTGCAGGGCACAAAGACTCTGAAGGTAAAGAAGTGGAGATGTACATGGACCAATAGAAATTATTAGTTTGAGAGTGACTGGCACGTCCTGCGCGTTGCGTCACAGCAGCGTGGGCGGCGGGGAATGGTGGGAAGGGCGCGACCCACGCACCCCCGCCGACTGCCAAGGGACGCCCACGTGGGAGCCCTGATCACCTGTCATCCGGCGATCACTTTCTGAGGCAAGAATTGTACGCATTTTCAGCATCGGAAAAGTAAGGAGCCTTTGATTTGGGATGAATAAAACTTATGCACAAGTATAAAATTCGCGCTAATGTGCCCTCGGAAAAAATACGGACAAAGGCTTCATATAATTACAGTATAAGATGCTTAGTACTTTGTTTTTTGCCTGGGAGAGAGTTTTTGCCTGGATATAGTGTGGTTGAAATTGGTTTTTGGGCGCTGCTACCTTTAGATGGCTCATTCAATCAGCACCTTCAAACCATTTGTATCGCTTTCCAACTTTCACACGATTGGGCAGATGGGGAAACGAATGAATGGTCAAGTGTGTGGATGGGCAAGTAGGTGAATGGGCAAGTGTGTGGATGGGCAAGTGTGTGGATGGGCAAGTGTGTGGATGGGCAAGTGTGTGGATGGGCAAGTGTGTGGATGGGCAAGTGTGTGGATGGGCAAGTGTGTGGATGGGCAAGTGTGTGGATGAGCAAGTGTGTGGATGGGCAAGTGTGTGGATGGGCAAGTGTGTGGATGGGCAAGTGTGTGGATGGGCAAGTGTGTGGATGGGCAAGTGTGTGGATGGGCAAGTGTGTGGATGGGCAAGTGTGTGGATGGGCAAGTGGGTGGATGGGCAAGTGTGTGGATGGGCAAGTGGGTGGATGGGCTTTGGACCTTTTGTTGCCGTTCGATCATTAGAACCAGTTAACGCCCGTGGTACATACACAATTTTCTTTCTTAACTAATTTTATTAATTCAAGTTACTTATTTATTAAGTGGGTTGATGGGCAAGTGGATTCATGGGCAAGTTGATGTATGGGCCAGTGGATGGATGGCCAAGTGGGTGTACGGGCAAGTGAGTGTACGGGCAAGTGGATGGATGGGGCGATGGAAGGAACGGTTTGGGGGAGGAGGGATGGTTGAAGAGAGGAGCCGCGGGTGGTGGTAGGGGAGCGTGCTCGGGCGAGCGGCCAGGGCGCGGGCGCGCGGGGCTCGAGTTCACGCAGGCGGAGGGCGGCGAGTGGGAGGTGCGGCGTGCGACGCGGTGTTTGCTTGGAGTTTCCTCCTCCGACGCTTCGATTGAACGCGCTCTGCCCAAATTGCACAGACGGGGGCTGCGCCGGGGATCTGCGTGAAAGTGTCACGAGGCGTTGGGAGGTGACAAGAGACACCCTGTGACTCCATTCGAAGTACTTTTGAGTAATAGTGTTATTTAGCCTTTTGCCAAAGTGGGCGTGTTATTTGTTGCTGGCTAGATTCAGTGTTGTCAAGTATACGATTACCACTTATCAAATTTCTAAGATAATTCAAATTAGTTCAAACCATACAAACAAACAAAAAACGTTTAGATAACTTATTAGGTAAAATAATTATTTATGCACCAACAGAGTTATAAGGGTTCTAATGATCGAGCAGCGACAAAAACCTTGACAGCTTTTGGCCCTCGAGCCTTTTGTTGCCGTTAGATCATTAGAACTAGTTAACGCCCGTGGTACATACATAATTTTATTTCTCATCTAATTTTATTAATTCAAGTTACTTATTTACTAACTAACTAGATGTTAACTTGACTCGGTTTGTCTTCTCGTATTTCTCTCCCACAATTCCTTTTCATAAGTCACTCTCATAATTCCCTCCATAAGAGAACATGTAGTATCACTCAACTTTTTTCCCATATTTCCCTAGTATCCACGATCCTTTCTATCCAGGCAAGTTATGCAGTATATATTGAGCCCCGTATCAAAGACAATACGTAGCTATAACGTATCAGTAACAAATAAAAGTTATTGTAACTCTCCTACAAAATTGGTTCTGCATTATTTGTCCTCTTGTTACCTATACGTAGCTGTTCTGAGGAAGATAAACGGAGTAATAAAGGATTTAACGATTAATCAAGATTATTTCTGGCCTAACATATAACAAAGTTGCAGCAATAACATGTAGATGTTACATTTGGCAGTATGCACACTATGACCACTAACGCCCACACAATATACACGGCAAATAGTGTACAATTCGTATTTACATTTAGTATTTTCCAGGTATAATAAAATCTAGAGCAATCTTCCGGTGTCTCCTGCAAAAACAGCGATTAATATGAGCCAATTTTTTCGACTTCCAATAGCTCAAATCAATTGCAGAGCTATGAGAAGCTAATGAGAAAATTACAATATTTAACTAAAGATGGCGATGTAAACGGTAACTTATTTGATCACATTCCATAAATCGTTCTTTCTTTTGTAATTATTGGGTAGTCGCATGCTTGAATGGATAATTTCAGTGACAGTCGCATCGTTTTGTAACTTGTATTCTCGCGGTTGCTCTATGATTCACCACACATCCCCCGAGTCATGTATAGATTTTTGCGGGCTTTTATTTTTCACACATTTTGTGATTCGCTGACATTTTGCGTACTCTAATTATTCGTTGTGGGAAAAATCATATACACGAGGTATATAAAAGTATTTCCTGGCTCGAGATTTGTGACGTATAGAATGCAGAGCATATATTTGCTTCGTGTGTTGTCTGCTGGAAAAGTTGTGAGAGTTACTGAAACCAGCGAATGAGACTTGTTAGTACTTGTACTGAAACGAATGAATAGGGCCCATTGGGACATATGATTAAAGAAATACCTAATAGTGAATGACTTCCATTATAAAGAGAGACGAAATCGAAAGACCAACTGAAAAATAAAATACCGGTAAGTAAAACAGGATAAATTGTTTGACATTTTTTATTAATTCATCTTGGTAACATCGCATAATTACTGCTTTGTACCATAGCAGAGATGTGCCCCGAACATATGTATTTAATTTATTTTCTCTTTTCTAAGTGAAATGAGTATACGAGATAGATACACGTATATAGACAGATAATATATTTACGTACTCATTTTTTTAAACAAAGTATTTGCCTACTCTGAATAATTTTTTTGAATTTAACAAATATTAATTTCAGGATAAATTATAATTTATCGTGTAACGTTTTTCGACGTCTTTCTCTAATACAAGCTAATTTAGCCTTCTTTTCGATTCAGATTATTTCAACTCTTAGATAAGCGAGGGTGGTCATTAATTGTCTCCAGACAAATAAACTACTTAGGTCGTTAGTCTCATATTGCATATGTCTCCGGAGATGGGTGCCTGAAAAGAGTTCTATCCACGCAGGATTGTTAGATCCATCGCCACCTTCATTTTGTTTGGCGAAGTTTTCCCTCCTCCAAGTATCTCTACCCCCTAGTCAGGACAAGCTGCAGCAAGAGCAAGAGGGATCAAAGATGAGAAAGGAAAGATCACGCTTGGCTCGTGACTCGTTTCTTAGTGTCCTACTCAGGCATTCGTCTGGTGTTGATCGGAGAAACCACGGAATTCTCCAATCAGCTGCTGAATTCCACCCAGATATGGTATTAGTGTCGAAAATCCTCCATTGGCTTAACTTTAACCGATAAACGATATAGTAGTAGCAATACGATTGCCACTGAGAAATCGCTTCCGATATAAATTAAATAAAATCGTCAACATCATATCTTGTAAAGGAGTTTCGAACAATACGTAGTGGCGACCTCCCGGGCTAATTGTCTTCGTCTTGTTTTCTGTGTAGCCTGTATTCAAATACGTGTAATTATATGCATGTGCTTGTTACATTCGTGTCTGTGGATATAAATCCACGGTAGACATGCAGGTGAACAAATGTTTCTAATGTCGTTTTGCTGAAAAAACTTCGTTCATTCACAGCCAGTTCTTGACGAGTACTGATGAGAGCGTGACTGCTCAGAGCGTGAGCAGTACGCTCTGAAGAAGGCCACAATACGCTGGCCGAAACGTTAGCAATAATGACATTGACGTTGCTCGTCCCGGATAGCCTAGACAACACAAATTACGACAGTTCTGTATCCTGCAAGGTTCTGCAATTATCCTCCATTACCTTGCCCTGCCTGCTGGCCGTCAGAATTGCAATGCATTTCTGGTTTTCACAAACGATGCTATTGGTCTCCGGAGACTTGGAGATACGCATCAAATACACCTCCAAATGTCCAATTTAATTCAAACTACTCTTTAAACCCATTACTAATAAGAACAAAGTGTGATAATTTCAGCGAAATCGGTCGAGTAGTTATTGCGTCTACGCGCTACACACATACACATCCCTTTTTATTTATTCCTAGATATTACGAGGAACGCGCAGTGAATCGGAATGGTCTTTTGCGCGTGGGAAGGCGATGTGGGCGGCGGTGGGGGAGGTGTCGCGTGCCGGGTCTTCGCTTTCAATTGGAGGTAATTGCGCCCAGTGGCGACTGCGTTAACAGACCGCACGGCGGCGGGCCGGTGCTCGCCGGGAGGGGAAGTCAGTGCGGGTGGAGAATTGTGTGAGCCATTGATTGCGTTAGTGAGTCGGTGAGTGAGTGAGTTGGTGAGTTGGTGAGTTGGTGAGTTGGTGAGTGGGTGAGTGGGTGAGTGGGTGAGTGGGTGAGTGGGTGAGTCGGTGAGTGAGTGAGTGAGTGAGTGAGTGGGTGAGTGAGTGAGTGAGTGAGTGAGTGAGTGGGTGAGTGGGTGAGTGGGTGAGTGGGTGAGTGGGTGAGTGGGTGAGTCGGTGAGTGAGTGAGTGGGCGAGTGGGTGAGTGGGTGAGTGGGTGAGTCGGTGAGTCGGTGAGTAGGTGAGTAGGTGAGGCGGTGAGTGGGTGAGTCGGTGAGTGGGAAGAGTCGGTGAGTGAACTTGAGTGAGGAGGGCTAGTCGCCGACCAAGCGGACTACTGAGCAGTTGAACATGTGATGTAGGAGAGATCGGATCGGCGGTTCAGCATGCAGATGGTGTTGAGCAGGTGGATGAGCGAGCGGGTAGGCTGCCGTATGAGCCAACGAATGAGCAGGCGTGTAAGCGAAAGGTTAGAGGGTGTGTGAACGGGTTAATGAGAAGGGCCCGTCGAGCAATTGGGTGAGCGGACGGGTGGGCGACCGCATGGGAGAGGGTGTGGTTGTGCCGGTGAGCGGGTGGGAGGGTGAGGAGAGGTCGAGTGGGCGGGTGGGTGCTTAGGTGGGAGAAGAACATGTAGCGGCAGTGGTCGCCGCGCCGTAAAACGCCCCCCTCCGCCCGGCAGCTGTTTGTTGCCTGCGCAGAGAGGCACTTAGAGGGTTATGTTCCTGGGTCACCTTAATTTAGCCTCGATTTCACGAGCTTCTTCACACTACTTTTAATGTCTTCGAAACAATTTTATGCATTCGCTAGAGTGAAGTATTTTATTTCTATATTTATTTTTATCATCAATTTCATCCATTTCCTCTCTAGACACCAAGAACGAAACATTCATTATTGAATAGTTTTTAATTTATATTTGAATTATAGGATCTTCACGCAATCGTACATCTTATTTCTCTGCATTAATAAACGATCAGAGCGTGGAATGTTTCGTTTTCCGCTTTTTTCAATACAGTTGTCGCAGAACGCACTTTGATTCTTTACGCAATGTCGGGTGTAAAAAAGATCAATTCACCTTTAACTAAAGTATTAAAAGTATCATTTGTTCGGAGTATAAACAACAATGGTCTCACTATTCTGCCTTTAAGTAGTTCGTCACATTGAAGAACTAATTCATCGACGCAAAGCACATTGCCTATAGTATTAAATATATGTGCAAAAATATTTTAATATGTATTTTTCGTTACATATCATTACTTGTTCCAATTATTTATAAAATCATTGTGCTATCAATTATTTATATTGAGTTGATGACAATTGTTAACAAGACCGAAAGGTCGCTTTTACAAATCTTTCTTTTCAGGTGTACATATTTTACACTTAAAACACATTTGACTTAATCAATCTGATTAATCCAAATTTTTTGAGGAAGGTTTTCTGTACTGCAGTGGTATTTGATTTTCTACCTACCCGATTATGTACGGCATGCGATTCACTCATTGACACCCACGATGTAGCCGATATAACTTTAGAAAGACGTCTATATTTGCTGCCCCACTTTTTTAATTGCTTTTCTATTTTATACTTGGCGTGTTATCCACTGCAAAAGATAGCAATCTACCTGTTCATATTTTCTCGCATTCAATTCTCTTCGTCACCGTCTCTTGACCGTTGGGACTATTGCCAGCGACGACCCCTCACTGCGTCTTCCTTCTTTCCTCATTCTCACACTCTTCCCCCTCTTCCTCCTCTCCCGTCGTTTCTTCCCCTTCCTCCCCCTCATCTACTCTTCCCCCTCCTTCCTCTCCTCATCCCCTTCCACTTGCGTCGCTTCCTTGCTGGCCCTCGCAAAGTCCTTTGCGAGGCGTAGTCTTCCGACAGACGCTTGACGTATGGGATAATGGCGATTCTGTGTTAAAGTCTAAGCGACTCGATTTGTCAAGCCGACATTTCTTGGCAGCGTCCAATGCAAGCACAGAATGGCATCGCTGTTCGGAGAGGTCGTGGTTGATGTAGAGTTGATGCTCCTATGTTTCAAGAGCGAAAGAAAAGTGTTAGTGTCCTTTAAAATATCGCCGAAAGTGAGAGTTTTGAACGAGCGGTTGAAATACGTTGAGTTGCTTTATTAACGATGGCATATTCTGTTTTATTATTCGAAGAACTTTGAACTCTATTAATTAAATATTAGAAGTAATTTAAGAAAGATGAGTTCTTGGGCTTCGTATTTGTTTAGGAAATTAGCCATGGAATGTAAAATTTAATCTGTTATTTTATAACGGAATTTTACTGAAACTAAAATATGTATAAATTTATTTTTTCTCACGTATTTGTGATCTTTAAATTATATTTCCTTCTGTAAATATTACATTAAAGGCCTCATATTGGAGTTGTTTCAAATACTAACAAACGAGGCATTGCATTACTCGATATGCTCCAAAAACACATTGCCTACGGGTCAAATGAATATTATCCCAAGTGAATGAAGGATGGGCGTCACAAAACAATCGAAAATACATTTCCGAAGCGCTGAATAAACTAACGCAGTCAATCGTAAATTTACCTGTAATCCGATACCAATTGGCTGAATAGAATATCAATGCAGGTTATGAAGTTATGGTTCGCTTTAGCCACTCACTCCATTGTATATATAAGTGGATATTCACGGAACACGAGACAGAATGCATGAAAGGGAGAGAGTATGTCTCTGCTCTGGGTTAAATCCATTTGTCGGGAAATAATAGGCAGCGTCCTGAAGTCTTCGATCACCAAACCAAATCTATTTCTTAGAAGCTGAAATAATATATGGTCGATCCCGGGTTTAGGGTGACACGGTTCCTTTGATTAACTGATTCAGTTCATGGAGTCGATTCCTCTCCAATTAACTGAATCCTTGTTTATATGTACTAGTCACGTGTAGTCAAATTTATGATGTTAACGCAATAAATATAAATATTTAAAATAAATTATATTTCACTAACACATTCTACTTAAACTTCATTATCGGTGGCTATTGCTCCCCAAGCCCCCAATTTAATAATAAAAAATCAACCCGTCTATTTCTTCAAACAAATACTACTTAATATGTTAATGATAGCAATACTTTAATAGAGAAAAGAAAAAAAAATCAACTCACATATTCATTGAAATTATACAATTTTTATAGTATTAAAATACTATATTAGTAAAATTAGTGTAACGTGTCTGCACTAATTACGTAGAACATCCTTATAACATGAAACACTTCAATGAAACATCAAAGAATCACCAAATCTGCTTATTTCTAAAAAAAATACACTCACTCTACTTTTTATGAACTGAAGTTCCCTAAACCATAAATAAAACAGCATTCATACTGTCCATCTCAGTAGACACACAAACCTATTAGAAGAAGACTTGAAATGCAGAAAAAAACACGCAAATCCACACCAGAAAATTCTTTAGACACTTGTACATGATATCTCATTAGATTGTTATAGCAACAACTAAATATGTTAATAGAAGGCTGTTTAATTACCAACCCATGTCTATATTTATATTTTATTTCAAGCAGCAAGGAAACCCACATTTTGACTTTTTTCTTAAGTGTTTTGAAGTGTAATTTTACATGTGAATTGATATTTTTAATGTATCGTGATGAAGAAAAATGTTTCGTAATAGCAAATGTATAGCTTTATTTGGCTTTGGCCCATAGTCATATTGTATACATTTGTGCTGTGGCCTAAGAAAATTAATAAATGCCAGCAAAACTATTCTCGAGCATTCAATCAGTGATTCAAGTGAACCGCGCTTCTGTAATCTTGGGAATCACGAGAAATAATGAATCATAAAAGGAACCAAAGGAACCGTGCCACCCTAAACCCGGGATCAACCGAAAATATCATTTAATTATGACTATTTCACTCTTCACTCTTTACTCTCATGTGCGTGTCATATGTAACCAATGCTAAGCAAGAATATATTCAAATTAAACCAATCCCACATGATTATCACATTATTATCTCTTGCACTCCGCTGTAATCACTTTCTTTATTTAAAACATAGCAATTGTTTTAGGTCCATAATAGCTTATGAACATCAATATAATATTAAAATGTGTCGGTTTGGTAATATTTAAAACTCTGAAGTATAATATTTTATTAACGATTCAGAGAAGCACAAGAAACATAGAAAGTGCACATAAGCAGTTTCAAGATTTTGTGAAGAAAGAAAATACAAATAGACAGCACAAACTACAAATGAAGAAATTACACATATTTTAGGTAATTATTTAGTGAACCTGGCAATGCTCCGCTATTGCAATGTCTTATACTTAACATGCGTGATTGTTAATCACGTTTTACGCTAGCTCTGCAAACATTTCAATAGACGAAAGACTTTTTCGTGTCTTTCCGTCTTTCTCTCCGTGTTTTCCGTCTCCCCTTCGTCTCTGTCTCTACCTCTCTGTGTCTTTCGTGTCTCTGTACCTCTCTTTCTCTTTCTCTGACTTTGCTTCTGTTCCTTTCTTTCCCTGTGTCTCTGTCTTCCTTTGTCTCTCTCTTTCTCTGTATCTCTCTCTCTCGGGAGAAATTTCACAACCACAGGGGCAGAATACGCAATGAAGAATGAACGTCTTAATAATCGTACTTCAGTGTGCGGCGGGTTGCGTAGAGAGCGCCGTAGCGCAAAGCGCTCTGCCTTTGCTCAGGGCCTTTGAGTTTACATAACATCATCATCAACGCGTGCGCAGGCAATATGTATATTCCCATCGTACTATTCCTATATTCTTCCCGAAAGTGCAAGCAATAAGTTGACAAAGTTTTATCATAATCAGATAAACGGTACGGCAGCGCATTATATATAACATATTGACCGATAACAGCTACTTGATAATAAGTGATTGATGGTGATTATAAGTGATCATAGTGTAACATATGAATCTATGAGGAGCAAGATACCAAACTAACAGAAACAAAACATTCATCATTTACAACAACGCTCTTTCTGCGTATCACAGATGCCAGTACGAAAATTATCTGGTGCACAAAACCGACGACATTGTGGCGCTATGAAAATCTCCGACAATCCATAAGCCTCAAAAATCACACTCTCTTTTGGAATATTTCTTTGTCACGTTTAGTCTTTTTATACCTTAGCCTACTTAACCTATCCTTTCCCGAAATATAAGTGATTATCACGGAGTGACCTACATATTTACACTATATCTATTCATTGTGCAAAGACTCTTCGTGGAATCTTTGAGTTTGTAAACAACCCAATCTGCTAGATTCGTATCCCTCCCTGATTGAGATTTGTAATCAAACCAGGGAATTGCCTTTAAAAAATGTCATCGGAACTGAAATGATTTAAATTTTTCATAATAAGAGTAGGATTTTAAAGTTGAAAAAATCTTTCGTGCAACTTTTGTTGGAAGAAAGGAACGATTATTTTGTTTGAGCTGCTTGTGCCAAAGAGCCTCAAGGGTTAACACTAGGCAGGGATCAGTTCATTTTAAGAATTAGATGCACAAAAATTCTAATTTTTTAAAATGAAGTCGGAAAGGTTGATTTAATTTTTTTCAAATTTGTGATTAATGAAATGATTGAAAATAGAATACCTTAAACATTTATCAATGTAAAGTCTATTTAAGATCGTTTTCACTGACGACAAGAGAAGAATAGCTTTTGTATCCATTTTCAGTAAAGTATTCAAATACAAAATAGCAAACGATTTACTTTTTGCTCGGAGAGTTAGTGCATTTAACTTTAAAATAAATTTATTTTGTTCTTTTAACAACAGTAAATTTAAAACTGAAAAGATGGGAAACACTACCGTCAACATCTCATCTGATGATCATGATCAAGAACGTTGCAACATCAGAATAATCTGATTGAATCACTTGTGCACACACAGAGACCAGAGATCTGGATACTTTAGTCACAACTTGTGTGTTTATCTTGTGTACAACTTTCTTGAGGACTCATCTCATCTGACAGAGCCTTTTGTGCACTTGCAGAGAGGAATAGACTGGACACTTTAGTCTCAAATTGTATGTGTATTATATCGTGAAAGAGAGAGATGAAATAAAACGTACCATCCCGACACGTGCACCACGAATTAGAGTGGAAAAGTGTATCACTTCACCTGGCAGATGGAATTGCACCCTTTTGGCAGCTAATGGAGTCTCCCATCCAAATTCGAAACCGTTCTCTTTCTAAGTAAAATTTTCGTTCGCTTGTAAATGGCAGCATGGAGAGAGTCCAGCTCCCTATCACGCGGTCACTAGTTCTCCAAAAGCAGGGCAACCAAATTCCAGTCTGAAATGAAAATCATTATATTTTCAGCGGTAAATGACGTCGAATGTGAAAAACCGAACAGAACAACAATACTAAACGGATTGAGCCGCCTCCGCGCAGGTCGCAGGGGAAGGGGGTGGAGGGAGGGGGGTCAATTTTCCAAACCGTCGCCCGCGGATTCGAGTGCAGCGCTGAGAGCGGCTGACGGCTCCTGGCGCGCGCTCCGCCGACGGCCGCCACCTCCCGCCCACACCGCCACGGCCCCGTCCAGCCACGCCCCGATAGCGCTCGGCCTCCCAGCGGCTGGTAAAGGCAGCGGGAGCGGCGGGAGGAGGGGATGGTGAGAAGGAAACGAGGAAAGGGAGATGGTCGGTGGCGCGGGTAAGGGAGGGACGGAGAGAGCTGCGTAGAGGGTAGGGGAGGGTACGGAAAGGTATTGGAGGTGTGAAGTAAAAGGGGAAGTGGAGAAGGGGCGGGGCGAGCAAGGGAGGGATGGAGAGAGCTGCATAGAGGGGGAGGGGAGGGCACGGAAAGGTGTTGGAGGTGTGGAGTAAAAGGGAAGTGGAAAAGGGGCGGGGCGGGAAAGATAGATACAGCGGGGGAAGTGAGAGCGGCGAGGGGAGGGGACGGTGAGGAGGAAACGAGGAAAGGGAGATGGTCGGTGGCGCGGCTAAGGGAGGGACGGAGAGAGCTGAGCAGAGGGGTAGGGGAGGATACGGAAAGGTATTAGAGGTGTGGAGTAAAAGGGGAAGTGGAGAAGGGGCGGGGCGGGAAAGGGTGGCACAGCGGGGGCAGCGGGGTCGGAGGGAACGGGAAAGAATACACGGTGCGGGATCGAATCCGTCATGTGGTCGGATGATTGACCGCCTGGTGCTCGATGTGCGGCTCCATAGCGCTGCTTCTGCTGCCGACTGCCCTCGCCGCGCCGCGCCGCGCCGGCTGGAACGTGTGTCGTCGACTGTTGACGTAATGTACCTCATCATGAAAGCAGGATGCTTCACAGGTGTGTATCGTAAACTCCCTTAGTTATATGCAACATCCACATGCGATAGATCTTTATTTCTCTAAGGTGGAACAATAAATTTGAGATATTCTTCGATTTTGATTATTCATCAAAACTTGATGGTCCCTGATGTATTGAGTCTGAATTTCTCACTCGTTTTCAAAAGTTACATGTGGTTTCTAATGTTTAAATTGGAAAATTATTTTGTTAGTGATAACAGTGAAATTGCAAGCTGAGAGGTATTCAATTGTATTCTCTAATTGCTTTTGAAAATTACCGTTATTAAAATAACCAATTTTTGGAGAGTGCTGAGTTTTCATATTGATTTTGATTTTTATTTAAAAAATAACGTGTCTTTAGTGAAGTTTTAAGAAATCTATAATGTAATAATAAAAGCAAGTTTTAATACTAGAATATTCTTGACATTAACATTTATTCTTTTTTAAGTTATAATGTCAAAATTGCTCATGAACGTATTAGTACTAGTAACATGAGCTCAATTTCACAAAGAAATGTAGGGTTAGGTTTGAAAGTAACACATGAAAGTTCAGATTAAATGTAAGTCTGTACCTTATTACTATCAATTTACTTAATTATTAGCAGTGTCACAATTTTAGAATTTGTATGTAATATTTAGAAAGAAGTTATCAATAACATGTCACTATTCTGGCTTAGAAAATAACTTCCCCCCATTCTATTGTCCGGCTTTCTTTGTTCCTCATACTATTATGATACCTTTCTTGGTTTATAGGGCAACTAACGTCTTCAAGACTCCTTGCTCTTATCACTATACAACATTTCTGATACATACGTACTCACTATCAACAGAAGTACATTTCTCCTTAATGTTGTCAATGGATTGTTTCACTTTAACTCCTACGCTCTCTATGATCTTCAAAGAAGCATCTCTTGCAGCGATCGAACAGTGCTGTCTGCCTCAGAAACATCAGAATAGATCGACGGTTTTATGCGCCGGAGTACAACCTACCATGGAAATGAACAGATCAATACAAAGCATCGTTGTCATTCAAGTTAAGGTTGTATAGTATTCCCTTCTCCCCAGGTTTGTCAAAGCGAAACTGATGGCTTGGGTGTATTTTCTCCTTTACCTTGCAGCTGAAGTCTCTGTCATAACTGTTTAAATACGCCTTCGGGTGCGGGGACCACCCAGCACTTCGAGCAATGGAAAACGACGTGACGCACAAAAAACGAGAGCGAAATTTGTGGGGAAGAGATCGCTTCAAAGCGGAGAGCCCACGTTGAACGTAACGAATGAACACGGCGCAAATTTACATACGAATAAAACAGCTTTTTGTACCGGGCGAACGGTGACATATCGCTACGAGGGAAACGAAGATCTACTGGAGTCGAACATAACGAGTAATAACCACCCTTCATGTAGCTGGTTCCCCCTCGATAGCCGAGTGCGGGGTGCACAGAGGCTGCATAGGCAGTAGGGAGGGTGAGGAGGCATGTAAAAGTATTGGCAGTTAGCGATGGAGAGTTGGCAGTAAGAGAAGAAGAGACGAATAGACGCGTGTATTAGTGAGTCTGGTGTGTTAGGTGTAGGCAGTTGGAGTTAAAAGAGTTGTAACAGCGATTTTCTGAAAGAGCGAGTTCACGAAAGGACAAGTTGTTGGAAGGGCGTGTTTATGGAGACCGAGTTGATGAAGGCCGAGTAGATGGAGGCCGAGTAGATGGAGGCCGAGTTGATGGAGGCCGAGTTGATGGAGGCCGAGTTGATGGAGGCCGAGTTGATGGAGGCCGAGTTGATGGAGGCCGAGTTGATGGAGGCCGAGTTGATGGAGGCCGAGTTGATGGAGGCCGAGTTGATGGAGGCCGAGATGATGGAGGCCGAGTTGTTGGAGGGTAGAGTTGATGGAGGGCAGAGTTGATGGAGGGCAGAGTTGATGGAGGGCAGAGTTGATGGAGGGCAGAGTTGATGGAGGGCAGAGTTGATGGAGGGCAGAGTTGATGGAGGGCAGAGTTGATGGAGGGCAGAGTTGATGGAGGGCAGAGTTGATGGAGGCCGAGTTGATGGAGGCCGAGTTGATGGAGGCCGAGTTGATGGAGGGCAGAGTTGATGGAGGGCAGAGTTGATGGAGGGCAGAGTTGATGGAGGGCAGAGTTGATGGAGGGCAGAGTTGATGGAGGCCGAGTTGATGGAGGGCAGAGTTGATGGAGGGCAGAGTTGATGGAGGGCAGAGTTGATGGAGGCCGAGTTGATGGAGGGCAGAGTTGATGGAGGGCAGAGTTGATGGAGGGCAGAGTTGATGGAGGGCAGAGTTGATGGAGGGCAGAGTTGATGGAGGGCAGAGTTGATGGAGGGCAGAGTTGATGGAGGGCAGAGTTGATGGAGGGCAGAGTTGATGGAGGGCAGAGTTGATGGAGGGCAGAGTTGATGGAGGGCAGAGTTGATGGAGGGCAGAATTGATGGAGGGCAGAGTTGATGGAGGGCAGAGTTGATGGAGGGCAGAGTTGATGGAGGGCAGAGTTGATGGAGGGCAGAGTTGATGGAGGGCAGAGTTGATGGAGGGCAGAGTTGATGGAGGGCAGAGTTTATTGAAGGTCGAGTTGAAGGAGGTAAGTCCGAGTGGAGTACAGCCGATTGGGAGTAAGGCCGAGTGGGAGTAAGGACGAGTGGGAGTACGGACGAGTGGCATAAAGCGAGGTGTGGATGGTCATCATGCTGGAGCGTCGTGCAGCATATGCGGGATAGATGCGAACAAGCAAACATACACGCACCATTGGTGGTGCGGGGCGGGCGCGCGGTCTGGTAGGCGCGCGGCTGTGACGAGGGACATAAAACGCAGCAATATTTTAATTTATCCGGCCGCTCGCCCCCGGGGGTCTGCCCGCCGGCGTGGAGGGGAGCGAACGCGGCAGCAGGTCGGGAAGCGTGTTTATTCTAGCGGAGTCAGCACAACCGCAGACCGCGGGGTGCCTCCGCCACCGCCGCAGCCACCGCCGCCGGTGTAACACGCGGGAGGCGGGTGGTGCACCGCTCTACGCCCACGGGCGCGTCAGCGCGAGCGATGCGGCTGGGGAGGGGAGATGAGTGGGGCGTGGAGCGAGGACGTGGAGCGGGGAGGTGGAGTGGGGGCGTGGAGCGGAGGCGTGGAACGGGGGCGTGGAGGGGGCGTGGAGCGGGGGTGTGGAGCGGGGGCGTGAAATACATGCTCCTGTTCGAGATAAAACCATTCTATAAACGATTATTTTAGAAAGTTTTCAGTTTTCATGCGAATGCGTGATGTCACCTGTCGCAGAATGTATGTCTGTACGTATGTATACAGTGTGCAAATTACATGTCTTCCTGGAATTGAAATGATGCCTTATTTTACGTAGCGAGACTTGGGCCATCAGGCCCGCTCTTCCGTCTGACCACTCAAATGCTACGCACCTTTCACCGACCGCTAAATTGCTACGCACCTTTCACCCACTTGCGAATAAAGAAGGTATTTCTTGGGCAACAAAGCAGGCGATATGAATTTAGCTCAGAGGCGTCATTTAGGCTTGAAGACCTTTTACATGCAAGTGAATGTACTAACATGGAACAGCCGGCTAAACTTTCCCTCCGAAGAAAGGCACATGAAGGATTTTTTCGCCCTTAAAAATCTACAGCTTCGATCGAGTTTGCACCCGCCAACATGGGTATAACTGTTCGATAAGCTAACCGTGGCATTTTCAATCAAGATTTATGCACCAGAAATAAAAAAGAGAAAGGTTCCTTGTGTCTCCCTACTTTACAATTCCTGACTGGCGGGGGTTTAAAAATAGCCGATTCAATTACTCATTCAATGTTCTTTCAAGTAAAGCCCGAAACCCCAATTTTAATTTGAATAGGAAAAACAGCATCAAGTGGGTGTAATACGATGCAATTGTATGAAGGCTTGGGAACCAAAGAATAAACATTGTTAGTACAATCAATAAACAAAGTATGCTATTCTATGCTTGGTATCATAGCGCTGTTCATTTAGGGAGGCACGGCCCCGGAGACATTACATGCGAGAGGTATGGAGATGGCATTGAAATGGGCAGAAAAAAATAATCGCTCTCTCAAAAGCTAGCGAGCTGAACACACGTAAGCAATCGGAGCGGTGTGAATACTTTCTCAGCATAGACTGGGTTAATATACTAGGAGGCTAATCGCTATTATTATTTAAAAGATAGTGAGGTGAGTAAATTATGAATAGCTTGGCATTCTGTAGAGTAAGAAGTCACAAATATTTTTATTGTTGAATTATAATTGTAAATATTGTTAATGTAATTGGAATTTCAGTTCAAATCGACTCCATATTTCGAAGGAATTTATATTAGGATATTGGCGCGAAGGTGTTTCATCCGAAGCACAGCCAGGACAAGAGCGCAATAATCGGGTTAACGAAGATATTCCACGGTCAACATCGAGCTCGAGGATATCTAAAAAAACATTCTTCCGAGAAGAACGTCTGAGAAATCATCCCAGCAAACTTACAATCTTTATTCAAAATCGTACAGTACTTTAATGTTTGTACAGAAGAAAAGGAAATAATGATTTCATTTTCTCCATTCCACAGGACTTCCAGTAATCGTTTTTCTGTTGAGAAATTTAAAACCGAAATTAGTATAATAACACTGAGAGAATTTCAGAGCATAGAATAGAAACGAAAGAAATAATAATATTGAGAATAGCAGAGGAACTAGTTCTTTTATAATATCCATTAAATTGTTTGTAAATAGTAAAAAGATTTATTAATATTAATATCTGTAGAAAAAGTATATATTATTACAATACATTCATATACTAAACAATCATACATACTCCGCAAATTGATGACTTACAGTTTCAAAACCAAATCAAAATATTGCAGAGTCCTCACGGCCATTCTATTCATCTGATTTACGGGATTTACACACGGAACGATGAATCTACTCTGCTGCTTCTATTTTCTCACAAAAAGTTAGTTTTGGGGCTTACGATGTTTTGAAAGTAACCGATTCACTTACGGAGGTGGGAAGAAACTTGCGAAATAAAGAGCGGTGCTCCGCGCAGGTGGGCGGCCGCGGGTCGCGGTACTGGACCGGGAGGGAGGAGGGGCGTGTGGGCGTGTGGGCGACGGGAGCGCGCGCGTGCGTAATGGATGGCGCGGAGAACACCTCCCGGGCGGAGCCCCTCTGCACATCAACCTCTGTCGCCCCGGTCACCAGCCCTTTTCCGACTCCTCACCATCACCATCACCATCACGAGCGCCATATCCCGTCACCTCGCCGATGTATCACCACCGCCGCGCTCACCGTCAGCACGCAATTATCTAGCTTCCGTCTCGCGCCCGATCCTCCCTTTCGTTTTGGCATCCCCCTCTCCTTTGCTGTTTTCCCCTACGTTATAGTATCCTCGTTGCTTTCGCGTCTTCACATGACCGTCTCTTCACAAATCTCTGGCCATCGTTTCGCCACATTTTGACCATCACCTCCATTCGTAGATTTATTAGTGATTCCTGGAATGTCAACTGATAAGCTCCTTAGCTCCGTAAGTATAGTGTCCATTTTTATCGCGAGAATTGGCTGTGATCTTCCCCGCCATATGGCGAGATCTGTCGTTGACCTACAGGTACTTTTCCACCGCTCCAGCGGAGCACCGCCCCAGCCGGGACAAGCTCTAAGCTCCCGGCTGGACTCCCGTTGTGTGTGGTAATATTGTGCATGTATGTGTAAGTATCAGTAAGTAAGGGGTGAAGATGAGCGTTGGAGAGCACGTATGCATATACATTCTCCAAGAACTGCGATATTACTTGTGTCTTCTTAACCGCTATGAAAGTGATTCGTCAACAACATATTTTCAAATACATAATATTCATTTTAAATATACTTACGAAATAATTTTATTAAAAAACTTAAACTAAGCATGTGCATTTGAAAAATGCAAATTTTTTTAAAATTATTTGCTCAATGTGCACTTTCCCCAGATTTCATAGCAATACATAGTCTTAATAATAAGTACCCGTTTCTCTGTAAGATCTCTCTTATAGGTTAGCGCCTCTAATACTGTCTCAACCAAAAGAAGTCCAATGTTTTTGTGACAAGCAGATTTCGGATTTTTATTAATTCGACGGAAACTTTAAATTGTGTTATCTGCGCGTTTGTCTCTGTTTAGGGCTTTGATGATTTTCGTAAATTTAGTTCTCGCATACGAATAAATAATATAATAAGTTTAATTTATTATCGGCACAATATCGACGAGCCAAAGTAAAGCTCTCCTACCACTGCTTCGTCTTTTTTTGTTCTTCTTATGCTTCTTCTTGAGACAATAAGTAACTACTATTATGTTTGTAGTTTATTTATATTTGATTAACATTATGTAGCCTGTAAATTCCAAACACTACGATCGTCAATATGGTCGTCAAGAAGACTATTGATCCAAGCAGGGACGGTTGTTTTGACGAGCGGTCAGACAGGCACACATGTAAACGTCTGGCAATGAACATGAATGTATTGATTTCTTGTTATTTCAAGGACATAAATCAGTCATCTGCCTTGAACCGCATTCGGATACGCTGCCCTAGTGCGAAGCGACTGCCGCCGTCGCCATCTGCAAACTCGCTCGGGCGCTCTCTCCACCATTCATTACTGGCGCAGCAATGGAACCGACGTCCAACTCGACTCGACGGCTTCGGTCATCGCCCGATGGATTCCATCGCGCTGAACACGCACTCCCGGGGGAGATGCCCTCCACTCGCCCCCTCCAGGTGACTCGCCCACCATCGCTCCACCTTCCAATCCTTTGCTTTGCGTTCGTGAGCCCGTACCCTGGCCCACAACCGTGACTCTCAGCCTCACTCCGACCACTAACACCCGTCGTCTTCGCACCAACGCCTGCCTCTCTCCTTGTCGCCTTATGCGTGACCACCCCCGCCCCCGCTCCCACCGGCCCCGCCCCTATCTGACGATCCAGTGCCTCACAAACGCATCCGAGTCTTTGCCAACCTTGCACCACCCAATGTCACTCAAAGCCCCTCACCAACCCTGCCCACTAGCCATCCTACCCCGACCAATACTACACCAACCCTACCCTAACCCCTAACCCCCACACTGCTTCTATGTTGTCACTGCCACCAACAGCCAGGTGGTCACCGCCGCCCTCAGCCCTTCACCTACCCCTGCACCGCCCCGAACCACCTGCAGTCTTCTGCCGCGTTCCACCGCCCTCGCCTCCTCCCCACGCCCCCGCCGCATGTCCCTGTCGCACCTGTAAATCAGCGAGGCGACGCGCGGGACGCGGCGCCGCCAGTGATAAATCAAGCCGCGCTGCCAATGACAGCGCAATCATAGCGGCGGGCAGCGCGCGGCCGCGGACCAAGAAACAATTGAAAGCCGGGGTATTAGTCGCAGGTGTCACCGCCACGAGCGCTGCCCCGCTCGCGGCGCCGCTGCAGGGCAGGAGGCCGAAACGCTGGCCGAAAGTTGCAACAGCACTGGGTACGGGTTTTGAAGGTTTCGTAGTGAACGGAGTTGCGAATTCCATAATGTCACTAGTCACATATTCATTAATAAAAGTATTGGATGCCCAGGGTATGTCGCCTCTTAGCCAGAGTTGCTCACGTTTCTGTACTGTAACTGTGTCTATTTTACTGTGTTTATGTGTTTATTTTTTAGGCCTCATGTTGTTGTTTTTTAGCTTTCTGAAAAAGCGCGCGTATTTGTACTTCCAGAATAATTGTTGAACCATCGCCTATATTTTGACAAGCAACAGCAGTGTAAGTAAAATGTAGTTCGTCATCTAATTTCACACTGTTTTACGTAGTAGAAATGGAGAAGTTTATCGGAATCTCTCTTTACGTAACTAGTCAAAAAACGTTATCAAAGTAACTTCAAAAGCTATCCATTTTTTCTCCTAATTTTTGTTATATTCCACTACGAGTTCATAGAGACATTTTTAGACATTACCGCAAACATTTTAATCAGTGAGCGCATTTATCTCCTGGAGACTGCAGCACCAGCTCGTCGGCGAATGTTTCCAATCCAGTGCACGTGCGTATTTCCGAACACGTAGACATCAAAACAAGCACGAAATAAAGGACAGTTCGCTTTGTGCAGAGACAATGGATACTCAGGAAATCTCTTCGATCTGCCCTCTGCCACTGCATGTCCCTTCCGACCTGGCTCTGTCCTAAGCCATCAACCTCAAAATCCCACTTCCTCGGTCGACTCTTTCATCCTCAATTTTTTGCGATTCGCGACTCGTGGCTTCATGCTCCATTCGTTTCAAACTAGGCGTTACAGTTTTTTTTGTTTTCTGTTTGCAGAATTGTTGAACGTTAGTTCATCAATTTCCATTGTTGTTTTCATCTTTATCGTATCCAAAATATAAGAACTTTATTACATTTGTAACTCAATTGTGTTCTTTTTAAAACCGAATAAATACCTATTGACATAACTTGAAAAAAAATTGCACTCACAAAATTTTAATTCACCTACGCTGCTCGCCTGACAGCCTGAAATCTTGCCCACCGTTTCACCCGCCCTACTACCCCCCTACTCTACCCTACCAGCCGTCCTCTTACCCAGTTACACGGACCTCTCTCCCGTCCCCTCACGTGCCCTCTCTCCCACCCTTCTACCACCCTGTCGCCCTCATACCCACCCTCATTCCCACCCTCATACCCCTACTCATACCCACCTTTTCTCACTCACCACCTCACCCTCCCTACCCTCCGCCATCTCAACCACCCTCTCACATACTCCTCACTCGTCCACTCTCGAAACCACCCATTCAACCACCTCCTCGCTCACTCCCATTTCCACTCCCACTCCCCATTCCCTTGCCCATTCTTGTACCCATCCTCTCGACCGCTCTAATGCTCACACCTAGCAAATCCCATTACCAATCTGTTAGCCCACTCTCTTGCCCACCCTCTATAATCAATATTCTACCCCATACCTCATTGCTCTATCCTCATCTTCCATTCCCTCTCACACCTAAATTATGAGCATTATTATTTTTCTGTGTACCCTAATGAAATTGTTAATTAAATATACAAAAGTATTAGTGACGTTCCAGATAAAATATACTTGTAGCTATCTTTGTACCATCATCAGGATACTCACTACAATATATTGGCATAAACAAAATTGATGTTAAGATACCGCACTCTTTGTATTGTTCCTTAATACTGCCAGTATTGTGTTTAAAATTACTGTTGTCATTAGCTTATAGTGTATTGTGCTTCTCTGGTGTAAAAATTATTGTATATTTATGTAAAGTGCTACTGTAAACTAAACGTAGCTTTCTGTAACGTTCCTCAAATAACTTCACTTTTTTCGCCTACTTCTTCTTCGTCCTTTCCTTCGCTTTTTTTCTCTTCCCTCTCCCTCACAAACTTTATCATTTATACTTTCTGACCACTTCCCCTGTACGTCTTTTCTTTTCTCTTTCACGAAACTTCCCTTTCACTACTCAGTATAACATACTCAGTTGTATTAATGTTCGGCCCTAAGCCGCCATCCTGATTGAGGTTTTTCTGGGTTTACTCAATCGCTTAAGGCGTATGCCGGGATGGTCCCTAGATTTGTTCTCCCAGACGTAAATGTACAGCTTGTCCTCCCCTCTTAAAATGTTACTTCTCTAAATGTATGTAAATTAAGTGGTTAGGCGGAAGAGCAGGCCCTATGGCCTGAGCCTCGCCATTAATAAAGACATTATTATTATTATTATTATTATTATTATTATTATTATTATTATTATTATTATTATTATTATTATTATTATTATTATTATTATTATTATTATTATTATCACTCATCAACCCGCTTCCCCTAGTACACTCATCCCACCTACTCTCCCACCCTCTGCCTCTGTCCTCTCGCCCGCTCACTTTCTTACCCGCTCTCCCTCTCACTCGCGCACCGATTCACCCGCCCGCCCGCCCACCCACCCACCCACCCACCCACCCTCCAGCTCATCCACCCACACGCTCACACTCACACGCCCGTCCGAACATCCGCTCACCCAACAACCCACTCACGCACCTACCTTCCCACCCACCCACCCGCCCTCCCACCAGTCCCCGGAACCCTACCAAGCCGCCCGCCCGTTCGCCCGCCATGACTTTCGCCGCCCAAATTGTGAAATATTCGGGGCGCGCTTTATTCCGCCGCGTTAATCCAACGCGCCGCTGGAATTTTCAACGCGCGCGCGTCGACGTTCGTCGAATCGAAATGTCGGGAAGTTAACATCTGCGCCTGGCGGCCGTCGATGCTGTTTCACTCGCGAAAGGTTTGCTGTGCGGCTCCGCCAGCGCCCATTAGCATATTAAAATTGAGATCCGTGCTCAGCTTGGGTTACAAAACGCAACGCATAGGAACGGTGATTAATTTTCTTGTCTGTGCAGCTATTGCTAAGGAAACGAGATTGTTTTGCGGAGTGTGGATTGAAACGGGATGCCTTTAATCTTCTATTAAATAAATTAGTGCGAATTATGTGAATATTTGCTACCGGTTTGAATATTTCATAAAATAATGATAACGTTCATAGAGATTGTAACAGTTTCTCTACCGTTTAACAATCACAAAGCTTAAATTTAACTCAAAGGCATGCACTACAACAATTGAACATAGTAGCAGGTCGTTGCTATAAAAATATGTGAAACGTCTTTGATAATAATGCTTGGATAATTCGGGAAAGATCACATAAGAATGTGCAGAGAAATTCAAGATACATAATACTTTATAATTTGCACAATTATTCTAAATTTATTAATACTTTTGTAATGTTTTTTTGGCAAGTTAGAATACAGTGAGCTTAATATGTTACATTATAAATTATCACATAAGAAGATCACATAAGAAGATCACATAAGAATGTGCAGATAAATTCAAGATACATAATACTTTATAATTTGCACAATTATTCTAAATTTATTAATACTTTTGTAATGTTTTTTTGGCAAGTTAGAATACAGTGAGCTTAATATGTTACATTATAAATTATTCAGAATATAATACAAAAATATTTGTTATCATTTTGGCGACATTAAATAACGATACACAATAAAGGTTTTTCCTAGTACTCTTGCTTAAAAACATTTTGTATTGCATTGACCTATATAATACAATCTCTTAAAAGCTTACGTCTTTTGGTCTATACTTTAGAATAATACCGTCGAGTCTTTGCCGATCTGTATTTGATTTTTCTTCTAAACAGAAAGGAGATCGAGGTTACGCGACGAGTCAGGATTTTGCATTTGTGTCATCGCAATTCTAGCCCCAATAACTGGCCACTCTACAAGGCATTGGTGGAGGGAGAATTCACATCTAGGACAGGCTGCAATGTCTAAATGAAAATACCGTTGTCTTTGCAGCATTGTTGACGGTGACGTTGTAGGGCTGGAACTCCGACTTCCGGGAATTTTCTATTGTAACTACTAGGTGTAGTAAGAGCTAGGTGACTTCAGCCACTTCAGCCTGGAGGAGAATTGTAGTGGCTGAGTGCTCTGGTCAGTACTTTCCCCGTCGTTTATCCAATCAATACCTGGATAATAATATGAAACCAGTAGGTTAACGAACGAACGCGTGGGATTGTCAGTTCCTCATCCTTTTCCTTTACACACACTTACATACGCTTAGGGCATTACAGTAACACCCATGCGGGAGACCAATAGGAAGATATGTGGCGCTGCACCTCAGGCGGAAATACCAGAATGGGAAAACCCTTGCAAGTCGACGTGTAGGATGGTGCCGGATATTATTCTCCAATGTCATGGAAACAATATTCATTTGCACACTCGTTCAAAACAAGCTACATATCCACAATCGGATATTCACCGCATTGACGACTCGTTTCCAGAAGGTCCTCGTAGTCTACCACCAGTTGAGTGTGTCGTATCATTTTGTTTATTTACTTCCCATTTGATTTGCTGGTATATTTATTGCCGCGCTTGTCGCGAGTCGTGTTTTGTGGCGAGACGCTATATCCATCGGATAAATCACCTGACTGGACTCTGTAGAGTGGCGGTGGAGGAGATCCATACTGTAGCGATTGCGGTCTTATTTCCAGGTCAAAGGATACGAAAGTTGGCGACTCCCGTTACAGTTGGCGAACAAATCGGAGACGCAAAGGCCGCCGCAAGTTGGCAGGACACGGGCTTCTCCAAGGAAGTTCAATACGGCTCAGGGCGCTGTCTGGCGGTGGCCAAAGCCACCTCCACGGGGCGGACGCGACCGCTTGTCCCCGCAGTTCGCTCGAGTCGATCTTTGGCTGCGTCATGTACATTAGACCGTCTGAGTTCGTGCGGAAGTTTGTGTGTTTACAACGGAAACCGTTTGGACAGAAAGATCGTGGACCTGCGTTCGCTCTTCCCTAAGTTGGTCTTCAAAAGACTCAATGGAAACGGATTTGAGGAACACCAACGTTAATTCTTTTCTTCACAAAACAGCTATAATTATTGTATTTATTTAATGATGTTTATTTCTCATAAGAACCATTTGTGTGTGTGTTTGGAAATAGGTTCAAGGCATGTAAGACATTATAAAGAATGTACATTAAAGTATAATTATGTTATTGGTTTCAGATATTCATTGCATTCAAGCGGCGAGGTTTTAGCAGGAGGGAGAACACTACCGTCACACATGCGAGGTCGAACCTAAAGAATTTAAAGTAATTAATAGGGGGATTTTGATGACCTAAAACATTGACACAAATTATCGATAAAAATACCTTTAAATGTTTTTGAAATGCCCTAAAAGTAAAGAAAAATGAAGTACAGATTTGATCAAAACCAGTACAGTCGAACAACTTAAGCGGTTGGATATGTTACTGTTGCAATTGAAGCTTCTTACTTTCGTTCAAGTATACTCAGCTTGCGAACTTTTGGTTTGGACTATTTTTTACCAGATTTCCTTTCTAGCTATCCCGAAATTTGTCGAACTGACAGAGGCGATAATAGGCGTCACAGGAACCTTAGATTGCATACTCCCATTGGCAGAGATTACAATTGCGGCGATAGCTAGAATATAGCTATACTCTAAAACTGTTTTAAGAAAAACGCATTGAAAGTTTTCAATCACAGCATTCTATGCACTGGAATATTCAATTGAATATTACATTTTATTTTAATACATTATAAGTATTTTTAAACTTAATTTAATGTAAAACGTTATTAAATTCTCCTTCATTTGAAACATGTGGAGACATAAACAAAACGCGCATTAAAGGTCCTTCTTCGGAAGAACATTTTATATTTTATTGTTAAAATTCTGTGCGTTATAAATATTATTAAATTTTAATTTGTTTCTATAATAAACTGCTGCTAAAAATCATAGTGTGGCTTGTTAGCTATTTTATTGCCTCACGGTTCTTCACGTGAGCTATCAAATTCGGACTCACTTTGCCGATATTTCTAGTGGACACTTCATGAGGACATTCTTCAAAAAAGTTTTGGTAAAAGTTTTTGCTCTCTTCCTTTTAAAGTACCAGTAACCAGAGTACAAGTAACTTTTGCCGGATTAAGTGGAACTCGAATAACAGACTAAAGTGCAATATTTTGGGAAAATCTCTTCATGCAACGGAATATTGCTTTACAAACCTAACGAATAGAGATAAAATCATGAAAATTTGCTAGGGTATAAATTCAAGTCCGCAAAATTAATTTCTGCATTCTCCGGAAGAAGGATTCATAGTCCTACAGGCTTCTATTCTACCTACCGGCTCAATTTATGAGCAAAGAAATCGAATTAACTGCTCAGGACATCTATGGGGAACATTCGCTGCATCTCGTAAACATTATTTGAAGCAAGTACCCTTCAAATTACATTAAAAACAATGAAGTCAGCGAAAAATACTTTGAGAATGAAGGAAAAACTTAAATATGTATTATTAATCACAGTCGTGAAAAAGAGTTTAAAAAATGTAATAAAAATTAGTAATTCCCTTTGATCATAACAAAATTAATCTATACTAAAAAGTATTGTTCGAAAGTGAAGAGAAAAAATGACATTTAATGAAAGTCCACCTCTCTCAGTAATTACTATAGACCTGTAGCGAATGTCGCGTTTCTGTCTTTTCAAATATTCAACAATTGGTTACATCTGAAAGGAAACAACGCCACAGAATCTCATTCGCAACCCTTTTGACCCACATAGGATTTACCCACAAATCCACATCACCCAGGAAAACTCAAACTATTAGTCTGGGTTTCAATACACTTCTAACTAATATATATTCATTTTCTTAACCCTCAGTCGAACCTACTCGCCTCAGACCAAATATTGAGAGCGAGGACGGAGCTCCTTACATTAAGTACACATGTAATGGATTAAGTACCTTTTAAAGACAGAAATAACTATATATTTTCATTATAGGTGTAGGATGGTGTTTCGGTATCATATGTATTAAAATTTGATAGAAATAAATTTAACATACAAGACACGAGGGAAGTACTATTGTCTCACTTTTCTTTTCTTTCATTTATATACAATTTTAACAGACATGCGCAGATGTATGCGAAATAAAATATATGAACACTGTATTTGTGTACTCTGTACACTGTATTATGATTTTACCGTTTCTTGAAAAGCGTTATGAGAACATTATGACATGAGGGGGACAGTTAGTTTTTGCAGAGTGGCAGGGAATGTGGGAGGGAAGAGGAACATTCGGGTTCTAGAATATAAGAAACAGATATGAAACTTTAAAATATTGTTGCTAGTTAGAATGGAACATTCAGTTGTATGTGTGTAATTTACTTAAAATTATTTTTAATCATACAATCATATCATATCATATCGTAAAATACACTTAATTGTTATATTTATCGTTTATTGATCTTAAAAATAAGTGTTTCTGAATCTATTGGAGAACATTTTTCAGCTCTCTGTCAATTATTTCAAATCCTTCGTACGCCAGTTTTGTGATCCAATTCAACTCAATGTTTGATTATTGAATTTTGTTTGTTTGGGACTTCCCATATTATATTACCTGAATGCTATTTGATTCTGCATTTTATTTTTGACAAGTTTGATTTTACAAATATGACAAACTTTGAAGTCTTTGTAATTAACATTTTAAACGACACTTTCGGATAGCATTCTGCCAGATAGTGTCAAAAAAAGTAGTTTATAAGATTAATTGAATCCGAAAAAGATATTTAAGATGATGTGAGGGAAAATGTGCAGTGGGAAAATGTTAGCATTCGCTTCCGCCTCCGCTTCGTCTCCACTTGCGTTCACACCCCCTCCCCCGCCACCAGCATCCACGACCGCTCTTTAATTGTGGTTTGCATTCGCTTCCATTCACAATCCTCCCAGCGTCAGCTCCACTTCTTTCTCGTCCTCGTCCCCGATCACCCATTATCTCGCCAAAAATCCGTCACTTTGCCCCCTTACCACACCTCACCCTATCATCCTCCAACTTCACCCTTCTCACCTCCGCCAACTTCTCTCCTCCATCAATTCTCATTCCCACCACTTCTCTCCTCCATGACTTCTCACCACCTCCACTCCCATCACTTCCCTCCAACTTAACACGGATACTTTTCACCCCCACCGCTTGTGACCTCCGACTCCGTCATCCCCACTGCCCCCACCACATCTCACCCCCGCTTCTCACCCTAACTTCCAAGCTCTTCACCCCTCGCAGCTCACTCCAGCCGCACCTCGCCGTCAGCAGGGGTCGGCGGTGGCGGCGCCGGCGCCAACTCGGGCGGACAAATGGGCGTGTCGCGTTAATAGGAGCGCCGCGTTCCGCGCGGCCAAAGGCTCACGCGTCGCACTCAGATGCCGCTTGTCTCGGCGCCGACGCGGGAAAGGCGTCGCCCCACAGCGGCCGCGCTTTCATGAGCGCACAAAGGCCGCGTTATTGCTATCTCTCTTCGCGGTAATTTTTTTTTTACTTTCGCTTTTTTCGCGAGTTAAAAGTTTAGTCGTTCTGTGAGAAATGGGACTACACTTCTCTGATTTTGCTTTCATTTAAATGTTTTCGGAAGGTCAAAGGTCGTTGAAAGTGCGAGTTGCTGCTGTGAATAAATTTTTGTTGATCGATTTATGTAAAAATGGTGGCATGAAAAATCAAGTGCTGCAGAATTTGCATTGTGATATTTACTGAGTGATCGCCCCACATTTTATGAAACAGTATTTTTTTCTGGATATTTTGATTTCTTGATATTTCGTTTTGGGAAAGCGTGGAAGTTTTTTTTATTCTCATGCAATAACGCATTGACATTCATTTTTTTAAATAAATTTTAAAATGCATTTACCTCGTTTTGTAAATTGAGATGCTATCAGAGACACAATAATTGTAGAAAATTTAATTATTTATTCACTGTACTATGCCAGAGTTAAATAATTTCTTTAAAGCTAAAAGCCGAAAACCAAATTTTGTTTTGGTTCGTTTTGAGATACAGGGAATTCATGGTATGACCGTTACATTAATATTGAGGTGCTCTGGCAATATTCTGCATCAATGTCCTATCATCATATTGAATTGGGTTAGACAGTGTGTCCCATTATTATTTGTTTCACAGAAACGTCGCGCAAAATTATATTGCATTATTTGTATCAACCTCTTTTTCATTTATTGACATCGTGCCACTGTCCATAATCGTCTCAATTACGCTACTGCATAAAAGGAACTACTACGAAGTTGGTGCTTTCGAAACCTGTTTTACGGAGAATGGGTGTACGAACTTTCCTAGAGCCTGTTTTCTCTGACCTCTGCGGTTTTACCAGAGGCACATACACCTTCCCCTGCCACCTCTCAGAGGAAGTGATATGTGTAACACTCGATGACCGGATCCTTTCACTGCGTCGGGGTTTTGCAGAGCCCGGAGAAGAACTGTTCCATCCAATGGGAGACACTTCCGACATTGGGCGGCGAAAGGCGGCGTGAAATGTGTCTCGAGAAACGAGTGCGGTTTTTCCTGGATGTGTTCATCGTAAACCTCATTGGCACAGGTCTTCCTGTAAAGGTTTCTGCTTTTTTCATTTGTTTCTAATAACGTGAACCAGTTAGTTTAACCGGAACTACGTAAAATTGGAATTTTTTCAAATCTCACAGCAGGCACTAACACACATGTGAGCTTTCTCGAAGTGGGGTTGTCAGATTAGTTGGACCACACACACTACACACACGAGCAACAAACGGCAAAATCTTTGTCGAGAAGTGGCATCGAACTGGCAACTTTTTGGTCAGAAGCGCTGTATCTCTTAACAATGATCGAATAAGCGAATGTATTTCATGAAAATAATCAATTTCTAATTACTCAAAAGTGTTGCTTTGTATTTCCAATAACAACAACCGTAGGTACTCCTACGCTCAAAGCAATTAATAATACTTGTATAATTCTGGCAGTGACATCCTTAAAATTCAAGATCGACGTTTCACATAAATTCGGAAGAATCACATCTGTAGTATTTCCGATCTCATTGTATGCAGCTACACATTTAGCTAATCAATTTAAAGTAAATATAAATTTCAGGAAATAAAAAAAAATGTGATGATAATAGTTGGAATTTGACCCACAACTAGATATTGTGCATTTATATGCAACTCCTTAGAGCTTTGTAAATGTTTTATAAGTGTCTGGCGATTGTTTGCAAATAATTATTACTGAGGATGAATACTTTTCAAAATATCGTATCGCCCTCCATCGATGGTCCGATGATTATTTAAGCATCCGACATTCTCACATTGGCACGCGTTACATCGACTGAAACTGGCGCTTTCAACTAGTATAGCAAGTACCATATGTAGTGCACCTTATATCCCTGGAAGTGGCGGGCCTCCTCCAAAAGATGATCATGATATCCGGCGAAGACCTACACGTCACATTCATTCTCGAGATATCCACAAATGAGGTGATATTCCATAGAGACAAGAACTAAGCTTCCAACTGGTCTCTCGGGTTGTGGGGTGATGTTTTGCATGTAAGTGTAACTATGTGTGCAAGGGGATTGGATGGGATAATGGCGAGGAAGGAAAGATCGCGTTTGGTCCGTGTCGTTTGTTATGGAACGCCTCTGGCGTTCGTCTGATATTGACGGGAGAAATCGCAGAAAAAGTATCGACGAAATCAAATGGCCGCTAGAATTTTCGTGATTTAAATCGATTCAGCCTTCTAGATATATTCCGTTTAAAACAGAAAACCCCCTTGGAGGTCTCGAGCTGGCAGGAGAAGGGAACATTGAATCGCGAGCTTCTTTACGACTTAAATGTTTGATAATGAAGCTCCGCATTGGATGACACTGCCCCCTTCTTTCACACTTTTCAGCTCGTGACCTTGAAAGGACGTTCGGTTTTAACCAAAGCGTAGTGTCAAAAACCCGCCAACGACGAAACTTGAACTCTAGTACCTCCGGAAAAACGATGCTGCAGAATCTAGCATAAAACGGTCTCTGAACCGCCGCAGGCGTACTAAGGCAGCCGATATTGTGGGAAGTACTCTTTAAAGAGGGCCGCGTGGCGGAGCGCAGCGAGGCTTAATTGGCGGGGGCGTGGCGCCTCCTCGGTTGGCGCAGCAGCCGCCGCCGTCGCCGCCGCCACCGCGAGAGGCCGCTCTCCTCCGCCGGCCTCGCCCGCTCTCGGAGCGCGTCCGGCCGCGCGTTTCCGGAGGCGCCGCTTTCGCCTCGCCTCGTCTCGCGTCCCGCTGCGCCTCCGTTGTTTCTTTCTCTTTCCACTTCCCCCGGCGGCCCTTCCCCCCCCCCCTTTCTTCTCCGGCTCTTCTCCTCGGCCGGACGCCGCGCGGAGCCGCGCCGCTGTCGCCTTTGATTTACGTAACGGCGCGCGGCCCGCGGACGCCGAGTTACGACGGCGATGCAGATTGCGAAGCAGGTTTGAGAGCCCCGCCACACCGCTACATCCTCTCCCCGCCATCTCCGCACTCTTTTTCCTCGTCTCTCCGTTACCCAACCTTTCCGTTGCCTCACCTCTCCGTTATCCCACCTCTCCGTTTCCCCACCTCTCCGTGGCCTCACCTCTCCCTTTCCGTACCTTTCCGTTACCCCACTTCTCCGTTACCCCACCTCTCAGAGACCCCTCTTCTCCGTGATCCCACCTCTCCGTGATCCCACCTCTCCGTTACGCCACCTCTCCGTTACCCCACCTCCGTTACCCCACCTCTCAGTTACTACACCTATCCGTTACCCTACCTCTCTGATACCCCACATTTCCATTACCCCACATTTCCATTACCCCACATTTCCATTACCCCACATTTCCCTTACCCCACCTCTCCGTAACCCCGCCTCTCCTTTAACTCGCCTCTCCGTTAACCCGCCTCTTCTTTACCCCCTCTCCATCATCCCACAACTCCGTTTCCATGCCCACATGTCTCGTGGTAGTTCCCAAAACACCCACGTATCTTGACGCCATTCCACGTCTTCTTTCCCGCCAGAGGAACGCCACCTCCCTCCTGAAACCGCCACTCTCTCGCAGGCGCACTTCTCCCTAGCCACGTCGCCCCCTCCTCCCCCGACGAGCAACACACCTCCGCACTGTCCGCACCGCCTCGACGCACATCTGCCATCTCGCTTCGTCACACATCTGCCATCGCGTGACGCCCCTCACTCCGCCCACCCTTTCCTCGACCTCCAGACTCGCGTCTTTATGACCTTCCCACTTGTACGAGCTCAACACCCTAGCACCACATTGTCTCTCATATCACTCACGTTCGCCAAAATCCACATCGAAACCCTCATTATATACCCCGGCTCCTCTACGACCGGAAGCAGAGAAACTGGACAATTATTGACGGTACGTTCCCACATGAAGTTTCCTTCGTGTTATTCGTTTCTCACCCTATCCCACACTTTCTCTTTTATATATTCACGTACTTCTCTTATCCCCCTCTTTTCACCCTCCTCTGCCGTCGTGCCTGCGTTTGTGTATTTGCTTCACTTCCCCTGCGAGGACAGTTGTAACAACAAAGGGGGATATTTCATTCAGTTCAGTGCAATGGGGATTGCATTCTTTGTGTACATGTTTGCCTTGTCCTTCAATTTACCGATTGTGTGCTTCGTTGATTGGCTGTTTTGGTCAATCATCGATGAAACACAATACCGAGAACATTCTAAAAGGGGCGACTTTGTTGTGGTTATTGTGTTGTTGATGTTTTGTTTATGTCGTGATAATTTGCAGTATGTACTATAATTGGAAAAATTGCTAGATCGCGACAAACTTAAATGCAAAAAATATTTTACATACATACTTGTTTCCCCAATTGTTACATAAAAATTAGATACATGTGAATGATAGTAGAGAAACAATATTTTTTCTTGTGCACAAATTATTTACAATGTCTATGTAATTTCTGTATCTCACACGTTTTTATTAAAAAACAAAGCAGTGACACACGTGTGAGAATTCAGTCGTTAGGCGCAGTATAAGAAAAGGAGGAATGATACAATTGAAACTGTGCATTTTTTTACTTGAAATAAAAATTTGTTTTTTAAAAAAGATCTTTTGTACCTTGGATACATTTCTCTTTCCCGGACGCCGCATAGTTTTCTTTTCATTTCAGGGCGTATTTAAAACGGAATAAAGGTTTCCATTGGACATAAGTAATGTACTAGATGTTTTTAGATTTCTCCCGTGTTCCTTCATATGAAACGAAACCATAGTCTCCTCTCACATGGAGAGAAGCTGCATAGTTTTCCATAAAATTCTGCGCGCTTTGAAAAATAGTAATGAGGGTGTGTTTGCAGCAGGCGCTGGCTGCGACCACTAGCGTGCGCAGAAACGCTCGCGTGGCCGGAGGCTCCAATCCGTTGCGGTCGCAGCTTGTGAATCAAATTACTGCATTTCCTTCGTTAAAATTCACTCAAACGCCGAGAGCCCCTCTCGCTTACCTGCCACCGCAAGAATCGCGCGCAGAAAAGTTATGTCGAAAGTGAAATGTTCTTTGAGAGAGCGCGCAACCCACCCCCGCCCCCGCCACCGCTGCCGGCGGCCCACGCTCTTGGAGTTGCAGAGTGGACTGCTGCTGGAAGTAGAGGCCTTTTTCAATAGAACCAGGGCTGGAGGAAGACGGGAGATGGAGGACCTGAAAGAGAGACAATGAGAGAGAGAAAAACTGGAGGTTGAGAATGAGAGCGAAAGAGAGAAGAAAAACTTTCAGGGAGAGAAGAGACGTAAACGAAAAATCGTGAAAGGAGTGAAAGAAGAAAAGTTATCGAAAATGAAGATGGGATAGAAGAAATTGAATAGAAAAAACAGCCTGGAATATGGGGGTAAGGGAATGTAATAGAGAATAGAAGGAAATGATGGAGGAGTTTAAGATGCAATGCAGAATGTCGGGGAAGGACGGTTTAGGAAAAAGAAGGTATTGGTAAGAAACAAAATAACAGGAACAAAGAAGAGCAAGTGAAAAAAAATTGCGAGAAAGAAAAAAGAGAAGAGGGTACATGGAAAGAGGATAATGACAAAATAGTGAGCAGGAAAATGAGAAAAAGATGGAAATGGAGAAGAGATGTTGAAAGTGGGATAAGTAAAAATTGTGGGATGAGATCGGTGGATAATGAGGGGGAAGAAAACTCGGCATTGATGAAAATGTCAGGGACCGGTAGCTAATGACCTATTACGGAGACAGGGTCAAGTTTGGTTGCAGGCTGTCCGCCATCGAATTCGAGTATGTCATAAGGGATTTGAGAAACGGAGGCTGACACAGGCATAATCAGCAAGGTAGAGTGATACGTGACCATACAGTGGTAACATGGCATCACTATTACTGGGGGTTCATGTAATAGATAAGTTATTGAAGGAGTCCCCTGTGCTATTCCCCAAACAAAACAAGAAGTTGGGTGTGCATTTCCCCTCTCCTCCCACTCAGGCGGTGAGGTCCATCAGGAGATGACAGACGGAGGGTTGACGGAGTGACGACCTTGACATAAACTACATAACCGCCGATAGTGAGCCTTGAGGATCGTTCATGGAGAGAACAGCGATCATCAAAGGTGCTCAGAAGTCAACCGGTGCGACGAGGTCTGTGGGAGACGGGGAGCCAGCGAGATTGGCAGGAGTCAGCCATAAGATAACTGAATAAGGAGTCAGCCACGTGATAACTGAGGTGTCGGCGGTTGCATGGACTTTGGGAAACGCCGAGGATATTGGGAGAAGCCGGAGGCTCAGAGAGTGGCTGTAAGACATCGTAGATGTGTGTGAGGGGGTGGTCGGCGAGGTTTGGGGAAACGGTAGGGCATCGGTGGTCATTGAGGATGTCGGGAGTCGACGAGGTTGATGGGGAAGGAGAGGTAAGCGTGATTGGTCGGGATCGGCAATGTGTTGTGTGGGAGGTGGGGCGGTCGGTGAGGAATTCAAGGGTGACGGGGTGAAGGATGTTGGGAAACGGTTGGGGACGTTGACTTTGGGGCATGGACAGCGGGCTCTGGCTGGGTGGTCTGGGGTTGACGGGGTCGTTGCGGGACATGGAGGGTAGGCAGGGGACGTGTGGGGAAAGGATGGGGACGTTGACTTTGGGGCATGGACAGCGGGCTCTGGCTGGGTCGTCTGGGGTTGACGGGGTCGTTGCGGGACGTGGAGGGTAGGCAGGGGACGTGTGGGGAAAGGATGGGGATATTGATGTTGGGGCATAGACGGGCGGGCTAAGGCGGGGAGGTCTGGGGTCGATAGGGGTCCTTGCAGGACCTGGAGGGTAGACAGGGGACGTGTGGGTACGGCGGCGGCAGCGCCGAAAACGCGAAGAGGAGGGGAGGCGAGCGCCGGGCGTAGAAAGGCGCCGGGCGGAGGAGGCTGTGAGAACAGCGTACAGGGGCGCGGGCTGCGGAGTCCCTGGCGTGGCAGAGCGGGGCGGGGCGGGGCGGGGAGCAACGGGGCAGAGAGACCCGCCGGCTCGGAATGCGAGCTCTTTCCGCGTGGCTTTCTGCCGGATGCGGGCGCCTTCCGGAGGCGGCCGGCGACGAAGGGCGGCGGAGGGCGGCGGAGGGCGGCGGAGGCCCTGCCCGCGGCCCGTCACGCGCCCACGAGGGCACTCAGCTGGATCAGCGCACTTGGACGTTCACTTCAGTGGCGGTCAATTGGGCACACGATACCTATGTCGAACTTTAAACGAGGGCGAGAATGTTTCGAGTTGGCGAAAATAACAGTAGATGTGACGATGCACAATTCTTAGTTTGGATTCCTGCGTGTGCTTAGATCTTGTGAAGCAGAGACGAATTTTTCTAATGTGTTCTTCCTAGATGTGAATGAACATGAAAATATGTTCCCGCCCCTAATTAAATCAGTTTTTATAAAAGATACAAATTCGAAAATAAATATCACTACTTGAATTAAGGTAATATTCAAAATATCATTGAATAAATGCCAAATTTCAGTATATGTTATTTCTTATCAGCTTAATAATTGATACAGTTCCCGTAGGAAGTTTCAATCTTCTGATTTTCTTCTGAGTTTTGGGTAGAAGAGTGATCGTGTTACCATCACGACCTCACAGGCTGCCTCGTAACAATAAAATACACAATCCAATAAACGATTTAATCATAAAAAGAAGGCCAGTGCTCTATTACTTCTCAATTTCAAACTCTTTAGTGATATGTCAAACATCTGTTTTATAATGAGCCTGCATCATAATGGCAATCATTATGCAAGGGTCGCCATCTAATACGAGATTATAATGCAGTAGAAAAATATAAGAATGTACTCGTAACGTATGACCTTTGTAGTGTTTTTCAAACATTACACTTACTTCCAGATTTTTATTTCTTTTTAATAACAATATTCCTTAAGATCAGTTTAATCCATTCAGTTATTGTATTATCCTATTTATCTTTTTTCGCGTGTTTATTTAGAAATTATTAATTAATTCCTATGTCCTACATTTTTTAAAACGATTTGCTTCTTTATTCACCTCTCTCATTTTTTGTTAAATGCAGAAAGTCAGAAATAAGTAAAAAAGCAAGTAAACAAGTAAAAAAATATGTAAACAATACTGAAGTATTAACAGGCATTGATGAGCGAGTTGGAGACTAAGATGCAGGAAGAGAGGTTAAATGTATGACAGAGGGGAACGAGTGAGTCCAAGCGACTGAGATGGCTCAGGGAAGTAACTATTGCCACTGCCGCGTCTCTGTCAGAGAGGTCCAAGAGTTTGAGTTCTGACAGGGCAGATTTCGACATTAGCTGGTGAGGCTTTTATTAGGTCAGATTTTGGGGGAGAATTCTAGTGACTTGCAGATCTGATCGATAACGAATAATCAATAGGCGAATGCCGAAACAGAAACTTCTCGCAGGGTGCGCGGCATATTTGTTATGTTTCCTTCTTCATCGTTGATCTCTCCTCTCTGCACCCACTCTCTGTACCTTCACGTCCCTCCACTAGTGCGCCAGTGAGGATATCACTCTTAGCTTAGAGGTTTTCCTGGTTGGGGCAGTGTCCCGCAGGCATAGATAGCTGCAATAGAGAAACTCTCACAAGTGGACCTGAAGGTTGGCGCCAGTCCTCACGTCTTGGTGAGGGAGGAACACCGCTACCTCCCGCGATACAACATTCACTACACTAACGGGAGAAACGGACATCACAGTTGAAACGCTCGAAATAAAAAAATAATGAATGAAGCGAGTGAGTCAAATTGTGTGCGTTCCAAGGGGTTTATGTTGAAAATAATTTGATCGGTTCATTCCCCGCACGTCATGATGGTCTTTGCGATCGCAAGGGTGTGCGGTGCGCGCGCGAGGCGGAGCACGGCGTTGCGGCGATGGCCTCGCGGGGCGGGGGGCGGGGCGGAGCGCTGAGTGGGCGGCGCCCGGGGCGGCGAGAGGCGCACAAGAGAAGGTCCAGCGAATCGGAAGGCGACTGCCATTAAAGGTTCAAGCGGCTTAAAAAGGACCCCGTAACGCGCTGCTAAGTGCAGGCTGACTTTGCACGCCGCCCGAGCGTAGGGGCGAGGCGGGGCGGGGCGAGGCGGCGCGGGGCGGGGCGAGGCGGGGCGGGGCGGGGCGGGGCGGGGCGGAGCGGCGCGGGGCGGTAGGGCGGAAAGGGGCGGACGCAGAGTGGCGACCCGGGTTCGTGGGATGATTTGGGAAAACTTGCACACCCGCGCGCCGCAGTCGAGTCCATCAGGAAACCGACGGAGGGGGCGGTAGAGGCGGTGTGCGTGCTGATGGCAAAGGCGGAGCCCGTCGTGGATATGGCGGTGATGGTGATGGCGTGGGAGTCGGAAATTGTGGGATCGGGTTAAGAGGTACAGGAGGGGGTAGTGGTGTGTGTGTCGATGGCGTTGCCGGGGATTCAAGCTGACGTGCAGGCGGCTATGGTGGGTGCAGGGTGCGTGGAACGATAGGAGGACGAAACGGGTTCAAGGGCAGAGTCGGAGGCAACGTTACACAGGGTACCGAGGTGGCAATGCGATGGTGGTGGTGATGGCGGAGGTCCGTGCGGTAAGCGGAGGGGATGGAGGAGGCGGCGTTTGTTGTGTGCGAGGTGGCGGGAAAGATGGCGGCAAGGGTTCAGTAGCAGAGGAGGGCGCAAACGTGTTAGTGCCACTGGCAGCGATGACGCGGGCGGAGGGTTGGAAAAGAGTGAGGAGGTGGCGATAGCGGTGCTGTTGGCGTAGTTTGTGGAGGTGTTAGGCGCGGGGAAGGGCCAGAAGCGATAGCAGTGGTGGTAGCCTCTGCTGCTACTTCGGAGCTGTGGCGTCACGGCTCTTTTCGGTCGTCGTCCCCTTAGCTTTCTGGCTCGTTGTCTCCGCCATTTTCGTCTTCGCAGCCACCGTTGCCACATCTGTAGATGCACGCGACGTTGCCGATTTTGCGGGAGCTGCTCAAGGAGACTCTCTGGCGTTCCCAAACTGTCACGTGAGATGGTTTTAACGCTCTTCATCCCTCTCTGATTTTCCTCTCCTCCGTTAATCCTATGTTTTCATCAAAGTTATTCTTCATCTTTGAGCCAGTTGGGTAGTGCATGTATTATAATTCACCACTATACTTCTGCTTTGTAAATTGCACAATCAATCTCTTTCAGTATTTTCTGATATATATATATATATATATATATATATATATATATATATATATATATATATATATTCTAACCGGCTTACCTATCGTACACACTCGTACCTTCTGCAGACACAGCCGCATGCACTGTAAGCAAGTCGTTAAGATATTATGCTCGTGAAGCGAGCTTAGAATCTCAGGAAGCAGGATCTTTGGGGTACGAGAAAGGTATGAACCCTTGACACAATAAAAGTCACACAAATCACACATAAACGAGCATATAATTCACTCAAAATTCTGTGGCATGAATTGATAACAACGAATAACAAATTACACATTAATTACACTTCCAAAAATGATTAAATAAACACAAATAAGCAACTTTGACAGCCTATTCAACAAATAAACACTTAGTTTTGTTCAGAACTAATTTTCTGAAGCAATTTCTTTGACCAGTACTGGGAATTCCCTTTGAAAATTCACTACGTCTAAATTTAAATTATTCTAATTACAATTGCATGTGAAACTAAACCTAATTTACAATCTCTTGCCTTTTCAAAATTTTACATACAATAATTAACCTGTGGGCAAGCGCACTACTCTCAATTTATCTTTAAATTACAAGTGCTGGTAACAGAATAATGGCTGCTACAATAGAATGGTTAAAGGCAAGCAATAACGCATTAAATCTTCCACTCCCAAGCTACAAATTATTAACATCCGTGTCCTCAATTTTTAACACTTCTGAAACTGTTCTTTCCCTGCCGACGTGAACTTGACCTAATTTCAGTTCTACAGGTTACCTCGAAACTGTCCGTCTTTCAACCTTGAAACAGCGTGCTGCGTTCCGCACCGCGTTGCTCGATTCCGAAGTTCTGCGTTGCTCTCGCCGTCCTCTTGCGTCCTTTTTCTCGGTCGTCGTCTTCTCTCGGTCGACCCGCGTATTCTTCCGTTACCACTAACCAGTTTCTTCTCCTCCCACGGCTGCTACCGCCTTCGATTACGCCCAATTTGCAGAAAATGTCCCTTGCACTTCCCTAACTGCCAGTGCAAGTACTTCGCTCGTTCCTAACTTTACTCTGTTAATCAAGAACTTTCAGAGCTTTCCTGACAACGGGCACACTTTTACTTCCCGCATTAGTTAATAGAAGAATATTTCTCTAATTCCTGACTACTGCGCGGATGACTAGCTAGACGTTTCGCAACGCCGTACACTCCTATTCTAAACAGTCGTTGCGGCAATTTCTAACTAATCTAACGCTCTGATAAAATCTGCACACTTGCCAAGCGGTGCCTTACATGAAGAACTGCTGACCCGACGCGTGCTAGCAGAAGAGATGTTGACTCCAGGCGATGTGGCGAGAAAAAGAGACCTCCCGCTTCCGCGTTTGCGTATTTATTGGCGTTCGCCTGGGGAAATTCGGCGTGGTGGGGATTATTTCTCCTACTTGTGCCTTCCACCAGCAAAAACGTGGCTTGATAGTTCGCGGCGACTAGTACGAGCAACGGATACCAGGCTGCGCGTTTTGCTACTCTGGTTTTCCGGCCGCTCTTCTCGCTGCTTATGAACGTTTATGCCGGCGAAACTGTGGTGTTATGGGGTTGTATAATCCCATTTCGCCACATTATATATAAGTTATTTTTTTGCGATGGATTTTTCTCGTTTCTTTTCTTCAATATCTTAATAGTGTTTACCTTCATTATTTTGTGCATGTGTTTCCATGTGGGAGGCGTTTGGCATGCAAATTTACTCATTTTGTAGATGCAGTCCGATTACTTGAAACTTTACCACTTCTTTTTTGTTAATATCTCTGTATATAAGCTCTGAAAGAATAGCAGAGAGAATAGAATAAAAATATTTATTTTGCTACTTATATATAATATTAATATGTTCTGAGAATGTTTCTTTTATTAAAGTTTATTCGCCTATTGAATTTTTATATGGAACGGTGCCGACAATTATCGATTGTAAAAGAGTTCTTTTCTCTCAGGTTTCCTCTCTGCTATTCTTTCCCCTTGGTATTCTGATAACGCGTTCCATCATTTTCTTCGCTGTCATCCTCTTCTACTACGCCAGCATCCCAGTTTCCGTAGTTCGCACTTTGCTTTCGACTGGAAAAACTTCTCCCAACTTTATCATCTCGTGTGTCCATCCCGGCGCCTCTCCAACCCTTCCCTCTGCCCGCCTCCGCCCCCGCAGCCACCGGCGACGCTCATCCATCTTAGCACCGGAAGTCCAGCAGCGCTGCCCGTCGCCCCGCCCGCCACGGCCGCTCTCCGCCCCACCCCCACCCGCACCCTCACCCACGCCCACCAACCAGCAGTGGGACATTCTGCTACGTTCAAAACCGGGAGGCACGTACTTTTAGAGTATTTTGGACACTAACATTCATTAATAATACTTGTGTGAGTGACGCAGTACTTTGAAATGCACGAATTTACACATTAACGTATAGCTTTATCAAATCTTCAGGTTTCCATCCTCTACTATTCAGTCCTAGCGGGTAGCTCACTGGTCAGCGTGCTCGCTTTCCATGACGTATCCTCGGGTTCAATGCCCGGTCGGGGCAGTTAGTGCGCATTCCTTTCAATGTCCCAGTGTCTGTTGCTGTGTAACAACGAGAAAGCTCACTTCTCAGGTTGAGAAGAACAGACTACGGCGTAGGTATTACTATGGCTAACCATACGGTCCTCTTAACCCATGGCCATAAGGCCATGACGCACTGGTAGGCCTTGGCCCTGTCAGAGGCTGTTGTTGCCTGTACAGACATATAGTACTCGGAGTTGTTGCTTTTGTTACTATCCAAAATACCTGGTGAACGAGGTAAGGTATTTCCGTTTCTCCTGCCTTTCATACTACCTCTTTTCCATAATCATTGTGTCTATCATCATTCATGATCATTCATGGACCTACCTGGCCTCTATAGTTAAAAGTCCCCAAACCTCAATAAATAAATTATAAAATAAATAAATCAAATTAAAAAAATTCCTACCCCTCTGAGACCGTGATTCAATTTTCAGCCGTTACATTAAAATTTATGATTGAAGCAATTTCGGGGAAAATCTTTGGAGTGTTCTCTTCTTTCCACTGTCTCATTCCACCATTGTTCCATCATCGTGTACCTTTATATCATCTTCAGTTCATCTCTTCCATTCCAGAAAAGCCCAAAAAGTGTTGTTATAGCAATGAGAGAATAGCAGTTAAAGCGATACTGTGATTTATCGTGAAATGTCATAAATCCCGCTTGATTCTAATTCTACCCAGTTTGGAAAAAAAATTCTCGCCATGAATGTTCGCAACTGTTCAGGTCCTAGTGGCTGTTCCGGCCCAGTGCTCTCGGACCTGACCCTTGCGCGAGTCGCCCTCACGCTCCTGTGCCTTTCGCCCTCTAGACCTTAATTAGCGGGTGGAGTTCTGCACGCCCCTCCCGCGTCGGCATCTGGAAGGAGGCGTGCGAGCGAGGCTAACCGTCACGACTTTCGCGGGGAACCTCGGAAGCTCCTTTGAACGTTGCTTTACATTCTAGACTTTCAGAGAAACTATTGTCACATTCAGGGGATAATTCTCACGTTAATGCTATTATTAATTTTTGGAAATGAAAATCATCATATTTGTGTAGTGCGATACGAAATAAAACGTATTTGACCTGCGCTGTTCTTATTTGATATTTCATTACAATGCAAACATTTAGGGGACTATTCCACTTATGAAATTTCAACCAATAGCGGACAAGACTTGTAAGAATACTTACTAATTAGAGAAGATTTATTCGTGCATAATTACACAGGCACACACACACACACACTCACACACAAATGGTCCAACCCAGAGAATTGACATGTTTTTCTCGGTATTTTGACATGCTAAATCCGAATCTGGAGCCACAATTGGGCCACTATCCTCCATTATTTTTTAATCGCTTTTAAAAAATTAAAAATACGTTTTTGTTAAGTCGAGTCTTAAGTTGCATGCTGACATGTTTTAATGAAATGTTTTGTGTTCTTAAGACTGTTTATGTTCTCTTCTAATTAATTAAACCAATAGTAGTGTAATATACTTCAGTTTTATACCCACGTTTCTATTAAGAGTGCAAGCTAAGTTTCTGAATTGAAGTTATAAGAAATAGTTTCTATAGGAATGTCAATTTTGTATATCAACTATACCTTCCAGCTTTGGTATTGGAGTCAATTTTCTAGACTTGATAATTGTTCCTCATAGAAGTGCTATTATATTCTTAGACTACCGTTTGTATATTTTAAAAAATATTTCAGAAAAATGAATGACTACATTTTAATTTTAGTCGAAATGCTCACAGGTCACTGAATGTTCGTTTTATATTACTCTAAGCTTCGCAAAAAGATCGGACAACTTCTGAGTGAAAATAATGGATCGAGTAAAAAAATATTTCCAAATATTCAAAATTAGTGTCATTTCTTGAAATAATCTCTCAAATATTAGTGAATGTTGACCGCATTATATGATAATATTCATGAAACACCAAAGAAATTCACCGTCACTTTTGTTCAAACACTTCTTATGACACGACAATATGTTAAGTATCTTTTCTCGTAGGTAGGTGGTATTTTTATCTTTTTAAGTAGTATTGACAAAGTTACATATTCATTTTATTGGGAGGTAAAAATTACATTATTGAAAAACGCAAAAAGTAAAGAATTTTTTAATTAACTCTCTTATATTTTGTGTTAACACATTGAACACTGGAATAACACAATTATTTTGTATAGATTTGTGACAAGTTTATTTTTAGTTCAATTAATTTATGATTTGTATGTTAACGAATTATAAGTGGTGTATATATGTACGGAGTTATGACTGAGACCTCGTGTTATTAGAACTTGTAGATATCAGGCTTCGAAAGGCATATCGTGTAGAGAATAAACATGGTTTCAGCGTCGAACGAAATAATTCTTAATCACAGTGACACGACACTTTCCAATCAGTTGCTCGTTTCCCACATTCTTTAAACAATTCCGGTTTTACCATTACATTCACTTTGCGGAACATTCCGACTGATTTTTATGTTGGTGAGTAGAACTCAGCCAACTCGCAGATATCCCGCGTTCGCATCCGGGTCAACTCCAGCGAAAGTGAAAGCTCACTTCCGGTGCCCGGTGCGCCGCGCTGGGGCGAGATCGCAGCGGCAGCATCTACCAGCCACAAATAGTCGCCGGCTCAGAACTGCTTCGTGAGCCTGGAAGCCGGACAATATCTCTCGTAAGCTGCTCGGCGATGCCAGCGCAGAGATAAATGCCGTGTTTTATGAGCGGATCCCGGGACAGCGGCAGCGCCGTTTCCGACCGATAAAAATTTCCCCGTCGCCTCGCCTGTCGCGCGCGCTTCTTAATCTGGAGCCACGCAGCACTCGCCCGCCGCGCCGCCCTCCTCGTCACACGGGACGGCGCCCACCCCACGCCTCCCTCGCGGCGTCCTCACGCGCGCCTTGCCCCGCTCCACACATTCCGCCGCCCTTGCATCCGGCCGTCCTCCATCGCTTCCTCCCTCTCTTGCTGCCTCCCACTCGTCCCGTGGCCTCCGCACCTCCTGCCTTCGCGAATAACTCCCCGCGCCGTTTTTCCATATGCCGTCCTTAGCCGCATCCTCGCCGCCCGGTCGTCCTCCTGTGACAAGCCTTGGCCCTGATGACCTCAATCGTATCATCGTCATCCCTGGCGACAACCAAAGTGCAATCCCCGTTCGCACCACTGTTATCCTCCGCGTCCTTTCTCCTCAACACCTCGCGTCATCTTCCCCCGAAGCTGCCCGCATGTGATCGCTCTTCGCTCCCCAGCCCCCTCTCCTTCACCCTTCCTCCCTTCTCATTACCTCGTGTCCCTACGCGTGGTCCTCCTTCGGCATCAAGCCTCCCATTTCCTCTCTCCGTGGTTAAGTCGCCCTCCCTGCGCGCCACCCTTTCCCTTCGCCGCCCGCGCGTGAAGGGGTTCCCGCGACCCCTCGTTCCGCGCGCCGAGCGTTCGCCCCCTGAGCCGGGAGGGCGAAGGAGAATCGGCCATGTTAAATGACTTATACCTCGACGTAACGATTTCGGAAGAACCTCAGCAAATTCCCATAAAGCCACGCCGCTCCGCTTGAGGAAGGAAACGCCCCTTATTTGCGGAGAGAAAAAGAAGGAGCACCGGCTCGGCGGTTGACCCTCTGGGGGTCTATAATTCGCGCCCGAGCAAGTCGATTCAACCGCCGGCCCGCACTGCCACCGCACGCGTTGCTACCTCTCTCGATGCCGTCGCCACCAACACCCATTACGCGCCGCTTCACTCGCAACCAGCATTCCACTAGAAACTCCAATACCATCTACCTCAACTCCATCACCGTCGCAGTCTCCAATCAACCGGAGGAAATGGTTCCGAATTTATTCACGACTCGTAGCTCGAAATGCATCCTAGCGCCCCGCGGTCATCCCTGCCACCGACGCCGCCGTAGCCACCGTCGCCGCGAGAGTTACGGCTTGTTATTGCCGAGGTTTTTTCGCCCACTCCCCAGCGCTACGTGACCGAACCGTTTTCAGCAGTAAATTTTCCGGCGGCTGGGGCGGCGAGGGCGGCGGTGGCGGCGGGGGCGGCGGCGGCGGGGGCGGGCGTCGCGGCGGCGCCGGAGGCGAGACGGCTCGGCAAACCCGGGTATTAAGTTTTAACTCCCATTAGACTTACTTAAAGAAGGGAACAGTTGTGCATACAAACAGGGGCGGGAGGGGCCCGCTGCATTTGCATACGACGACGCCACCGCCGCGTGAGCGCGCCAGCGGCGTCGGAGGTGCTGCACTCTATGTTGCGCGGGTGGCCTCGCGAGGTGTCTGGCGCGGGTGAGTGGGCGTGGCTTGATTCGTTATGTCGGGTTTCCGGATGGTTCAACGGTTGTGGTTCTTTGACTCGTAAGTGTAGTAGATATATTCAATGAGGTGGCCATGTTACTACCCCAATAGGAGGTGATATCCTGGACCGACTGACACGATGGGTTTTCCCTTTCAGATATATTGGCAATTCCAAAGCTCCCAACTGGTATCCCGACACGTTTGGAAGTGTATTTCGTGAGTTAGAATATGCGTGTGTGTGTTTGTGTGTGAGGGGAGCGCAACGGACAAGGGTGAGGAAGGAATGATTGCGTGTGGTTCGTGTCCCGTTGGTTTATTGCGTCATTCGCCTGGTATCGAAGGAAGAAACCATGGGTAACTATTAGAGCAGGGAGCCGGTAGAAATCTTCTCCAGATCCGGGCTAAATTCTGTGTAGCTAATGTGGAAAATCTACCACGTCGGGACACAAACCTTAGGATGCCCTCGGTCAGAATCAGTACAGCAGCAACAGTCGGAATGTGTTATCTCAGCCGATCAGTGATGGAGGGTGGGTAGGTGCGACTGCACTTCCAGCAATAACTGCAGGTCAGGGTGCAGGCGGAGTCGAGCCTGAGTGCAGTTGGGTCCAGCACAGACTGAAGTGATAAGCTCTTTCACGATGATAGTTAAGCGTTGGTGGTTCAACTTGTCAACTCGTCATTCCTTGCTGAATTAGGTAGTTTGGGTTCGTTTGTTGATAGGGGAATCCCGCGTTGAAAACAACTATGAGTAGAAATGTAGAAATCGTAATAGAACATCTGATATAAAAAATGTTAGTTGACTCTGAATTTTTATTATTCTATTAATATTAATGAACACAATTTTAATTATAAAAATTGCATGAATAATTTTTCACATAATTAATTCTCAGAATTCATAATCATTATAATTTAATCAATACAATCATAATAAATCAATCACGTTAATGATAATTTCCACATCTTTAATAACTCTACTTCCGTCGTTTTCTAGTTTCCTAGTGAATACAGTATACCTTGTTGGTATCATTATAAGTTTTGATATCCCAAACCTGTTGATACAATCTCTATAGCAAATATTATTGTGTTTTAAATTTTCCGTTAAAGATTACATCGGTTCTGTACATATCCACAAGTTTTAAGTCAAACTTCTCCGAAAAGCATACATTTTTAGCAATCCTTCCGACATCAAATTTCATTCCCCTCTATAATCTTCATATGACTAGACCGGCTGTGTTATCTTTCTTTGATCCGTCCCTTTGCTAATGGTCTCAACACTTTAAACTAGAAACTCTTCCAATGTTACGTTTTACTTCCAATCTTCTTTTTTATAATACGTATTACTTGTACCACTAGCTTCCTCCAATCTTCTTCTCGTACCAACTCCATTAAACTTGCATCTCCACCGCCATCTTTTCAACCACATGCGGCGCCCTCATACGGCCTTACCGCGAACCATCAGCGCCGCCTCCGCCGCCAGCACGGCCTGTGTAGATTACAAGGGGCCGCACGCTGTTTCTTTTATGATGTACGAGAGTTGCATAAAAAATAAGAGCCCGACGGGGAAGGAAGGAGGAGGGAGCGGGGTCTAAAGTTAGCACGAGCTCCCAGGGTGCAACGCGACGGGCACGGAGCTTCTCTGAATGTAAACATGTGAAGAATTGTGGCTTCATTATCTGCTGTTTGCTGGAAGCCTCCCCTAGCCGTATCGCAGCGGGCAGGGGTGTGCAAACTACTTGTGCCCTTGCTGCTCCTCCTCCTTCTCCGTGTCCTACTTTCGAGTTGTTGCGACTGCTGTTTCTCTTGGCACTCTTGTGGTCCCGGGTAAAAAGAGCAGGACGAAGCTCTTTTACTATTTTCTCCGTGAGACGAGTAGCCTAGACCATTATCCTAGATACACTTAATTTTAGACGCGATGTAACTCTTTTTACTGAGAGAAGCTTTTATAAAACTCAAGGCTGGCGTATCTTAGAATGAATGGACTTATGTACTGAAGTATTAAAAATTACTTAATAAATGCTGTTTGATTCTTCAGAAATGATAAAGAAAGAATTCTTAAGGATTAACGAAAACGTTATCCTCTGTAATAATTCATAAAGTCCTTTTTTTCATGTTCAATGTTCATGTTAACATTATCATTTAAATGTTGAATGTTTCACATATTATTATTTAACGAGATAATAAGTTTTGGTTTTAAACAAATAATTGAAATTTTAGGAATGAATGTAATTGGATGTAATGATAATTATATAACAGTGCAGATAATGAATGGTTCTGATGTAAAATTTGGAGGACTCCAGAAATAATTATAGAATTAGTATAAAAATTGTAGTGAAAATGTATTCTTTATTTCAAACGCCAATAAAAACTTGAACCCTTTTACTTATTTATTTGTTTGTTTATTTATTCATTCATTAAACGTGTCAATAACACGTTTTGCGAAATGGTTGTTTGCATCAGTTGATATAAAATATAACTATTTTGTTTTATTTTTATAACCTTATTTCAAAATAATATTAGTAAAAGAAGTGTGCATTTTTGTAGCACCTCGTGATATAAATAACATGATTGTGAAACGTGGTGCGTTTAATGAACGAACAAACGAAAGAACAAACGTACGAATGAATGAATAATTAAAAAAAAATTCAAGTTTGATAGTACTGAGAAAAGAATATATACTTTTCCATTACAATATCAATAACGAATGGTTTCTTTAAAAATTTACATCGCTTTAGATATTAGTGTACGATTCGAATTTCTAATGTTTTATCTTCTTTCTGTATATTTTTTCTATATTTTTTAAAAAGTAATCTTAATGACCTTAGTCATTACGCTAATGCTGAGAAGTGCATTAATATTTTCGAATTTAGTTTCAATTTGTTTACTTTGAGAGCTTCTTTACCTGTATTGTACTTGAACATTAACCACGTTTTTGAGAAGTAATGTGTAATAAATGACTTGAGATGCTTCTAATTTAATGACTATCTTGATGGTACTTGCGATGGATGAAAGACACTAATATGTGTGTTAATAAAACATAATTATTTTTAATTTCCAAAAGGTATTTGTGTTTCACTGTTGGAGCGGTTTTATAAAAAATATCAATTAAATTGTGGAAAACAATTTTTCACAATCGTACAATGTAAGAAAGAAAAAATATCGGCATATATTTGGGTATGTAATGATAGAATCTGCCCCATATTAGGTACGCTATTTTGAAACGTTCTTATTTATGTTTCAAAATATTTCATACTTATATATATATATATATATATATATATATATATATATACATATACATATACATATATATGTGTATATATATGTATATATACATATATTTCAATTCACTTATAAATATTTCAATTTAGTTTTTATTATAATTTTTATGAGTGACCGACTGCATACTTTTAATATCGCTGGGTAATACTTTCGTGATACATACATTCCATCGTTACCTAAATAAAAATGTATGCCACATCCCAAATCCTGACTGTATTTACTGTCCCATATCAAATATTTACTGTTGATCGAACATTTCTTAGTCTTGTAACTCTTGTTGCAATATTTACGTTTTCTTTTCGTCCTGTCCAATATGGCTACCATTTTTATCGTTTATAAATGAACAATACGACTTGAATATTATTATTTTCGACCCCCGATATTGTAAAATAAGCCATTATTCGTCCAAATATGCATCAAATTTTCCTGGTAAATATTTGGTAATATATCTCAACACATCAGACTATTCTTTGTAATAGAAATCCCTTTCAAATGAGAAAAATAATTTTTAATTGAATCTGAATTACCCTGAGCAGAAAAATTCAAAGAAGCTGCGTGCTAGAATCCTCTGACGCTGAACCGCCGTCCTCGCCGCCAAAACGCAACGTGCCTTTTCCTCGGCGACGAGGAGCACGCGCTCACGCGTCACGGCTGACGCGTGTCCTTTGAACACGTCGCCTCCCTCCGCCTATCGGCCCTCCCGCGACCCCGCGCTCACTTTGCTTGGACACAGCTGCCTTTGCCCTTTGGGCTTCGCATCGCAGCCCCCCTGCGCCGTGGACGTCGTTATGAGTGTCTTCAGCGTTACGTAACATCGTCGCAGGCGAAATGCTTCCCGTCCCAAGCCAACGTGACCACACGCAGCACTCTGCGATGCGGAAACGATGCGGATATCACCATTTGGGCAACACACACTTGAATAAAGTCAAGATGGAATGATCAGTAGCAAGCTGTTTACGCGCGACGATGGTGTAACGGTTAGCGCACCGGACTGTTGTACCCAAGTTGGCGGGTTCGAAGCCGTGGATTTTTAAGGGCGAAAAAATCCTTTGTACGCCTTCGTTCGGAAGGGAAATAAAGCCGTCTGTCCCATGTTAGTAGATTTACTTGCATGTAAAAGATCCTCAAGCCTAAATGACGCCTCTGAGCTAAATTGAAATCGCTTTTTTCTCGCCCAAGAAGTAGCTCCTTTCTCAGCTAGTTGGTGAAAGGATCGTAGCGAAATTTGCGTGGTCAAACGGAAGAGCAGGCCTCATGGCCTGAGTCTCGCCACGTAAAATAAGGCTTTAATTCAAATCACTGACAATGATTGTTTACCACATAGGCAGTGACACTCTATCGTCTTATGAGATAAACAATATTTTCTATTATTCTTCGTCAATATGTCAGTTATTATTCCTATGTTTCACTCCAAGCATGCGTTAAAAACACCCACTGGGGGTGTTCGTGATCTGGGCTGTCCGGGTGTCGCCGCGTCGAAGGCTGTGTTGCCGACGTTTCGACCATCTTGTCGTAGTCCTTCTCAGGGCTGGTATGCGATCCAGCGATCATGCGAACGCATACCAGCCCTGAGGAAGACCACGACAGGATGGTCGAGACGTCGGCAAAATAGCCTTCGACACGGCGTCACCCGGACAGCCCAGATCACGAACATGACTCTGGCCGCGGAAGCCTACGACTTCACCCACTGGGGTGATACCTGATGGAGAAAACTCCGCCTGCAGTCGTGTAGGTCGACGCCAGATCCCCCCATCCAGGGGATAAGGAAACCCTACCACCTCCGGAGATTCAGCAGACACCACATATCCGGAACAAATGACCGTAGCGGTTGGCGCGACCGGAAACACGAAATAAACACTCGCAGCGCCTTTGCCCTCAGCCATGGGCCTCCCCGCCGTGTAAAGCGTCCCCGCGGGGCTCCCGAAGCCCCTTGCTCCTTGTCCTCGTCCTCGCCGGCGCCCTCCGTCGCCGGGCTTCTCGCCGCCTAATTAATTGATGGCGCCGCGCGCGTGGGGCACCAAAGAGGCGCCCGGTGCTGTCGCGCGCCCCTCCGTGTAGGAGGAGATGGGGGCGCGGAGGGGCGCGTCCAGCGGAGGGAGGCCCCAGCGACGTGTTCGCTGGGGAATCTGGGATCGACGGTCTCACGGATATCAATTTTGGCGAAAAATCTTCTGACCTGTTTGCGCGCTAGCGTTGACCACAGAGGGATTGGCAGACTAACATTTTGCCGTCAACCAGTTGTTCGGTATCGAGAACCTAAAAATTGTAAGAGTGTGGGCTTCCGCGGCCGGAGTCAGTATTTACTAGGCTGTCCGGGTGACGCCGCGTCCGTGGTGAAAGTGCTGATGTTTCGGTCGCCATTCTGCGACCTTCCTCACGGCATAATGCATTACGCCCTGAGGAAGGTCGCAGAATGGCGACCGAAATGTCGGCATCTTTGCCATGGACGCGGCGTCACCCGGACAGCCTAGTAAATACTAAAAATTTCATTTTCTGATTACACATTTGTGTGGGACAATAAGTAGACGTAGGAAATATTTTTGGGTTCAAACACTTGTCGTTATTTGGACCCTACGCAGCTTTCGGCTTCAGCATTGCAATGCTTTCTCTTTACTTCGTAAGAACGTAGTAAGCGAGAAATTAATTTTTTTTAACTTACACAAAATACGCGCAATTCAAAATTGTCAAGTTCCTTTGCATTATTTGGTCCTGATGTTGATCTAATTCTCTCTTCATATCCCCCTGCTTAGGACCTAGTGATGGCACCTCTGTTCTCAGATGGCCCATAGTCTAAGAAACTCTCTGTCAGTTATTCTGGTAAGTTAATAGTATCCAAGACTGTAACGCATATGGAAATGCTTAAAGAACTGCTTAATTACTTTTTAATGTTCCGCTCAGTAGATGAGCAGATTTGACTGCCACATGTGACTAGTTCATCTATACTTGAAGTATGTAGAATGTTTTGATCACCTCATTAACAATGCTAACCCCTAGCAACGTGACGAAGAAGGGGACCTAATGCTAAACGAACATTTTTAGTTCCATCGTAAAATCGTTTGCAGACGCGGAGATAGAGCGTCTCGCAAGCGTTGTTTTTCGACTGCAGCGGAGTGAAAGCGGCATAGGTGCCCCGTGGCGTACGAAGTATTGCTCTACATTTTCTATGTAATTAACTAGAAAACGCTTTCGTAATATTAATTGAGCGAATTGCCGTAATATGCACTTTTCAAAGTTACATTCTGTTAGTTCTCAATAAAACGACAGCACCACCTTGTCACCGATCTACCTCTGAGTTCCTACGTTCTTAAGAGAGGAGGTCACATGACTCGAGTAATCCTTTAATGTTAGTCGACTTTGCAACGAGTAAGGAAAAGTCACGTTTGGACTAGGTATAATTGAATCAATTAGGGTATCCTAATCAGGAGTGGGTACGTCTTTTAATGTACATTACACAAATCAAAAGTCGAAATACTTCGATAAAAAATAGTTGGATGTATTCTTTTTTTTAATTACATAAATTGACTGGTCAACTATGATAATTGGTTAGGCTTATGGTTGAAACTTTTCAATAACACTTAAAATTATTTCTAATATATATCACATTGACACACAACAGTAATATGGTCCGCACAGTGTCATATTATACCCTTTTTTACTGTGCATTAAGAAATGACATGTTAAATATAACACTTTGCGTAACAAAAATAAATAATACAGATAAACATGCACTCCGAAAACATAAACTCTTAAAAAAATGTTTATACAATAATTGATTCAATGAGATTTATCTTGTCGTGCATTTCCCAAATCAATGTTTGGCAGTTCCCATATAAACATCTCTTTAGTAAATTACTTGCTTCATCACCACAAATTGGATTCACGTCTCAAGAACTTTCTCATCCAATGAACCAAGATCAAATGAAAATTATTGACTCTTATCTTTGCAATCGAATAAAAACAACAACACATTGAATTATTCTAAGAAAAATGTGGTCATTTTGTTGAGTTGCACTCCACACACAATAACAGGAAAAAGATTTTACAACTTTAATTTTGTAAAGACATCTGTATTAGTTTTACTACTGAATTCGGTATTGCAAAATATACTTCAGATACTTAATAAATTCAAATTATTTAGTCCAAATAAACCTGGAAGGCATCTATTAATTTTTGAAGAATAAATATTTTCTATGCCAATTTCTTTGGCAGCCAAGAATCTAGTTTAAATGAAAATTGGAATGACTCTCAACGCTTGTTGCTTGAAGTTTCCACTGACCTCTGCAGCCGTCAACAGTTCCGCAGTTCAGGGTCGCGACTTGTGCTGCACGAGGCGAACGTAGGGCGAAACTGGCAGATCTTTTTTCTGTGGAAGGTTCTTACAGAAGCGTTGAAATAATTCCAATCTTCTTATTCTCGCCTAAAATTGTTCACTTCCTTTCGGGGTTGACTCGCCAAGAAATATAGCTCTCTTATTTCGTCCACCTTATACACTTACCAAGTGACGAACAGATAAGAATAGAATCCAGTTATAATTAAATAAATAATGAAATAGAAGATTAAGAATAAAATTTAAAAAATAAAAGATTAAATAAAAGGAAGATTCTTCCATTAGATGTTATCCTATTTCATTTCTTAAATGTTTGCAGAAGTATACGCGATTTCAGTGTCGAATATCGTAAGATTTTTTTACAGAACTTCGTTTAATCCAGCATCACATAGTTTTTCAATTCTACATATTCCACAGGTTGAGAGATTTTATATAGATTGTGAAAGTATTACCTTTTTATGCTACTCGAATTATTTTCTCGACCAGCCTTTGCTTTTCCGCAGCTCTGCGCGGCAATCGACGTTCATCTTCCAGATGTTCTCGCGAAAATGCTAGTTTCCGTTTCTTGCAACGCAAATTCTTGTCAAATATCGCACTAAATTTTGATTGGTCGCTGTGCTTATGTTTAGGCCAGCGCTCGATAAATTTATTCACCTTTAGGGGAGTTATCAACAATAGATTTCGTAACTTCTTGCAACTTCTTCTTCCTAGCGGAAGCACAGCGCAGATTTTCCAATTAATATTTCATAATGTAACTCGGCTTCAGCGGTTACAACCTGAAGCAATGAATTATCGATAATTGACACTTCGAGTTCCCTGTGAATTCAATGACCCCCGAGTGAGTGCTATTTTGTTAGACAACAAGCTTTTGCACTGTGATATAGTTCCATTACGAAAATATCAGTGCAATTTGTATGGACGGGTCGGGATATGTCTGAGCTTGACCACTGTTTCCGTACACTTACGCAAATCAGCGTGTCACCGTTGTGGTGTCCCATCTTCTTATATTTTGCGTATAAAACTCGCCTTGACCTTAGAAGATGTAAACAAATAAAATAAACATTTAATCACTTATTGAACGCTTGTGAATGAAAATATAACTGTTTGGGTATTGTGAGAATCCAAAGATTCGAAACATGCAGTGGATCGGGAAAGTGATCGTTGTCGATTTCGAAGGCTTGTTTAAAGCCAAATAATTCAATTGAATTCCTTTAAATATTCCGTAATCTTTACAATTTTCATCCAGTACTATGTTTCGGGAACCTTCCACGAAAAGTGATTTTTAAAATTCCTGTCTACTTGCTACGATTTGTACTTATTGGTATAAGGAACTCGCTTCATTTATTGGGTCCGAAATAATTAAAGAAGAGGAATTCTGGTTTGTAAACCAATGTGTGGTTCTTCGTTCTATAGGAACTGCAAAGTAGTCAACAATAAGTAATTCATATTTTCAGTATTCGATCATTTCATTTACATCAGTCTATTTACAGCGACATATGTGTATCTCACAGTTTTTAAACATATTCCCTTTCTAGCAAATTGTACAAAGATAATCGGCGTTGTTACACATCCGATGAGTTAGATGAACCATAAAGAGGGTGAGATGTATTTGCTTTCTGTTTACAATTTCTTAATTTGTTGTTAAATTCGACTGAGCACAGTCTTGGAAAGTACGAAATATTTACAGTATTGCAGAAAGTAGGCTATTTTAATGCGCTTTCTTAACAATTTGTCGTTTTTTTAAGAAAGACACCACGTTGTCAGTTGGATAAGCTATGAGAAAATGAAACAACTTTGATTGCAGCTGTTTTGGAAAGAAATCTGAATTCATTATTTTGATGATATATTAAAAAATTACTTTGGTGATATAACATAACACGCAGGAGTATTCAATAAATAATAGTAAATATTTTAATTTTAATTTAACAAACTTAAAACAAAGTTAACAACTTGTGTTGCAAATTTATAAGTGAATAGAAACATTGTGCTACGTGCAGGGCTTAGAAATAATCCCGGCCTTTTTAAAAATCCCCAAAATTGTTAATTATGGAATGTCGACGAAAGATAAATATTTCAATTAATGAATATAATGGATAATAAATATTTCCACTGGTATACACGTGGTACTACACAGAACAATAGTGTGCATTTGTGTTATAACCAAACAATCCTGATAAAACATTCACAAATTTAAAAAACAATGCATTTTTGCTCTGCTGGCAGACTCTGACACATATATTAACGATTTGTACTGATTTAACAAAGAAAGGCATTGTTTTTGTAATTCAAAATTAGTGTTTTCACATGACTAACAAAACAGCTTATGAAGCAACCAAGTTTATTATGTTTTATGGAGCAACCAAGTGCCATATTGGTTGTGCTTTTGGTCAACACATCCTGAGTGTTGTTTACTAAGAGGTTTACACAATTCACTGTGTGATCGCATAGGTTACAAAAATGATTGCTTTAATGGCTCTCACAGAAATCATTACTTCCGACCATTCATTTGCTGCTTTATTTATTCAGATATTGTTCTTTTAAAATATCAATATTTTTTTTCGAGAACAAAGTGACAATGGCGGGATACAGCGACTTCCAAATAATTCCACATTTCTCAACGCCCCAGCCCACGCAATCGATTGCTGTGCAGAAGTCTCGAGGGGTGGGGCTGGGGGAATCCCCGGATGAAGGGCGGTGCGCGCCTCGCGATGTGCCAGACCTAATTGGCAGCCGCCTTCCTCCACGTGACCCTCTCTCGGCCCCGAGGAGCGGCCAATGCCGCACTCCCATCTGGGGCTGCCTCCCCTCATTTGCATATACGGCTACTCCGGCGGAATTAAATACTTGGAGTTCGTTCGCAATTTAAATGTTGATCCTTTGTTGAGGCATTTATTAAAGTAATTCGTTGGATAGGAAATACGCAGTGGGGTATATTCTAGCGAGCTAGGCTAGCTGCGAAGCGCAAAAAACAGCCAGGGAAGAAAAATTATATAAAAATAACTCACCATTTGAGTAACTACATGAATCTTATGTCATTAATTGTAATTATTAATTAAAATCTAGATATATGAATAAACAGGGTACATCTTTCTATTTCATTATATTACCTCCAGGATGGCATAGCCCACGTTTTAAACTCGGGATACGTCTTTAATTTCGTTTCATTCTAATGAAAATGAATGGATTAATAAATCTGTTAATTGTTTGTTAACCCCATTGTATACTAATAGTAATACGTATTATCGTAATCACAAAAGATCCTACATATTTGTTTTACACTTCTTAATGTGTCAAAAACTATTGTAAAATTCTTCGGCGACTGAATTTTCGTAATTTTTACCTACTCTTGATTATATTGGGCCAAATTTGAGACTATGTCTCTTTTAGCTGCTTTATAAGTATGTTCTATTCTTTTATATTTTAAAATATTGAGTGAAAATGTTCGCAGGGTTGCAAAGCCATTTGGATCGTCCCCTTACTTTTCATATCTGGAGAATGCTTTCTTGCATATTGGAAATGTTGGATCAACTTTATTTGGTAATATGATGGTATCACACATTATATTTTTCGTTCTTTCATACCATACTCCTATGTTTATTACATTATCCAAAAAATTATGTAGCAGATGAAATTCCATCTACAGTGTCATAATCTCTTACTGAAGAACTTAGTAGAACCTTTACCGAAAGCAAATTCCACTCATAGGACAATTGACATTACCCGTAGAACAATTGCTAAAGATATAATTGATCATAAGAAGCGAGCATTTCCACTTTCTGTGATTGTGAGAGAGAAATATAGGTCGAAGAGTCAATTGAAGCTACAGATCATCCCATATTTGTCAAACAACGTCGTGGGCTGATACTCAAAATACGGAAGAAATGTTTAGAGCGGTAAGATATAGAGAAGCCACTGTAAAAGATGGCTGACATCATTCAATCCTATCAATGTATGTACTGAGAAAGTAACAAGTAGATTCTATTTGATAACAATCCTGCAAACAGTGACGTAAATTGGTGACAGAAATAAGACATTAAGAAATTATTATAAACAAAAAATTAAAAAATCTTCCCATGCTCGGCAACCAAAAATCGGCAACCAACGATGGGTAATTATTATTTGTTGTCCGTTTCAATTTACCACAGTGTCACTTCGCTCGCCCAACCCATCTCATTTCACATTTCTTGCACGTCTCGTGGCTGGCCTTAGCTTGTCACCTCTTAAACGCACCCCTTGGCGCCTTCTCTTGCAGCAGGCCGGCTGACCTGCACGTCGTAGGGCTACATGACAGGACTGCGCACTCTCCCGAGTAGACACCTCCGCTTAGATCGCCCAACATTGGCCGCCCCCATCTCACCCTCCCCGTCGCCACACCGCCGCCCACGCCTCTGCCACCGCCCGCGCAGTCCCCGTCGCCCCCGCCGCCGCACCGCGCCGCCCCCGCCGCCACGCCACCCCCGCCGCGCCGTCCCCGCCGCCACGCCACCCCCGCCGCGCCGTCCCCGCCGCCACACCGCGCCGCCCCCGCCGCCACGCCACCCCCGCCGCGCCGTCCCCGCCCCCCGCAGTTCCCGTCGCCCCCGCGTGCTAATAACCGCGTCAATTGCCGGCAGCGGCGCGTGGGTTCACGGGCGTGGGCGCGCTGAGGTCAGGGCGAGGGCGGAGGCGGCTGAAGACTCCGAGGTGGGGGCGGCGGGCAGTCAGAGCAGCGCGGGAGGGCGGGTGATGATTGGCGTGTTGTTTCTGTGAAACGGGCCGCAGGGGAAAACGCGGGCGGTGCTGAATGTGGGATAATGTGGGTGGCGAGGAAGAAAACAAACGTTCCGCTAGTGAAGATGGCGGAAACGGCAAGGGAGAATATAAATACACAGTTTTACATAAGCATGTCTGTTACTACGTAGTCGTAGCTAAGATGTCATTTTATGATCATTCATTAGCTGCTCGTAATATTAAGTATTGAATTGTAATTGTGCTTCTTATAGTAAATATTCGAAGATCCCAAATTAGGGACTAAAACGTTAAGTATACAACGTGAAACAACCTTTGCTAAATAAACAATAGAAGTGAACATTTTTCAGAAACATTTGTCAAAAAAACAACCACAAACTATTCAGTGAGTTGGCTTGGAGCATTTTCTCCAACATGTCAGCGCGAATGTCCGTTTAATGTGCGGTGCGCGAGTGATTCCGTCCAGTGAAGCGCGCGTCCTACGGAAGCTCTTGGAGCGCCACGCCCCCACGTGCGCCCCCACGCGCGCCCCCACGTCGCGCCTCGTGCGCACTCTTCGCGTGGGCGGAGCCCTTGATGGCAGGTAGCGTGGCGGCGGGGCCCGTGGGGCTTAAAGGGTTCAAAGGCGCCTGTGGGGCGGGCGGCGCAGCGCCCTATTGTGCGCGGCCCAAGGGCGTGGAGGGTTTCTGGTCTCCCGCCCGAGCGCAACTCCAGCGCACATTTCGAAATAATTGCTTCGGTGCTGACGAGCCGGGCGGGGCATCACAGAAGACTCGGCCGCGTAATCTGCCACGCGGAAAATCACACACGGGGGAAAGTGAACAGTATTTAATTCTTGTAGAAGAAATTTCCCCATGCATTATTATTTAAAAACGTTGTGTTATGTGTTATATACTTTGTAAACGTATTGATGGGATTTGTATAAGTAGAGAAGAATTTGATCTCGAAGCCATATGTTGTTTTACTTGCTGTAACCAAGATGGTGCATTGTGGTAGTATCACAAATGTATGTCGCATGCCGCCTGTGAACCATTTCATTTCATTTCAGCTAAACAGGAATATTAAAAACAAATAATCGTAAGAATTTCATAAAACCTGGTACTTTATTTATATTATAGAAAAAAATTGATCCTCCTCGGCATTTATTGATTTATCTTTGGGACAAAAACCGACGTTTTCTCAGTGAGTAGATGAAATGATTGTGATTTCAATCATTGCTGAAATGTTGATTATTATTAGTGTGTTAGCACATAATTTCTCATAAAAAAGAAAAAATCCACATGTGCTTCGAAAATAGATCTTAAAATTTCGCCAATTTCAATTCATAAATGAAACGAAATTACAACGAAAATAATTGTCTAATTTTTACACGATTTGGATTGTTAATAATTTGGATATACATTACTTATGTGTTCATTTCATGTAGTTCCAATCCAGTAATTTTGTGATTGGAACGTTCCTGATAAACCCCTTCCTTGTATACTTTAGACAACGATTCTGCGCTTCTTGTAAGTTCTTCTTTCTTTTTCTTCTTCTTCTTCTTCTTCTTCTTCTTCTTCTTCTTCTTCTTCTTCTTATTATTATTATTATTATTATTATTATTATTATTATTATTATTATTATTGTTATTGTTATTATTATTATTATTATTGTTATTTCTTCTTCTAGTGAATAATCATTATAAAGACGTCTTCTTTTTTAGTCTTCACGACGAGAATGAAACAAGAACAGCAAAGATCCTTAAATAAGAAATTTTCCTATTAGGTACTGTTATATTAGAAAATAAGTAATACCTTTGCCATTTATTTCGGTTATCTTTTTTCAAGACGCAAATGTTTTGACTTATCGATTATCGCTGCTTACGAATAATAAAAAATGAAGTAGTTCGTTACAGTTGTGCTCGAACGGGGTCACGTGTCCCGCCCCACCTGTCTCCGCCGTGATTCCTCCCCCCACCCCCGCTTCCAGACGCCGCGTAATTGCAGCGCGTTCCTGGCTGGCATCCGGCGCCCTTCCACTTGCCGCCGCCCACTGCCCGTCAGCCTGTCTGCCCGCCGCCCCTCTCCCCGCCGCTCCCACGGCTGCATCCCGCGACATCTACCCCACAATATTCCATGCCATTTACTTCACGCTGTGCCGTCTACCTCGCTATGCACTATCTACCTCACAGTGTGTCATCTACCCAACAATGTGGCATCTACCTCATGCTGTTGCATCTACCCAACAATGTGGCATCTACCTCATGCTGTTGCATTTACCCAACACTAAGCCTTCTACGCAATACTGTGTCATTTACTTCACGCTGTGCCGTCTACCTCGTTATGCACTATCTACCTCATACTGTGTCATCTACCCAACAATTTGGCATCTACCTCATGCTGTTGCATCTACTAAACACTAAGCCATCTACCCAACACTGTGTCATTAACTTCACGCTGTTTCCTCTACCTTGCTATGCACTATCTACCTCATACTCTACTCTTCCTTCATTTATCTTATATTTCATCGTTTATACTACTGTACGTCATCTACTCCTTCCCGCACCATCAGCCCAGGCTACTCTATCTATCCCGCCTTGCTTAACCTACCATCTCATACTCATCTATTGCTTGTTTGTAATGAAATGTCTTCTTTTATTTTCTCTTTAGACAATGTTTTTTAGTATAGATTAGTATGAAATTATTTTTGTTATGAAAAAAGGAATTGACCCATCTTTATGACGTTTTTCGCCGATTTCGGCTAATAAGAATTTGTTTGCCTTTTCCCCATTTTTAAAGCATTTTCGCTGATTTAATCGATTTTAATATAATTTTCGTAGTACATGTTTCAAACAATATTTACGAGACGCAACAAATGTTCTCCATAGCATTCCTCAGTACTAGATTTCTTGGCAATTGACTCGATCTCTTCGCACAGAAATTGTAATGTTAGCTGTTGTATGTACTCTGTTCCTCTGACGTCTGTATTTTTGGATTTGTTGTATGCAAAGCTCCTGTGGTGCCTATCAGCATTGTCGATTCGGTCAATTTCGCGATAACTAAAGACAGATATTTACTGGTAAAGAACAATCGAAACCAAAATTTTACAATCTGAATTCAATAGAACGAAACGAAGAAGTCTGGATTGCATCAGTAACATTTCCAACAGTTTCAGTTGTTCATCTGAACGGGTTTTGATAAAAGTTACGTATTTTTCGTTGCTTTTAGGGCTTTTTAAAAACATTTTAAGAGCATTTTATTGATGATTTTTGGCGATGCTTTAGATCTTCAAAGTCCGTCCCCTAGTTATAAGAGATTTTCCACTACATATTAATGGGTAAACTTTTTTTAAATTAAGTGATCATTTTTGATCTGGAGTTTGTAACATTATTCTTCTTTTTCTTGTAGACGGTAAAACAGGCCTAGAAACGAATTAGATTTTTTTCGCATTCTGATTTAATTATAAAGTTTAAATATCCATCTGGTCTCTGTTTTTGTCTGTATCTGTCAAAATCATTTTCAACATAGTTTGAAAAACTTTTATTTATAATCGTTGCTTTTGTTCAACTGAACTATGAACTTTACAACTTGAAACTGAATGCGAATAAAACACACTCGACACTGGTATATTCTACAATTTGAAGTCATCGATCGTCAATAATGACTTAACTTGATGATTTTGAGAATATTGAGAAGTTTTTGTTTGAATATTGAGAAGCTTTCTCCTCATATTGCCGCACTTACAAATATTCCGCCAGTTTGACATCGGTGCCGTTTCCCACGAGGCATTCCGCTTTGCTCTTCTCAGTCTTTTTTTTCGTGCGCTCTCGCCCCAAAATATCGTCTGGATTCTCATTAATTCAACTTCATCCATTGCCTTCTACCTCTTGTCGTTATGTAAACTCTCTTCTCAGAGCTCGCCCAATTTATGCCCTGTGTGCTTCCGCGCTCGCCCCCTTCCTCGGTCGCCCCTTTCTCAAACGCCCCGCACCTTCGGCCACCATCCCACCCACCCACTCACCCGACCACCCTGACTCTCACCATCACGCTCACCCACATCTTCACAACTCACCTGTACGCCCATTCGCAGTTCACCCGGATCCCCACACTCTCGCCCGTCACTCATCGGTCATCGCCCACACTCATCCGATCACCTGCTCACCCGCTCGCTTTCTCATCCACTCATTTCCATCACAACGCCCGCCCTTCTGCCAGCCCACCTGCCCGCCCACCCACCCACAAACCGGTTCGCTCGCTCACTCATCCGCACACCCATTCACTCGCTTGCTCGTCCATGCGCTCGCTCACCCAACCACCCGGTCTCCCGCACTCTTTCCTGCCTGCTCACTCACCCACTCACCCGCTCACTCAACCCACCGCCAGCCATTTCGATCACCTGCTCACCCGGCCGCCCATTCTTTGGCCCTTCCCCCTCCCCCCCCCCCACGAGGCCTCACGCTTTCACTTTCGCCTGCTCATTTTCCAACCTACCCTTTCCTCCCTCCCGCGCGCCCAACTGCTTTCCCCGCCGCGCCGGCCCCGCCTCCCCCGCCCCCGCCCCTGCCCCCGCCCATGCGTCCTCGCGGAGCGCCACGGCGCGCCATCCACTGCCCGGCGGGCGCGTAACAAGCGCCTCGCGGCCGGCAATTGTTCAGCCGAGCGGCGCGCTGTGATTGGAGGCTCCGTAATTGGCCCCACAGTGCCCGGCGGCGGCGGCGGGGGCGGGGGCGGAGACGGCGACGACTCCGACTAGGGGGAGGGGCGACGGCAGCGGGAAAGGATGAGCACGGGAGAACGGGGAACGGGGATCGGGAAGTGTGATTGCTATGAAAGCAATGGAAGGTGTGGGATCAAAAGAGTGGAAGAGATGTACCATGTCATGTTAGAAAGAAATTCAATTAGGGAGTGGGGAAAGTGGGACTAAGAAAAAGAAAAGCGGCAATGTGGAGGAGTGGAATAGTGAGGTAGAGTGTGTCATGTAGAAGTATGAGGTGAGACCACGGTATTCGGTATTGGAGAACCGTACGCTGGAGCAGAAAGGCAGAGAGGGAAGGAATTTCGAATTTCTGTCCGCGCCTTCCTGCCCCACGTCCGCCTGCCGTCGCTCACTCTATCGCCTTACCATCCTTCTCTCTCCTCTCTCCTTCTCCCTATCCCAACCGTTCTCCAAATTCCCCTTTCTTCCGTCCTCTCTCCCCCCTCTCCTCTTCCGCTCTAACTCCGCACCCACCTGCCTTCAGCCGTCGCTCTCGTCGGGGGCCTGCACACCCACCCTTCCAGCTGCCCAGGGAGGCCGCATTGGATCGGCAGAGACAATGAAGCGCCGTCTGCGGGTCGCGTCCCCTCGCGCCGCCGCCGGCCTGAGACGGCGTCGCAGCAAACTCTTCCGGAAGCTTCGCTTCCCCCCTCGGCTCGAGGGCGATGCCTTTTTTAAAATTCCACGGCCGTTTCGCCTTTTTTTGTCTTCTCTTTTGAAGAATGTATAAGATGGCGCGCCCTGAGGATTATTTTGGAAGAATTCCTGACGAAGGATTTAAAATTAAATAAGTGTTCTGCGATGGTACGGGAATATCGTATAGATAAATCAGTTTCCGCGTTCTTTGTGTGTACGTATGAAATTGTCTCTGTCTTGGTCGTGAGAGACGACGTCATACAAAGTAGTGCAAATCACCCTTAATTATACAAAGCAAAAATTATCTTTTTGAGTTGGAATATAACAGGAAAAATTTGCAGCTTTTTGTATGCGCTCAAAGGGACACGGTCTATACATGTTGCAATATGCCATGTTGTGCTAATTTTCAGCAGTCTTAATTGATGTTCAGTATTCAAAGAGAATAGCGAGAAAAAATTCTGCAAGGCATATTATAGTCTTACACAAAGCATTACGCTGATAGATTTTGTATTTTCAGTTTTCAATACCACAAACGTTTACTGGGAGTTCAAAAGTTCTTTTGGAAAAGTATGTAACGTTAGTAATCTTTAAAAACATTTAAAATTTCAAATTAAATATTTTCTAAACGAAGTGAAATGTGGGAATTTTAAAGCCAATTTACTCCTTACCAGGATAATAATCTCTATCCGCTTTCATATATTCGTTTTTTAGAAATGTCAGGCATTCTTCTGCCAGCCTGAAACTGACACTTTATTTTAATACAAATTGCAGAACCGCCTTCGTGTGCGGTGCGTCGGCGTGAAAATTGTCTAGTAGATTGTTTTCAGAATATCGGATCAAAAGAAGTACCTCATCAGTTATAATGCTTTATCTTCAGAATTATGCTTTATTTTAAAATAAAAAGGTCTAAAGAAATTAGTCAAACTCTATTCAAAAAATATAATGTAAAATTAGAGAACAATTATTATGATAAGATAGGTATGATGAATTTGACCACATGTTGATATAAAATGTAAGTAACAGAACCCGTGCGATTACATTCAATGAAAGAAAAAATCTATGAAAAAGTTACAAGAGAAAAGTAATACATATGTCCGAAAGAAGGTAACTTTCATTATATTGTTTCATTTCGTTAAGTAGTAATTTTCGAAAGCTAATAAATTGAAATGTATACAAATACTGGAACAACATAGTTACTATTTATTGTGAATCCAGTTACATAAACATATTTCTGGAAATGTAATTAGAATTTTTTATATTTACCAAGATCAGTACGCGTATGTTATGGACTGCAGGAAGAAATCAACCTATCCACTGTAATTTAAAACAAAAAGCATAACATATAATTACAATAACTTAACATTATAGTAAAGACACATATCAGAAGGAAGCTGGACACTGTATTTATATATTCTCAATAATTTTACAGTTTAAAAACTCTCATTAATCTTTGAAATTCAATATACTTACTACGAAACATTGACATTATTCGGTAGGTGAATTGCAATTTGCAAAACAAGACGTCCTGGAATGCCGTAGATCTCGTAAACAACGTAATGAAATAATTACGGCACAGTAGCGTTCATTCTATAAATATTTAGATGTTAAAGTTATTTGTCTGGTTTAAAAACTAGTTAATAACAGCAACAGGCAACACATCTTGTGTCAGCTGCCTTTTATTTAAAGAAAAAATCAAAACATTTGGTTAAATAGAATGCTAAAATTTCATTCTAAACGAAAATTATCTGTGTTTAAAATATACAGATTTTGGGGTGGCGTTATTTCATTACAAGGAATTATAATGTCTTCAGAGAACAGGAAAGTCATTTTCGATTAAACCGAAATCATTCCACTTCGCAAAGAATGCCCACATACCAGCATTCAGATATCCTACGAATCCCATCAAAAGCTGGCCGTAACTCGAATCCTGCAGATGCTCGTGCATCCCAGAGAGTCATTGCGCACCATAAAGACATCGTTAACAAGCCAGGGTTTGAATGCCGCTAGCATCGGATGTCATCGCGAGCAGGTGCAGGTGCTGGGGCGTCATTGGGCCGCGCAGAATAGCCATTAAGTGAGCGCACGCAGACGCCAGGTTGCCCTCTCGCACACGCACTCGCCCGCGCGCGGAGGCAGATGGCGTCGTTGGACGCGGTTCCGTCGACCCCGCTGCCAATGAAACACACCATTCGGAGGGCGCAGGGCAGTGGGGGCGCTGCTTTCCAACCAAGGGCCAAAATTAGCGCCTCCGCTCGTAATTGGGAGTCTACAACCGTTTTGTACATCGGTTGATTCATTGACTAATTAGTGATTCCGGACGCGCAAAAAGACAAGGTCGTTGGTCCCGTAAGTGTAGTTCATGTATATTGCAGGACATGGCGGTGACCTTCCCCCGCTGAATGGCAAGATCCGGCGTCGACCTACAGTCGGCTTATGTTTTCCCCCAACCAGTTATCTCCCACCAGCGGGGCACGGCTCGAGCCGGAACAAGCTCCAAGCTTACATCTCTGGTACATGTGGTAGAGTAGTCCATATTAGTGAATTTTGTAGTGCATATAAGTGAAAATATTATTCTCGCACGGCTCTCGACCAATCACATTCGTCTTAGTTCATTATAGACGTCAAAGGGTTCCCGCAATCACCCTAGAGACGCGGTACGTGCTTGGTCGCGGCAGGTTGCAGCTGTCGTAAGACGGGTGAACCACGAAACAGTATGTGAGTGGTGTTTGTCACAGAGAACATTGAGTGTTCTGTAAGGTTAACGCGCCCATTTAGTATTTTTAAAATCTCAATTTCAAAGTCGTAGAGAAAGTATAGTCTTTTACTTGCATTGAAATGACTACAACTTGTATTATTCACTCATAGGAATTACGACACTTTCTCCTACGTCGTTCGTGCAGAAAACATCAACTCGTGAATAATAGCTATCATTCTACGCTCATCGTACTAGTACAGAACCAATTTCTGTTAAAATGCCTAAATTTCTGAAAATGGCAAAAATTAAAATTTTTCGGGCATCTTTCATCAACTACAATATTAAAGTTAAACATTTTATTATTAATGAAGACTATTGTTCTAAATTAGATCTTCAATGAGGTCTTGTGCAATATATTCAAAACATGTTAGTTTTTGAGTAATTTTGCTGAATAAAGGAAATTTTTAAAACACAATTTTCTTAAAAAGTTTTTTACTAATTTTTTTCATTATTTGTTCTGGGTTAATGCGAAGTACATTTTAACAAGATTGATTTTTTCTGAACTCTATTAATTTGAAAAAAAATGCATAAGTTGCTATAACCGAACGCAGGACGGATTAATAATTAAAATTATTTGTAAAATAAACAATTTTCAAAAATTCATTCGGAAGAAATTCGAAGGAGGCGTACACAAATTTAGAAGAAAAACTTAAAGAGGCAGAAATATACTTACACAAAAGGATAATTGAATATAGGCAACTATTTCGGCAAAGCAGGGGAACCAGAGGGCAGTGAACTTTGGGGAACGCGGCGAATTCAAAAGCAAAAATTCGAAAAAGTTCCTAATCACAATAAATTTTGTCGAAAATATAAAATGTTATAAACGAACTCGGTGACAGAGGAAAGCGAGCGTTGTTGTTTTGTTGAAAAAACAATCCAAAGACTAGACTGATTGAGAAGAACAGAGAGCAATGATAGATTCCGAGCCGACATGTACTAGCATGTGCTGGCAAGTTTTAGTGTTTTTGAGAGAGTGATTTTTATCAGGGAGGTGAATTGGGAGCATGCGCTGACCGTATTAATTATATTGTAGGGAGCCATGGTGTGGGAATATAGAAACAGTGAGACCAGCTGATGGAACTTTATGGTGAAATGATAAATGGAATGTATTCGCGAGCCAACGGCAATGCTATTGCACTCACGGAAGTAAATATTATGCAGATATTACCCGCGCGTACGGTGTACATTTATAAGAAGGCCAAGTTTTATAGTAAATTTAGTAAACCTTGAAACAACGTAGATAGCCATCAAAACTATGACGTGCACGGTATTAACGAGAATGGGGTAAATATTTTGTTATGAAGTATGAATGTTCTATTTAGATTTTTGCTATTGTATTAAAGAGTTTATTGTTTTTTGCATAATGATTTTATCGTCAGTGTCACAGAGGACGTCAATCTGCGACGTCGCAGATTGACGCCACCGAATAAACAAACAGTACCACTGGGCACGGAAATGAATGTACATTTGAATTATGTCTAGGTATCTTCTTGGTTTGTAGATAAAGAAAGATACATTCCCCTCCCATTACCAATACGATAATGAGGAATATCATTTTCCCTATCCTGTACAGGGGAGAATTTCAGTCCCACGATCCAATATAAAGTTTCCAGTGGCAGCGCCGCTCATCCGGAAAGATTATTTTAAACATTTTATAAACAGAACGTTTGGATATCAGATAAATACATAATGGATGAAAGGAAATAATTGTAATAAAGAAGAGGCACGAAGGGACGGTCACGTTACAAATATTGCAAATAAGTAAGAGCTGTTTTAGCTTCTCTGGTTTAAATATGTAAAAGAATCCATATCCTTGTAATACGAAATACCAAGCTTATTCATGCTTTTATAGTCCCTGGCAAACACAAGTGGGGAATTTCAGCTACCTCTTCTGCCCGAAACGATGACGCTTATTTACAGTTTTTACTAAATGTTTGTAGTAAGGAGAAACATTCAATATATTCAGCGAAAACATAGCTAAAGTCAACAAATAAAAATAAATTTTAATTTTGTATATATGAAAATATTTTTTTTATAATGAAACATTAAGCCAGCTCTATTATTTCTTTATCGTCTTCATTAAGAAATCCTGTTCTCATCTTTAGATGAACAGTAGTGCATTATTTAGCTGAAGTATGCATGGCAAACGCATTATTCAGCAGAGGCGTCGCCAAATGACATCCGTTGGTCTCGTCCACTCTTTTTCGGGCGGCGGCCCAACGCGGGCGATGGTGTGTTGTCTGCCGGCGATGGCAGCGGCGGCGGCGGCGGCGGCGGGCAGTCGCGTGCGGCGGAGAGGCGTCCCTGTCAGAACTGTAAACCTCCCCTTGACGTCTTCTTACGACCCGTAAAATGGTCTCACTTCCAAGAGGTTATTTTTTGGCTCCGCGCAGCGGCGTCTTCTTACCTCTGTCAGCGCCGCGGTTTTATACCTCGTGATGAGTTACTCCGCGCGTCTGGAATTCGACGTTCGTGTGAGGCCATTCCACCTCAAGCGGTTCTGCATGTGCTTGTGGAAGAACGCGCGCTACTTTGTGTGTGTGGGTGTTCTAGTTGCGACGAGCGTGCTCGTGAAGAAAACGTAATTTGTGTAGTTTTAAATGTTGGCATTATATTATTGTAATTCCGTTATAACATGTAGTTTATAGACAGTTGCCCAATGGTTATTATGCGTATGAGTCTTCTTTCAAAATTGCATGAAACCAATAAAATTATTGTAGAAAGAAAGGTGCTGAAATGAAACGACCTACGATATTCTTGTCAGTTACATTGTCTTGCTTATTTTAGGACCAATTTGCCGCATTCACATACTGCCACTTCAAAAGAGGCAGTTGCATTATCTATGCACTTACTGCGCGCATTAACGATTCGTTCCACATTGCGGCTTAAAGATCATTATCAGCGCGCATCTCCGGGCTCCCCAGGGCGGCAGGCGGTTGTCTTGTGGGGCTGGCTGCGTTAAGCTAGGCGTAAACCACAGAGAGCCCAGCTGGGGCTCCTGCACGCCCGCCCCATCCCATCCGCTCACTCGCCCGCCCACTCCCTGGCCCCACTCGCCCGCCTCACTTGCCTGCCCCACTCGCCCGCCCCACTCGCCCGCCCCATTCGCCCGCCCCACTCTCCCGCCCCACTCACCCGCCCACTTGCCCGCCCACTCGCCCGCCTACTCTCCTGCCCACTCACCAGTCCAATCGCCTGCCCACTTGTCTGTTCACACGTCCGTCCACTCGCTCGCCCACTCGCCCGCTCATTCGCTCTTCCACTCGTTCGCTCACTCGTTCGCTCACTCGTCCGCTCACTGCCCCAACCATTCACATACCTACTGACCCGCCCACTTGCCTACCCACATGCGCGTCTTCCCGCCTTCCTGCCTTCTCGGTAGCCCTCCCCACCTCACCCTTCTCCCCATCCGCCGCCAGCCCTACCTTGCACCCACCAAAATCCTCCTACTCACCCGAGCGCTCACCCAGCTTGCCGCTTGCCTTCCCACGCAACCACCCGTCCACTCACCCGACCGCTCACCTCGTTCATCCCCCCTCCCACCCGTTCACCTTCTGCCTCCACCCTCTGCCATTCGCTCGCTTATTCTTTGACTGCCTCTCATCCTCTCGTTCTCCCTCTTGTGCTTCCGCTCCCCTTCCAGCTCGCCCCACCTGCCCAAAACCCACACGCCTGCCCGCCCACTCTCAGTCTGGCCCCTCGCATTTATTCATCATATTTCAGTTTCCATCCGGGGAAACCTGTGATTGCAGCGGAGAGGAAGAGACGAACCGGCAACTGACCAGCCGAACCGCCATTTCCTCTTTCCTCGCTCCCTCCCCGCTCCCTCCCCGCTCCCTCCCTCACGAAGCGCGCTTCGGCCCCTGAGCAAACGGCGTTAGTGTGGTCGCCGCGAGAGGAAATCGGCGGCGGCCGTCTGCTCTTAAGTCAATTTTGAGATTGCCGGCCTCTCCCACCCACCTGGCCCCGGCCCCGGCGCCAGCGCGTCAGGTAAGCACCGCCCGCTACCTGGCACCGCCTGCCGCTCTCCGCCGGCGCCCTCCGTGCGGCTCACGGGCTCGATCAGGGCGCGCCCAGCGGAGCGGCGGCTACCTCCGTGGGCGGCGGGCGGGGGGCGCTACCCAAAGGGCGGAAACTCCTATTGGTCGTGTTGCGACATGCAAAAGATCCCTTGCAGAGCGCAGTTAAATCCCTGGTAATTTTAGCTGTAACGTTATCATGTACTTGTCAGCGAGGAGCGCTGTAATGGTGGATTGATGGTTGAGTCGCGAATCCTAGCGGCGACTATGAGCATCAAAATTCAGTTGTGAGACCCGAAGCAGGACACCTAATTTCTCTGCACCAACTCGCGTCGAGGATACACTGTCAAATGTAGTCATACTATCAAGTCAAAAACAGGTTGGGACAGTAGTAAGGGCGGATGCGATGATAATCCCAGATCACGGTTTTACCCGAAGTAGAAGACAGTTTTGAGTTGACATTGGACGAAAAACTCACTGTAATAATGAAATAATTATGAATGAATGCCTGGTTTATACCTTAGAAACCATTTCAACCGTGAATTTACTGAAATATGTAAAAATTACCCTATCATATGCCAACTTCAAATTATTTTTTTATAGTCTTCACATAAAGTCTTGATACTCCGCAAGATCATGAAAGCGACAGTAGGGTGGCAATGTGGGATAGGAGAGCAACAAGTTCGACTAGGGTGAGGGCATATATGTTTACCCTTGAGTTGTCGCACCGCCACCTCTTCACGCTTCACATTTCTATCAGCATCCCATCTTTCGTCCGTCCCAGTGGCGAGGGAGCCCTGAAGAGCGCCGTTTCCGAAAAACCTGTCTGCTCGCAGTCTGGAGATGCTGGCGGGAGGTTGCGCTCAGTTCGGCCTCAGAAGGCCGCAGATGGCGTTCCCTGTTCCGATACCCTGAGATACACTTGTAATATTTAGCAACAACACACTAAGTTTTAAGACTCCGCGGTCCAATCCTGATAATTGACTTGAGAGCTTTGATGGTCGTGGAGGTCCAGTCGTCGGTGACAGCATTTTAAACAACTACCTAAACAAAGGTTTTCTCTAGAACTGAGAGGTGAAGAGGTAAAGGGGTATACACAGTGAGTTTAATTATTGATTATTTCAAAACGAGAATTATTATGTTTGTCGTTTATTAGCATCTAATTATTGTGAAGAATGGTAATATCAAACTTCACCAAAGTTGGCTTACAGTTATTTCTTGAGGAACGTGTGTGTATAATTCTTGGGAATTATGTCAGAAGGTGAGATAATGTTTCGATGTCAGAATTAATGTGGTAGATTTACACAATTCGAATTTGATTAATAAAACAAACATCGACACTTGACCTACTCAAATGCTAAAATCACCCCATAGGTAAAATCGTCGTGAAAGGCTGAACTCCAAATAGTCTTAAGAAATCATCATTCATCGTTTTATAATTGCCACGGAGACCAGAGAGTAATGTTGGGAGCTGTAATTCTAGTTCGTTTATGGGGGAATACGACACATTTATCACAAGGGAGAGAAGAAAAAAGAAGTTAAAGAAGGTAAAATAGAACAGAGAAAAGAAGAGATCCTTGTCTTCTGCTTTTTCAGCAGACGAAGACAAGGATCAGGAAGACGAGAAAAGAAGAAGAAAAGAAAAAAAAGAAGTACAAAGCGAATGAGAACAAAACGAAAGAGGACAGAACGAAAGAGGACAAAACGAAAGAGGACAAAACGAAAGAGGACAAAACGAAAGAGGACAAAACGAAAGAGGACTAAACGAAAGAGGACAAAACGAAAGAGGACAAAACAAAAGAGGACAAAACGAAAGAGGACAGAACGAAAGAGGACAAAACGAAAGAGGACAAAACGAAAGAGGACAAAACGAAAGAGGACAAAACGAAAGAGGACAAAACGAAAGAGAACAAAACGAAAGAGGACAAAACGAAAGAGGACAAAACGAAACAGGACAAAACGAAACAGGACAAAACGAAAGAGGACAAAACGAAAGAGGACAAAACGAAAGAGGACAAAACGAAAGAGGACAAAACGAAAGAGGACAAAACGAAAGAGGACAAAACGAAAGAGGACAAAACGAAAGAGGACAAAACGAAAGAGGACAAAACGAAAGAGGACAACACGAAAGAGGACAAAACGAAAGAGGACAAAACGAAAGAGGACAAAACGAAAGAGGACAACACGAAAAAGAAGGCGAAAATAAGGAGACGAAAAAGAAGAATGTAAAATTGTTAATATCCACGCCCAGACAGCCCCGTCCCAAAACTCGGCTGTGGGCTCCTCCCGTGGGCTCATGCGGCGCGAGACGAGGCGTTATCGGAGTGATCGGTGGGGCGACGACAGCGCAGCGCGTGGCGCCGGAGACGGCGGCGGAGACGCGCGAGCGGCCCGCGCGGGGGCGGGGCGCGGCGGGGCGCGGCGGGGGCCGGGGCCGGGCCGGGAGGCGCCGGCGCTCTCCGATCAATGCCCGGCGGCCTGACGCCGGATCCGGGAGGCTCAGCCCCCTGTCGCCGCGCCGCCCCACAGTGCGCCCAAACGACGCGGAAGCCCTGCTCGCCGCGTGCTCCGTCTCCACACGGATTCCCCCGCGGTCGCAACACGCCAATGCGTGTGCGTGCGCACACCCACGAAAAGATTGAAGGGGATTTACATTTGTTTTTAGCCATTATATGTCCCGTAAAGGGCAATTTTCCTGGGCGATGTTAGATCTCGTGGTTCCCAGTCGGTCACCCAACCAGGAACCCTCTATGCTTCGAATTGGCTTATCCTGAGTGACTTCACGTCGTTAAAGAATTCGGCTAGCGACTTTAGTTTCGCGGTCGTGTCCTTTCAGTAGAATCATCCAAACATTCGCCTGGATGACCGAGGGAAACCACGGAAACAGCTCAGGATTGATTGTCACTTGCATTGAACCCGGACTTCCCGAATACGAAGCCAGCGTGCTGTGCCCTGACACACTTCTCTCGGTTGAAGCGGGTTAATATGGATCAAATCTATAGGGATAAAAAAAACACCAGTGGTTTCAAGTTATTTCATCTTTTACTTAAATACGGATTAATCCGTAACGGATTAATCCGTACGGATAATCCCGTCCTTTACAGTTCGATTCTAAATGACAAGAAAAACATTAATTTAATCTAGGTAGAATCGCGTGAACCCATCAACAATTCCATAACTATACCAATAAAATCAATATAAAATCTTGTACTAACAATTACACAAAAACACAATAACTACTAAACATTACACAAAAAATCGACCGAGTTTGTGGCCACAAATTACACCATTATTCAAAATATTTTAACAGTTTTCCAACTTGAATCAAGAAACAGCATTATTAAACTGGAATTATTCTTTAGAGGGCCGCACATTGAAAGTCTGTAAATAAACTATTGAAGGGTATGAGATTAAGAAGATGTAGTGAAAGCTTCACCAAAGCACTTAACCGCATGCGTTCCACACTGGGTCCCAACTGCACGCTCGCGGACGAGAGGGCAGAAACATCTTTATCAAACAACGTTGCACTATGAGCAGATCACGTCAAACTTTGAAACATTGCATTCAATTGTTACATTGGTTTTGTTTCTTTGTTCCTAAATGCTAGTTATATAAAGAACTCGACATTACTCCGCTATCCGTCCATTATCTCACTTCTAACTAAAAATCCCCCTGATTCCCTTAGCAAAACATTTCAAAAATCGGGAAACAAAATCCTCACCAAAACATACTGAACAGAAAACTACCGCGACAGTTCCTTACCCCTCCCTGATCATCATGAATCTGATGTGGCTTCGCACATTTAATCCACAATTATTTATTGAATCTACTTAACGTATCCATGTACTCTATGTATTCATCTATCTATCATGTTTCCTAAACAATGTTAATACTATTCAGGGTACACTCAATGTATCGTACTCAACTGATAAGGACCTTCGGGTCAAGAAGAAATTTTAAAAAAGTATTACATTATTGCGTTGTGGGAAACCTTGTTTATCTCGTGTCTAAGAAGACGAATTGTTGAAACCTTTGTAACCCAACCGATCGGCAATATTTGCACATTAGTGTTATAAGTAATTGACGATCAACATGTTAAAACGTGCTGACTGACACAAAGCTTTATAAAGTAGTCGTGTCTCATTCTACATTCGTATCTAACATTTTCTAATGCGAAAAAAATTATATTTTCACCACTCTTCAAATGAACTATTTATTTTTTGATTTGGTATGTCTTTACTATAGCAAAAAATGTGTATAATGTATTAGTAGTTTTATAGTAAATTGAAATAAATTGCAATGTTAATAGATTTTGATTCACAAATACTAATGCATTGCCGTAGATCTCTTAGAAAGTTGTCAGATTGTATGACATAATTTAATGAGCATTTATTTATTTATTTATTTATTTATTTATTTATTTATTTATTTATTTATTTATTTATTTATTTATTTATTTATTTATTTATTTATTTATTTATTTATTTATTTATTTATTTATTTATTTATTTATTTATTTAAACTTGCTGGCTTGTTGGCCCTTTGGGGCAACCGTGCGCTGTAGTGCGGGGGAGGGGGAAGCGAGGCAAGGAGAGAGTCCGCGAGGGGTCGTCGTGGGGCGCCCGTCTCCTCGCCTCACCGCACGGCCGTTGCGCGCCGGTGGATGGGGATTAGGGCAGGTTGGCCACACGGACACACACAGGCACTGCTTGTAATTTTGCACTATGCGGTTGCGTTGGAATGTCTTAAGAGGGGGATAGATAAATAGATTTCATTTACTTTGTATTTTTTTACCTATTCTCTATTTTCAAAAATTTGAAGATTTTAACATTTCAAAATTGTAAAATTGAAGTTTGAGATTTTTGCTCTATAAAATGTGTTCTAAACAATGAACTCTAGAAAGATCATGTACAATTTTTTGAGAAAAAATAAGTTTTGTCAACTTTATGCTTGAAATTAATGCAATTATTAAATAACACATTTTCTCAAAAAACACTACAGTTTTTTGCCTCGGATAGAACGAGGAACACTTAAAAGAATGGCAACAATTTTTATTTTTGTTGAACTCTTTGAATTTTCGTGAATTGCGATTTTAGAAACAGTAGAAGAAAGCATGTGTTATGTGGGACAACTTGTTTAAAAAATATTTTGTGGTAATTCATCAGCAATTAATGTGCCAAATCTTTTTTACTTATTTTCTTAGTTAAGTCAATCAGAGAGTAGGAATGTTTTAGTATCTTGATTACGAAGCTATAGAAATCTTATGATTTTTAATCCATGGGTATTAAATTAATATTGCGGTACTTAATTAGCAATTAAAGAGCCAAAAATATCCAATAAATTTCTTTGGGTTTTACTGGCGTCGGATTTCCAACTTCATGTGGCTAGGTCGAAGCCGAGCTCTACAACATGCGAATTTTATGAAAAGCCTACTCGCATAGATTGTCCGCGCTTGATTGCTAATTTTAATTTATCGTTAAGTTGTAAATTGAGAGCGCAATAATGCAGTGAGTTCCAACAACATATGAACAATATTATAATACTTTTTTGCACATTTTCTGCATGTTTGTGCATGTGAAAACTAAACTAACCATTTATATGAAAAAAAGGGAACAATTGTATAAGGGCATTTGTGAGCTTTCTGCTTCTGACATATACAGGCGATGAAACGTCGCTCCTGTGAAGCAATTCCGAGTTTCCTTCATTTTCTTTTTACATCATTTTTATGGTTTAATTAAATACACATTTCCATGCACAAAAGAAGAAAAGTAATATTTTAATTACTGCTGTAGCTGTCCCTCGAAAGGCAAATGTATTTACCTCTCATGGAAATGCACCTACGCCGCAAATTGTCTTCTCCCCGTTTGCGCGCACCCGCACCGTTGCGTTGGCATCGGAAAATCCAGCGCAGTCGCATAGAGCTCTGCGGCTTCGCGGTCGCGCATGAATTACGCTCCCCGGCGCAAAACGTGCGTGCGAAGCGGCTATCTTTGGATGAAGCCGTTTGAATGTGGTTAGTGGCGCCGGTGGTTGCGGCAGGCAGCTGCAGGCATTGATATCGCGTGCTTTTGCCCCGGAGGGCGAACGCGTCAACGCTTGCTGGCCACGGGAAACGCGACGGACTGCACGAAGAGAGCAAGAAAGAGAGAAAGTGGAATGGAAGGGAAATGACATTAATGTGCTTCCAGGAAAGAAATAGGTAGTTTGGAAAAGCAAATGGCAACAAGCAGGATGGAGGTTAGATGTATAATATAAACAAAAAGGTTATAGCCGTGAATCGATTACGGAGATAATGATGGGGAATAATAGAAAACAGTACGTTTATAGAGATATGACGCGAAAAGAGGGACACTGACCGAGGTGGCGTTGCCACAATGTGATTGGGGAAACGGGAAATGATATTGAGAGAGTAAGGAAGAGAGGAGAATAAGAAGAACTTCGGGTGAAAGGGAAGAAGCAGGCAAATATGATGTGCACAAGAAGGTAGGGAAGATGCGAAAGTGTCTGGTAAACAATGGGATAAATTTTTAAAGATGAAAAGAGTGAAACCGGGGGGGGGGGGCAGAGAAGATTCGAAGACAGGGCAGGATTCACGGGTCGCAGTGTGTCGACATACGACGGAGACAAGTGAAGATGAGTCAGAGTGGTACAGGGCGGTCGGGACGGGACATGTATGGGCGGGGTGGGGCGCGACGCGGCGGGGCGGGGCGAGGGGAGGCGAGGCGGGGCGAGGCGGGGCGAGGCGGGGCGAGGCGGGGCGAGGCGGGGCGAGGCGGGGCGAGGCGCGGCGAGGCGGGGCGAGGCGCGGCGAGGCGGGGCGAGGCGGGGCGAGGCGGGGCGAGGCGGGGCGAGGCGGGGCGAGGCGGGGCGAGGCGGGGTGAGGCGGGGCGAGGCGGGGCGAGGCGGGGCGAGGCGGGGCGAGGCGGGGCGAGGCGGGGCGAGGCGGGGCGAGGCGGGGCGAGGCGGGGCGAGGCGGGGCGAGGCGGGGCGAGGCGGGGCGAGGCGGGGCGAGGCGGGGCGAGGCGTGCGAGGCGGGGCGAGGCGGGGCGAGCGGCGCCGCTGTGTCGCCCGCGGCTCAGGATCTTCCAACGGGGAGCCACCTCCCAAATGAAAGGAAACAATTTGTAAGGAGCAACGCGTCGGTGGGATGAGTTGTAGTCGGCTCAAACGAATTGGTAACTCGTCCGTCGTAAGAGAGCTTCTTACAGAAACTGAAAAACTAATTACGAAATTGTATACATGTCTTTAAAAAAGTGAATACGTTTTTGTTGGTGAGTGTATGTTTGACAAAAATGTGTTCCACAACTAGAAAAATTGGCCTAATTTTTTTACGAATACATTTGAATTGTCGAGAGAAAACGTAATGGGCTACCTATAATTGTGTTTTTTAACTAAAAATGTTTTGATGCAATCCACAATGCATCGAGAGCCGGACCGTTACAGATGGCACGAAGCGAGGCGGGCCAAGCAAGAGGGGCTGGGCAGTGAGGATCCGGGTGGATTGATTGATTTGTAATTCCGGGCGAGTCAACGGCTAAAGTGGTTAGTCCCGTAGGTGTAGTGCATGTGTTTATCGCTGAAGGTGCCGGTGATGAACCCCGCTTGATGGTGAGATCCGGCGCCTTACTTCACGCAGGCTTGCAGTTTTTCTTCAACCATGCGTTCTGTAATGATTGTCACAACAATTTTTTTGCGTTCACAGGAACCATTTACTGAACGAACGAATACAGATTGTATTACAGGTATTCCCCGCCACTGTCTATTCACTTTTGTCGTCATTCTGGTAGCGACCATATTTGCCTGGGAAGGAAGCCTCTAGGAAGCCATTATTTGAGTGTAATCCGGCGCTACTGTGGGGCAAGTGCTTGAAAATCGTTATTGGTGGAGAACGTCTAACCCCGCATGACCTTTTCTATTGCAGTGTGTAGGATAAAGTCGCTAGGAGACAGATTCAGCGAACATGGAGGATCTGGAGTCTCGGGAAAGAACCATGACTCGACGACGGTGACCAGACTTCATAAGTACTCCTCTGGATGGCACATCTCCACTCGCTTCTGGTTCTGCTCAGTGGTAAGGGAGAGGGCTATCCATTGAGCGCAGACCTTCATCTTCAAATCGTCATCGACGATGGTGTGGAGGATCAAGTTATTTGACGGACCGGGCATTGTTTGATGGTTTTATGCAATTGAGTAATGTCTTTTTGTTTTTGTCTTTACTCTTAGAAAGGTCCCTTAAAAAGTTTAGACAAAGACAAAGTTTTTTTTAATCTTTGATTTCATATGAAGTAAATACTTTCTTCCAAGAACGTTTAGGTAGTTACTGCACTTCCATCTTCAGGTGATAATTTTTTTTTCTTAATTACTAAACTTGCATTGTTTGGTGGGCGAGCAGTCGCTGGACGCCCAGTGCGTTTGCATTTTAAGCACTGTCCCTGCAGTCTTTGAACTTTGGTAGCCAACACAAATATTTGTGATGACTCTCCTCATATGGCTATTGTGGATGTCAGAAGAAGTCAGTTCTTCCCTCCAGAGCAACCACACTGTCCACCGGTACCCATACTTGTCTGCCTCCATGTTAAATTATCGATGTTCACCAGCCTATTGGCAAGCCGGAACAGTAACTGCTGCAATGAGTTACCTATGGGAAACAGCAACGCCATTTGGTGGCAATACTATAGTCTATCTTCATTCTTACATCTACACATATTTCAAACTGCTACTTTGCAGAAGTTATAAGGGGATTGTCGATCAATATTGAGCCAACTAAATAGTTTGTACATTTCATGATTCACTTTTTTTCAGCGTATATATACCGGAAAATATCAATTTGTATACTCAATTTGCCAAAAATTTCTTTAAAACGATAAAAGAAACGTTTGAGCGTATAAATTATTTCATTTTTAGGTTCGTTTTCATAGTTAAACTTCATAATATGACGTATGTAATTTGGAAATAAATATATTTTATAAAACTGTGATAATTTACCACTAGGGTAAAAGATTAAAAATATGTCAATATTTAAAATTCAAAATAGCGCGTAAAACGAACAGATTAAACGAAAAAATATTTATCTCAATTCCGTTTATTGAATTCAAATGGTTCTCAAAATAATTTTTTTCAACTGGCGTTTGAGATAACGTGTAGTGTTTTTTCGGGTTTCTTTCGTTCTGAACCACTGTTTGTGGCTACTAAAACCCCCCGTTTCTCCCGCAGCTTTGCACCCCTTTAAGGCTCTCGTAAAAGTTCTGTTCTTCGTTTTATAATTCTTTTTACTCCTGGATTTTTGCCCGTGTTTCTGGTCGGCCCCGAGGTGGGTTTTATGCAGACTTGTTCGCCATTATTACACTTGTAATTCTCTGGTCTTGGTCTGTTCTGTGTTGTGTAATTAGTTTAATGAGGCCTGGTTTTGCAAGACTTAACCACTCCGTGATGACTCAAAGGTTTTTTGTTTCACATACATGTAATGTGTTTTGGTATCTTCATAAAAATTTCAAATTTAGTTTCATGAAACGATCCAATCTTTTGTCTCTGCTCTGTAAAGTTGATCATCGAATGATGTCCTCGATGAAATTACGCAAATATTCTTTTTAATTACTACTACCGGTCGCAATCCAACGGCGTAGTTTAATCCCATCTTCTGAAAAATTATTTTTATTAAATAATAACATAAAATAGAACCATAAAAATAAGAATATAGTGTCTTTCTCGTCCCGGTAGCGAATTCCATCTTTATAGCCGAGCATTGCGCTACCCACACTATCCCTAAAACCCATCCCACAGTTGATCTACGATATGCGAGTGTCGCAAGTCCGTTTGTGCCGTTACTAGTTGTACGAGTAATATACCATGTGTTGCGTGGTTATTTTGAAGAAAAAGTATGGTTACTCCTGTCAAGCTGCCAAAAAATATAATTGTTGGATTTAACATCGAGTATATTGGTCTCTTCTGGTCAGTGGATTTCGAGCTTCTCCTCATCAGTTCTAGGCGCATACCGGAGCAGCACCCCAGCAAATGCCTACTGTCCACACACCATCCTTCCTTTCGTACCGCGTCCTCACTCTCCTCTTACGGGGCCCATCCACTGTGAACAGTACGGAAACCTTACACATGTGTCGGTGATTCTAGACCGCCGAGCGCGAACGCGAGCGCCCGAAGACTATTGACCATTTGGCTGTACAAAAAAAAAAAAACACTTGTTCGTGAATCTTTTGCACATTCATGGGAAAGGAATATTAAACGATTGGGTGAGGCATGAAGCACTCGACATTTCTCTTTGCAGATATGCCTAAAATGCCAGATTGGAAACTAGCTCAATTCTTTGGCAGTGCATTTTCTGTTTAACAGTGATATCTGGCACGTTCGAAAGTTTCTTCATGTTCTTAATTTGTTTTATAATATGCTGTAAAATGTGTGATTTGTTATTGTAATAAGGGATTGAGTTTATGTGATCCGTAGTCCTTGTATCAAATATACTTACATTTCTCGTGCAACATATTTTAAATACGGAACCATAGATTTTTTAAGTATGCGTTAATTTGATGGTTTTGTAGAAATAAAGAAAGAAAAAGAAATATCCAACAACAAAATTTAATGAAAAACAATTCAGCCATTTTTTGAAATTTTGAAAATGTTTCAGAGGTTTTATGTAAAGTACCCACCAAAATCAAAGTATCGGTTTCAAATTCAAGGGGTCGCGACATCAGTCAGATCGATTGGGGAATATCAATTTGGGAGAAAATCAGCTGAGCGGTTTAGCCGTTCGGCGGCGATCATAGTGGAACCGATTTTGATCGAAATTTCAGTCGGCCGACGTCGGACGTTTTCGTCAGATATGTCAAGTTTGTTAAACACATGCGAAAAATGGAAATGATAATATTGAACCTGAACGATCTCTACCGATGACATTCGAAAACATAGGCAGTCGGAAGATCTGTTTAGTTTGGTTGTGTCTATTCCATTCGCCCTAAATCTGTAGAGTCAAGACCATCTGTAATACCAACACTACCTGCACCACATGTAGATGGTCTTGAGTGTGTTTCTCGCAAGTGTTTTAAACAATGAACTGAGAAATTACGGGAGTATTCGTACGATTTGAGGTGCATTTCGAATGAAATACATCGGACGATTTCGCTCGCAGTCGTCCGGTAATGAGCGATCGATCGATATTTCGCCTGCACCATGGCTGAACGCAGAATAAGTGCATCGGCCAGTGAGACGTGTGTTTCTCCATGACGAACGCAGGGAGGGTTGGCCGGGGGGGGTCTCACATCCGGCTGGAGAGCACGCGGCGGAGTGCGACGGACGGCGGCGGAGCGAGGAGCCGCAGATGGAGGGCAGATACAGAGATTTCCTCCTCCGCCGTCAGACGGCGCCGGCGGCGGCGGCAGCAGCTCGAGGGGCGCTCAAGCACCCTTCATACTTCTCCGGTTCCTGTGATGTAACGAGGCGCCGGCGCGAGACTTCTGAAGGCATAACGCTTCCCCGCCTTTCGCCCCCGAGCGTGACTTGTTGAACGCGCTCTTCTTGTCGCCCAAATTCATCTGCACACACAAGAACGAAGTGGGAAGAAAATGACTAATTGAGGAAGGATGTATAGAATCTGACGATCTACATGGATCATACGTATCCTGAAGATCTGCTCATAAAGTAGAATGTCATCATATGATTTTGGCGATAATTGGAATCAGTCCAAAATGTCATATGTGCCTTCGTTAATTAACCCACAATTGAATATTCATGCAGGGTCGCAAATATGCTGCAATTAAGTGTGTGTGAATGTGTGAATTGTAGTTTTAAACATTTTGCGAATGGATTTGAAATTTAAAAGATGTGATTTTATGATAGTAGAGTTTTTGAAAGGATTTTTTGACATGGGTTTCATATTTAATTGATCTACGACTCAATATCTGTTATCTAAAAACTTTATTTGTTTAATTATAACTTGAAAACAAGGTTTTTGCTGATCAAATAACTGCAATGCAACTGACAATATTTGTACTTTCCGGCATACTTACCGCAGTCTACAAACCGTAAAAATGCTGATTTAAAAAAAGAAAAACTCTTATTGTTGGGCCCTGATATTACAAAAGTCAATAGTTCTTTTTGTGATATGTAGTGAATTACATCCTCTAACATGTGTAGTCGGAATTCCATTTTTGTTGGTAGATACTGAAAACTTGGTTTACGATAAAACATATGTCCGTTCGTTCGTCTTTCTGTGAACAATGCTTGATGCTAAACGGTTGGCAGGATTTTTACCAAAATAGATTTTCTTCAAGCGGGCTGGCTAATGTTGCGGCCCCTTCAATTATAAACACACATTTTTTTCTTTAAACCTTTTGTACGGGTAGTGCTAAATGCACTGAATAAAACGACATAAACGCAATTTTAACGTATCATTTGATTTTTTCAAATTTCACAAATGTAAATATAATATCTCAATTAGAATTAAATATCTCTCACGTTGTGAATATTTACATTAGTTTGGGCTTTTTTCAACATAATTGTATTTGTGAGTACAAGTGCTTCCAATGATTTTTTTTTTTTAGTTTTTCGAAACAATTAACTGTAAATTGCTTCTTCAGAAAGGCTGAAACGATATTTTCTCCAAATAGTCTCCAAATGCTTAATTGAAAATTTGTATAGAAAACCAGATTCGGGGCCGAAATCCAACGTTCAGGTCCTCAATACCGAGAGCCTTCTTCAGGGCATAATGCGTGGCGAAGTGCTGCGCCGTGAGCAATTCAGTGGAGTGTCCATCGTGACTGGCTGCCTGTGAACGACCTGAGAAAGCAGGGAAATCGTCGCGGAGAGCGGAGCGAGGCGCGCGGCAACGTCCGACTGCGCAGCGCACGGCCAGCTCGCCAGGTGGCCTTCGGCGCAGGCAGGCGGCCGATGCGGCGGTGACAAGCCAGCTGCGCGCTCGGAGCCGGCGAAAATGGTTTTGAAAGGAGAAAATCAGGAAACAGTTTTTTTTTTTTTAAAATTTAAGGTCGCATCAACATCTAGGTCATAAGCGACCATTATTGCATTTAACGGTATGGTAACTGCGAAGATGACATGATATGGTGATGATAGGGGATGAAAGGACGAACACAAATACAACCATGTCCAAGGCGGGACTCGAACCCGCGATCCTTCCATGCGATATGGCTACGGCACTACTGCCTTAGTGGTTTCGGCCATCCGGACAGTCAGGGAATACTTGTAGTTTTCTTTCTCCGGGCCGAGCGGTGACCTTAAGGCTACTTTTGTAAATCTGTCATTTCCCCTTCCTTACACACTCTTTACATCTCCCTCTTTCGTCCCGAATATCGTCCCCTCCATTCCTACTCACTCTCCCCCGCGCACTTCCCTCTCTGCCCCTGTCTTGCGCAATCTCCCTCTCATCCTGTATCTCCAACATATTATTTCTCCCATTCTCATACTCTCTCGTTCATCTTTTCCCGTCTCCTCCTCAATGCCCTACCTTAATTCATTCTCCCTCTTCCTCAGTCTCTCTACTTTCTTCTCTTTCCCCTCTTCTCCCTTATTCTCTATCTCTCACTATTTCATATTCTCCCCTCCTCTCACTCTCTCCCTCCCTCGCTCACTCCTTCTCTCCTGCCTCCCTCCGTCATTATTCTATCTCGTTTTCATTCACCCTTTCTCTTTTTCCTCATTCTCATCCTATCTCTCTTATTCGGGTGACCAGCCACCTAGATACGTTATATCGGGGGAAAAAATAACCACGACTGACTTGCCTTATAACAATACAATAAAATTATTACTGTAGTTTTGTTCATTACATTATTCAGATTTTCTTACACAGATATGTCTATATGTATTCTGACAAGCAAAGGATAGCTAGATTATTATTATTATTATTATTATTATTATTATTATTATTATTATTATTATTATTATTATTATCATTTAAATTGTAATTTGGAGAAGAATATCCTGATGATCACAGTTACGAAGGAGAAACTTTGTTGGCAAACCCTTTAAAAACAGGTCTGAGGTGTTATGTAAGAGTTCTGGGATCATAACCTTGCATACAAAATGCAAAGTCGGATTAATTTCGCTGTTGCATTATTCATGTATTATAGTGCATCACAATACCGAGGATACTTGAGTAGAGTTTTGAATATATAAAACGACCTAGATTCTCATTATTAATTAGTGGAAAAAATGTATTGTTATAAAGTATTTATTTTTTCGTTCTGTGTTTAACTCTTCAAATATTTTTCCCAGCCCGATAGTTCATTACTTTGATAAGATGGGGAGAGCATGTGGGATGTATTCCAGAGGAAGATTCACAAGACATTTTTATTGTAGCTTTTGTGTTTTTTATACCCTATAGTTCAGTGTCCCACGATCAGATAAATATTTGATCTGCACAGTAAACAGCCAATTAAAATTAAATATCTTTTAAATATATTTCGAGCCGAGAACCTACTAAAAATTCACGGTAAAGGGTGGATTTATTTCTGAAATAGATTGTCAAATCGAAAGCGAGTTCACAACTGAAACATTTGTTTTTTACTAGGCGATCTTAGTTTCGACTCACACCAGTGTCAAAGTTTTAGACACACTCTTAATAGCGGGGTCATCTGCTGTAATCCGCAGTTTCTGAAACGACCTCTTTTTCTATTCCAGGCGGTTGCCAAAGCATGAAAGATCACATACTCCATGCGATCCTCATTCCTCATCACGTCCTCATTCCTCATGTTTCATTCAGAGATCAGTTCATTAGCCGTTTGTGCCACAGCGCTACCGAAAGGATCTCATGTACTATTAGAGAAAGAGTACTATTAGTAAAAGAGCCTTCGGAGAGTGGGGCGGTATTCCAACAGTGCGAGATGCATTGAAGGGTGTCAAGACTGCACTACGATACTTAGAGACAGTGGATAATGCAGAATCACGTATGGAGATAGCACGAACTGGAAAAATAACCTCGAGAAATTAAAATGAAAGATGTGCGAAGCAAACAATTGAAAATAATTGAGTTTTTAAGGTCAAATAAAGACATTGAAATTTTCAGTTAGTTCTGTTAATGTATTTTGCTGTATCTCTGTATTAATACAATTATTCACTGTAGAGAAATTCTATTAATTTTGACATCATCGGATATAGTGAACTCTGATATATTGAACTAAATACGTTAGTCCCCAGAAGTTCACTATAAGCGGAGTCGATTGTAATAAGCAACCAAGCAACTTCTCCCTTACGGATGAAGCAACGCAAAGCTTCGCCGCTCTGTGCAGCGAGTGTGGAGGCGCCGGTGCTGCATCCGGACGCTGTTGCGTAAGCGAGGGAAGACAGGCAGCGCGCCGAGCGGCCGGGGCCGCGTGCACGCCCCGTGCGCAGCGCCGCGCCGCGCCGCGGAGGAGAAAGCGCGTTACTGCCCCAGGGATACGAACCGGAGGCCCTCCGCGTCACGACCTCGTAATTCTCTATCCGCGTCGTTTTTCTGTCGTTAACATGTGGTTTTATGGCACCTCTGTCTCTCGCAAAGTGATATCGCGGTGCACCAGTTTTGCAACGATCGTTTATTCGGGTCATGGAATACAGTGACAACGGCAAGTGGTAAAAAAAATACTTTCCCCAAAGATATGATGTTTATTATAACCTTATAGTTTGTTATTATTGAATTAAGATATAATTTACCCTCATACCTTATACCTTGCCCTTACCCTGCCTATTATCCTTATACCTTCCTTTTATCTTGTATTAAGATAAAATTGTAGTTTCACAAATTATGTCGCATTAGTTCCGAATATGTTGTATGTAACGAATAGTATAAAGTATATATAGGCCAGATCAAGGATAGAAGAATTTTGCCTGTTGGTAGTACAATATATTTCAGATTTAGATTATTGCAAAGTAACGATAATAAAATCACACGTTCGAAATTATTCAGAAGTCTTCATTAACCAAAGAGCGATGCAGTATAACGTAGGCTGTGGAATATATGTAATGTATTGTTCATCGTCATCTTAGTGTAAATGTCATGGTCGTAAAAGGAGTGAATCATTTTGAATCAAAAATGGTTAATAATTTGCAGATTGTGATACAAATACGTTCAGAGAGGAAATATGAATATACGTTATGCTTGTGTTTACGTTCGCAATGTGAACGGGTCTTTATAATCCTCCTCGCGCAAACTCCCATGCCGCGGCGTGCCTTTGAGCCACAATTCGGAATGTCTCCACGCGCTCGTTCGGAATGGCTCCACGCGCCGCTGAATGAACTTCGTTGTGTTCGCCCGGCAGCCACGGGGCACCCGACGGGCAAACGAGCAGATTTCCCGACGACCGCCGACGCCGCTCCTCAATTCCGTCGCCGTCACCGTCACCGTCACCGTCACCGCCTCCGTTACTTTCGTGTTTGCTTGCTTTGCATCCGCCACCTCAATCAACTTCGGCAAGAGGTTGGCGGTTCTGCCATCAACGCCACCGCCTGCATGGGCACCTGCTTGTGGATATGGTTGTCCCCTCGTCTACAACCGCCTCTTTCACTATCTCCATCGCCTGCTTCATTGCTTCCGATTTGTTTTGCTCTACCTCGTATGTTGCGTTCGTCATTGGTTCCTCCACCGCTTCCATCATCTCGACCACAGTTTATTTTCCATATCATTTCTCATAAAGTACTTCATCATCTCCTTCGACGACTCTATCTCCGCAACTTCAGCTTTTCCTCCATCCACTACTTCACCATGTTCTCTTTCATACATAGCTCTTTCTTCAGATCCACCTTTTACATACCTCTTTATTATTCTCAATGTTGCTCTTTCCATCGCCCCCCCCCCCGTCCGCAGCCTCCTCTGTAATCTTGTTTATCTCCATCTTTGTCTCCCTTGAGGTCCCCACCTCTCTGCCATTGATCGGCGTAGATGGTTCAGGGCCCCAACTGTTGTCATTGTAATGCCTTTGACCGGGAGGTTCTAGGGTTGAGTCCCGACGGCGAATTTTCGTCTCTATCTTCATAGCTACGTCCAGTCCAGCCGCTATCTGGAGAAGAATTCTAGCGGTCGGTTGCTCTGATCAAAATTTTTTCGTGGTTTCTCCACTCAACACGTGGTGAAAACCGGAGCAGTACCCTAACAAACGGGCTTTGGATCTTTTCTTCCTCCTCCTAGTCATACCTTCCCCCCTTACTTACTTTCTTACTTTTATACACACACACACACACAAGCACTACACTAGCATACATGAATGGACACCAGTCGGGAGCTTAGAGCTTATCTCGGCAGGGACAGAATTCATGTGTATGAATCTCTCCATCCAGCAGAAAAAGAACAACGCCGCCTTCCACGATAAAAACAAGCTCTACATTTACAGGACTAATGACCTTAGCAGTTGACGCGCCGGGAAACAGTAATCAATCGAATCCTTCTGCAGTGTCATCTCAGCCTACTGTTCCACTGCCTCCTCGTCCCGCTGGACGTGAGGAGCGGCGGGCGCAGCTTTCAGTCGCTTCCTCCATTAGCGCGTCGTTGCGCCGGGCGCCACCAGGAAGCGCTCGGGGCGGCGGCGTGGGCTGACCCCGCCGGCGGGCAGGGAGTGACTGGCGCGTTGGCCGGAAGAAAGTTGGACCCTCATCCCGTTTCGCCTCGCCCGCCGCGCCGCGCTGCGCCGCGCCGCCTGCCGGCCGCCGACCGCATGACGCGCCCACCCGCGCAGGATGTCGGACTTCTTTCGCTCCAGAAGCAGCCGCTCCTTTCTTTGCTTCCTTCTCTTTGCCGTCTGTCGATGTCTCTTTTTTTCCCCCTTGTGCTCCTTTTGCTCATTATGCGTGCTGGGATAGGAGAAAAAAGTTCCTGAACCCCGGAACCTAATGAAAGCGAAGGCTAGCAGAATGTCGCAGTACGGCGGCCGAAACGTGGGTAATTGTACCTAGGTCTAGGCTGTTCCCGAGAAGACAAATATCTGTCAGAATCTAATATTAGCTTCTCGTGTTTTCCTACTCAGTATTTTCGTATTTTTAAGAGCATAAAAACGCAATTGTTAAGCTTTACATAAGAAAGACAAACCTGCAATAAATTACATTATATTCAACATTTTAAAGTACAGTTGCGTTCTGATGGCTCCGGCTCTGTGACCTCATGCCAGTTCGCTGTGGCAGTTGCAGAGCGAAAGAGATGGGGTAGAGTGGTTACAAAAAGGAAGCGTCAGCAGGGATTGGGGGAAGAAACGCAGAGTACTATTGGGTTAAAAATATAGACCCTACCTAATCATTGTCCATCGATGAACTATCGCTATTTTCAGTTTCTTCACATTCGTTATCTGAGTCGATATTTATAACCATACTGTGTATAATGTCTGGCACTATACCATCCCATTCCCAGTATTCATTTTCTAGTTTCATGACATGAGTGCAGAATCCCTTTCAGTATTCAGTAGTGACTTGGGTGATAGCCCAGTTTGTAAGTTCTAACAATTTTGTTGGCGACACGTCCCCAATTACATTCCTGTTCATTATAAGTCTCTTGATTTTTGCCCATGCCATTTCATTGGGATTCAGTTCACACATGTAAGTAGGAAGGTGAATGACAGAATTACCCCAACTGTTAAACAGATCATTGAGTTTGTATGTCTTGTTCTGAGGTTTGAATTGCAGAACTAATTGATATTATTCAGGCTTTCATCAGGTTTTCATCAACATGCATTCCCTTTGCATTCAACCATTGAATCATACCGCGCTAGTATGTTTTCTTCTATTTGCTGTTCGCCGATGCACCCTTCCTCTTGCCCTTTAACCGTATTGCACATTCTGAAATAAACAAGAACAGTTCGTGGTCGTCATAAACTTTAACCCCCCTAGGGATAGCAAAAAATATCGATATTTTTAAAACATCGATATTTTGATTAGAAATATGGAAATTATGACATCGGTGTTTTGCTTTAGGTGTTTTCTTTAGATCGATATATCTGTTCAGAAACATCGATGTTTCCAAAATAACAATTTTAATTATATAAATAAAATTTCCAGTATCTTATTTTATTTGTGGGTTGGTCTCAATCAACAGTCATTGACAACTGTTGCTGTTGTCAATCCCCACTGCAATCCCCAACTGTTGCTGTTGTCAATCCCCACTGCAAACCGTTTGCTATTCGCAGCATTTCTCCAGAGTTGTTACCTTTCTCGATTATTTTGAACGTTTTTAGATGCCGAGGACAATCAACTGTCACAGTGCAGTGAATTAGACGGTCACGTTTTCTTTTCTTTCTCTGCTTGGTTTCCAAGTATTTGAAACGAATTAGTTTAATTAAAACATTTATTTTACTTGTATTTGTTATAATCATAGAAATGTAGTCAGAATATTTTGGTAACGTATCTTTACGTGGTATAAGAGATACATTTATTATTGGGGATGTCCTTTACACTAGAAAATGCGGCTTTAAATAAAAGTGAAATAATGTATGTAGTGAACATTCTAAACATCCCTAATGTGGATTGTGATTCATTAAAAGAGGAAATCAAGTCAATAAGTTTACGTTATGTCAATATACCATATTATGCTTGCTTCGTAAATCTATGGAATGAATAATTTTTAATTTTAAATGACCATTAAACGCAATTTTTTTATTTCATAATTGCATCATCATCATAATTGCACAAACTTTCTCAATGGTTCACGCAGTGTTTAACAACACATCTCGTCATTCGCGCGGCACCATTTTCTTTTCCGTCGCGAACAGGGTCAGTCAGCGCACTGTCGCCGGGGGCAATTTGCCTATCCTTGCATGTAACGAGTCCACTTCTTTGAAGGCAGTGAAGAAGACAGGCTTGTGAACTGTCTCCTACCAAGCTGACCTCTTTAACTGTGGTATGAAATGTGCTTTAATCAGATACATGAATGTAAAATAACTTTTTAATGATATTTTAATAGTCAAAACAAAACATTTCAAATGTTCACATATGAGTATACAGACAGAGAATGAAAATAAATTTTCTTACCAAGTTTATTGTGAAATAAAAAAAAATCGTTATATTAAAAATATATGAATTTCAAACTAATTAATTATATACTCGTTTTGTTTCAGGTACGTACGCGTAGATGATGGAGAAAAAAACAGATAATTGTAAGTAAATACAAAATTCCTGATTATTCCTTTGCTCTTTCTCAGATTTCAAAATAAAATATCTGTCTTTTCTTATCAATTTTATTTTAAAATGTCATTCTACTTTAATATTATTTGCTACTTTATTTTTGTTGAACATTTTTAACATATCTTTTATATTTATGCATTTTTAATGCATTCTCCCTTGCTCAATTGTAAAATCTGCAGCCACAATTGCTCACCCTTTGCTTAAATTATTTCTCGACAACATCGTTAACAAATATTCGTCTTTCTTTTGAGATGCTTTGCTTTAGTTACTTGAAGAGTTTCAAATTGAAGTGTCATTAATGAGCTTTCTCTCATGTATACGGTAGATTTTGTATGTTGGCTTTGAAGAGAGAATACTTGTTAGAGATTAACTACTATTGAGAATTCGACTGACAGACCGCATGCTGCAGCACAGAGGAAAAGCACTTTCGGTTTTCGAAAATTACCTTTGACCTTTGAAAATTTCCCGTGTGGAACAATGGTGAATTCTTACGCATGACGAGTCACTGGGATTTACGCTACGAATTGTGATGAACATGACCTGAGCGACCAGAATTTACAAGCATGTTCTGCTCTCGCTCTACTGTGGAGATTTGAAATTTGCCTTCAGTCTCTGCAAATCTCACTGAAAGTACTATCAATATTTTATTGAACTTATTGGAAGATACATTTTTTGTTAGATAAGCAATTATGGAATTAATATATCAAACTTTAGGTGCTAGCTAGCGAGAGTACAACGAATATGAGACCTGAGTCATTTTTAAGTGTCCTTTACTCTATCGGAGGAAACAAATTAAAGATAAAAATAAATTGGAGGCATTTTGAAAGAAAGATATGAACTGCCTTTAGTGGAAAAAATACAAAAGAACTCAAGGTTATGCAAAAAGTTGTACATTACCTTATTTCAATAACTGTTGTTTTTTAGGAGAGATTTCAATAAGAAAACAAGTTGGGGTATTAACATGTCTAGTTTGCTTCTTCTGTTACATTATATATTTTATATATATAATATATTATTATATATATTGTATATATAATAATATATATTATTATATATTATATATATTGTATATATAATAATATATATTATTATATATTATATATATAATATATATTATATATATAATAACCAATTTCAAGATATAATTACATGAGCCTTTATGTGCCAGGGATTAAATGTAACAGAAGAAGCAAACTAGACATGTATATTATTACATTACACATTATATATATATAAACAGATTTATTAATTTTAAACTAATGTATAGTAATGGACGATTAGCCAATAATTTCCAATAATTTATTTTAATTTTAAAAATACGTTGTATTCTTTCATAACTATCAAACAAGCACAAGGGTTTACAAGTTTATGTCTTATATTTTGACACAAAATATTCAAAATTGACTTTGATATGTTCCCCTCGTCTCTTTGTAAAATATAATATAAAGTTCTTCAGAATATTTTCCTACATTTTGCCTTTTACAGCAAATTGACAGGTGTAAAAAAATCATGAGATACTCGTAGTTTACCAGTTTTAATATTTCATAAGATATACGCGTGGTCCTTTTAAAAAAAATACCTTCACTATTTAAAAATTTTGAAGTACAAACGATTGAAAACGATCAAAGCAAATTATACCTTCGATCCGATCGATATCCTTAGATGTAAGCATAGATCCATAGCAGATTGGACATGGAATGTTGCTTTCGCGGAGTTGGATATGGAGTCGTGAGGATGTGCAGACGTGTGGAAGCGGATTCGCGTGGACGTGGAGTCGCGTCGGTGCCGAGGCCTGTATATACGGAGTCATGTGAATGTCGAATCGTGTGGATGTCGAGTCGTGTTGATGTCGAGTCGTGTTGATGTCGAGTCGTGTGGATGTCGAGTCGTGTGGATGTCGAGTCGTGTTGATGTCGAGTCATGTTGATGTCGAGTCGCGTTGATGTCGGGTCGTGTTGATGTCGAGTCGTGTTGATGTCGAGTCGTGTGGATGTCGAGTCGTGTGGATGTCGAGTCGTGTTGATGTCGAGTCGTGTTGATGTCGAGTCGCGTTGATGTCGAGTCGTGTTGATGTCGAGTCGTGTGGATGTCGAGTCGTGTGGATGTCGAGTCGTGTGGATGTCGAGGCGTGTGGATGTCGAGTCGTGTGGATGTCGAGTCGTGTGGATGTCGAGTCGTGTGGATGTCGAGTCGTGTGGATGTCGAGTCGTGTGGATGTCGAGTCGTGTGGATGTCGAGTCGTGTGGATGTCGAGTCGTGTGGATGTCGAGTCGTGTGGATGTCGAGTCGTGTTGATGTCGAGTCGTGTGGATGTCGAGTCGCGTTGATGTCGAGTCGCGTTGATGTCGAGTCGTGTGGATGTCGAGTCGTGTTGATGTCGAGTCGTGTTGATGTCGAGTCGTGTGGACGTCGAGTCGTGTTGATGTCGAGTCGTGTTGATGTCGAGTCGTGTTGATGTCGAGTCGTGTTGATGTCGAGTCGTGTGGATGTCGAGTCGTGTGGATGTCGAGTCGTGTGGACGTCGAGTCGTGTGGATGTCGAGTCGTGTTGATGTCGAGTCGTGTGAATGTCGGGTCGCGTGGATGCGGAGTCGCGTGGATGCGGGAGGCGCCAGTATTGACGCGCGTGTGCGCCTGGGCCGGGGCATCGCGTCGTGCGGCGGCGGCCGTGGGCGCATTCCTGGCGCGTGCCTCGAAGCGTCGCGGGGGTGGGGGGCGTCCGAGCCGCCCGAGCCTCCCAAGCGCCTGTGCAAGGCCCCCTGCGTGCCGCTGCATCAAGGCCCTCTGCGACCGCGCTGCCTTCGTCGCTTCCGTTTGACACCTAGGATACACCTAATAGAGAGAGGGTGTCCGGAATGTTTTTGTATTTATTGACTTTTGTATTGACATTTTATATTTATTCCGCCGAGTTGATTTGTTAACGCGACATATCCTAAATTTGTGATAGTTTTATGTGGTTGTGGTGTCAATACAAGGAATTTATGTTCTGGTCGGATTGTAATGGTTAAAGAATGCGTACTAACGGCACAAAATATGTTCATTTTTAAGAACAACGAAAATTCTGCAGTCGATAACGGTGGTGGTTTAGCTGAATTTAACTGAGAGAAGTCAATTCACGCCGGAGATAACACGGCGATTCATTGAATACTTCATTTATTTTCATTTCATTTCTACTTGCATAAAATTCTATATATTTGTTATGTAACATTTCCATTCATTTTCTGGAATTCAATTTTAACGCCGTGTACACGTTGCTGAAAACTAAAACAGGTTAGTTAATCTTGAAGCTCTTTTTACAAGAATATTAACGAATCACTATTTTGGGAATATACATTTGATTATAAAGTACCACATATATTACGGTACATTAATTATTCAAAAAATACTAAATGATGCGAGAATAAAGATTAGTTTCTTAAATTGGGCGGTTTGTCACAGCTGCAATGCCGCTGTATCCACCGTGTGGGCAAATACCTGTGGCAGAAACAGGGCGCGAGCACTTTGAACTGTATTGGATAATTTGCTCCGGCGTGAAAGCGAAGGGGAGCTTCAGGGAAGCGAGGTTAACCATCCCGACAGCGGCCCTGAAACGACCATGATCATTTGATTTTCAGGGAGCTGAGGTTCTGGAATAAACATTGGCTGCAGCCATTGAAGATCCCACTTAATTACTGCAACAGAGCGATAGGGATTGCCAGTAATAATGATTTTTGTTTGCCCACGGTCGAACAATTTCAAAAAATATTTTACGGTGCACTTATTGTGTAATGATAGTAAAGAATACAATACAACCAATTTACTTGCACATAATACAACCGTTTAATCATAATAATAAACCACAATTATAGGTAAGTCGTATTATTATTAGGAAGAGTATTATTGCATATTCGAATGAAATCGCCCAGCAAAATATGATTATCTGTATTTACATAGGTACCTTTATGGTCGTATATCGTTCTGTCTGCAAATCTCGTTCGTAATCTATTTCTACTTTATGCTGTGGTTGGTGAATCGAAAGACATTGCGTATTGTTGAAATCTTTAAGGTTTACAATGAGAAAACTTATCTCAAAATATTTTGCAAAAAGCAAAAGCATGATTTATCAATTAGGAAAATTATGGAAATGAACATTGCCTTGTTATATTACCAGATTTCATTTCGGCCTACTGTCGACGTCCCTGCCTCGCGGCCATGGTACGTGTGGTTAGCACGTCGACAACCTCACACCGTATTTCGGTCTTCTCAACCTGAGAAGTGAGTTTTCTTATCGTCACACAGCATCATATACTGGGACATTGCAAGGAAAACGCACACTATAGTCTTGGTTCGCCCGGGAATCGAACCCGGGGCTGCGTAAACTTCTTTGATTACAAGTAGAAAGTTTTATGAACTTACAAATGATAGAAGCTAAAGTTGTGAGTTTTGAGAAACGGAACACATGTTTTGTTGGGAGACAATTATATTACAGTAATTGCAAATACACTGCAATCGAGATGGGGAACTAGTATTTACGCAATATTATATTGCTCTATACGGAAGTAATCTCTAAAAACAGCACACTCATACGTTTTATAAAAAGAATGTTGCAGTGTGGCATGTGGAAAGTTTTTATATGATTTCAAATGCCAGCAAAACTCTTTTGTGATGCAAAGTTCAAGAGACGATTCAATAAATTCTAAATTAGAAAAAATGTCAAAATTATAAAGTGTTTTGAAAATTTTATTTTAAGATGAGAATTTTCTATATCAAGTGTAGTCAACATACACCTTCTTCTTTGTTAACAAATACTGTCGTTCTTTGACTTATTCATTCTTTATGCCCTCTATGTATGGATCAGTACGCTCTTGTATGATTAGTCATATAATGGAAATATACTACTTAGATGCAACAATACATTTTTCTTAATTTAAAGCATCACTACAATTTTTCTTAAATTCCTGACAAGAGCTGCTCACTTAATGTTTAAGACAACGCTTGTGTAATATATGTAATACTGTGGAGGTATTCTCAATGAGAAAATCACTTTTTTTTGCCTATCAAAGACTAATGTACTGAAATATAAAATCTGCTCATGAATACATCGCAGTTCAATTCTTATATTTTCTTATTTTTTTAACTTAATTTGAAAATATAATTCATTTTATGTGACAAGTAATTCCTACGAAGTTTGTTTTTCACAAGGGTTCGTAATGAATTAAATCTCTTGGTAAATTGAGGGACATACTGCTTACGAGATTAAAGGCATCATTGGTTTTAAAATTCGCTTAATTGTATTTTAGCGCTTCACTTTGTTTCCGGCTTCATATTAAATATGAACTAATTTTAGTCTCGTGCTAAATTTGACATAGAAAGATATTCCTCTTGCTCTCGAAAATGGCGATTTTGTATTCAGGATAGTAAATGTTGATGTATATTCATTTTGGGAATACTATTTTGGGTCAAAATCTGGTAATTGTATAGAATAAATTTAGTAAAATGTCAACAAAAGTTGATTTCGAGGAGAAGAGTCTACTATAAGGAATATATGACACCCCCCTGGATCCGCTACTGATGAAAATACAAATACACAAGTGAATAATGGCTAGTATTCTCAGTTTATTTCTCTGGTATCTCTCTGAGCCACAACCCAACACAATCCTCATGATTCCCTATTACCCAGCGCACTGATTTCTCAATCAGGCCATTAATCTTCAGAGCAAGCGATCGACAAGTGTTTACAATCGAAGCGCGACGGAGAGCGGCGAAAGAGAGCAGGATTGCGGTGGGAGAGCGGCGGTTGCGAGTGGAGAGCGGCGAGAGCGCGTCGGGCCGCCAGGCAACATAACTCGCGCCAGAATTCAATTAGGCCTCCGCGAAAGGAAAGCCACGAGGGAGGGCTTCGGCCCTGCACAATGGCGGGGGCGGAAAGCGGGTGGCGGTGGGGGTGGAGCGGGCGAGGTACGGGGGAGGGAAGGAACAGAAGAAGCTAGGGATTGTGAGGTGGCTGGGGCGGAGCGGGGAGGAAACGGTGCAGTCAGGGACAGGAGCGTAGACGGGGACGAGGGACGGGGTACGGGAGCTGGGGCGGGGGGATGGGCTGGAGACTGGGGAGGAGCGAGGCAGAGCGGGGAGAGAATGGTGGCAGATGTGGGGGCGGGGGGCAGAGCTTTATATAAATAGCTGCCGCCGGAGCCGCCGCGGCAAGTCCGTCGTTAGCGCTCTATCGCTCGGAGCCTCATCTTTAATTTACGCTGGGCCGCCGCCGCCGCCGCCACCGGGGGTGGAGCGTGAGATGGGGGCAATTCGGCGCCAGGGATGGGAAGGGCTCCGTGGCAACGCCGGGCGAGGGAGAGAGACGGAGAAGGAAGGGAGAGATCGGCGCGGCTGATAGTAGAAGACGAGTCGAGAACGGGAGGGGAAAATGTGAAGTGTAATAGAATGACGTGAGAACAAGGATCAAAAGAAATGCGCTGAAGGGAGTAATGCTTGAAGAGGAGTTGGAAGAGACTGAAGGCCACTAGAGATAAACAACTGTGGCCAGAGAGGAGGCGAGATGAGTGGGAGGGGCCAGAGAGGAGGGATGCATGCGGAACATCCGAAGTTGCACGGGGCGTGATGAGGCAAGACGTATCGCGTGCAGAGGAGCCGTGTCATGTGGAGCCCCGCTAGGCGATGTGGGGCAGAGGCGCTTCGCTTTGCTGGCGGGTGGGGGTGGGGGAGGAGGCTGGGAGCACGGCGCGGCGCGGCGGGCCGACTGACGTCACGCGCGCCGACAGCGCCACCTCGTGGCAGAAGTGGGTCACTCGTCTTCCGTCGTCGCGGCGCCTCGCGGCCCCGTCGCCCACTGCTCGTCCCGGACACTGCACTCGGGGCGCCGGCTGGCGTTGGGCTCTACTATGGAGGGCATCTTTAAGGGAACTGGGCTCTGACTTGCGGAAATGAGTTATTGCAACATTCAGTCTCTAACGAATCAACGTCGGACTGGGTTGCGGTGCAGTATAACTGCAACAAGCGATTGACAATTAAATTACATTTAGGGTTGTAGAATTGTATCATTGCAACATGCAATCCCTAACGGAACCAAGTTCTGAGGTGTCCTTTTGTGCTGTTGCCTCCTGCAGGGCACCTGCTGAGGAAGAGCAAGGTAAAACAGTTGTTAATGCAGAGTGTCTGAACTAGAGATACTATGGTACGAATACCGACTTCTGTGAATATTCGATACTAGTTATTTACCTAGATGGAATATAGCCGCTGTTTGGAGGAAATTGTATATGATCAGTAGTTCATCGAGGATTATTCGTCAATATCAGGCAAATGACGAAACAATACCCATTTAATGTGTTCTGTAGACTACTAATTCCAGGTCTCGGGTTGAATAACAGCTAAAGTTGACGGTTTTTTACCGTGCAACAAATTCCCACCGGTGATTGTATGGGCTGCCAATCGCGAATGATCATTCCTTCCTTGAAATACGAAATTTTCAAGCAAGCAGCACCCTACGTTTAATGATACTAGATTTGTAGAATGTTTTCATAGTGTGGAATCTAATATAGTAATAACGCATTCTGTTGCTTTATCAAAGTATGCAATTTGTACTCGTGTTCAAATGTGAAATATCCACATTCACTCTATCACTCACCGCCATCTTTTTATAATTATTTCTCTTGAATTCACCTAGAGATTTTGTTATAAAATAGTGAACCAATTTGTGACAGTCAATTCATAAGTAACGTTTTCCCTCAAGTAAAAATATTGTGTTTTCTATAATAATATTTAATTTTCGCAATTGTGGAAATACTTTTCTCTTATTCTGTGTTATTCATTATCTCAGAAATATTTTGAAAACACAACAATAAAAATTGTAAAAATATACTGTTTCATAACTAAGATAGTACAAACTAACAACTAAAAACTAACAATTAACTATCTGAAGATTTTCTTACATATTTTCCAATGGAGAGAATTGTAATATGTTCATAAATCCTCCATTTCATCTATATCTAGAATTTTGTTTATCTATTTGTATAATCAGTGTTTATATTTTAAATGAAAGTAAGACTGTCACAACAAATTATTCATAAGATTCCTGGATGAACTCTTGATTGTAAAAAAATTTCACCACAAAATTATATATGACAATATGTAAATTTAGAAGAATTTAATAATATAACTTAACTTTTAATAATATAGTATTTTTTTATAATATAACATAACGTACTTTTATTTTGTCATAGCACAATAGATAGTAAACGAGTAGGGCAATTGATTTCTTGATTTTATTAATTTTACGCACTAAATTCCACGCGGAATTCGAAAGCCAGAGATATGTCCAGTGAAAATGGTACGTTGCTGTTGATTATTACAGGAATGCGTCCATATTTTATGAGTACTCTACGAATCAGAGAGAACCAATCGTATTAATGATAGTCCCAACAGATCGTAAAAGGGGCACTCATAGATTTTACGATCTAAAATAAAAATGATCATTTTATGACAAATACTCGCGCAATAATTTTGAATTTAAAAAAATTCCTTGAACACCATTAAATAGAAAATTAACAGAAGAAATAAAATTGCCTATGGTTATGGGCTCATTCTGCGAAAACGTTCGCAAAAATCATCATTTTTCATATCTTCACCTTCGTAGAATTTGGTAACAAATATCTTAGACGCTCTCAATTCACCGTTCATACAGTAATACCTTCCCAAAATTACGATTGTCAGTTTGGAGAAATGTGGCATGCAGTTTACGCAGAGTTGTAAACAATAGGAACAGTGCATAAAAGAAAGGGAAAATGATGTGGATAGTGCATTTACTATGTATTTTAAACTAAGTTTTACCGATGTAACAAAAATATTTACTAATACATTTATAACGTAGTGCCACAAGTGGATAAGTGCCACAAGTGGCGTTAGATAGTTTTAAAAAATTACTCTATAAACTGTTAAATGAGATATTACATATCCTTCCAGTTATGAGATCTAAGTAATGGATTATCATCCTTATGAAAATAAAGCAATTTATGTTTCGAATAGAATGTGAAGTAAAACATGGATATGGCTAACATGCTAAATTTAATGCGATTGTTATATTTCACAGGTAGTTGGCGTTCTATGACGCTGAATATTTCTTGCTGTTTTACGGTCAAAAAATATTTTTAGTAATTGTTAGTGGCTATTGTAACACTAACTCTTGAAATACGCAAGAGACTTGCTTTTGTACTATGCGAACGCATTTCATTACTACTTTAAACCCATTCTTCAGTTTCGTAACAAAGTGGCCATTTATTGTCACACCCCTCATAACGCTTTCAACTTTCTTGAAGGATACGTTTTATATCTCTATTATTTGAAATGTTGGAATATATCGATTCGCTTCTTGTGAATGGTTTTTCATAATTTTTATTTGAGTTGACATAAGTTTTTAGGACTGTTAAATTGAATGGTACAAAATTGAATAAGAAATTAACGAAAAAATGTAAGAGTAACGTAAATTTTATGCGATGCTCAATATTTAGAGTTGCATTACCTATGTTACTGTACAGTTCCTAATTAATAAAATTGAACAGCTATATAAAAATAGGTTCTATTAGTTAAATAATAAATATATTTTTTTATGAAAGTAAGGTACATTTTCAATATTCATATTTTAAATTTAATGAATTCTTGAAATTGAAAATGTAATTTTCGATTAAAGGAAAACCAGCTAAAAAGATGCAGAGAAGTCTGAGTACAAAATAATTTTCTGATACAAGATGTTTAAGATCATCAACAATTCCTATGCTAAAACTATCTCTAAATCCTCAAAGAGAAGTATAAAACTCCTGACTGTGATTGCATGTATAATCAATATTCATGTTTTTATATTGGTCTCAACAAGAGAATACAGCGCTTAATAAAACTTAAAGCAGAGTGTGGAGACAAACCGTAGAGGATTTTTCGAAACCCCGCTCCGTGGCCGGTGGATGTAGCGCGAGGGGAGTGCTTTCGGGATCGCTCTCGTTTTCGGAGCCCCTTGGGGGGCGTGGCAGTTCGCAGCGCGCGACACGCGGCCACGCGCAGCCCTCGCCTCGGGGGACGCTCTGGCCACGGCCACTCGGCCCGCTCCGCCTGTCGCGCCCGCGTTCGTCCGTCCGCCCGCCCACCCGTCAGCCAGCGGCTGTGGCGGCAGCAGTGGCACCAGCAGAGCAATGCGAGGTGATGGTGGTGGCACGGCTTCGGTGGGCCGGCAGCGCGGTGAAGTCGGGGGCGGGGGGGGGGGGGCTTGGAAATTAATCCGTGGAAAGACGGCGCGATGATGGTGAGGTAATAGCGGGACTGCGGGATGAGGAAAGATGACGGGAGTGATGGTAGGGTGACGGGACGAAACGCAGAGATGAGGGAGAGGAGACGGAAATGATGGAGAGATGGAGGGGGGACGGCGGGGTGATCACGAGATAACGGGGGTGATGGTGGGGTGACTGCGGAATGACATGCACCAAACGCAGAGGTGACGGTGAGGTGTCGGAGTGAGATGGAGGGGTGACGGGCACGAGACGAGAAGAGAAGGAGGTGGCGGGGATGATGCTGGGAAGACGGTGAGAGACAGAGGGATGATGGTGGTGATGCGCTTGCGTTGAACTCGTAACAGTAGGGATTTTTTTGGAGAAAGTACAATGAAGTAAAGTATATTTCTCAACCGAATTATATTGTGAATGCTGACTACAAAATAGTGATGGTCACAAACATAGCCTTGGTGACCAATGCGGTAGCGGGAAAAGTATTTTTTGAATTTACGAGCAAAATAAAATTGGTAAATGGCACTCGCGTGCAATATAATGTTTCAGAAAGTCATAGCGTTCAGTAAGTTCTGTTAGGTTTGTTTGTTGTAATCGCCGGTATCGATGCCGCCAATCTGCCTGACTTTGCTTCCGCATTTCCAAGTTGATAGCTAGGCTCCGGCCTTCGGCATCCGCGATTAGTACGAAACCTCTGTAAGTCCAGCGAATGCTCTCGGCTTTCAGCGTGACGTCTCGTCGCAGGCTGTGGGGCCCACGTTTCTATCAATTTGTCGTAGTCTTCCTCGGAACTGAATGCTCCACAATGGAAACAGTGGGATTTATAAACTGTGAGGCTGTGATGTTCTGATTGGCTGGGCTGCCGACAAGAGAAGGAGGCCAACTTCAGTCAAAGCAAAATTTGCAACATATGAATTCGGCTTATCTTTATCACTTCCATCGCTTTATTACTTGTTAAATTTTCCTACCACTTTAGAAATGTGAATTCTATTTCACTACAATTTCTAGCCGGTTATAAAAAAATCACTGCCAGGAATGGAATGGAGGGAATATTGGTGAGAATCGTGGTTGACGAGAGTGCGAGGCAATGTTGAAGATAGCGTAGACTTGTATGAGGCAGTAGAATATAATGACGCCACGGCCATGGGCTCGCACATCCTGCGTACCGTACAAACACACTTCCAAAATTTTCTTTGACGTTTTGAAAAAATGTTGTTTTTTTTTGGAGGGGGGGGTGAACGTTCCGACGGCCGGACACGTCGAAAGAATATTTACGACCGCCAGCCTTCAGAGGGAGGACTGGGTGCGGAGCGGTGATGGAGCGGTGGTGATAAACTCGTTTCCGGGAAGGGATCGCAGCCACGTGGAATCGCGCTGCTCGAGCGCTGCGGCACTGCCCGCCCTCGTTCCTATCCTCCATGCGAGCCCCGCCCCCTCGGTCCATCCTCTGCTTCCTCGGACTGCTGTTGTTGCCTGCACTCGTCTCAACTGACGTTATTGCTCTACGCCCAAAATTGCCTCGTTAGTTCGGGAGTAAAAGAGAGAAAAATACACAGATTTGACGGAAAATTATCCGGATTTCCGCGGTCATTTCTTCCCGGATGAGGTCTGTTTATTTCGTGATATTAGCTGTCTTTTTTTTTCATTCTTTTTCTTTCATCGTGCATTGACTTGAGGCCATAAGGCGACCGTTATTCCGAGGAATGTATTTTCCTATTTAAATGTTTGTTTTGGAGAATTCAGTAGAGCTGAATGTCTAGTACGAGGAGAAAACATGTATGTAGTTGTTTTTTTCTATTGAAGAATATTTGAGAAGGCCGATTAAGGATTTAGATAAATACCAGATAATAGAAAGAAATTGATGATGACAGTACTATAGTATAACTTTTTATTGCCAATCTGTTGCGTGTGCGTGTAAATAGAATATAAAATAGTTGTTAAATATGTTAATTCTCTATTGTATTTGGAGAATTTGAAATTATCCACATGAGCAATACGAACCTTTTTGTTTGGTTGCGGGAATTATATTAATGAGTTTTTTATACGAATTGTAATTTGTTTTTGTCGCGTTCAAGTATTCGATATATATTGCGCAATCATTTATCACTTTTACGGACTAATTGTTTAAATTAAATTGAAATCAACTCGAAAAGTATTTGAGAATACCTTCATTAGAAATAAATGTAGATTTTAAAACTTTTTTCTGAATAAACATATTTCATTGTCATTAGGCCTTCCTTACTAAATAACTGTTTGTAAACAGAGATGATTAAAGTATTATACGTTTTAATAAGATATATCAAATGCAGTTTAAAAAAGTGTTGCATTCGTTATGCCGTGAATGAAAAATAACTCGACTTTTTAGTTAGCTTCGTTAGCTACTAGCTGACTTATTTATTCTTTTCACTCCCATTAGCAGGTGATAATATTTCATTCACAGTAAAATATTTCCTTAAATTATTATCCTTCATATTTTGTAATGTAATTTGATTAAGAACTTCAAAGTAATTTTTAATTAATTAGAAAGCGTATGTTATTATTAGTAATTAATGTTAATATATAGTAAGTAAATAAAGGTAATGAATAAATAATTTTATTATAATGCAAAGCAGTAAAATACTATTTTAAAACTTAAAAAAGGAGAAGAAGCCCATATGAGTCCAAGTGATTTTTCATGAATAAAGAAAATCTATTGACTCTTTAGTGTAACACATTATCTTAAACACTGTAAATGAAAAGGAGAAAGTTTAAATTCTCTAAATTCTCTACCTATTCTGTAGATAGAGAATTTAGAGAATGATATACTTCTACATATAAATTAAATGTGGCAATGAAAGAATTAGAAGTAAATTAAAGTTTTGAATTTCTACAATGAATGAATACGTTGCTAATGGTGAATAGAACAGCAGATAAATGTTTTATAGCTATAAAGGAATACAATTATTAACGAAATTTTGTTGCATAGTACTGCCATGAATTAGTAAATCCTTTCCGAGAGAAACACTTTGTTCAGATTCCTGGATTCAAAAATCGACGAAAAGAGCTGAACAGCAATTTCCTCATGTAAATGAAAGCAAGTACTAAGTTTAAAACTCGTCCACGGGAGATTTTATTGACATTCGAGATCTCCCGGACCAGTGTTACTCCTTGGGAGCGGTGGCGCCCAGTGACAGTTGCCCGCGCTTCGCCCGCCGGTCGTTTGCGTCCTCAGCGCGCAGCAGGATTTCGCCCAATTCTTTATTGACGCTGAAGTTTGATGACAATTTTCTGCCCCGAGCACCCCGTCATTCGGGCTGTGAAATCGGAAACGTCAATAAATCTTTAATGACGCGGAATCAAGGACGTGCCAGCTACCCCCCCCTCTCTCTTTCTACACCTCCCTTTCTGTCGCCCTCTCCTTCGTCTACGGCCCTCTTCCGCCACGGCACCTCGGGGCGCCGCCCTCCTTGCCGCGGGAGTTTTTTGCGCGGACTCGCTCTAACCCCGCCAGTTTAAAAGGACAAGGGTGGGCTTTATTAGGGCAGCCCTTAGAGGGATGGCATCGGGGAAGGGGGCGCCATACGACGAAATGAAAAATGACTCCCAGGGCGCCCCGCATCGCTCTTCTCAACCCCGTTCCCTCCCGTTTTAGTAGCCCTAAAATAAAATCAAAATTCCCAAATGAACTGTATAATTTCATAGAGAACGCGCGGGGGCGTGGCAGGCGGGAGGGACCCGGTCGCATGTGCGTGAATAAACCGCCTTGCGCCGCGGTGTCCGCGCGCGCTATAAAGCGAGGCGGCGGGGGCGGCGTCTGCGGCGTCGTTTGGACCCCGCCCATCGCAATGAAACGGAGAATAAGGCGTGGGTGGGGGCCCGGGACGGGGGCGCCGGAAAGAGGGTAAACAAGGGAACGAGCCATTGTCGGAGGTATCGCCCAAGTTGCGGTGCCATCAGCGTCGACCACTTTGTCATTAATATCGGGGGGGGGGGGGGGGGGGGCGCAGGAGGCGACGGCCGGCCGCCTCGACACAACGGCGCCGCCTTGCCATTTTTCAACCGCGGGACCGTCGACTTTGATTAATGGAACGTCCAGCGGGAGAGCGGTGAGCCGGCGGGGGCGGGGGCGGGCGAGTCACCCGGCGTCGCGACGTCCTCGCCCGGCTAATTTTATTAAACACGCCCCGTCTGTTCGCCCTCCTTCCCGGCCGGCGGGCGCGGCGCGGCGCGGAGCGTCCCGCGCCAAGACGGTCGCCCGCAGGTGTTGTCTGCGGGCGGAGAGAGTTAGGCGCGTCACCGCCAGGCCGTGCTCTGGTTTATCGCTGCGGCGGCGAAGCACCTGCTGCTCGGCGGGTGGGGATGCTGCGGAGAGTGGGTGGTCGGTGGTTGGGAAATTGATGGTGAGAGAAACCGAGCTACCATTGAAAGGGATCGCCGAAGAAAAAAGTTAATTGCGAAGGACTCATTTTCATTCTGCGAAATCTAACCCATGTTATCGAACACTGCTGTTTTCTTTTAAGAAACTGTAATAGCCACCTTTGTGAATGTGTATTGTCTGCTTGTGTGTAAGGAGCTAAATACATCCTCCCTCGTCAGTGTGCTGTTTGAAATATCACAGAGTAGCCGCTAAAAAATGTAAGTTCTTGCTTCCTTCTAATATTTTTTTCGTAAATAAATGAACATTTACGCGATTAATTGAAGTTCAGAATGAAAATCGCACATGTCCAAAATAAATATTTCGTTCACGATAGTTGTTGGCTTTAGTAATATATGTATGTAAATGAAATTTTCTCTAATGCAAGTCAATATTTAATTTTTCTATTTCCTGGAAAATTCACGTTTGGTTTTCTTGTTTAATAAATACCTTTACTCTTTATGTCAAACACAGTAATATTAGGTCGTATAAGCAGCAATATTTGAATTGCAATAAATTATTTGAGTAGCAATAAAATATTTCTGTGAATCGCTGACCATTAAATTTGTAATATCATGGCAGGGCAAATTATAAAATCTATAGTAATGACAAATTGATATAATATTTTAGAATATTATATTGTAATAATATTGAAATAGAAATGCAAAGAAAAACAATAAGAAACTACCATAATTCCCAATTATTTCCGTAAATTCGAGGAAAATTGTATTTTTCAGAACTAAAATTGAATGTAGAAATTGAGAGCAAACTTTCACACCCGTCTTCATTACATTTTGCTTATTCGTACAGTTGAATCAGAAGGGTTATTTCCGTCTGTCCTCATTAAGAATACGTGTGTTATGTTGCTATTTTTATAAAAAAGCGTTAATTTAAAGTTTCCTTATTCCCTTGTAAAAAGAAAAATGTGACATGTCTTATGTGTTTATCTTAAGGGCATTTTTTAATAAAAAGTAAGTACATTTTGTGACGAATTACTCCTCGGACAAATAGCTACATCTTGATGAAAATTGTCTCTAGTCGGTTAGTTGGCCAACAGAATCCGTTTGCTGTTGACTTTTCGCAAAGAGAGGGTTGTATAATGAGAACGATGTCATATCCTAGATGAAAGATGAACTTATCTTACTCTCTGCTAAAGCATCTTTTTCTTGCTTGTAGTTAATTAAGAGACTTGCTCAGCTGTTACTGTGCTTCCAGATCACCTTCCCGCTCAGAGGCATAAAAAAGGTTGTGCTAATTTGTGTAATTTAATTCAAAACTTTGCTTGTTATTTTTTCCACATAGCTATTAACTGTTTCGCTATAAGTTTCCATGTATCTTTAGAGTGTTTTCTTTGTTGAATCTGTTTGAGTAGTCCATCGTCTCTTTACTGTCGCTCTATGTGCATTGTTTTCTCTCCAACAGTTGTACAGGCTTCGGTGTTTGACTAGCAATTCATGAATAACGTTTCTTTCCTTGTCTGACTTCCTACTTAAACTACAATTGTATTAAAAATTTGGTAGGAATTGTGTGAGTCAAACACGTCTTGAGTGACTGCATTAGTTTCAAAGGATATCACTTAAAATGAATAAAAATTATTATAATAATTATACTTTTTGCTTTCGAATATCTATGGTCTCATAAAATTCAAAAACATGGAAATTCAAAATCCCATTAAAGTGTTCCAGAACCATTGTTACAAATTGCAAATAAAAGAAAATATTTATGAAGAAGGCATTGGCATCAAAGTTCGATAAATTGTTTTTACTCAAACTATACACAGTGTGCCCCTAAGAAATCACACCATCCACGACTTCCACTTACCGTACATTTATCATCTGAATTTCTTACCCCTCACCCCGTCTGGAACAGATTACACTACATCGAAACTCTTCGAATGGTGCACGTACTGATTCAGTGTCTCCCTCCCCCATATAGCTTTTCTCGATGGAATTTTTAGCGAAATTTAATATTACGTTCCACAAGTAAAAGTTACCGAAAAATTCAATATCGCTTCATATTGGATGGCCAAGGGCACAAGATCTACGCCTACATTTGAACATATCTAATTGTGAACAGAACGCGAATATTTTGGGAAAGATTGCGCCCACGAACTGTTTCAACGTGTTTTATCAAGTGAGCTCCTACTCTCCAGGGAATGTTTTATTAACTTTTCTTCTGTGGCTCTTTTTCATCTCTGTATTCAGCGGAGAAAGTTTCTATTTCCCGAGTCGGGTGCGGGTGCACACTAGCAGTTACCATCTCTTCTAGTTTTCCACCCCATCAGCTAGACTAACTTTGAGTCTATTTCTCTCCGGTTGCTTTGAGCTCGCGGGGAACCGGTGACGTGAAGGGGTTTTCCGCGATTGTCTTTCCTTCGCGCCCGGCGCAACAGCCCCCTTTGCGCGAGTTCTACCTCCCCTCTCCACCCCCTCCGCCCGTTAGCCAAGAGAGCTCGTCGACCGGGAAGGGAACTTTTAACTTCTCTTACATTAAAGAACTTGTAAGTTCACTGACATGAAAGGAAACCAATGTTTCACTTAATGAGGGCGGCGGACTGAGCTGCGCTGCGCGCCTGTTTCTGATACTCCTCCGCCTCCTCATTCTCCTCCTCCCCCTCCCCTCCGCCCCCTCCTCGTCCGTCTTCTCCGCCTCCCCTCCCGCCATCACCCATTTCTCCTCCCCTCCCCCTCCCCCTCCCCTCCACCTTCTTCTCCTCGTCCGTCTTCTCCGCCTCCACTCCCGCCACCACCCACTTCTCCTCCTCTTGTTCCTCCTCCTTCCCCCTTCTCCCCTCATCCTTTTTCTCTCTTCTCCTACTTCCCACTCCTCCTTCCTCCTCCTGCTCACTCTTCCCACCTCCTGTGCCTCTCTGCTCCACGCCGCCCTCACCCCTGCTTCACCTCCGCCTGCCCCGCGCGCGCCGCGGCCCCTGTCTTTGAGGAAGAAGGCGGCAAATTGGGGCGCCCCAGCCGGCCAGATTCGCTATCGCGCAATTACCAGTTTGTTGCGCCGGCCACCGACTGGTAGGTTCCCGGGCTAAAGGGCCAAGCGACCTCCGATGATCTACACTCGTGGGTCGATACTGTTTGCAGAGGCTTGAAACGATAGGGACTCCTGTGTGTTCGTAGAGTTTTATTTCTACTTAGCAGTACTTTGTTGCGCAATACAAAGACTAGAGAACATTCTTATGAATATGAAAGAATGTTAGAGCTGATCCTTTCCATTCATGACTTCTAGGCTGTCCGGGTGACGCCGCGCCGTTGTCAGAGTTGGCCTCTCTGCCAACGACGCGGCGTCACCCGGACAAAAGCCTAAAAGTCATGAACTCGAGCCGCGGAAGCCTACGTGTACCTTTCCATTCATCTTTTTTCAACTTTATTCGTTATGATTGAAATGGCAGTTTGAGGTATACGAAATGGAACACCACTATTTTCACCACCTCCACCACAACCATAGATAGAACTACTATCACAACAATCAAAAAGATTTGCTCCCAGTGGATCTGAGTGGACCCTTCTTGTAAATCTAATTCGTTTGGCAAAGTTCAGTTCTTTGGGTCCTACATCACCTATCATTTTTTCATTTAAATTCACATTAATTATCGTAAAGCATGTTTTAATCTTACAACAAATCTTCACTACAAAGGGTGTTGAATTACACACCAACATTAATAACTGTACCAAATGTAGGTGGTAGAATCCACTTAGCCTATTAAATACTAGATTATTCAATTGCGAATTCCAATCGATGATTTGATCAAAAAATGTATCCAATGGTTCACTGAATGTCTTTGAATGATGTGATTCTATCTGGGACGTTTTGTGGCTTTGACTTAGGTGAGCATTTATTGCTCGCTTGAAAGTTAATTTCAGACTCATGTGACATATTGGACTATGGTCGAGGAAAATAGGTGACATATGACTGCAAATTAATTACGCTACAATAGCATAGCATCTCCTCGAGCGGGTATTTTCGTATTAAATAGTTTTATTTATGTTTTGCAAGTTCAATCTTGCAAATAACTTTTACAGTCTCCCGACTAGTACATTTTCAGGTATAGAAACACATGCAAAAGGCGAATAAAAATTTGTTTAGTTTTTAGCTTCGTTAAAAATTCATGAAATAAGTCGTGACCACCCATAGCGTTTAACCAAACAACTCATAGGAGCAGTGACACAATAAAAATTACGCGTGTTTCTACAATTATTTTAGAATATTCTAGAGGGAACTGGCTGTCAATTCGAGAGAAATCGAAATCAAATGTTCCGTCTCGTGTAAAAGAAAGAGTTGCATTGGAACCCGAGTTGCAGATTTAATTTGATGGCAAAGCTGAGTAAGTATATAACCCTTCAATCCTCTCGCGTCTAGAAAAATCTGAAAACTCAAAAAAAACGAGTACAGATAGCGCAGCCACATTTATCGTCCAGAAGAAGAGAAAGAAACCAAATTGGCTTTTGTTCAAAGAATCAAGGTCTAAGGGGCACAAATATGGTCGAAATGGAATTTTTTGCTGAAAGCCACTTTAGGACAGACGTTAATTAGTCCAGAAAAGTAGATCATCTGATAACTTAGTTTGCTAAGTGCGTGTGACATATTCTGTATTCATTTTAATTGAAATCTAAATTCATGCTATCAACTGAACCAATATTCCCTGGTATATGTTAGCATTAATATTTCACAAATGTAAATTTACATTATACTTGAAATTCCTCCTCGGATCGGGAGGTTCTAGGTTCGAGTCCAGACAGTTGCAGAATTTTTGACACTAGCTTGTCAGCTATTTTCCGTTCAACTTAAGAAAAAACCTAATGTAAACAAACAGAAGAAATCTTTGCACCACATTACGCTTCTGATTGGACATCTCCTAGCGCACTACTTTCGATTACGCGAGCAGCATACCCAGCCAATTCAAATTGAATAAGAGCTGTCATACAAATGCCATGCTCATGCAACTACTTTCCTTACATTCCCGTCCTGAATATTCGTATAAATTGCTTCGCGTAAAATTCGGGGGTCTGTTCCCAAGCTGCAACAATTTCGCAAGTGTTGGTAGTTCGTTTCTCAAGAAAAAGGCATGCCTTTTAGATCGAACAGCGACTACGACTACGAAGTCGTCGTATGCTTCAGTCACAGGTTTCTTCCGCTTTTTTTCTCTGGGGTTTGTAGTTGCTCCTTGACCTCTTTCGTAAGCGTCAATAAGATGGAAACGGAAATTCCAGTGAGCTCTGCCATAAGTCCAACGATTGTGCCTCACCGGTAATAATTCATTCATATGCAATAACGAATTTAACCCGTTCAGGACAAGGCGCTGTTCGCCTCTTCGAAGAAATATTCCACTCTTGTGGGTCTTTCATTACTGAAGCGCCAGCCATACTCTCAGACATTCTAAAACGAACTGAATGAATAGCAGGGCCTCGCAGGCCAATCGGCGACGATCGTCTCTTGAACCGGGGTCCACGCGCCTAACCCATGTCATTCAGCACGTTCGTAGGCTGATCTGTCAGAGGCTCATAATCCGATCGTCCAGCTACACGTATGCAGTTCACAATAGTCTCCCTTTCCGGAACCGTTTCAACAGTACTGACGCAGGATTAATTTAACAAACGATGGCAGATACATTAGTTATTTTTCAGAGAACTATTTACTTTACCGCCAGGATCCCGACAATAGAAGTGTACACACTGCAAACCAATGAGAATCATCTAAATACGCGTGTATTTATGTACATCAGGCTTTTTCTGAGCGTGAAAGGATAATAGGTCAAATTCCGACGCTGTCTGGAGAAGAATTCTAGCGGCCAGCTGCTCTGATCGGTAGTTTTCCATGGTTTCTCCGATCAACACCATGTGAATGCCGAACCAGTACCTTAACAAACGGGCCACGGACCTACCTCTTCCTTGTTCTATCCTCAACCCTTACATTAACACAATCTTACATTAACATGAACTACACTTGCAGACATGCCGGGAGACCGGTCGGGATCTTAGAGCTTGTCCTGGTGCCCCGCTGATGGGAGATACCTGGTTGAGGAAAACCCCGCTAGCCGACGGTATGTTGTGGACGGATCAACCGATACAGCGGGGGAAAACCACCGCCACTTCATGAGCAAAATTATGCACTACTTACGGAACTTACTGAGCTTACGGGACGAGAAAGAGGTTTATTCATAGGGGGAGAGGGAAATAATTGAATTAAAGAAAAGGAATTGAATCACTTCTGTAAAAGCGTACTTTTGTGCACCTTATGGTGTATTAATTGTGTTACTCATTTTGTGGCTGTCCACAATAAAAGTGAACCTGCAAACCTCACGTTAAATTCACTGACAGTGTCTAATAAACTTCTTAGTCAATTTACAATGTTCACCACATATTCATTACATTTCAATTTTTTTATTCTATTATTTACGAGATAATTAAAAGAGACGCAGAATTCTACACGAAAACCACGTCCACTTCCTGAAGCAGTTTCACACTTGGCGAAGACACCATCTCCATCGCCACCGTGATATCACCGCCTCCTCTTCCCGCGGTAATACGAGAAGGCTGGCGTCTTCCTGAATACATTTTCCGCCCCCACCCCGACCCCCCACACCGCTGCATTCTCCTCTCTCGCAGGGCCTGCGTCCTTGTCTGCAATTCGTCGTAAAGTAAAAACTCAAATGCGCTGCTGAGATTTTTTTAAAGCCTTCTTGCAGTAAACAAAGCGAAGCGCGCGCCACTTCTCCCCGCCCCCTCTCGTTTCCCCTCTCCACGCCACTCCCCGCCGCTCGCTTCCCCGCCTCCCGCTGAAATTCGGAAGGAGTATCCCTAGATTTCGTAAAGGCGCTCCGAACCGACATGAAAGACGGCGCGGTGCCGACGGCTTCCAGGACGAATTCGCCGGATCGCTTTGTCTACGCGCAGCTACCCCTAACGATTCCTCCAGAAAGTGGCCCGGTTACTTTTAAATCTCTGTACAAAAACCCGTTTATCCTCGGCTGCGATTCTCCGTCATTAGTTTTTACGACGCTGGCTAAAGGAAACGAACTTGATTTTCATCTCGAATGTAAAGGCTTTCCAAATCGTATCAGAAGGGGTAAAAAAATCCCTTCTCGTTTTTGCGCCGTTTCGTCTTTCGGAGGTGACCGAATCGTTGTAGAAATTAGCCACGAGCCAAAGGATAATTTGCATCCCGCGCCTGGGGCTGATAAATAATCAGGTGTCTCGCTGCCTCGTCATCCTTCCCCCTCCGTTGGCCTTGTACCCTCCAATTATCTGCCGAGTTAATTAGTGATCGTTTTGTTGCCGGGTTTGATTTCACTCCATTATTACGTTTCCCCGACAGGGTATGTTATACGAGGCAGTTTTGTATGAAATGAGGATAATGAGGTAAAGCGGCGCGAGCGTACAACATTTCTGATTTCTGTTTTGAAATTAATAAATTAATTTTTAATCAGGAACTCCCTTGAAAGCGTGACAATTGGTCCGTAATTTGGAATTTAATTTATTGCGGTCGTGTCCTGCCTTTGGGCTCTGCTTGCGTTTCGAGACCGACTCGGCCGTCAAAGGCGCGCGGCCGCGCTGCAGGCATCATAAACGTAGGACGAAGCGATGGTAATTTGAATTCTTTGAAGCCACGAGAAGCGATGAAGCCGAGATCGCGAAATCGAAAGAGCTTTGCTGAGCGTGGAGATGCGATAGGGAGAGGGTGGAGCGAGAGCGCCAATGGGGGGGGGGAGGCAATGTGCCCAGTGTGTGCCGTCAGGGGTGTGCAAAGAATAAAGAGAAAGAAGGTCGCCGCCAGGGGAACAGAACTGCAGGGAGAAGCAACGGAGAGGCGGCGGCAAAGGGTTGCGGTTGTGGGACGGGGGAGAGCAGAAGAGGAGGGGGAGGGAAGAGAGACGCGATGGTGGGCGCGGAGGCAACAGCAAGGAATCGACGGGATGAGTTAGCATTACAATCGTCTCTGCAGCGACTTTGACCAGGAGGTCCTAAGGTTCGGGTTCCGACTACGGTGGGTATTTGACACTAATTAAATAGCTAGGTCCAATTCAGTCAGTCCCTAGAGGCGAATTCTTCTGACTGGCGGCTCTGATCGGTAGAGTTCCTTCGTTTCTCATACATAGCAGGTGAAAGCCGAAGTAGTACCTAGCAAATGGGTCACAATGGTGCACGCGATATTTCCTTATACTTTCTCGCTAATGAGTAGAGAGAAAATTATGTAATGCGGCGCGAAAAAACGTTTGATTTTTGACAGAAAAAGTCTTATTACCTCGTAACGAATAAGTAGATACATCCAATTGCTAAATTAAGGGAAAAAAGAGCTGACACGTGGTGTAGCCAGAATCCATGTTTTGTAGGTCCTTGACACCGAAAAATCGAATGACGACAAAAGTCTGGCTTTCCGTCTGTGAACAACGATACCGGATAACAGTTCAGACAATTTTCTTCAAAATTGATATGCCCTGATCGATCTGTTTTATGTTGAGACTCGGTGGGTACTTTACATGAAGCTCCTGGGACATTTTCAAAAATTTCAACTAAATGGCTTCAATGTTTTTGATTATTTTTTTGTTGAATAGTGTGAAGGACGTTTAAGAGAAAGATACAAGTTTCATGTACGAATTTTCAAACAATTACTAAAGTTCAATTTTGTTCGGTGTCTCCCTACAACTAAAACATCAAAGGTAGACATATTTTCCTTAGTGAAATCCTTTCTTTAAACATAGATTTTGAAATAAGGCCATGCACAATTTTTAGAAACTTTTAGTACATTTTGCGTGAAAATACGCGCCTAGTTTTCCTTGTTTCAGCATATCCTCTTACGAGCACACACTTACACTCTACCCTACCACGCATGTCAAAAAGCCAGACGGGAGCTTGAGCTAGAGGTTGTCGCGGCTGGGGCAGCACCCCTCTGGGAATATATCAGGAGGATAAAATCTTCTGAAGTGTAGGTCGACGCAGGAGCTCAGCATATAGCGAGGAAGGAACAGCGCCACATCTCGGAATAAAGAATACTACAGTAAAGGTACTAATAACCACAGTAGTTGACGGGCCTGTTAACAGTCAATCATTGGGAGGATCGAGGCTGTAATGGAGGCGGTGGTTCGACGATGTTAGTCGGATGATGGCTGTCCGTCAGCTTGGTGGAAGGGAAAAAATTGGTGGATGTATTATGAACCTCGAGAAAATCCGTAAATGCTAGAAAGAAAGAATTAAAATGAAGTTAGCGTTGCCTCAAGATACAGCCGAGAAAGTAAGACAAAGAAGTTCAAGAACTAAAAATGATTCATACTCGTACGTTATAAAGTTACAAGTCTTCTAAGATAATTATTCGTATTTGGTCCGATTTTTTAGACTGTTTGTTTCTGGAATCATGTTCACCTTAATTCAATAAAATAGAACTCAGATGGATACTAAATAATAAAAATAGATGGAGTCATTTGTAGCACTTATTGTGGTAAGAAATAAAAACAAACGTAATAAAGAACCAGGTAAAATGAAAGTGAATTAAACAAATAATCGTTAACATGATAATGCGATTGTAGAGGTAATAAATCGCCTACGGCCCCGAGCCGGAGATGTGGGCAAAGGATGTATTCCACATTGTGTTATCTGTTATTAGGAATCACTTGTGACTAGGTAGAAGATAAAGCACAGAAAAGCAATAAGCACGAAAAAACTATCCGGGGAAATAAAGCAATCGACGTACAGAGAAAGGACAGGCGCTACGAACGTGATCAAGCGTCCACGTCATCAAGTGAAGTAAACGCGAGAGTAGCCCGTATTGGACAGTTCCGCGCGTCGATTGAGTACTCGTGCGAGACCCAACGCTCCCCGCAACGAAACTAGAGCCGGGCGAGCAGGTGGAATGAAGATATCGGCGCGCGGAGGCAAGACAAAGGAGCGGTGGGCGTGGCGACGTGTTTGCCGCGGGCGACGAGCGCGCGCGCGCGAAGCACAGATTGCGTGGGCGGCGATCGGGCGAAGCGCTGCGTGGCGGTGTGGGCGGCGCGGGCGGGCGCGAGGGACGGGGGAGGGATGCGTGGGTGGGTGGGGGTGGGGCGTGCGGGGCGGACGGGGACAAAGTCCCGACGATCCATCAGCGCCGCCCGTCCGTCCGTCCGGCGCGCGCCCGCCGCCTCCGCGCGGGGGCGCTGGAATCGCGGTATCGCTTCACCGCCACTCGGCTGGATTACGATTTCCGGGTAGGACTTCGATGTAACTAGCAGTGATGCGCGAAGTGATGCGCGCCATTTAGCCTTATTGAACACACGATAACCACCGACTCAATAATTGATGTCATTGCAGGGTTTCTGACCGCGAGTCCTAGGGTTCGAGTCCAGCCGGTGGCAGCCATTTCGACAGTAGTTACATAGCTAGGTCGAATTCATCCGATGTCTGGAGGATTATTCCAGTGGCTGCTCTGTTAGGCAGTTTTTTTAGGGGTTTCTCCGATCATTAAAAAGCGAACGCTGGAGCAGTACCCTAACAAATGGGTCACGGGCCGCTGGCTATCCACATATGGGATGTTATCTCGCGGAACGTGACGAGCGCTGAATCCAATCACGAGCCGGCTAAATACTCGTTAAGCTCTCCAATTGTAGTGTAAGCGAGGGAGGAGTACTACACCTTTATCCTCCGCTTTGCTAGGTAGGCGGTCTCGGGTATTCTTAACCCCCGCTTGGCAGGTTAGCATACCAACCGCTCAATCCCTAGAGCCCAGGTTTCGATCCCAGTTTAGGAGCTCTGTGGAATTCAGTCGCTGTCTGGAGAAGAATTCTAGAGGCCGGCTGTCTTATTGCTTGTTTTCCGTGGTTTCTCCAATCTACACCAGGCGAATGCTGGAGCAGCTCCCTAAGAAACGGGCCACGGACCGCGCGCGAACTTTTCTTCCTCTTCCTTGTCCTATTTTCACCCCTTACTTACACACACACACACACACCTACAGCCGCTACACTTCCATACATGCCGGGAGACGAATCGGGAGTTAAGAACTTGTCCCGACTGGGGCGGCGGGGGCTGGTGGGAGATAACCGGATGGGGAAACCCTCAAAGAGAGCGTTTATGCCCCGAATGTCAGCAGTTGGGGGGGGGGGAGAATAATACCGCCACCTCCCGTAATAAAAACATGCCCTACACTTACGGGACTACCAATCTTAACAGTTGACGTCCTTAGAATCAATAATCAATCAATCATATTGAACCTGCGAACTAGTAGTGTCAGTACCTCCACCGTATCCCTAAATGCACATTATTTACAACTTTCGTTCCATTAGTCATCGTAACTAAATGTAACTTCCTAACCAACATCGTAACCAATCGTAACTTCCTAAATAAAAGAAATGTGTTGAGTTTAGGATAATTGCTGGAATCCTGTTTGTAAATGTTGTTGGCGCTACCATCGATTCGTGTCTGCGTTAATTGGTATCTAGTTGATAGTTCACGTTAGAGGAAGTGCTGCAATGGGGGATCAGGGGCTGTACGTGGACATCGAAATTCTCCGTGTCAGCAATGCTTGACTGTGTCATACAACAAGCGTTGAGTATTTGTGCTTTGCCTTATTGTAGGGCTGAACGTTGAACCGAGGCTTCCGCGTCGCAATAGGTGAACAGCCGCCCCGTGGACGGAGCTGATTATCAGAGACGACGCACACTCACAATCAGAGCCGATAGCATTCAACTCCTAATTATTTGTAAAATGTTTGAAAGCTTCCAGGGAGTATTTTGAAGACAGCTATGGGTAACGTGTGTCATATCTTTCTGTGCCTAATAGTGTAATGGTTTCTATTTAGACATATTTCAATTTCTCTAACTCGTTGACTCCTGTACTAGGAACCAATTACGTAATATCATCGCGAAGAATATTCCAGTGACTCGGCACGGCATATAGTTAATTTCTATACTTACCGCTGAATGGACTGGTTAAATATGTAGAAGAGATTTTTGTACTCCTGTATTTTCACAACCTCTGTTATACAGTAATAGTAACGCGCATTCTGCGGTATTACTGATATAATCACCAATGTGGTAAACATAAACCATTCTCGTGTTTATTGTTTCAGAATGATTTTATGTGGGCAATGTGATGGGAATGTAATGGATCATTTCTGCAAAGAATTATTTTAAAAATTGTAAATCATCTCACAAAATGCTTACTAGTGAAGCTCTTTGATGTTTCCACTTTCCCTTTAGTGTGTTTTCCTATCTTTGCAATATATCCTCTTTAAATTTAACAAGTACATTGTATATCATAGATTATCTCCAGGCAACAAACCTTTGTTTAACCCATTAATGTATAATTTGCTGAAGTTGGCTTCACTCTTTGTGACATGCGCCACCCACATGAATGAACACGTACACTGCTTGAATCGCACCGCCAGCGCCACAACAGAGTTGGATGCAGCGTCAACAACGCAAAGCTCTGCGTAAATCTTTCAACCCGTTTCCCATTCACCCGTCCAAATTCCTCTTAATCAATCCTCTCTTTAGGAATCACCGCTACCCGGCGGTGATTTCCCCCTCCCCGCAACCCTCCTCCTCCTCCTCTCCTGCTGTCACGGAAAAGCGTACGTATGCGCATTCCGGAGAGCGCCACCACCGCCCCTGGCGGCGCCCACGACAACACTAACAACAAACGATCGGCACTTGTCGTAATGGCGGCGCCGCGCGCCATCACGCGAGCCATAAAGCAGGGTGCGCGCGTGCGGCTGCGCGTGTTGGTGCGTGTTGGCGCGTGTTGGCGCGGGAGGCTCTCAATTATCTCACGAGCTTCCCCATTGTGCTGGGCTTGGCGCGCAGAGCGACCGGCGAACGGACGGACGACCGGAGTATAAATTATTTAAAAATCGCCTATTACCGCGGTAACGACGGGCGTAACAATCCACGGGCGCGATGCGCGTCTGTTAGCGATCCGCTGCTGGCGCCATCTCGCGGCAGCGCCTTTCGAATGACAGCCATAAATTTGGGGCCGCTTTTATTACATTGATTACATTCCAATTTGCTTTCGATTGCTCCAGGGGGCATAATTCCTCATTCGTCGGATAATAACTTCCACGGCGCGGCTCTGTGCGTGCCGGCACGGCAACCCCGCCGGACGCCGTCGCAATTGTGTTGCGCGAAACAAAATTTTCTGATCATTGGAAAAAGAATTAGTCATTTTTCAATAACCGGCGCGGCTTGTCGATTGTGATAGCGGTGTCGTCCCAGTCGTGACGCATTCCAGCAATGCGATGCGCCCCTGAGAGGATGTTGCATTGAATGTCTGTCTCGATTATGTGTTCTGAGCGTTGGTATTATTCGGAGTGTGTGAGAAAAGCGACGTGGAAGTAGAGGGCTTCCGAATGCCAGATTCGGTTTTTATTGAAAGCAAATCAATGTCATGGTTTGTGATGTTCTGTAGGACGAAATTTCCGAGAGGTTTGCGCCACGTCACGCATTTTAAAAAGGAAAAGCAAATCCGTCATCAAGTACAGTTCTGCAAGTCAGTGTTTTGCATCTTTCTGCTTATATTTAGATTATTTGCTGGTATCATGTACATTGTTCGTGATCGCTCTGAATGAGAAATAGTATTTTATATTTCAGGAACGCTCTGAAAGAATAATAATTTACAGAGAATAACATTTTTTTAAATTTTGCATGATATTTAATATACATAGTGTACTATGAAAATAAAACAATCTAGTTTGCGACCTAGTTTTCGGTTCAAAAACTGTTGTTCTACTATTCCTTTTCTAGAACATAATGTTTGAAATAATCTCTTTTACCAGTAAAATGAAGCAGAATATGGGAGTGGAATAATTTGTTTTTTTGTTACGACAAAGTCAAAAATATTGAATAGAATGTGAATTTATTGAGATTAAAAAAATACATTTTTACCTCATAAATAATAAGCTTAGAAGAAAGACGGAAAACTGTTTCAATACTCATTGCCACTATGCAAAGTAGGTGTATTTTTTCAAAGGTCTTTCAAAGATGAAAATAAAATATCTTGGCTATAGGAATTCAGTATCATACTTAAAATAACTGAAAGAAAGTAAAAGTTTACACATTCTTCAAGGTGAATAGAGTATAAGTACATCAATCTCATTTGAACATCATTTTACTAATAACGTACTAGTTAAGAGTGTTGCATCAAATTAAATAGAGGTAATTCTTCATCCCGTCTAGAAAGAAATAGAACAAAATCAGAAAAAATTGACTCACTAAACGTCCTCGATTTGTTCTCAAGTTCTGTCATTGCATCAATTTTTAACATCTCCTAATTGAAAGGAAAGAAACAGGAGGGCGTAGCCCACCTAAGGGAGACAGGCCTGCCTCCTGAGACCCATTGACTTTCATTTCCTTCGCCGAGACTTTCCTTTATAATATTTAAGAGCTCTATAGGCCCTGCGGACGCGCGTGCGTTTCCAGTCGTGAGCACGTGTGTACGGCGCTTGTGCTAAGGAGCTTACTTCCCAGCGCCGACCTGCAAGTAGAAATCCGCTGCCCTTTGGGCTCAGAGTACTCGGGGAGTATGAGCGGAAAAGGGCTTCTTTGCTGCGGGGTTGGAAAGGCTCGCCAAGGGATTAGACGTCGTTTCATCTAAGTCCCAATCGGAAGAGTCGGAAGACAGCTTTGCCAGGAAGAAATCCTTGTCAAAGGATTCGAGTCAACCGATGTTATCAGAAGTATTTTTAATGATGCTGTATCGGACAGTATACGTGAAGTGTTCAAGAAGTGATTTTTCAAATTCATCATATACGCAGAAGTTATAAACCAACTATTGCGCAAATCATTGACCAAGGACAGTGAGTTTCTACATTAACCCGAGCGATTGAGGTTTTCTACGTTTGTCAATTGGTGTTTCAATGTCACGGCCAATGTCACGGTCAATTTGTGTTTCAGGTCACGGAATTATGTAAAAATGCCTAGATAGACGAATGTTGCCTGAGCTTGTGCGGCGGCACATTAAAAGGAAACCATTGAAATTAATATGTTGCAAAATGATGCGAAAATTGCTAACTTTGAAAACAAAGAGCAGTTATCAATCACACACTTGTATCTTACGGGTCGTCCACTTGTATCTGATGGATGGTTCGAGTCTAAAGTCTAATCCAAACAAACGTATTTGTTTCAACACAAAAACACATTCTTATTTCCCTAGGGAACGTCGAACCAAATCATTGCGCAGTCAGATCGCCACCTAACATCAGTTTTACGCTCCCTGAGTCCGACTTCTCGAACTTTCTCGTATCCGCGTCCCGTCCGCGGCGGTTTCATCTTCCGCTCACGTCCGCGATGCAATGCAACCGTTAAGAGGAAAAAATCAAAACGCTGCAATGGAGGGCGATAAAAGCACCGCGCGCGCCGCCATGCTCCTCACGTCGGCCACGGCGCCCGCCACTGCGCGCCGAAGCGGGGGGGGGGGGGCAGTGCGATGCCGACTGCAGCGGCGGCTGGCTTCCGGCTCGCGGCCGCCGGGTCGCGTGAAGCGTTTTTAATGTCAGAAATTGACCGAACCACCAGTCCGGATGACTCCGGGCAGTATCGTACTTTTCTCGGTTCGTTCACTTGCAACTGAGCCGGTCAAGACGACTTTTCTGGATTCGTTCATTTTGAATGGACTTCTTGAAGGGGTGGAATGGGGCACTGGGAAGCAAAGGAGAGGTAGGGAAGGGGAATATTAGGTGAGAGTCTGCGCGATGACAACTGCAGCGGCGGTTGGCTTCCGGCTCGCCGCCGCCGGGTTGCGTGAAGGGTTTATAATGACTGAAATTGACCGAACCACCAGTCCGGATGACTCCGGGCAGTATCGTACTTTTCTCGGTTCGTTCACTTGCAACTGAGCCGGACAAAGACGACTTTTCTGGATTCGTTCATTTTTAAATGGACAAAATGTTGAAGGGGTGGAATGTGGCCCTGGAGAGCAAAGGAGAGGCAGGGAAGGGGAATATTAGGCGAGAGTCTGGGCGATGTCGAGTGCAGTGGAGGCTGGCTTTCGATTCGCCGATTCCGGACCAAGATGGTGTTTTGTGTAAGAAAGTAAAAAGTAAATTATGATTTCATTATTTAGTATCACAACTATTATTATTTCCCTGCACACAGCATACGTAGAATAGACAAGTAGCAAAAACAGCTAATTTTTTCGCAGAAAAAAAAACCTATCGTAGATTCCTAATACTGAAAAAGTGGACTACACGAAGTTATTTTTTTTAAATATCTCATGTGGATAATACTTACATTTCGGTCTTTTTCTAATCATTATTGCATTTGTGCTTCAAATGATTTTTGATGAAATTTCTCGAAAACTCAAAACTTCTATATGAGAATGAGCTCAAAATTGCACAATTTTAGAAGCGATCAAACAACATTTTTTTAATAACAGCTGCAAATTTTTCAATGGAAAATTGAATACAGGAAAACGTTTTACTCTTCTGTAATTTTCCTAAATGCGTATTTCAAATCAACGGGATTTAATTCAATTCTAGGTGACGGAAAAATTGGGAAAATGTGCAAAATATTTTGTCGCCGGTACTAAATGTTTTGGCGCAATAGACTAGAGATATTAGAAAATGAATAGTGCGAGAACGTTTGTACCATTCTGTAGCGCTACTAGTTATTATCATTATTATTATTAAGAATAATATTATTAATATTGTGTTAGAGATTGAGAGGGAGATTGAGAGAGATTGACATTTAGAGAGAGAGAGAGAGAGATTGAGAGAGATTGAGGGAGAGAGAGGGAAGGAGGGAGAGAGAGAGAGAGAGAGAGAGAGAGAGAGAGAGAAGGAGGGAGGGAGGGAGCAACCAGACCAGCACTGAGCCGTCTGAGACAGATGAGGCGCAGCGGCGCAGCGCGGCCTGCGGCAGCGGAAGGAGACCTGCGCCGTCGAAGGCGACAGCCGCCGACTGAGGCCTTTCGCGTCGCGGCGTTTTTTCGCCTCCGGACATCAAGCAGAGTCTCCCCCCGCCGTCTCCCCCCCCTCCCTCGCTCTCTGTGTCTCTCTTTGAGGCAGTTACTCGGTGCTCGGGGGCAAATTTTTTGCAGCCGTTTTGGCATGTCGGTTGCGGCGGCCGCCGCTAGGCTCGGAAGCGCTGGGTCCCGGCGACACACAGTGGGTCAACCTAACATCCGAAACTCGCGTAATATCCACCGGGTAAGGTGGATCAATTGATCAATTGATCCACCTTACCAAGGTATCAATTGATGTCTCTGTAGTGACTATGACCGGGAGGTCCAAGGGTTTGAGTCCCGATGTTGGCAGGTTCGAGTCCTGACGTTCGACACTACCTACAGAGCTAGAATGAGCGCAGCTACTCTCTAAAGGAGAATTGCAGCGGCTGGCTGCTCTGATCAGTAGTTTTCCGTGGTTTCTACAACCAAAAGTACAAGGCGAATGCCGAAGTAGTACCCTAACAAACAGGCAAGGACCCGTCGCGATCTTCCCTTCCTCTTCCTTGTCATACACTCACTCTTTACATACATACAAACACACACACTCACACGCACTAGACAAACACAAATGTCGGGAGATAATACTTTGTCTCGGCTGGAACGGTGCCCCGCTGGTGGGAGATACCTGGTTGAGGAATAATCCTTCAAGCCGGCAGGTAAGTCGCCGCCATCTAGTGGGCGGAGATCTCTGCCACCTCCCGTAATAATACATGCAGTAAACTTATGGGACTAATGATCTTAGCAGTTGACACACACGGAATGACTAATCAATCAACAGCATAATGTCGTTGGCGCGCTCGAGCAAATGACACGTCTCACAAATTTTCATTTCGCTGTAGAACGGTTCTGTTCGAAGCTGATCAAATTATTTCGCAGACAAATAGAGTTTTTCTCTATATACTGGCTGTCCTGTAAAGTAACTTTTACTTGCCTATTTTGTAAGTAATACTTTGTAGATAATACCCTACGAATAGAACAAATGCCTATCCCACATTTTTTTGTAAAATGGAGTTATTAGTATTGAATAAAGCATTTCATAAAAGCGTTAAATTTATTAGCATATATTAACATTAAATTTTCGGCAATGAATAATAAATCAATGTTTATGGTTTTAGTCTGAAAAGTCATTTAAATCCAGGATAGACATAAACGCAAGTGTACTGTGTTTACAAGTTTAAAAGTACTAGCTTATATTATGAAAGTTATAGTAAATCAATTCTATTTAATTGAATTAGTAATTTGCATACAGGTTTATTGTATGACAAATTGATGTGTACTCACAGCACAAACATTAACAAGTTTCATATCAAATCTCTTCCGATAGAACAGGTAATTGAATGTTCTAGTAAATCCCTCAATACCTCAGAAATAGGTCAATGTGGGATAGCCTCTTGTTCTTCTGAGCGCTACAATTGTCAACTAAAAATATCTAACATAATTCACTTAGGTAAAAGAAGTGTACACACACTGTGTTTAGATAATACGAGTCTTTGATTGCCATGTAAATGGCTACATTTAGAATAAGATCTTTTTATTGGAAAGTGTCAATCTTTTTAGATGTGTCACTTTTTCGTGTGGTGACAATATCTATGAGAACCGCATGGCCTTCAATGAATAAAAAATAAGAAAAAGATAAATATTTCAGTTTTGATTATTTTAATAATATTAGTGTGAACGTATATATTAGTGAATATATAAAAAGTGATATTGAAATTAGTATTCCTTATTACTACTGTAAACTAATATATTATATTATCACACCATATTTAATTAATAAAAATATGAATAAAGTGGAAACATTATTAGATATAAATAGTATAATTAATAGAGTTAATGTTTTTCATTGATTTGTGACGAAGAACATCGTAGTAAAACGGATAATTTGTTTCTAATTAATTGGTTCACGAATGGCAATAAAATATTGTGTGACTGAGAATTCGTATTTCATGCACACAAAAAGTCGTTGAATTGTCGTATTGCGTATTAGCCGATTTCAAATGAAGCTGACATCGCACCGACGGTAACTTCCTTTGTTTCTTTACAAGACCTTTCGCCGCCAATTTTTCTTCCTCTAGTGTTCCATTCCATTATGTAAGTAGTTTTATAAAATGTTTCAATAGAATTTATTAGATTTGGTATTGCACTTCGGTCATCATCCTATTACAGATCTACTAACAATGGAAATTAAAATGTGTACTACATTTTTTCTTATAATTATTAGTGTCGGCACTTTAAGCTCTAATTGCCTCACTTTATTTATTCAAACCGTTGTGTAGTTTCAGATTGAAGGTTTTGTTCATGTGGTTTCCAGTACATTTCAACCTGTGTCATACTCTCCACAGACTTCGTCACCTTCAACATTCCAGACCCACCGAGAATTCTTTGCTTTGAGGCATTTTCCAATTTCATTTGAAAAGATCGCAGAAAAGGGTAGAGAGGGGCGATTTCATTCGTATTTTATTATTTTAATGCCAGGTTTTGTTTTTTTGTATTTTTTGCTTTACATTATTGGAAATTCCAGGAAAGCAATATGCCTTTAATTGAAATACTCATCGTTCTACATGTGATTGTATTTTGTGGCACCATCGTAAAAAACTTTTACGATGACTCTCTTCATATTTGTTTATAATACCATTATTGATATTCTCCTCCATTATACTTACTTTCCCCTAGTTTTTATTTAACGAACTTTGTATTTGTTTGGAATCGTGATATACGTGACGTAATAAATGTAATAAGCTAGTAAGCGTTACCAAAATAAATTTTAAAAGTTCTGATTTATCCTATTTTTTTAACCTTGACCTCTATGTAAATAATGTTTCTAGTTTCAAAGGGTTTATCTGTGACTTTCAAATATATGAACATTATATAGAGTGCATCGAATGATTTTTCCGTTTATGTATATTAGAATGCATTGGATAAAAATGAACCAGTAACAGTAAAATTAAAGGAGGCAGGAGGAGGGATTGGGTAACGACATCAAGAAAAAGCTACAGGTACGTGATAATAATTGTGTTTAATAAAAATACAAAAAAATGATGCGTGATACAAAAAAAGCGAGTGGTGAGAGTAAAACGAAAAAAAAAACGACAGTTGAAGACGCAGTCTTGAGGATGAGATGAGTGAGTGAGTGATTGGGTTGATCACGATCTCGACGCGCCGCGACACCCTGCGCTGCAGCCCCGCGGATCCGCGGGGGCGGTGGTGGGGGGCGGGGGTGGGGGAGATGGAGTGGGAGCTGGCGAGGGGGAAGGGGAGGTGGAGGGGCGCTTAGTGGTGGCCGCCCAGGCCTCCGCCGAAGGAGCCGCCGAAGTCGTGGCCGCCTCCGAGACCGCCCCCGAAGGAGTGGCCGCCTCCGAGACCGCCGCCGAAGGAGTGGCCTCCGCCGAGCCCACCGCCCAGCCCGCCGCCCAGGCCGGAGTCGTGGCCCTTAACGAACACGGGCACGGTCTTGTGCACGACGACGGGCACCTTCACGGGGTAGGGCACCGGCTTCTCCACTGGGTAGGGCACGTGCTTGACGACGGGCACGGGGTGCGGCACGGCGACGGGCACCTTGACGGGCACCTTCACCGGGTACGGCACGGGCTTGTCCACTGGGTAGGGAACGGCCTTCTCGACGGGCACGGGGTAGGGCTTGGGCACGGGCACCGGGTAGGGCTTGTCCACGTGGACGGGGACCTTGACTGGGTACGGGACGGGCACGTGCTTCTCCACGGGCACCGGGTACGGCTTGGGAATGGGCACGGCCACCTCCTTGGTCAGGGTGATGGTCTTGACCTCGCCGTGGCCGCCTCCGAAGCCGCCGCCCAGTCCGCCGCCGAGCCCGCCGCCCAGACCGTGACCGCCCCCGTAGGAGCCGCTGCCCAGACTGAGACCATGGCCTCCTCCGTAGCCGCCTCCGTAGGAGCCGCTGCCCAGACTGAGACCATGGCCTCCTCCGAAGCCGCCGCCCAGACTGAGACCATGGCCTCCGCCGAAGCCGCCGCCGCCGCCCAGGCTGAGGCCGTGGCCGCCGCCGAAGCCGTAGCCCAGCGAGGAGAGGCCACGCTTCTCCTGCTTGTTGCTGCTGGCGGCCGCCGGCTCCTCCTTGCCCTCCGCCTTCTTGGGCTCCTCGGCCGCGAAGGCGGCGGCGAACAGCAGGGCTGCGACGATCTGCGGGCACCGACAAGCTCGCCTTACTCTCAGCTCTTTATTCGTTAAGGCCCAGGGCCTCCAACAACTCTCACACACGAATTATCTAATAAAATCCGATGAACTTCGCGAGAAGAGAGAAGCTGAGGAAACTCCTACGAACCTGCTGTGACAACTGTAATTCCTACTACTGGGATTGGCCATGTAACCAAATTAACAGCTTTAATGCAATGTAAAGACCGGGCGCTAATGACAGAGAGACCAATGGCGATTACAACTAGGCAATTTCAACGAAAATGTTATCAAAACGTCAAACAGTTTTATTAATTTCGGTAGTATAAAAATGTGGGCGATTGGATAGAAAAATATGAATGTGTCGAGTGAGGGTCTTAGTAAAAAATGTGGAGTTTCAAGAAAACCTTCCGCCAACGTTCCAGAATTGTAGGAAAATGATTACGTTAAATGCACTCTCATCTACACAGCAGAGAGCAAATGCTTTCTAAGAATGACGAGGCGGTTTGCTCGTCATTGTGCGTGGCTCTTCACTTCGAGAGGCCAAATCCTTTCCCTGAGCACAACGACCTAAGGCATTTTCATTTTCTCGCACTCCCGTTTTCTCTACTCCATCGTTAAATCATTTCAGAAACCTCTCACTATAGACGAGGGAAATCAGAAAGCTTACCTGACGATGCTGTCTCATTCGAATACTTAACGACCAAGAGGAAGTGCTTGAGTATTCTCGCGAAGTGCTGCTGTACGCGATACGTGCTACCACATAATTCATTGAAATTTGAGAGTGTGTTTGTATTATTATTCAATTCAGTAATGAATTCAACCACGAATTACCAAAGATACATTATTTCAAATGCCAAAAAAACTACTTAATCTCGGCGTTTCCTTTCCTTTCCTTTAACAGTTACACTTATGGTGTCCATTATATTAAGATGTTAGCATAATGTTAAATCCAATAATGTATTAATGTTTTTATTGTTATGTTGAATTGAAACCTTATGAAGGATTCTTAAATTGATTCCTAATCCTTTGATATGACTAATTGGCTAGTAATTACAAAGTACTAATTTGATTCGAAATAAATTGAAAAGCATGAAAAATTGAAGAATGAAAATCAACATGACTCAGAAGTCATATTTTGTCAGTTTGCAAATGATATAGTACCCTGCATCGAGTAATTAAAAATCAAAATTGAGAAACTAAAAAGTTTAAAGTAATTATTTACTCAATTAAAGCGAATTCAAGTGTCCGTCAACAATTGTTTTTTTATTAAAATGTATCACAATCAACTGACGTTATGTCTGAAGCTTTGTTGCCTGTCTACAAAATTCGACATCTGGACACATCATTTCATTCATATTACTTCTACACTCAGTCTTGGGCTGGCTCGTCGTCATAAACGTATGTCTTTTACAGCAGCTTGGTTTTATGATTCTTAAAATTGAACGATAATCTCGTTTTACATAGTTGCTTTCTCAGAACGTGCATTTTAAACGGAACATTGTAAATTCCCAAGAAACTGAACTCCCAATTGGTGAAGATGAGCATCTAACGGAAACGAGACTGTAACTACCGTGCCTTCCAAAAAATGTCGAGCACCCCCTCTCTTTCTCTCTCACTCTCTCGCCCTCCCTCTCCATCTAGGACTCACCAGCTCCTGAGCTACTTTCCACTGCGCGCCCTTTCTGCCGGTTCTCGCGCCCGCCCCTGGTAACGGCCGCGCTTAATGGAATATGATTCACCATTCTTTACTTTTATGGGGAACGAGCGGGTTTGGCCCGTGCGCTGGTAAACACGGTCGCCAACCGCTCCAATGGAAGCCGCTGTAATTCTTCCTGGGCTGTATCTCTTATGTCGCGAAGGCAACCGAGCGAGCGGTGTTTCCAACTAAGCGTGCGTGAGCGTATCTACGGCTTCTGGACAAAGGCCTGAGCACGAGTTCGCTTTGTGGCTCGTTCCGCGCTCGTAGCGACGACAAAGACAGACTATAACGGCATAAAACCACTATCGGGATATAGCCAATTTTCTATAGTTCTTTTCACATTTTTTAACGATGAGGGGACGAGTTTGGGGGTCCTAGAACACAATTTAGGTGATAATATTAATACTACTGAAAACGACATTTTTATAGTTATTTTGATAAAACTAGTAAAATTTGTATGTGAAATATTATTTATAAATAAAAACATACATTATAATTTTCATGCGTTTGTGAAATCTATTAAAACACATCTTCTGAAATTGATATTTTATAATAAACTTTACAATTCGATGTTTCTTCAAGAAGGATTAATTTTCAAATTATGTGAGTTATAACATTTCATTTCCTACGTAAAAAAATTATAGACAAAATGATTTTTAAAATTTTTGTCTTTTAGTGTCAAAAGCATTACTGAGATGCACAAGACGTGGTTGATTCGCGCCAAGAGGGGTTTGAATCCTTATGTAAGCAAAAACTATGGATTCAACATTCGTATCAACAGTATCATCTCCAACTTGCGGCCCAACCCTTGGGGGGAGACGTGCTCAGCATCTTCTGCAGTTCCGTTTGCATCGTTGCCAAATTGACGCATGTGCCTGACTGAGCCCCTGCACCATGACTGAGCACCTCCGCAATGAAATAACATCCGAGGCTCGCAAAGAATAGCTCGACGCTGGCAAAGATAATCTAGCGAATTTACTGTTCTGTGGAAGCTTTTGAAGCAAACTGATATTTTGAAAAATTAAAATAACTGAAAACATGTTCCAAGAGAGTTCCAGAAACTTGTAAAAAAGTGTTGTTCTAATTTAGTTTGCACGAATCTCCGTTCGGTGCATTTCTGTCAACGTACATGGAGAAAAGCAGTTAACAACCTTCGAGAATTGCAGCGAATTATTCTTATTTAATATACATTTCCAAAAAATACTAATTAAAATACTCTGTAATTTTTAGAAATGCTTTGTAATATATCCAATATTAATAACTGAGCTTTCAAGATAGCATTCCTTTGCTTAACAATTTATTTTCTTTTAGCTAATATTCCAGTCATAATGGTTGGCCATTACTAAATTTGGTTTCTTTCAATGTGTTATTTCTGCACTATTTTTACCAAAATATCCAATTGAATACACCGTTACTTTTTATTGTTGTCATGAGAAATTGCTGAGCACATTAACTTGTGTCAAATATTTCTAAAGTGCTGACAAGACCATTCACACAGACTTCGTCTGTTTTCCCAACTGCCTGAGACGTTCCATTTTGTTGTGTGCTTTGACTGCAAACCGCACGAAATAAATCGCACCCTTTCGTTCTCAGCAAACAATTTGCCTGAAGGATGTGCAAGTGTCGTCTGTCACTTCTAATTTTTTCAGTTTTATGTATCCTTACAAAACCTTCGCTGTTTTTATTTATCTTTTTTAGAATGGGTTCGAGTTTCTAACCTCCCGAGTTTGTTTTCAATAGTTTTTTTCCAACATCAACTGGTTTTACTCCACTTTAAAGCGTTAATACAAGTATGAACGTCGAGACTCGCGAACAAGTACAAGTCCGTTTGCCACATCAGCAAAAATACACGGCGTTTTCTCACATAAATAACCCAGAAATAATAACGGTCAGGCGTATTTACGTGAGAGGAAATTTATCTCGAACGAAGAATGTTGTTGGAGATGGCCTCTGAAGGACTTAAAGTTACTCTGGCTAAGAGCTCGATAATTTATGGGATGGCAAAGTTGCGGACGCCATATCGTTCTTTACAAGATTCTCCGGATCCCAGAAGGGAAGAGAAATATGGCCAACGGAATATGAAGTATCTGTGGATGACCATAGAGAAGCAGAAGTGGAGGAGGGCCTATTCGCTCGTAAAGTTGCGACCAAGGGAATTTCCGGGCGGACGAATGGTGGACGAATACCGCGAGTCATTGTGGGCGGAGCGTTAATGAAGCTGTCTCGAGGAGCCAACTGGCATGTTCTTTGTCACACCCGCCGTGCACACTAGTGCGCTTCCGTCGAGGATATAAAGGCAGAAGCAGGCTGAAATTCCCGGCTCCACCGACTTCCTGACGACGACACACTGAGACTTGTAATGGGGCGCAATTATGAATCGCATTGTTAAGGAGAGAGATAATATTTCATTGCTTGTCTATTGTTCTCGCCACTCTAAAACTTCTGTTTGCCTAAGAAGAAATGATAATAATTGTCCATTGAATACATTACAACTAATATAACAAAGAGATTACTAGGAAAGTTATACTTCAAATGGCACGCATGTTAAGGAGAATCTGTATAACTTTCATATACAATTTACCAAGAATGCCTTAAATCTAAAAGAGCTTTGACTACTTAGAAGCAATTTCAAATTACGTGATCACTCTAAACACTATACACATTTTTGATATATCATGAACATATTTCATTTGCAGGGAGTCAAGTTATAACAAGCCAGCAGTTAACCGAATACAATTTGAAATTAATATCCATTCTGAATCCAAATGAGTTTAGGTCAAAGAGAACGTGAGCGTTGACACTATTATTGTGATCATTATCTAAAATAAATCTGAAAGTATGGATAGGAAATATTATTCGTCTTCCTCACAAATATTCGAAAACAATTATAAGCTTTGTTTAATAAAAAAAAAGTAGTTGGAGCAACATTCATGGCAGATAGATAATTAGAAATGTTTGGAAAAAAATACGAATAAAAATTCCAGCTTTCATTTTGATTAATGAACTCGACTCTCAAAAGAACGCAGCAATATAGAAATATCATTTGTGAATATATTTATATGGTATTATATTGAGTGCACATACTTTCAGGATGTGCATAAAAATAAATCAGAAAGGAATTGATAATTAATAACGTGTTCATATTTGTGTGAAACCCAAAAAGTAAAATAACTGCATGAAAGAAAACATATTTTGTCCGGTGAAAATATTTGATATTCTGGGAGTATAGGTAATATGCTTTTCGTTCCTATTCATTGCATTGAATACTTGTGAAAATGTGAAAACGTAACGCTCTATTCATTTTATACTCGTGAAAAGAAAAATAAGACTTCCCCTTCTCCCCGTCTCTATTCACGACTCGAGAATTCCATTTGTAATACATTTTATTTGGTGTATATCCGATAAAGTGGAAACGATTGACGATCAAATTTATCTTTTTTAGTTTTAATTTAATCTTCTTGTCCAGTGATCAGAGTCAAGACTTCAAGCAAGTTGAGATTCCAAGCTATGGTACGTGCGGTGTTAGCATACACAAAGAACGTAACGAAAGTAAAGAAAGGGCCCGGCAAAGTATTGAATTCAACTGAATTATATTTTTATTTCCCTTGCGTGTACTCCCGAAAGGCTATCGATCCCGTTGATCGACTTCTGAGATAAGACCCCCGAAACGCGACGGCTCACGAAAAGGATTTGTCGTGTGTCCGCGGCCCCGAAAGTATTTCCACGAAACGGAGACGAGCTTCTCTTTTCGGCCGCGGGGCGCGCGGTTCGCGGGCGGGGCTTTCCGACCCCCCGGATTAGGTTCGCGTGTCCGCGTCCCGGTGGACGGCGGTGCGGGCGGCGGTGGCGGCGGCGGCGGCGGCGGGGGTGCTGGAGAGAGGCGCGTGGGACGGGCGGCGAGCTGCAAACGCGAGTTGCAGGAGTAGGAGGAGTTGGTCGGTGCGGTCGCAGAGTTGAAAACCGAACGGCTTACTCGAGAGCGACCGGACCCTCTGGCGCCGGGCCTCGGGTTTGGGCATCTGAGTTGGCGCAACTTTTGGCGACGTCGCGTCGTCGGTGTTGGCGCTGGTTCACCTCTTCGGAGGGAAACTGGGTGCGCACGGCCAAGGCGCGAGGATGGCCTTAAACTACGCGGAATCGAGGCGGCCGTTTAAGGGAAGGTGTGTAAAAGTTCGATGACACGAAAGGCGCCTTGAATGTTCTATGGTTTGCTACAAAACAAATCCGTTCGGGCAAGTTTTCTTGAACTTATTGTCGTCTTGAATTGCAATGTTTCACAATTATTCGTTTCATTCTTACCATTAAAAATGTAATGAAGATTAGTTGCTAATTATTTCATTAGGTCGGCAGAATGGCCTGGTGAATCAAGCACTCAGCTGATTTTGAATTCGTACAAATTAATATTGTATACCTTTTGAACAGTTCTCCCTTCAGAAATAAGCTCTGAAGAGGTTCAACATGGATGAAACGTCAGCCAATAAAACGTGTATTGATTGACAAAAAATAAGCTGAGTTCTTGATCCACGAGGTCATTCCACCTATTCAAATTTTAAAAATATCACCCATAATATCCACATATCCGTAATACACCATATAATCGGATTTCCCACATGAAAAATGCTACGAGACTGACTCGCTGTATTTTGGACGAATTATGGTCTCGAAATGGTTATTTACTTTTTTGATTTTACTGAAACGATGATTTTGCGAAAAAAGGTTCATTGCAAGCGCTCGCGGTCTTGTGTTTAACTTGCAGTCGCCAAGCGCTTTTTATTTCAGATACAAATGCAGAATGAAACGGAAACCATAGCCCAAGACTTTTTTATGCTAAGAGTGTTCCCGTCCTTTTTTCTCCTAGTTCGTTTTTAAGATTACCTGATATGTGAGATTGGTGCCTTGCAATTACACCTCTGTTTTGTGTTCTACACGTTTCTCTCTTCCGGGCAGGTTACAAAATAATTGAATCATTTAAACATATAATCACTGGATATCTTTATAGACTTTGAAAATTAGAATTTCTAAAGAACATCAATATATTTTTTACAATAAAATGCTTTAGTGTTACAAGAAAACATAAAAAGAAATTAAAGGCGTTTCTTTAGATTTTAAAACTAGAGTCTTTTAAAGTTCTACTTTTTTCAATCATAAGATATTTCTTCTCTTTGCGTGGGCATTTCGTCACTTTTGTATATGAATTGACAGTGTGCTTAAAGCTAATGGATAACGCATCCCGAAGCAGCCCTGGCATTGGCTGTGACTTTAAAACCCCGAAACGTTATCATGATATGTGTTTGATGCTGGGTAGGCAAATTGACAGCGACAATTTATGGACAGAATGGTGTTGTTCGTTGATGGCTTTTTCAAAAATAAAATTAACGAGACACCTTCACCCTCGTCGAAACATGTAGTACATTGAACGAGATACGAAGCTAATATACAAAACGCGGTGGCGTAAACTTTTAGCAAAAAAATTAAAAACGACTACCCCGTATTTCTTTGTGTATGGAAATTAAACAGTGACCTAAAACAAAACCCAAAAGCTACGAGACAAAACTTTGAAAAGAAAAGGCGAAAATTATTTTCAAAGTTAGATGAATCATTTTTGTGAAATATGAGAAATATTAATTGCATGTTGCAAAACAGAAGCAAAATAATTGTCAGAAAAGCTGTTTTTTTGGAAACATCGCGGCGTTGAATTCGCAACCTGAGCCCAACCTGTCGCTCCCCAACAATGCAGCCAACTTACCAGGGTCTTCATGGCGCTGCGATCGGATGGGATGTGATGCCTTCCACGGCGTTGCTCGCAGCTTATATACCACGCAGCACGCTTTCCCCGCACCCCCTCGCCCCACCGCGCCCACCGGTTCTCCGCCGCCGCCTCCGCCGCCGCCCGCTGCAACTCCTCCGTCGCACTTCCTCGATTTCTTTCCGCGCATTCTTCTTCCAGATGGCTGGCTACCCTCCAGAAGTGCTCTGCACCTCTCTACCTCTCTCTCTCTCCCCCTCTCTGTCGTTTGCCTCCCGCGTGTACGGGCGTGCCGCCGCCGCCGCCGCCGCTCGCATTTCCAATCATAATTGTGTGAAAGGGAAGGCGGGAGAGACGAAGACCGGACGGCGAGGCGAGGCGAGGTGAGGCGGGGTGAGGCAGAGGGACGCAACGCCCAGCGGGGACGTGTGAGGGCGAAGGAGAGCGAGCCCACCGGACACCGGCGTGTTATGAAACGCGACTGTGCCGGGGTGCAGCGGCGCGGAGTGAGATGGGGCGGCGACGAAAGAAAACGGCAGCGGCGGCGGCGGCGGCTTCCGGATTATTAGCCGCACTAAGGGGTCGTTTCCGGTGTCACTAGGGCGGGGTGACGGTGGCGACGGCGTGGGAAGGGGTGGGGGAGCACAAGTGGGGATGCGACAGGCCAATGAAATAACCGTGTCGAAAATTAAAACACCGGTGTTAATTTATCGCCTCTAAACAATAGATGCGTCGTTTTGAAAACCGATGTAGTGTCATCTGGCATTTATCTTCGGAATGGGTTTTATGATAGAGGCTGTTTTTTTAATTATTAGAAATGAAGATTTAACTGACAAAGCAAAGTAAAATTTAGTGAGAATAATTATCAAAACCTTTTTGTCAAATTGAATAATACAAACAATATATATTTATAGACGAAAAATCAATTACCTTACTTTCATTGATAATTGTTAGAAGTTCTGGTATTTGTTATGGACGGATTGTGAAGAAAAATCCTTAACGTTTTACACCTGACGTCGAGTTATTTTGCCTGACTGTCGACCAGTTAGGAAAATGATATATCAGGTGGCTTGCCTGTCACCATTACTGAGAAATATCTACCTCCAACAGTAACCATTGCAAAGCCTATAATTATAATTACCAACCCCTTGCCACTTACTTTGTACAGAAAGGCGATTTAATTTACTGATAAAATGCGAACATTTCATTTTTCTTCATTGTGAAGCTTTTACATTAAAAAATAAAACATCAACAATGCAAAAACATTGCTGTGAATAAATCCATCAAAATTGATGTTTTGAAAACATAGACATCAATGTCACATCTCCAATATTAGGCTCTGCTCTTGTTCAGCATTTAACTATTGCCTCTCATCTGGATTGATCGGAATTAATTATTGTGAAATATTCAAAGTACAGATCAACCTAGATACCTCGTGTTTCAAGAGGAAATGTTATAATTACCGAAATTTCTTTTCAAGGGAAGTCCAGTTGTTATATTAAGAGCTGTTATTGTTACGAACAGAAAAAAAAACTGAATCTCACTCATTACTACACTATTACGTGTATTTAATAAGAAGACCACCAATTTATGCATAGACGAAGACGTCATAACGTAAGACTAAAGTTTTAGCATTTTAATGAAAATACGTGTTTTTACGTTTCCAAGACTACTCATAAAAACTTTTCAAAACTAATTTGGGTTGGAAAATGCATTTTTCACGACTTAAAATATTTATATTTAATTGAATAGAAGTGTTTTCAAGCCAATTTCAAAATACATGAAATATCACGAATACATTTTTGTTTTCTCTTCGTTCAAAGTATCAGTATGGAACAATATACGACACTACACCATTTCCCTTCAGTAACATTTACAAAGAATTATTCGAATTAAAAGCCTGCGACCAATTGAACATTTCCTCTGTCACCAAAGAAGTAGAACTTGTATCATGGCACCGCGCCTTCATTCCGTCCTCTTTGCTTCATCTATTTTTCTAGACGTAGTAATTTATTTTTCTATTTCAATGGAACTTTTCATTATTGTATACTTAACGAGCGCAATAAACGTTTTCTTCTCGAATTCTAGTTCCACATTTTTTTTTTTTACCGTATTTATATAAAGGAATGAGCTGAGATAATTTACTCATTCTGATTAACAAAAAAAACTTTATATATCGTTAGGCTACATCTAACTTACAGCTCGTTTGTAACCATAAATATTTCTAAAATTGCAACAAAGTAGCGTACATTAACACATGAACCCACATGCCTGGCAATTTCTTACAAGCTGAAGATATGCATGTTTCAATTAAAATCTACTCCAGCAAACATTTAATGCATCCAGTGTCTTTCCGTCGATAGATTCACAAAAAGTAGAAACCTGCTGTTTGAGCTATTGCAGTGGGGACGCTCGAAGGGGAGTGGATTCTCGGTGCTAGAGCGGTGGGAGGCGGGAGCGGGGTCGGGGGTACGATTCGGAGGGGGTGAAGGAAGCAGGCGTGGGCTGACGCTGGCGGGGGGAGAGCCGTGCAATGGGCGAGGATTTTCTTTGACAAATAATGAAACCAAATAGAGAAATGTAATAAACGTATGTGTAGAAAGAGAAATATGGTTGATTTAAAAAAAAGGTATGTTAGTGAAGTTGGGTCAATTAGTTGAGAAAAACAGTCAAATTTGATGGGATCTATTGGACTAACTTCCCCAGAGTACTCTTAGTCAACGGCACGTCTCATAATTTCATCCTCCGTTATTAGAACTTGAAATATCCTCGGGTCCAAACAACGCTAAATTTCCATCGCAATTTATTAAAAAATTGAGAGCAAGATTTGCTTGACTAACTTTTGCGTGACTACAATTGAAATATTTCTTCTTAATTAAATAATCCCATTTCATGTAATGTGTGAAATCCTTATTTCTTTTATGAATCCAATTTCTTTTATGAATGCACGTTAGTTGCTTGCCAAAAGACACTGTCTGTAAGGCGGGAAGAGGGCCGCGGGGAGATCGTGGCAGTGAGCGTGGGACGACGTGATGGGGGCGTGTCAAGTTGCTGGTTTTTATTGATTTTTTTTTCTGGTGCAGTTGATTAACCACTTTACAGAACTGTTACAGAAAATTTCACACAGAGTACATATGCTGTGTTCAAATTATTAAAAATAAGAAGGGTGTTCCCTCAGGTATCGTCAGCCATCCGGCAGTGCATAATTGGTTACTCCTTTTAGTTATTTGGAAGCATTATATATCAGTTATACTAGGAATGTAGGAGTTATGGGATTGGTTTAAGGTGAGCGAAATTTGCCCTTCGGAAGTATGGAGGATTCGTGTTTGTAGAGGGTCGGAAGTTTTACTTGGATGAAAAATGTCCTGGGCTGGAAGATTGAGTAGTACCTATCTGAGATTCTGGAAATATGTTGGGAGATTTTTGGGAAACTGAGTTCTTCGTGAATTTGAAAGTTGAAACATACCACAGAGCATTTACAGTTATTAGGAAGACTCTGTTTGGGAAGGTTCGTAGGCGTTTGATGGAAGATCGAGCAAGTGCGGCGCGGGGATGAGGTAGGCGTGTGTGGGGCGGGTATGGGAGGAGGAGGGCGGCGCTGGCACGGGCGCCAGATCGTCGAGGCGGGCCGGCAGGCGGGCGGCGTACGTGCGCCCCGAGGGCGCCCGCCGCCGATTACATGGTTCGCTGCGCCTCCTTTCTCGCTGGCGCCGCCGCTACCGCCGCCGCCGGTGACAGATCGAGCGAGTGTTGCGTCCGCCGCCGCCGTCCAACTTTCGACGTGCACCGTTGACTGCAGCAGCGGCGGCGGAGACGGCAACGGAAGTGAGGCGGAAGGGTCGAGAGAGAACGGGACGCGGAAGAGAGAGCCGAGGAACGAAGGGGCGGGAGAAGGGGCATGATGCTGGTAGGAATAGGAACATGACAGTCGTACGCAGGAGAGCTGAAACACGAAAGACGACGGTGAATGGGATGTGTGAGAGACGGAGGAAAGAGAATCGCAAAGTGACTTGAATGAGTGCAAGAACATTACGGAATGTGGGAGCTCATGGAACATGGGCGGACGGAATGGGGTGGGAGAGTTGAGGGACGAAGGGACAGGAAGTATAAAACTGGAGCTGAAAGCACTGGTACGAAAGAAGTAAGATGGCCAGCAAATATAACTAGAAGATGGAGCTAGTGTAACGAGTATTGGGAAGATCTAAGATGCATGTGGCATAGTTTGGAACGCTCGAAAATAAGTGAGTAATACGAGTATAGAGAAATCGCGGACGATACGCATGCAGCGCAGAACCGGCGGGACAGAGCAAAGCTGAGGCTGGAGAGGGAGAGGCAAGGCTCGGGGCAGGAGGGACGAGGCAACTCCGTGGGGTGGATCAGAGAAGAAGGAATAAAAGGAACAAGACAAGAGGGGTGGGCGAGTAAGATGGAGCGCCACAGACAGGGTTGGAGGAACGGGTGAAAAGCTGGGGATGAAATAGATAGGTTTGATAATCGGAACGGAGTAGGACGTACGGAAGAAGTGAGCCAGGTTGATAATGGTTGGATGAAACAAATGAAAGAAGGAAGGGCGGGAGGGAAGCAAAGGGACGAGGTGGGATGTACGAGACAATCGCAATAGGAGGGCCAGGGCGGAAGACAAGATATTAGGGCTTGGGGAAGGGAATGGGAGCGACAGGGCGGGCGGGTAGGGCGGGACGAGAATATCTAGATTGTAGCGGTGACTGCAGCGGACGCCGAGAGCCGCGGGATGGGACGCGCCTCGTGGGTAGCCCGGGGGCCCCGCTGCTCTGAGATATTTTCTCCTTAATTGCGGCCCCATCGCGCTCCTCCGTCGCTTCTTGAATCGCCTGACAACGCCGTCGCTGTCCGGGAGAAGTGATGACGTGACGCAAAGACTTTGGTTCGAGCCCCGGAGATCCGCGTTTTGGTGGGTTTTTCTTTGTACAGTGAAATGTGTAATAGGTGTAAGTTAATATACGGTGTTCTTTTGAAAGATACCCTTTGAAAATGAGACTGTGAGAGATGTTTTGCTGTTTCAAATTTCTATTACGCACTGTAGCATTATTTATTTCTAATCTCATATCCAAACACATCAGAATACGTGAATCAATAAATGTATTATTGGATTACATATTTATTAAAATCAGCATTTCCTTAACTTCCCGGTAGCATATTTAGTTTTGTTTAATGCTTCGAAAGCAAAATTGAAGCTATTTTTTCTTGTTACTGCGATTCACAGCTACATAGAGTGAAATAAACACGGACTCGTAGTTGAATATGCGCGTCATGATTAACTTTCATCGCAGATAACTCTAATGTTTGCTGCGTCAAGTGAGTTTATTGAGGACGCTGAGTGTAACCTCTCGCGAATATTGCTACTTTCTTCAGGCTGCTTCTATGGAGACATAATTTGATTACTTTCCCTTGACTGCTTTCAAAATCTAGTGCTTCTATAATCTACAACAGCCCATACTTTCTCGCATTATTTCTAACATTTGCAATTTTCAAAAATTCAGATGGTAGAATTGAAACGAGGCCTGCACGATGGTTTTCGTGTTCGGTCCGTGGGAAACATTTAAAGAAAAAAAATAGGTGTTTTTGAGAAAATATCTTTTTATTAATCACATTATTTTCTGGCGTAAATTAGGCCTAAACTATTAATTTTTTTGAAAAATTGCACACGATCGTTTTAAAAGATGTATATTTTAGAAAATATTTCATTTAAAACAATAATATCTATCTTTAAAAATTGTAATTTTCCAGTGTTAACTTTTTAAAATACATTTTAACTATAAAATATTTAACAATAACTAACAAATACTTTTTAAAATATTCTCCAGGAATGGGACAAGCACCACTTTTTACTTTCTTGCCATACTTCGAAAGAAGAGTAACTGAAAAGCAGAGTAACTGAGTAACAAAGAAGAGAACTGTAATTGTGCGCCTAATAACTGCATTTTTTCGACAAAAAAAATCGTATTGCCGACTTCTGGTTAAGATAAAATGGGCTAATCATGGTCCAATATGCAGTACTTTATTATTTCCTTAACAAGCTGTTTAGTCGAAACTCATGTTGTATGCGTATAATTTTCGTTGAAATACATAATGTTTCGGATAAATACACAAGGTATGTATATTCTCGCATTCTGCTTATGCAATTTAGAGAAAGTATTCAAATGCTGCCGAAAAAACGTTAATTTTCGGCAGGAAATCTGTCATTGTAAGGCCCTCATACAGTAAATGAAGGTACATTTGTGTTTTAATACTTAGTGTCTTCGAAAAACTCAATTTTTGATGAAGTAGTTTTAACTTCATCGCAGATAAAGATTGTTTCATCAAATGAACTTTTTCTCACACAATTAATTCTTTAACTATTATCATATACAATTTTTGAAAATGTTTATAGCTTTCGGATAATTTTAAGTGCAATAGGCACAGTATTAAAAAATCAAAATGTTCTCAGAAAACGGCTCCAAATTTGTTCATGAAACTTTTTGAACGGATAGTGCTAAATGTCATAAGGTCCCATAGATACCATTTCGAAACACCATTTCATTCTTTCCCTTCTCTAGAAATACAAAATTTGTTATTCGAAGCAATTACATTCATTATATTGTATTTGTTAGAATAGAAATCGAGCCTAATGTCTAAGAGGTAGCTGGCAGAGAAATCCAAAGACAAGGGCACTCAAGACGTTAAGAAGTTGAGAAACTGCGTGCAGATTACATGACAGTTCCTGGAGTAAGTACGGAGAGAGCAAAAGTTTCACAAATATTATACGTCGAAAGCGAAAGATAACGGGGAAAAGAAAAAGATAAGAATGAGAAGTTACCCGCCGAATGTATGAATATAGACACCTAGATTGAAGATACAGTTCTTGCGAAGAAAAGTAAACTTTACTTTTGCAGTTCACGCGATATTGAGTGTTCGCGCGTACTTTTTCACATATCGTATTTGTTTTGAAGACTATTTTTTCTGCAATTTTGAAGTTTGTGAAAACGGCTCAAAGACATATTTTTCCATTAATAGTATAATACTTGCCGATAATCACGAAAATAAATGAAAACAACTTAAAGGTATACATTGCTGTGTGTGTGTTGGATTTTGAGAATGTTGAAAGGAATGAAAAAAAGTCTCCATTTTTTCTGCTTCTAAGTGAGTGAAATTACTCAGCAACATTTGAAGCGAGTGTGGTGATTTCTCTGTTTCTTCGAAAATGGCCACTTTTATGAACAAACAATTAAAAAATATATGTGATCAAATTGCATTACAAATCAACTTTAGGATATTGTTAAAATTATTCATATATCCATTTTATATCCTCGAAATATATTTTATCCTCCGTTTTTATAATGGTTTTATATTCCCAAATATAAAATAACACTTCAATATGCCACTGAATGGAACTAAGTACACAAAGAAAGAAAACGTATAGGTAATTTCTTTGAAAAAATAATTAAAGAGTATTTGCATTTTACCAAAAATATGTGGTGATAACAACTGAAAAAAAGTGATTTTTTTCAAGAAAAATATTTTGACTTGAATTATAACAAAGTTTATACTAAACATTTTCATGGGATGTAGAATTTACCACTGAAGAATAGCTATTGGGTATGTAACTGGGTTAAATCACCCGTGTTCCGCCAATGTGTCCATATTCTGCGGTGGTCTCAGCGCTTTTTTTCACAGGAAGGAAAAGGACTGTGTAAGTGTCGGTGTAGGTGTCGAGTTGCAGGCGAAGTCGAGTTGTTGATTGATTGATAGGTGTTTCCCGACGCGTCAACTACTATGGTTATTACTTCCTAAGTGTAGGGTACGTTTTATCGCGGGAGATGGTGGTGATCTTTCTCCGCTAGATGGCGTGATTTAGCGCCAACCTTCACATTGGATTTAGAGATTTTCCTAACCAGGTATCTCCCTAAATCACCCGTTTGTTGGGATGTTGCTCCGCCAAGTGCAGATAAAAAAAATACGGAAAACCGCCCATCAGAGCAGCCGGCTGCTAGAATTCTTGTCCAGATGCCGTCTGGTGTCGACTTTGCTATCTAGTTATTGCCAAAAATCCTGCCACTGTCGGTACTCGAACTCTAGAACCTCGCGGTCGGAGCTACTGCAGTGGCATCAACACGTAAGCCGTTCGAGTAGTACACGAAGTCGAGTCGTAGCCGGAGTCGAGTCGTTCTCGGAGTCGAGACGTTCTCGGAGTTGAGTCGTACCGGAATCGAGTCATAGGCGGAGTCGAGTTGTAGAGGAATCGGGTCGCGTCGACAGGTGTGTGGAGGAGGGGGGGGGGGCCGGCCGGCCAGAAGGCGCCGCCCGAGGCACTTGTTCGCGAGGAGCGTCGGGCGCCGCTGGCTATGAGTCCGCGCGTCCGGAGCGGATCTCTGGCGCGGCCAATGAACCCCTTCAGCTGCAACTGCACCGTTTGAGCCTTGCTTCGCCACCTGCTCCTTCTTTTCATTTGCTGTTTTCCGAATCGGTCCGCGAAGACCGTCCCTTTGTGCAACGGTTGATTCACGCGACGTACACCGCTGGGGCCTGGGTTGATGCCCGGTCGACACACGTGCAATATGGCCGTGGAACACGTGGACAAAGCGACTTATAGGTAGGTTTTCTCTTGGTTCTCCCGATTTCCCCTTCCTCTCATTCCAACGTTGCTTACGTTCAGCGTTAGTGGTACATCGAAATTCATTACCCATTTCTACATAATGGTAGAGTTAATGTGTCCGCTCACCTTTACCAGCTAATAAATTCCGTCTATTGTTTGATATGTTCTTTCCCTATTGCCTAGTTTCCTTCACAATACACTATTTTCATCTCTAAATAATATATTCTAAAATTCCTGTTTTCTTCCGTGTTTGTAATTTCCCTTCGAGCTTTGAACTAACATGCAAGGGATAGTTCGCGGGTTTGTCTAGCTTTCTGGTAGCATCTCTGTCTTAAAACAAGTTTTGTGAAATTTATAGCAAACTTATTAATATTCTGGCAGGGTTGCACAAGGACTGCAGTGTTATTAGCCTAGATGTAATAATTGGATAGCCGGAATGGCCCGTCTCGCCAAAGATAATGTAAGGAACATTTTATCAGAAGCTATTTAATTTACAGACTTGAAGTTTATGTGTCGATTCATTATTTATAAGTATTTTAACGAAGCCGATTTTTAAAAAAAATACTAGCTTTTAAAATATAAATTTTTGTTCTTTGTAATTGAATTTGTTCTTGAAAATAATATTTATAAGAATATTGTCTAAAGTATTTAACATTTTATAAATCCAACCCGTTAAAGTATATAAACTAGTGTACTACTTGCTCTATTAACATTTGAGCATCCCCCTATTTGTATTTTTAGAGAAAATGTTCCCTATAGTTGAAAATTTTAAAGTGACGGGAAATGGCTCCTAAAGTTTTCAGTGCATTCCTGGTTCATATGATGAGCAAACACACACACCGATATTTTGACGTTATTCAACCGTCAATTGTTTCCAGTATCACGGTGTACAACACTAGACAGCAAATTATTAACTATATTTCACAACGAAAGCCGAAAAGCAACATCCAGGACATTCAAATAACACTCACGATGTTTCAAAACGGCGGCGCGCATTTCCATTCTACATAAACTTCAAAATTAACAAAAAATGATTAGACATTACATATTAAGATGCAACATAGCTTATTTAACCCAGAAAAAATTAAAGTAATTAATGATTCAAAAAAGTAAAATAATATATTTTCATCATTTTTGCCCCTTCTGGCCCTCATAAACGAGTTATATTAATGTATTGCAATTTCTATTATAAACAATTTCACGCCTTAGTATTTGTAGTATTATTTCGTCAGAATGGCAATAATAAGACTCCTAATTTTTGGCCTTGAACAGTGAGAGCCGCCATTTCATTCCGATTCAATGACCGGAATTCCCTGGTATTATCTCATAGTTTAATACATAAATCTCACGCCTTTTGACTCCATTAATTCGTTCTTTGTGGTAATGAATTGCCTATCTTTCACGAGTCTTCTCTATTATTTCAGACATTAGGAAATGGATGGTACTCTCATTACCGCAAATCCAGATCGTCATTAAAAATGAGCTCTCCCTCTTCCTTTTTCCTCTAGTGACTCTCATTGCCTAACATTGCTATCTCCCTGCTCTGATCCTTGTTTCTTTGTACCAGTAGGCAAATGGAGTATTCAATTATAATTCATATTTTCAGATGTCCTCGGGTATGAGTGTAGTGTATGAGTGCTGATTCCGGACACATAAGTCGGTCACTGCTGCTTACACTATAACACATGTTATATCCCAGAAGATAGCGGCATTCACTCCTCTCTCGAACGTGAGATAAGGCGTCGACATACATGTACGTATTCAGGTTCCCCCTTCCAACTAGCTCACCTCATCAAAGCATCACCCCAACTCGGACAACCTCTAAGCTCCCGATTGGACTCCCAGTATGTGTGTTAGTGTAGTGCATGGAAGTATGCGTGTGAAGGGCGAGGTCAGGCAAAGAAGAGGAAGGTTCGCACAGTTCGAGGCCCGTTTGTGAGGTTACTGCTCGGTCATTCGCTTGATATCGATCGGAGAAACCACGGGAAACTATGGTTCATCAGGCCACTAGGATTTTCTTGCAGACAGCGTCTGAACTCCACCCAGCTCTGAAGCCGGTGCCGAAAATCCGCTACCGTCGGTACTCGAACCCGTGGACCCCCCAAGTCCAGGATGCGGATGGGCTGCCGCCACCGGTGCTTCGAGTGGCCTCTTGAATGTCTCGGCGGCGAGCGGACGCGGACGCGATTCCGGTTCGTGTGCGGTCGGCCGCTCTCGCGAGCGCCCGCCCAGTGCAGTTCGTCATGAGACGTCCCGTTCGTCCACTTTTCCGTTTTGACATTCGAAACGGGTTCTGTGCAGCGGCGGCTTCTCGGCCGCGGAACAACACCCGAGCGAGCGAAGTGGACCACTTGGGCTCGCACATTTCCCCCACCACCGCCGCCGCCGCCATCAGAAGCCGCTCGGCTTCATTTCCACTTTCTCCCGCGCGGTACTTCATAATCAGCAGAGAACGAAAATTAGTATTTAGAACGGATCCGGCACTACGCCAAGGAGTGCCATTTAGTTGTTTTGAGGAAAGAGAAGGTATTCGTGTTTAATACTTATATGTAATAAGTAGTTTTTTTATTTTATTTTATTGTGAAAATGATGGTTAAATAGACGCAAATCAAATAATACGGAAAGCTTCGGTATGATGTTCTCATTAATGAGCTAGTTCCGAAAGGAATAAATTAATTAATTGAAAAAAATTACTGTTTTTAAATGCTTACTGACAATTACGTATTTTCTATTTCTAGAGCTATTCCTCCGGCAATGCCATCAATGTTCTGATGAATGATATTTGCTGTAAAATGGTAATTATCAATAAATTTTCAGATAAATAATTTTATAATACAAGTGATGATTTATTTTTGCCTTCAATGCATCACCTACAAAATGATAACATCCACTCTCTTCTTGAAGTGTGAACCCTTTATCGTTTTCCCGTAAACGTCATACCAGAATAAAATGACAAATTTCATCCCAAAATTGTGAAAACACGTTTGTAGATTTTATCAAATTCATGGTGTAAATAAAATCCGGCGATGAAGAAGTCTTGGTGTGGAATTACAATGGGTTCTGGAAACGCCCCTCTTTTATTCATTCACGAACGTGCTAACGCAGTTCTCGTGACACAACCTAACGCTGAGTGACGCTCTGTTAGCAACGTGTCAGCTTCAAACCACACACAGATCCATTTTGATACAGAGGCTTAAAAGGAAACACTGCGAGGCTGTCCGAGCAGATAATTCTCAAAATGCGTGGAGGCGCGACTAATAATAAGAATGTGGTTTGTGAATAAGGTGGGGACAAAGCGTGAGAATTGAGAGGAAATCTATACAAATAAAAGTGAATTTAACGACATGTAATCGACATCAATTCCATAAAGCAGAATGTACGAATAGATACCAAATATTTACAGGCTCTTCTTTACAGTTGTGTCCTTGTAAAGTTTGGTAAATATTAATACAACACAAATGCGAAAAAATATTTTATTTAAATAATATGCTGGTAGATGCACCAAGATCATTATTTTTCGCCTGTTGTATGACAGGTTTTAATATATATTCCGTCTGAAGCCAGCAGCTGTGCGGTAAAACCACAGTGAACACCTATTACAATGTCTTTGATGTACACATATGGAGACGGATACCGGAATTTTTGCTGTAATATATTTTTTACGGATTACTGACGCCAAGGTGGTCAAGCAGGGAAAATGTAATTGGTGACCTTTCTCCTCTTCACTTTGAAAAGGCTATAGAAAGTTCTACTTCCAAAACGTGGTAACGATTGTATTTTCATCTGACAGCGTAGCATGTTAATACCTCTTTATTGTCTAGGTGTGCAATTATTTAATTTATTGATTTCCTTATTTTCACAATTGTCATATTCTTTCAAATTTTATTTTATCAATATTTGTTTCGGCTGTGTAAACATATGTTTCACTGTCAGTAAAAATACACAATATTACTATTACGGTGTGCACGTGATACTGTAGCTCATTTCCGTGTTATGACGTTGAACAGCGACTCTAGCGTTTCGCTGAGGCAAAGGAACAATACGCCGAATTCATTCGACACCACACTCGTAAGACAGTTTCGTTCTGCAAAATATGGCCAAAAAGGAAATGTTTATATATTTTAGTTCCTCTTCTTTTTGCTTCCTATAACTAATAAACAACAGGTGAAGTAGAACTGTTTAACTATTTTTAAGAAAAAAATAGTAAAACGATTGAATATTGTCCATTGAAATTGAATAATGTAATGAGGAATAATAAATATTTCTTTCTTTTTCATAATTTTCATTCCACGTCTATAAACTACTGATTTTCGTCAGGAAAAAATTATACAAATTAAAAAAGAACTTCTGAATGCATGAAGAAAGGTTTCCTGAGACAAGAACATTTGTATATAATAATAATAATAATAATAATAATAATAATAATAATAATAATAATATCCAGGGTGATAACTGATATAAGAAAATCCATTTGCTATAACTAAATAAAAAACCAGGGTGATACTAATTATTCACATTTTGTTTCACAATACTTTAAATTATTTTCAAAGCTACTTCTAAAACATTTACTATTTTGTCTTACAAAAAAATTAACATTCCCAATAATAGAATTAAAAAAAATATATCTTGCTGAATATAAATTTCCTTGCTGAAATAATTTTCTGTTGGTGAACTGAAACAAAAAGTAAATTCTTACTTTCATAAAAGTTTTCCAACTATTTTCTTCACTTGCAACACCACTCACAAAATTGATTGGGTAATAGCTGAGTAGTAATATTTTGCTTAGCAGTTAATTATCCAAATTCTGACATTAAAACTATCCACACTGTGACAATTATTCATTAAAACTGGCAGATCACATAAGTTTAAAATTAGTTGATATTCAAAGAAAAAAAAATTGTTTGACATGTCTTTATTTGGGATACAACTCAAGAATTTTTTCATTTTTTACAAAGTGCAACTCCATAACTTTAATACAAAACCAAAAACATACTGCTTGGCATTAATTTCTGCTAAATCCATATACTTCTCTCACACTTATTACTGTAAGAGGTGAAGTTTTCACTAAATGTGAGGTTAATATTTCATTTTGAGGAGTTCTGAACCTCAGATCAGGAAAATATTAAGAAACAGCACGAATTATTTATAAATGCTTGACCAGTTATTAAAAATGGAACTTCACAAATAGTGTACTTCAGCAACGTCCTCTGGAAAGAAAACCGGCGTTGATTTTACAGGTGTGACAATGAATTCAAGATCGCGTTGACTTCAGCTATTTTCAGGTGTTTTACTTTTCTCCAACTGGATCGCTAGATGCGCATCCCTAACTAGCCTAAAAAAATAATTTATTTGAATTTTAAAAAAATGGGATGAGCTTATATACTGTATGCTCACTGCACAATATGCACACTGGCTTTCCACTATAGTGGCAGAACTGATATCTAACAGATAAATTCCGCCAGAAAAATATAGTATTTTATTAAAATTTGAACCAATTACATAAAAAATAATAATCTTAAACACCTTGGTGTATGTAATATTGATCTTTTTCCCCTTTCACTAGGATTGGATATGAAGAACGTCCATACAACGGCGGGTATTTTGCTAGTATTGAATAAAGGAAGAAAATGAAAGAAGAGAATAAAGAAAGAAATGAGGAAGGACGAGTGAGAAATAGGCGAGGACTAGGAGAAAAATTGGCGGGGACTAGGTGAGCCTTAGGAGAGGCCAAGGAGAAAAGTAGAAACTGACTAGGGGACGACTAGGAAAGAACAAGGAAAGAACTAGGAGAGGTCAAGAAGTGAACTTGGTGTGAACTAGATGGTGATTAGTTAAGGGCTACGTAGGAGAGAACTAGATGATGATTAGGACAGCCCAAGGAAAGAAATACAGATCTAGGAAAGAACAAGGAAAGGACTACAAGAGGAATAGGTTGAGGGCTTGGTAATGGACGTAGTAGAGTTCTAGGTGGATCCTGAGTAGTGAGTATCTGAGGACTACTGTAGGTGAGAACAAGAAGTGGCACCCGTGTGTGTGTGAGAGAAGGGAACGCAGGAAGAGTGAGTGTGTGGTGGATGTACTAGGGGAAAGTAAGCAGAGGAAACAGGTGAACGGCGTTGTTCATGTGCGGCCCCTCCGCCCGGGGCGCTGGTAGGGGAGGGCCATTCCGTGTGGACACGGGCGCTTCTGTGGACATGTACCAACATCCTACGCCCTCGCATGAATGGATGCGCTGCTTCAATTGCTCCCCCCCCCCCACCTCTTCATCACCGGCAGGGAACGTTTATACGGAGCGTGCCAATGTCATCAGCGGAGTTGCGCTTACCGAAAGCTTAACAATACGCATCGTGAGGTGCTTTGAATAATATTCTGTTGCGAAAGTAGAATGTGAAAAGTCTTTCAATCGCAGCTGCTTGGTTAGATAACAGCTTTAAGCTGTAGTTGGTGTGTTTCTCTGGATCACTGGTGATATGTGTTCGCGTCGTTCAGGCTCCTTGCTACCCATCAATGAGGAAGTAGATGCGTTTTCTTACAATAAATAAAACTATTGCAATTAAGACGTGCAAATGCATAGCGGTGATAATATGGACAATGTGCATTGCTCTTTTTAATACGACTTTTTTTCGTGTAAGATTTATTACAATATTAATATTGAAAACTAGTCCGTTTCTTTTACTGCAAAATTAATGTTGCTGCAACAAAATATTTTTTCCATTATTCCTAATGCTACAACACCAAAAGCAACAATACAACATCGGTCTGAAGAAATTGTTTCCAAACTACATTTTTTTTCTCTACACCGAGATTCGAACTCAGGTCTTTATAGCATGCCTATATATTGCCCTCTACACCAGCAGCAGTATGGTTAAACACAACTTTCCCGGTGCTTAAAATATTGTGGCCATTTTTGTATTTACCATTTTCAAATATTCAGAAATTTTTATTTGTATTAGATCAAGATCCACTTTTAAAGAACAGTTTTTCCAGAAGGAAGAAATCTCTATCATCAATATTGTAGCTTTGCAACATTAATTTTGTTTGCATCTTTCAAAAATTCAGTGTTTGTCAAAAATGGTATCAGCGCCATTTTTAAGCGCTATTTGCTCCATCTAAGGGGGGGGGAAGTAAAGAAAAAATTCGAGCCGGGTTTTAGAAATTATTTGTTTATATATATATATATATATATATATATATATATATATATATATATATATATATTGTGGCGATATGGGATTATACAACCCCATAACACCACCGTTTCATCGGCATGAACGTTCACAGGCAGCGAGAAGAGCGGCCGAAAACCAGAGTAGCAAAACGCGCAGCCTGGTATCCGTTGCTCGTACTAGTCACCACGAACTATCAAGCCACGTTTTTACTGGTGAAGGGTTGAAGGAGGAGAAGTTACCCCCGCCACAGAGAATTTCCCCAGGCAACGCCAATAAATAGGCGGACGTGCAAGCGGAAGACCTCTTTTCCTAACCATCACGCCTGGAGTCAACATCTCTCTTCTGCTAGCACGCGTCGGGTCAGCAGTTCTTCTAGTAAGTCACCGCTCGGCAAGTAAGCAGATTTTATCAGCGCTCGTCAGATTAGGTAGTAATTGCCTCCGCAACGACTGTTTAGATAGGAGATTACGGCGTTGCAAAGACGTCTAGCTAGTCGTCCGCGCAGTAGTGAGGAATTAGTGAAGTATTCTTCTATTAACTAATGCGGGAAGTAAAAAGTTGCCCGTTGTGAGGAAAGCTCTGAAAGTTCTTGATTAACGGAGTAAAAGTTAGGAACGAGCGAGGTACTTGCACTAGCAGTCAGGGAAGTGCAAGGGACATTTTCTACAAATTGGGTGTAATCGAAGGCGGTAGCAGCCGTGGGAGGAGAAGAAACCGATTAGTGGAGACGGAAGAATACGCGAATCGACCGGGGAGAAGACGCCGTTCAGGAAGAAAGAAAAAGACGCAAGAGGACAGCGCAGGCAACGCAGAACTTCGGAATCGAGCAACGCGGTGCGGAATGCAGCACGCGACTTCAAGGTTGCAAAGTGGACAATTTCGAGGTAACCTGTAGAACTGTGAAATTAGGTCAAGTTCACGTCGGCAGGGAAAAGACTAGATTCAGAAGTGTTAGAAAACTGAGGACTCGGGTGGTAATAATTTGCAGCTTTGTAGTGGGAGATTTAATGCGTTATTGCTTGCCTTAAACCATTCTATTGGAGCAGTCATTATTTTGTTATTAGCAGTTATAATTAAAAGATAAATTGAGAGTAGTGCGCTTGCCCACATATTATTTATTGTATGTAATATTTTAAAGAAAGGCAAGAGATTGTAAATTAAGTTTAATTTCACGTGCAATTGTAACTAGAATAACTTAAATTTAGACGTATTGAATTTTCAAAGGGAATTCCCAGTACTGGTTAGAGAAATTGCTTCAGAAAATTAGTTCTGAACAAAATTAAGTGGTGATTTATTGAATAGGCAGTAAAGGTTGCTTATTTGTATTTATTTGATCATTTTTGAAAGTGTAATTCCATTTTGATTTGTTTTCGTTGTTATCAACTCATGCCAGAATTTTGGGTGAATTATATGCTCGTTTATGTGTGATTTGTGTGACTTTTATTGTGTCAAGGGTTCAGACCTTTCTCGTACCCCAAAGATCCTGCTTCCTGAGATTCTAAGCTCGCTTCACGAGCATAATATCTTAACAACCCGCTTACAGTGCATGCGGCTGTGTGGGCAGAAGGTATACATTCGTGTGTGGTAAAGGGGGTGTTAGAATATATATATATATATATATATATATATATATATATATAGCATTAAATTCAATAAAAAGTACTCAAAACTACTTTTTTTCAAAAGTTGTAACATAGCTTATTTAAATATCTCATTTTCGAACAAATTTAATTTAAAAAAATCTCTATCATCGATATTGTATTTTACCGATGTGATATTTTTCCAATTGTCAAAAATAAAGTTTGCGAAAAACGAACATGCAACAGTTTGAAGTATTTAATATTTGATACATCCAGGCAAAATTTAAAAACAGAGCCGTTTTGTGGAAAATAATTGTTTAAAATTTAACGTTTGACACAAAATTACTCTGAAATTAAGTTCTAAAATACATAGATGAACTTATTTTAAGATCTATCAAGAAAATATTTCTTTACAGAAACAAATGTGTATCTTCAACACTGTAGTTTTAGAAAGACACAATAAATTTTAACTTTTGCAGTTTTCAAAAATGCAGACTTCAACGAAAATGGCACCTAATTAATCAGATATTTTCAAAGCACTCGTAGCGTTACCTACGTTAAAAGGATAACACAATCTAAATGTTTTGAGTACCTGTGGAATGACTAGAAAATGCGATAAGTTTACCTTTTTCTAAGAAGAAAATATAAATACCTCTTCAGTGAACAATTGAATCTGTGAGTTACCATTCCGTTTCTTATATTACCGAAACATTATGAATAAACGCATATTCGAGGCCTAAAAGAACACATTTTACATATTTTCAAAAGTATAACGATAATTTTAACTGCTAAAACAGAAAAATACTGTTGGTGATTAGTGGTTTCAAATGTGTACTCGATGCCACTTCAATATGCCGGTCGATTGATTAGGCTAAATGCACCGAAAAATACTTGTAGGAAAATTCAAGAGATCGCAGCACTATCACAGGGGAATTTACTTCACTGATTACGTCTGAACCAATGGTCCGATTTTCTATCTGTAAACGGCATTTGACGCCTTTTTAAAATAGAATTTACGCTACGATGACCTTTTTTCAAAAATCTAGCAAAAACGCGAATTTGAAATTAGTTCTCAAACTTCCGAGAACAAATTAAAAAATGTGGGCTTATAGCGCGATGGCGACATGCTTTCTGAATCCAACGCCGTGAGAATCATGCAAATCGGACGATTAGGAGCGTCGTAAAGTGAAATTTACGAAAACACCTCGCCCCCTTCCCGTTCTGCGCTGTTGCGTCACCCTCCCGTTTGTTGTGGGCCCTCTGTCAGCGCGGCGGCGCTGTCCGGGTGACGTTGCGTCGAAGGCCCGGCGGCGTGCGGCCAGCCCCGACGGAGGAGGCGAGACTTGCGGGACACGCAAGCCACACACTCGGTTTATGCGTTCGTCACTTTGCATCTCAATCTATTTTTCCACGGATATCAATCTAGAGATTTTATACTACTATTACAGACCGAGGTAAATGGTCTGTAATAGTAGTACATAACTATCTTTTTCACATATTTCTGTCTTCCTTCGAATACCATCTTAAAATTGTTTGAGGCATTACTCAAAATATCGATTCCGAATTCGAACTATTTTTTAAAAAAAGGTACTAATTGTGTAAATATCAGCATTATTTCATCTCCTCACATCTTATTTTAGATATATTTTACTCTTCTGTTATCACACAACCTTGCTCTAACATCTTCCGTTGTCAAATACCAAAGAAATGAGCGGAGTATACGCACGAGCTCTTTTATCCTACAACTCTATTTTTGATCTCAAAACGACGTTTATCTGCTTTAAAGAGTTCATCTGGCGAATCTCTTTTCCCAAGTAAAATAGCCGAAACTAATTTTAAAAATGTTTTCGGACTTTCGGACAGATTTAAAAAAATGCATGATCTTGGCTGTCCGGGTGACGTCGCGTCGAAGGCTGTCTTGCCGACGTTTCGACCATTTTGTCGTGGTCTTCCTCAGGGCTGGTATGCCCATGCATACCATGGCTGGTATGCCCACGGCCGCGGAAGCCTACGACTTCCAAATTTAAAAAAGGTGGTAAAATAGCAGTCTGGCGAGCTGTATCCTGACTCCAACGCCGTAACAAGCATTGAAATAAAATAGTATGAATCATGACTTATCCGAGCTTACTTGGTAAGTTATTTTGATATAAAATAAATATGTTATATTTGTATAATTTTGAAGAGAATAAATAATTCCGGTGAATCATTTAATACAGACTACGTAAGTGAATAAAGGGTAATGATGCAATTGGATAACTCCTAGATGTTTGCTTGCATTTGGAGCGTGTTTTCCCTTTCATTTTCTTTGTTTTATAAAATGTGGATTTTCTAGAAAAAGTTATCTGTAGAAATTGCAGCATGCAAAACCAGTTAGACGTGACTCTTTCGTGACATATCAGGCATCGGGCGTGACATATCGGGAATGATATAAATAATATGGAACATTCAAACGAGTTTAAAAACGAAGGAAATCTTTTTCTGTGAGTATGATCTCAGAATATGCTTTACACTAACGCTTACGCCACGTAATGTAATCTACTCAACTTTTCAGAGGAGATAGAAAATGAGGTTTCTTTCAATGTGAATTGTTTTTGAAAATCTTAAGAAAGTATATGCTTACATCAACAACATTTTTAAAACCCTTATTTTTTTTTCCTTTTCCGAAGGATGACTTTTGCCGATTGACTGAATCACTCGGTATTCATGCAATTGTGTTGTTGTTTTTGCACAATCTCGACTGTCTCCTTTCTTCTGTAATAGAAAAAGTATAGTGCCTTGCAGATCTGTTGGTCACTTTTCTCTTTTCCAGATCACATTGCATAATTGTGTCAGTTTCGCCAAGATTTCTTCTCCTGTATCTTTGAATAGTTCGATTGGAATATTATCTACAGCCGGGGACTTCCCATTTTTCAGTTGTTTTGTCGCCCAATTCATTTCTTCCATCTCAGGTTCTTATTCGTAATCATCTATATTTATACACTACTCTATTTGTAAGTCCTTATCATATAACTTCTTCGTATTCTTCCCATCTTTTCGTGATCTCTTCTTTTGTTGTATTTATTTTGTCGTTCTCGTTCTTAACATTCGCCATTGTTGGTTTACACTCCGTGGTCATATTTCGGATGACCTGGAAAATACCTTAAGATCTCTATTTGTTGTTATTTTCTTCCATTTCTTCGCTTTTTTTCTTGAATAAACTTTTCTTTATCTTGTCTTGGTCTGGGCTGGAATCCCCTTAGAGTTTTCTGACTTTCGTCTGGTCATTTGCTTTCTTTGCAGAGAAATATAATGTTTGAAAAGAAAGAAATATAAGGACTCCGTTGCTCATATCGTACTATATAATCCATCGAATCTTCACTTCGATGTCTGTGTTTTCAAGATTTTGTGAAACTTCTTTATATTTCATGGAGAAAATCTTGAATTTTCTCTGAGGGTCTCATTCACTCTGTCGATTGTCGAATGCATCGGTGGTCTTTCATCACCACCTGCCGCAAAGGACTAGGGCAGGTACTAGGGCACGAACGAGCTTGGACTCGGGTAAAGTGGCCGTGGGAGAGGGGGCCCTGGATTTCTAAGTCCGATATTGCACTGGGACAGTGGTTCGCAAATAGACAACGTGGTGAATGCTCACACCAAGTTCACAGATTGGCTCGCTTACTTGGTGCCCTTCTCCGCTCTACACTTCCTCGTGTCTCCACGTCCACGTGTCTACTGCGTTCATTCACGAGCCACCTCATTCTTATAGTCGGGAGCTGACTTGATTGCGAGGCTGAGGAATGCGCTCTGTGTTCTTGGAATCTGCCCTCCCTCCCCCCGCCTAATCTGCAACTGCTAGCTGTCCCAAATGTATTACGCCAAGTATCCATAGACAAAAATGAAAACATCACACGAAAATAAGGAAAACAAATAAGCAATAAGTGAATACCATCAATGTGGAATTTTTTTATCTTCACAATATTGCGTTTTCTTACCAGGAGTACTCAAGGCTGCCCCGCCGGCTTCAAATCCTTTTTTAATTAATATCAAAGTTCGAAAAGACACTTCAGCATAGTTTACTACCCGAAAATTGCTGGATTGCAGCGTGTGATGAAGAGCGCCCGAATTATTTTCTTCGTCACATTTCTTAATATCTAGACGTATAATTTCCCCAGCTTAACTGTGTATTGTTTGGCCTTCACTACGAACAGAAGCTAATACCGTCCCACCAAAAGTCAGAAACCAAATTAAAATGAATACGCTATACACTTGTGTTACGAACAAGAAGCAAACAACATGTCACTCATTGAGTTCATGTCTTCTCAGAACAAGAAACATTCTATATCAGATGAAGTGATATTGAACCTCATACAATGTTGTCAAAGCAGATATACTATTTCCTCGACTGCTCGCGTAGGCGGCAAATTGCAAAACACGTCAATATGCCGAATACTTACACTGTAGGTCTTCGCGAATTCTTTAGTTCAACCTCGTATGTACGACAGATGACAGTAATATTTAAATATGTTGTTTATTAAAGTTTTGGAAATATATTTATTTGTGCAATGTAATTAAATTTCCCTCACTATTCAAGAGAGATTATTGTCAAATTGCCGCCTCGCGAAAGATAAGGCGTCAAAAATCGTTACACTAGTGGGAACACTTTTCAGGTTTTCAACGTCAAAAGTAATTTGTTGAGATCGCAAAGTGTGAAAGTGACTTTTAGATTGTACTATCTCAGGTACTAAAACTTCGATTTATAGAGGAGTATACTGCACTATAATTCATGTACAAAATGGCTAATAAATTGAGTGTTTGTAAACATTTTTTTCAATAATATTTTAGATCCTCCAATAATAACTACGAAAATCAGAATTCCAACGTTGCTTTTGCATCAAAATCGCTTACGACACCACCAACAAAAAAATCCCTGCCGTCATCTCGAAAAACGAAAAGGAGATTGTTGCCTTCTAATCTCATGACTTGGAAAATGGAAAACAAGAGACGGTGAGTGATCCATCAAAAACAAAATTCTAAAACTGCAGAACACGTCAGTGCAGTAAGTCGCAGAGACAACCACTCATTTTTCATAATTTACTTTTATCATGTTACAAACATAAGATGTACAAACTTTTAGAATTTCGTTGGTCAGTCACAAAAGTTTTGTGTTCTCTCTCTTGTATCTGCCTGTTAATCTGTACAACAGAGATTGTGACAGTATTGCATGTCTGTCCTACCGACTCCGATCTCACAGGTCTACCCTTGATTTCGATACTTTTGAATAAATGTAAATAGAAATAATAATTATTATTATAATAATAATTACACTGTAGATAACTGCGGCTACATGCTTAAAAAGTACCAAGAAATTCAAAATTATAATTTACTTTTAGTTTACGAGATAAAACTTTTCCCAATGTTACCAGTAATTGTATCTCGCGGCATGAAAATTCGTCTCCCTCTCATCGTTTCGCCTCTCTCCCTAAAGCGTTACCGTGGGAGACGCCAGAAGTGTGCTGGATCTGCGGTCGCTTCCGATGACTTACGTGGGTCTATGTTATTGCCTTCCGCTTACGGAGTTAGGAGAAGTGTCACAGCAAGAGCGGATCCAGCCGATTATTTTTCGGGAGGTGGGGGTATACTTTTGTATACATATATTTTTGTAAATAATACATGAATTTGTTATTATATTGTATATTATTTAGAGATTCACCAAATGAACGCTTTAAAGCAGGTAAACGTCGTTTTGAGATCAAAAATCGAGTTGTAGGATAAAAGAGCTCGTGCTCCGCTCATTTTTTCGGTATTTGACAACGGAAGATCTTAGAGCAAGGTTGTGTGATAACAGAAGACTTTAGAAGCAAAATATATCTAAAATAAGATGTGAGGAGATGTAATAATACTGATATTTACACAATTAGTACCTTTTTTTAAAAAATGGTTCCAAATCGGAATCGATATTTTGAGTAATGCCTCAAACAATTTTAAGATGGTATTCGAAGGAAGACATATGTGAAAAAGATAGTATAAAATCTTTAGTTTGATATCCGTGGAAAAATAGATTGAGATGCAAAGTGACGAACGCATAAACCGAATGTGAGGCTTGCGTGTCCCGCAAGTCTCGCCTCCTCCGTCGGGCCTGGCCGCGCCGCCGCGCTGACAGAGGGCCCACAACAAACGGGTGGGTGACGCAATGGCGCAGAAGGGGAATGGGGGGCGAGGTGTTTTCGTAAATTTCACTTTACGACGCTCCTGTTCGTCCGATTTGCATGATTGTCACGGCGTTGGATTCAGGAAGCATGTCGCTATCGCGCTATCAGACCACATTTTTTAATTTGTTCTCGGAAGTTTGAGAACTAATTTCAAATTCGCGTTTTTGCTAGATTTTTGGAAAAATGTCATTGTAGCGTAAATTCTATTTTAAAAAGGCGTCAAATGCCGGTTACAGATAGAAAATCGGACCATTGGTTCAGACGTTATCGGTGAAGTAAATTTTACTTATTTTGGTGCTGCCACGTGGTGGCCACAAATTGTACTAGTGTCGGTACATTTAGCCTTAAAGACACGTCGTTGATTTCTCATGGAAACACACTTCAGAAGCCTTTCTTTGCGGTCACCCCGAATGTGATAGGTTCATCAGATTGTACTGCATACGTAACGACGGATAAGTAATCTCGGACGACCCCCGGTCACGTGGTCCGCTTTTCATCTACCGCTGTCGCTTGTTTCCGCTGCCCCATCGCGTGGGCGCGCTGTGTTCCTGTGCGGCCCCGGCGGGTGACTGCGGAGGCGGCGGGGCGGGAGCGGGGGCGGCGGCGGTGGCGGCGGCCAGCGGGGACGGGGCGGGGCGGAGCGGTGGGCCACGCATTACGTAAATGGCCATCACGGCAAACACGTGGGAATTGACTGTAGCAAGGGTGGCAGTGGCGGCGGCGGTGCTGCGGGCGGTCAGCGCTCGACACAGGCCGACACTGCGCCCCCGCGTCGATCTCTGGCGCACTCTCCTTTTGAATAATATCGCAGCGCGCGGCGGCGCGGCGCGGCGCGGCGCGGCGCGGCGCGGCGCGGCGCGGCGCGGCGCGGAGCGACCTGCTGCCCGTCCGGCCGGATGGCAGCGACCGGTAAACGACAGTCAGGGGCTACTGCCGCGATTACGGAGCCAGGCGGCGAACGAGGTCACGCCGGGTAATGCCGACGGAGGATGGGAACGGCGCGCTGCAAGCGAGCGAGCAGCCCGGCGAGTAAGGGCATTAGCAGGTGGGTGAGAAAACCGGGAGGATATAAACGAGATCTTGCTGAACAGAGGGGAAATGTCAGAGGAGGAGAACGATGTTGGATGAGTGATCGACATGATAGCGACGCTCGACAAATTGGATAAAAGTGGAGAGCTCTAGGTTGATGAGGTAATGATTTGAAAGCCGAATGAGAATTTGTGCTAACGAGCCTCTACTCACGGGGATGGTGAGAGCATGCTAGGGTTCGTCAGCAAAGCGCGCCGGATATCGACGGGTAGGTCGTCTATTGATGACGAATCGAGAGGAATAATCAACGGAAGAGTTTGCTACTGAATAACGTAACGTTGTAGGTACACGAAAGGAAATGAAAAGTCAATATATGTGCGGAAAGCGCAGGATATGTTGGCCAATAAGAAGTCGAATGGGAGATCGAAGTACTGCGTTCTGTGGTTGCGCGTAGTCACTGTTCATAGCGGGGGGTTCCGGATGGTAGAGATTGGCGAACAAAAGCTGAAACCCTGCCAGAGGTGCACAAGGGTTAACTTGTAAACATGCAATCCCTAGCAACTGGGGAGAAGCACAAGGTCCTGATGAGCGGATGAGAAACGTTATTGATTAGCTGGCAAAGCTGCATTTACGTGAAGTGTCTGCAAGACGAGAAAGCTTTTGTGTTTGCCGAAGCTAGTATGAACGTTTGTGGAAAACATTTGATTAGAGACGCAAATACCATAAATGCGTAGAGAGGTACGTGGAAAATTATTCGGAAAATAGAGAAAACGCAAAAACCGCAATTTAAGGTAACATTGGCATATTTGGGTTGGGTATCAATCTTGATATATAATTTTGTGAGTGAAATTTGAAACAGAGAATTTTTACAAATAAACAATTGTTTTAATCATTCAGAGCGAAGAGGTGATAGACAAAAGGCGAATATTTTAAGTCGGCTTTAATTTGCCATTTTATTTAATTTGTTTTCATTGACATATTTGTTTAGCATCAAATCGTTTAACTTTCAGAACAAATAGTAGTATGTGTTATAAAACAGAAAATTAAATTAAAGATTTCAAAGTTTCATATTCTGAAATTCTGAAGTGAAATTGTGAAATATTTGCTAGATATGCAAAATCAATTTTGAAATTTATATCTGGAAAACCAAAATGTAATTTCAAAATTCAATTTCGAAATTCCGCTTCTTCCCTTGCTCAAAAAAATCTTTTTTTATCAACTTTCGAGAATTAACCATTGTTTTACTCACGCATGGTAGATTAAGAAAAAGCGATAAACGTGGAGGAGAACCACTAAGCGAATTGATTATCAGAAGGGAATGTGGTACAAAACGCGAAGAAATCCAAATAACGAATTAAATACGCTGATAAGAAGGTAGCCGGCGAAAGAGAAAGCTACCAGACATCCGATGTTTGAAGTTGCTCACCACACTCCCTTCTTGAATAATATCCGAGAACGCACCGACGCGAAACGGACTTGAGGCGGAGCGGTTGGCAACGGTGGGAGTGGCAGGCAACAGCCGCGATGCATTCCTGTTTTTCCTTTATTCTCTCTGCGGCGTCAGCAAAGTCGCTCCTCCCCTCTCCCACACCCCGGCGTCGACTTGAAATTTCTCAGAGGTCGATAGATTCGAACAAAAATATCGCTGCCGACGGTAACGAAATATAGGCCTCCTCAGAACTAAATACATTTTAAATAGTTATTTGATTGTTAATATTAATAAATTATTGTTTAGTTCATTATTTGTTTTGTTTAAACTCTGGGAGTTGTCAGAAATTGCTAAAATTACGAATAATTTGAGAAAGTTGTGAAATCACTAGTTTCCTGTTAGTTCATTTATTTATTTCATATCGTAGGTACTCTTATCAGTAGCTGCCCTACGTTCACACGTAAATGCTTATTTCCACCACTCGGAAGATCGTGAGGGGCGCGCGGCGGTTTCTGTGGGGAGAAGGGCAGGGAAGATGATCTTCCAATCGCCCCGCCGATCATGTCGGTGCAGCCCCGTCGCCCCGTCGTCCGTTGGCTCGTGGATCCGTGACGACGTGGCTCGAGAGCTCACTGCTGTTACTCCTGTATTACAGAAAGGAAGCTGGAACACACCAAGATGAGGCTGAAGCTCGATTCTGTAAGACCATACGTCGTGCACTTTTATCACCGCTCGCACCACTTACAGTGAAAGGGGAAGGAATTAAAATAGGATTTTAGGTTCAAGGATGTTATGCTTGTGCTGAGGATTCACACCATGCAATAACACACAACATACATACCTTAAGCTGAGTTGAAAACACAGCCGGGATATTGCGTACTTGACAGCAAAGGCAAAGTTTATTTATTTTAAACGAACGTGCACTAACTCATTTTCTAGAAAATTTATTTGTTGTGGTAGTGCGATTACAAAGAGTCGTAGCCTCTATGACTCTAACATAACACTCAAGTATTTCATGGAAGCGTTTGTAAATAGTCATGGAAAATCAGAATTTTTAACTCTCAGAAAATGAGGTAAAGTATGGCAAAGACTGTTTTTCAAGAGTCTTAGTTCAAATTAATTTTATCCTTTTGTTTTCTTCTATCTCATTGCATTCACTGAAATACTATTATAGTACGTTGTCAAATGCGCAAGATTTGTGTGGTGGTGTATGTGGTGAAGTATAGAGAACAGTTTCAAAGCCAGAAAGCTATAAATTATCTGTTAACTAAAGTGAAAAATTGAATTGAATTGAGGACAAAAGAAACGATGATAGAAACCAATGGATGGTGGAAAAGAATTCTAATGCATTGAAAGGTAGAAAAGCGTGGTGGTAATCTAACATGTGTGCCCTCAAATATAAAATGATGGTGATGTGTCAGAAATTGTGAATGATTTGTTCTGCTTTACCTGATCAGCTCAAAACATATATAAGTATTAGTACGCAGAATGAACAAACATCCGTACAAACTATTCGAGTTGATGGTCGAACAAGCATGTTAGTGTGAAAGGTTTACCTCTTGCACACAGGGGGTAGTTCACAAACGAGCAAATTGTTGACTGATGACAGACCAAGCGGGGTACACACGAACGTTGCACCGAACCTGTAAAGAGATAACCTATGTAGTAAGTGTTGAAGCAAGAGGTGGATAGGTCGGCTAGTCTTTGAACATGCTAATAACTGAATGTAAAGAATAAACGAAGCACTATAGAACTGTATTCGAATTCCGATTCAGTTGCAGGGAATAGCGTTACATAAAACGCTTTCTTGTAGCATGTTGTGCAATGGTATTATTAACTTACATCATATCGCTGTTCCATTGAGATTCTGAATTTAAAGAACAAGGGGGATGTGATGCCCCAATGAAAGATAATGAATAATCACTTCCAAATCTCAACTCTTTAATGCATCTATGATCGAATCAGTTATGTTTAAATTTATAAACGACGATGATACAGATCGTCGAATAATTATTTGAAAACGCAAGGATTGTGTCTCTTTGACGGTGCTACAAAGTCCTTGCTTAAACAGTGGTTATCTATCTATATTTATGGGGATGGTTTTTATTACGCTGCGTATGTCAAGTCTTTTGATCATACTTGAACAAGAGCGAACGGTTTTGTTCGTGCTATGAGAATATGATATGAAGGACGAAATAATGTTGGAAGGATATGCAGGGAAACGGGTTGAAATTCGAGAGAAAACCTTGCGCAATTGCGCTTTGTCCGTCATCAAATTCACATGTCACGATCGAGATTTGAACCCCACTCTCTTCGCTAGAAGGCGAGAGATCTGATCACTATACCACGAATGCGTCGACATAGGGCTGTTGATTGATTATTATTTCGTGTTTCTGAGAGCAAAAACTGCTATGGTCATTATTCCAGTAAGTATAGTGCATTTTTTACCTCGTGGGAGGCGGTAACCTTCCCCCGCAGGATGATGAGATTCGGTACCGGCCTGCTCTTCCGGTTTCGCCAACAATGTATCTCCCACTGGAGGGGCGCCGCTCCAGCCCAGTTCTAAGTTCCTGGCTGATCTACCACGAGTGGGGTGGTGTAATGCATGTAAATGTGTTTGTAAATAAGGAATGAGGATAGGACAAATAAGAGGAACGAAAGATCGCGCGCGTTCTGAGGTCCCTTTGTTAGAGGACTGCTCTGCCTTTTGCCTGTACTCAAGTAAATCGGAGAAACCAAAGAAAACTATGATCTGGGCTGTCCGGGTGACGACGCCGCGTCGATGGTTGAGGTGCCGACGTTTCGACCGACATATCGCGGTCCTCTTCAGGGCTGTACTGCGCAAGGATGTACACTTTAGGTCATATGTGCTTGCATATTTCAAACATTTTTAGGTCATAAACACCCGGGCCCTAGTTATGATAATATGTTAGAATGTTTTCCTGAATATTATTCTTTGTTATTTATTGCGATATAATAAATACAGCAAATAAATAGCATCATTTTCTCAATTAATAATTTCAAATAATATCTGTTCATGAAATACTGAAATACTTGTAAACTGTTGTGCAAAACTTGTAGGGTCAGATGTGACCCCAACAAGAGAGTCGAAATGTTAGTATCCGGGTCCTGCACCCTCTTGTAGTTGATCCGAGAAATCTTCCACCTTTTCAAGAATCCATTCAGGTAGTGGCAGCGTCCGATCAGGTACAAAGCTGATATCGCAAATTCTCCATCGTGGGAACGGAGAGACCCAAGATCTAAAAATCTTTAGATGCGAATACGTAAGGACTTTGCGGATGTTTTATAAGTCGGCAGACATCGCAGAAATCGCCTTCGCCGCCGCCCGCAGCGCCCCTGCCGGGGCAACAGCGTAATGCTTTCCCGTCGACTCTTGCGTAACTCACTACAAATCATGCGGATTGGCAATTTTGCGATTTATACTGTTTTCACGGTTTTTCTCTTCTCTGTACTGGTTTCTTGCGCACAATCAATCCTTCAAATGCACTTAAAAAGAAAAATATCACAGTGGCTACGATAAGCAGATCTGAGAGGCCACAATTTGAGACTAATGCATGTATCCTTGCCGTGCACCAACGGTTGCGCGTCGATTTGCTGCAGTTAGAGGGATGTAATAGTTCGGATGTACGTGGAATATACATATCTGCATCAAGGAAGTTCAGTAGTTCAACACCTTCTGCCAAGGACCTTCAAATGGGACTAATTTAGAACTTTCAGGAATATTTGGAATAAAAATTAAAATATTTTAATTTTGTATCTGCTCGAAAAGTTGGTGCATTCCACTTTTTCTTTCACAGATCGGTAAAGAGCAGAATTGAACACAAATTGAAGAACATTGTATGCAAGGGTGTTTTTGAAACGAGGACAACACAGACATTCATTTATCAGCGTAATTTGCGTTTATTTATCCTCAGCAGATTTGAATACTCGTGTGTGCAGATTACGTATGAAGTAATAAAATCAGGGAAGTGTTATAACTAATGCAGACAATATTTATCTCCGGTGTTTATAAAGATCACAAAATATTAACACTAAAGGATAGCCTTTGTCATTTATTTCAGATGCTAAAAGAGGGTTCCCCATCATACCCAACAAAGTATTAAATCCTCTAAATATCAGAAATTTTAGTTACTCTGTATTCCAAAAAGCAAAACCAACTACTACAATAAATCGTTCGCAATTACTGTAGCCAAAAATGGAATAAATTAACTTTCAATATTGAAAACTGCTTCTCATGCTCCTCTGCTGCTCTTTTAAGAAGCACCTGAACGATTTTTTTACAAAGCAGAATACATAGATTTATGCGGTCTACTTCTCATTTTACAAAGGACTCTTGAAATCAATGAGAAAGAGGATTTCTACAACGGTCATTCAAAAATATTCTATTACAATAGGCCGGCTGGACTCTATATATTTAATAATACAGAATGTTTGGAAGTTTTTACACATACTTATAAATGTATGAATGTTAATACAACGTTCACATGACGTTTGAAAAAGTTTTATCTTAGCAGCAGCACGTTAGCGTTGCGAAAGCATCTTTCAATCGTGTGAATTTCCTTTTGCGTTTTACGCAGCATCACGACTCGTAGTTGGCGAGTTCGGCTCTTGATTGTCGGGAACATCCTTTCGATACGTGAAAGCTGATTGTCAGCAACCACTTAGTTGACTGTGAGTCCACTTCAAATTGTTGCGCGAAAGGGATGCGCATCAAGCAATAAACATAGTGAATGATAACTGATTACCAAACGAATTTCAAATAATTATTTCTCTTCACATTCATTGATTGATTGTTTTAGTGATTACAGGCACGTCAAGTAAACTGATATTAGTACCGTAAGTGTAGTGCATGTTCTTGCTCGGGACGTTGCTGTGATCTTTCCCTCACTGTATGATGAGATCCGGCCACCACCTACCGTTGGCTATCAGGGTTTTTCCCAACCAGGTATCTCCCACTAGCGGGTACGGCCTGGAACAAACTCTGAGTTCCCAACCGGTCTCCCGGCATGTGTGGTAGTTTAGTGCGTATTAGTATACGCCTGTGTGTAAGTAAGGGGTGAGGACAGGACAAGGAAGAGGAAAAAAAAGATCCCGCGCGGCCCGTGGTCCGTTTATTAGAGTACTGTTCTGGCATTCGCCTGGCGTTGACAGGAGAAATCACGGAAAACTACCGATCAGAAGAGCCGGAAGCTAGAATTCTCCTCCAGACAGCGACTGAATTCGACCTAGCTGACAAGCTAGTGTCGAAAATCCTGCAACCGTCGGAACTCGAACCTACGCCCTCCCGGTCAGAGGAACTGCAGTGACATCAGTTTCAGAAAGGTAGACCTGGGTTGTGGGCAAATCTGGCGATCACGCAAATTGCCTCGCCACTGGAGGGAGGTGACTGTGTGTGGCAGCGGGTGCGAGACGGAGGCTGCTGGCGCTTCCGCGGCGGCGGTGGCCTCGATGTGGCGTGGTGCGCGCGGGGAGCGGCGCGAGAGGTCGAGCGCGGCGGCCGGGTGGGGTAGCGGGTGCGGGTGTGGGAGGGGGTGACGTGTGCGCAGGTGGGCAGATTGGTGGAAATTTCGCGGGGAGGGTGATAACAGGACAGGGCGTGGCGTGGCGTGGCGTGGCGGTGGCGTGGAGGTGGCGTGGCTGTGGCGTGGCGGAGGCGTGGTGGTTGCGTGGCGGTGTCAGTGCGATAAGGGCGGTATCGGTGTAGGGGTGGGGCTGAGTGTTGCGGGGCGGTGTGGGGCAGTGTGTAGCGGGGCGGGGTGGTGTGGATGCATGGGGGGGGGGGCTGTGCGCGAGAAGTGCGGGGGCAGGGTGTGGTGGGGCGAGATGAGAGTGGTGGGGAGGGGGGAAGAGGCGTTAGCGGGTGGGCAGCACGGACGCTAGAACGTGTGGGTGGCGCGGGGGGCGAGGGCTGGTGCGGGCGGGAAGGAACGAGGTGCGTGCGGGTGGCACGCAGGTGAGTACGCGGGGCCGCAGCGGGGACTGCTGATGGAGGGCGTGAGGTGTTCGCGGGCGGGGCGGAGGCGAGTGCTCGGCGACGGGTGCGGGTGCGAGAGCGCGCGCAACGGGGCGTATGCCGTGCAGATGCCGTGCGATCGCGAAGGCAGAACGCGCAGCGACCGGCGGCGGCTGGCGTTACGGATACGACCTCGATGTGGATTTTTCCAAGCGTCCATGTTTTTGAAATCGAATAATTCAGTGGCGGACTTCATTGGGGGGGGGGGGGGGGAGGTGGCGGGCTCTTCACTCTCTCCAAAAGCCGATGGCATGTATTCATAAATATAGTTTTTACTCACGATCTGTTGTAATGAAAGTAATCCATTATCTCAATGTTGAAATTCTTATAACTACAAATAAACACTTTAAATACAGCATGAATGAAAAATTATTTTAATTTTCACTGTGGAATCTGGGCAGGGAACAACAACAATGACTTTCTCAAGCAGTATTCAAATAAGTATTTTTTTTTATTTAAAGACAATCAATTCATGATTAACAATAAAATTTAATTTTTGTTTATTCCAAGATATATGAAAAAATATTTTGGATAAGCCACATTTCGTTAAATATCAATTCAAATCACCTCGCATACAAACTTAAAATATATTTTCTAAATGAATAAAAATTAATAAAAGAGAATGACAGTCGTACTTCGAAAAACATACGATAAAATAAGTCCAAAGTTACAAATTTGTAAATTTGCTATTCACGTGTTTCATCAGGATTCTCCAACTTTTGCATTACTAGATACATAGATAAATAATTGTTGTACTATCCGTATGTACTATACCGTGTTTCTGCGGTATTCAAGAACATTATTTTTATTAAAATGTTTAGTTTGTTGCAGTATTTTACAAGAGAGAATATTATTGTTTTCAAAGAGGTACCTGTTACGTTTTTGAAAAAAAAACATTTTGCGTTGATTTGTTCAACAGTATATTAGCTACTGTATTCCACTAGTTTTGTTATATTTTCGAACATAGGCAATGAAGTTTCCATCTTCTAGTGCGGCGCTGGTTGGCACAGTCAGTCGGGTGGAGCGGGGGGGGGGGGGGGGACGGAAAATGTCGGGCGCATCGAGGGCCGATGACACTGCAGATTGACGTCCCGTCGAGGGACAGCATGCGAGCGGCTGGTGGTGTGTGCGGGAGTTGCGTTAGTTAAACGCGTCGCTAAAATATTCAGGGAACGCGGCGGCGGCGGAGGCTGGGAGGGCCGTGTTGGCGGTGGCTGTTGTGATGGTTGCGAGTGAGGGGCGTTGGCAACGACGGCCATGGTGACGGCGGGTGCGTGGGGAACACTGTTGGTGAGCGGCGTTAGTAGAACAACTGCTAACTCCACGTACTGCAGAATGCGGTGCTGCCAATATAGGAAATGAAAACTTTTTAATAGGAATTATTTTTGTAATTTCTGTCCCGCAAGCTAAGAGATAGACGTAAAACTATACCTGATGTGATGGAATGATGGAATGCGCAATACTCGAGGTTTAAAAATATGAAAGATAAAATATTCCTACCTATGTGTAAAGACAGTATTTATTTAATAATTTATATACGTTGGAAGTAGCATATTACAAATCAAAATTATATTGTATGAAAAGAATATTAGTTACTATGTAATATTTTTCTTTCTCTTTCGGTGACGAGTTTCACAGTTTTTTTCAATTTTATTCTTTTATTTTATTATTTTCCCTTTTATAAATATAAATAATATTAAGAAAATAGTTGTTTTGAATTATTTAAAAATATATTAATTGAATCCCAAAATGAAACTGGAAAAATGAAGTACCCTCAAACTTCCAATAGAACTAATGTTAATTTTTATAACGGAATAACATATGCTATTATGATCTTAATTGTAGAGTTAGAAAACATCACAATTTGAGACTAATATTTTTCTTGAAATCAGATATGCAATAGTTTATATTCTATAAATAATTTGCTAAATGTTATGCAAGGAAAATTCAGTAGTTCTTTTTTTAGCGTTTTCTAGTGTAGGCGAATTTTCTGCATTTTAATGCAAATAAACTATACAAAAAGAAAGGCATTTAAAAATATGTCAGCGTAATTGAAATCATCTAGGAGAGTGAAGTCTATAGGAAGGACATCTCGACAGAACCATAAAGACAAGAGAATAAAGGCCATGTGAATGTTATATACAAAAACTTTACCGTCATGGATGATTGTGTAGGCTGTGGATGTGATCTGCAGTAAAGAATTGCATAATTTCCTATTCTATTCATTAAATAACAATATGTAGATTTCAAAATGCGTAGAACAGTAAAATATTTCAAAGTCAAAGCTTTAATAAAATTATAAAAATAACATTATAGATTAAACTGAGTAACTGAAAATTTATTCGAATTGGTAAAAATGTGTTTTACGCTTCAATTTTGTTATTTAAATTATTCAATGAATTATTACTAATTCAAATATACGTTGGTTCTCAGAATAATAATTTTAATACACTTGAATTGTCAAAGGGATTTTTAACGCATTATTTGTGCATTGATTACCTCGTTTTAGCCTCTTTTACATTACACACTTTTAGCTGCATTGTACACCGCATTCTAAGGGAACTGGCGCATCCTAGGTACAGTTTCTAACGGTTTGGTCACCATACTGCGACCTTCCACCTTTGAAATCAACCAAGGTGCTCCGTGCATTTCGCCCTGAAGAAGGTTGCAGTACGACAGGAGAAACGTTTGTAACTGTGCCTAGAACGCGGTGTCTCCATGTCAAGGATCCCAGTCAAAGATCTACTGACTGCGACCGCTAAAGTCTACAATAACTCCGGTCCACTTGTCGTCGTGGAGAGAAGATCGTCAGACATCATACGTTTATTTATCTTATCAGATCCCTTGGGCAACGCTTGTATTTTCTCACGGCCATCTGCTTCACCGACCACGTAGCTGCACATCACTCGTGCAATACCTGGCGCACCTGCCGCCTCAACCGCAGATTCCTCCGGCTTTCGGTTTGAAGTACCGTTCTACGTCTGGTTGCAAGCTTTCCACCACTTGAACATTCGCCAATAGGCGAGCAACCTTTCGTCTTGCAGGCTTCGAATTCCAGGCCAGTGGTGGTCAATTGGGTCCCTGAAACGTGAGAGCGCCTGCGCGCTGGCTGTTCGCCGTTGAAACAAAGATACTTAAAGAGATGCAAGCAGCTGACTACCCAAGAGGGCTTATTGTTTATGGAAACTGAACCCGGACACCGTTAGAATTCATTGCATTCCGAAAAGATTTCACACGATGAGTGTTTTAATTCTAGTTAGTAACATATTTTTCTTTATGTCGATATTGTTAAAATTGAAATTATAAAATTGTTTACTCTAAATTTAGTTTTCTGTAAAAGCCACCGTACCCAGCATAATGTTAACGACAATCGTCGTAGAGAATTAAGTTCGACAACTCTGTTTCGTTTAGAAAACATTTTATATGAAATTTCCAATTTTAGTATATTACATTCATGTATGGTTTCCACCTGTGGATGTTTCTTTGAAAAGTGACAATACAATCAGTTATAATCAATGTAGTTTGTTTCAAGTGGCCAACGGTACAACGGTACAATTTTAAATGCATTATAAAATGTACATTTTAAAAATAATTAAATGAGGAAAACTGAAATAATTTTCGTAACACGATTTATTAGAATGTGTTTTAATAATTCATGTCCTACCTTAAGTACTATCGTCATCAGTACGTACCATTTGTTGGATACAGAGCGAAATTTAAAAAAAAGTTATAGTACGTTAAATTTTTATAATGTGCATTACATCTTCACATAAGTGCATTACGATATTGCAAGGACACTCATACACGAGCTATTGTATAACTTGATTTGTAAGTAACATGAACAATATTCACGCTTAAAATTAACCATTTGGTTCTTCTGTTCTTAAATATCATATATTTAAAATAAGGTTGGGAAGAAAATCACGGAATCGATGCTAAAAACCTCATTCCGATTCTCTCAGCCAAAAAACTGATAAAATAATGTAATAATAAATTTGAACGCAAGTTTTTTCGAAAAAATTGAACGAAAGTACGAGAAAACACCAGTTAGTATATAAAAAACCGTATAGATTTTCGAAAATATTTTGATAGAGTAATTCACATTAAATTATATTACTACAAGATACTAAATTATGAACTATGATTTTATAATCTTGACGCAAGGTGAGTCTCTACTTCCTTATACTTTTGTCCTACTGAGTGTTGTTCCTCAGTATTAGTTATCAAAATTTAAAATTTACTGCTTATTACATTTCACGTGATGGATTCAGAGGATGAGATTCGAAACATATACAATAAGACACTTATTTGAATTCTTAATGTAGTAAACAATGGTTTTAGTGATTTTATTGTCCTCAATCCAAGGAATCCATTAGCGGAAAAAAGTGATTGGATTATTCACGAATATCACCTCATTTGAACGCGTCAATCGCCCAAAAAGATCGTCACAGTGCATCACGCCGAAACGCGGTGAACGACTGCGCTTTAACACGGCGCACTATGACGTTGCCACCTCCCGCCTAATAGACCAACATTTCCCGCCACGCGACGCTCTGATGCCAGGGCGGAGGGTGCGACGACGCTGCAGCGGGAGACACACGTCGTCCGTTGAGGGGGCGGGGGAGAAGGAGTGGCGAGGGGGGGGGGGGCGTGGCGTCTAGCGCAGAGACACGCCGGCTCGTTACCCGGCGCGGGCCGATGCTTCTTCATTTCCTCCGGCCGCTCCCCGCGCCGCCCCGCCCCTCCCGCTCCACCTTCACATCCGGGTCGCCCCCGCCGCTCCGCTGCCTTGGCATCCGTTCCGCCTCCGCTGCGCTCTCGCCACCTGCCTTTCCCACTTCGGCGCCCGCGCCGTTCCCTTCCTGCACCCCCCGGGGGGGGGCTCACATTTGAGTTTCGTGCCTGCCATCACCCGACTCGGAATTCCACGTCGTCCTTACCTTCGGCCACGGTTTCCACTCCTTCGACCAACCCTGTCTGCAACTCTAGCGTATCAACCAACACCTCTGCGCGTTTTTCCGCCTCCGCACTATCCCCGTTGCCACATCCCCCTGTTCCCATCCATCTGCATCTGTTTCTTCTTTCTCGCATGATTTTTATCCCCCCCCACCCGCGATTACCTGCGGTTCCGCATCCATTCCAGTTTCATCCCCTGTCCTTCATCACCTCCGGTCTGTCGTTCGCCCTCCTTATTTTACATTGTGCTTCCCAGTCTCGCCTGTGTCTTCGCATCCACCACGGTTTCGTCTCCGCCCTTTCCACTTCTCCTTCTAGATGTTTGTTTGCTGTGCCCCCTCTGCCTTTTTCTTGCGTCCGCACTCTCCATCACCTCGACATTGCTCCGCTTCTGTCTCAGCCTGCATCGCTACGACCGCTCCCGCTCCCACTGCCGCCTCCACACAAGCGTCTGCCTCCCCCTCCGCTCTGAGCACCACCGTACCTACAGACTCGCCTTCTTCCATTCCTCCAGCCTTCTTGTTCCTTCCAACTTTGCCTCCCGTCCACATCGCGTCTCCTCCTTTGCCGCTCCGCTTCTGCCCTCACCTTCACTTACGCTTCCGTCTCCCAGACCATACTATTCCTTCCAACACTGTCCCCTCCTCCCGGTCGTCGTTCCATCGTTTTCTGTCCCCCTTCAAGGCCTTTACCTTCGTTGTCCGTGTGCCTCCTCTGCCAGATGTACCTCCTCCCCATCGTCGCCTCCGCGCCTGATTCCACATCCGTCTCCGCTCTCACCCCCGGTCCTCTTTGATCCCCTCCTCCTCTGCCTCCGTCTCCCTCTACCCTCTCCCCTCTTTTACATGTCCCTCTGCTCCTGTTTCCGAACTCTCACAACATACCTCTGCCTACGTCTTCATCTAAGCAGTCAACCTCTTCCAGTTCAGTTTCCTGCTTTGCTCTCTGCCTCCGTCCGTTTCCTTCTCTGCTCGTCCCACTCTGCCCACCACGCGCTTGCCTCGCCTCCAGCCACGTCTCCAGCGCTGCGACCAAATTCTCCCAACTCAGCTCAGTTTGCACCTCCCAGCCGCCGTTCCCTCTTCTGCTGTTGCCTTCCGTCCGCCCCCACCCCCCACTTCCGCCCGCACCCCCGCCCGCGCGTCGCCGCCGCCGCGATCGATTCGCGCTCCGCCGCCCTTCGCGCGCCATCCGTCTTGCTTTGCGCGCGACTTAATTCGCGGGAGTCGGCGGTAATATAATGACGCGTCTTGCGGGGGAGCCCGGACGGGGCGGGGCGTCGAGAGTGCGGACGGCGCCGCGTCGGTGCCAAGGGACGCTCGCGGTCGGATGAAATGAAAAAGTAATGCTGAGATAGCCCGTGCGAAGATCAAAAACGCGTGGGAGATGTGTGGTGACCTGAATGCGGTAGGATGTAGCCGAAGGAAGTCGACTTGAAGGTTCATCGTTAAATTTGGGTTTAGCGTTTCTGTTAATTGACATGAGCTCATGTCTGGAAGATATTAATGTAAGAAAGTGTTGCAGGGAGTGTGCATCTGGCTGCTTCTTTGAATGTTTCTCGCCAAATTTTGCTCAAAATCTTTTAGTAATGTAATTATTTTTTCTTCTCAATGTTTGAGCCATCGATTATTATAAAATTTCTCTGTAGAAAATTGGATTCAAAAATCACTATCTCACAGCCAGTTACACTTATTTAGCAAGACATAATTAGTACTATTGTTCAATGACTAAATTATTCCAACATTTTAAGACCTAACTCTCAGCGTTTCTCTTTTGATTATATCAGAAGCTTCAATAATTTGATACAAATTTCTTTTAACCTTCAGAGGCACACGGCATCCTAGTTTAATAACGGTCATTACAGGAAATTCACAAATTGCTTTGTCTTGAACATATAACAATTACGGTAATTTCCCCACTACAGACGTTACACTCAGTGAACATGGAATCCGTAAATGAGGCGCCGTCCAGCGGCGATCTCTCAGGCGGGAAATTCAAACTCATAGTGCTTGGCTTCGAGTCACGACCGTGACTCTTGATTATGTCTGTTCACCTCAGAACAAGTTCCGGGGAGTCGAGCCTCCTCGGAAAGCAACTACTCTCCCTTCCTGGAAAGCAACAAAGTTCCCAGAGCGCTCTTGTCTCCCTCGAGAGAATGTGGAGCTTCGTTCTGCGAATGAGAATTTTAATGGCTTCTTTTGTAGACTGACTTGCGAGTGGGGAGGTGAAGGACCAGTAACCTCACGACTTTTCAATCTCCTGCCGGAAAGAATATTGTGCCTGCGAATGCAGAGATTATCTTAGGTAGAGCACACCTCACATATATATATTAGTGAAATTATTACATTACGCCTTCTTTCTTGTCTAATGAGTGGAATTCAAATTGTATTGCGTTATCCTCATATAACGACTTTTTGATTACTGAAAATTTATAATGAATCATTAACAGTAAAATTCTTTGGAAACTATTTCAGATTCTCTTCATGATAATACACCACTGAAACATATTTTCAAAACTTAACACGTTTTCAAATCACGTCGTGAAATATGTAAACGAAGAAACTGTTTCCTTTGGCAAATACAAGTAATTATTGGGCTTTATGGTTAACTCCATAACTATCTCTTAATTACTGAAAAAGATTGACGTAAATCAGTTGGTCATATTAAATGAGTTTTCGTAACAAGTCCCAGAGAGAAAATGGGCAGACATAAACAACAATGCTTTCCCCAGGAGAGCTTATTACTCCTGCACTGAACATTCACGTACAGAGAACTGCATATCACATGGTGGGTATAGTTAAAATTCTGCCCTTTGAAATGTTTGTTTGATTCTGGATGTTAACTTTATTTTGTTAATTGCGTTAAGAAGATGTTGGTGCAAAATATGTTAATGCTTAAAGGGTCTTAAAATTATTATCGTTCTCTCAAAGTGAAATATTTGAAGAAAATTTTTTTTTTTAAATACAATACATGCCATTGTGAAACAAGATAATTGATCTTCAATTAAACAGTACGAGCGTTATAAAAGGCATTTCGTCCTATAGTTTCACTCACAAATGTACTCAGATCATTCGCCTCGATATCTACTGCTGAAATATAACATCAAGAGGGAAACGCATTTCCAACACATTTTTACCTACCTATTTTTGCGTGGGTTTGCATGTTGCCTTTTATTGTTTAATTAATTTAGACACATAATTGCGCAAATATTATAATTCCTTATCAAATGTCCTAGTTTATTAATATTTTATAATACATCTTTCAATCTTGATCCTCTAAGTGCATAAATTCAGAGATGTAAAACATTCATGTAAATGAATTAAAATATTAATGTTTACTGAAATGTCGAATTATATCGTAGATTTAACGACTCACGAATTTATCACTCTCTTCTACATTTAAACTTGTCGCACTCTTAAACACGAAATTTATCTCGAATATTTCATAGAACTTTTTACTCACGTATTACAGACCAGTTAAAATTAAGATATATAAATTCCTTTTTTGTCTGACACGTAATGTGCAACGCGTGTACGTCGTTTTTTTGGTTTGTTTGTGAAGACTTACAAGTGTCATTACCTGCTCAACCAAGTTTTAAATGGCACTTGGAGCGCACTTTTATCTGCAGTGGGTTACGTTGTCTCAACGAGATAATCACGCCCCCAACGGACGAGGTGTGGTTGGCGGGATGTTTACGCAGATATGTAACGTCCGTCGTCCGCTTTAGAAGGCGTCTCCAACGGGCGCTTTAGGACGCAAGGTTGTCCGCGGGGGGGTGCATGTCGCTAGTGTCGCCGTGAATTATTCACACGGAGACGGCCCCGACCGCGGGAGCCCAATGGAGAGGTGCGTGGCGGCTGCGCGAGGCAGTGGTGCGTGGCGGCAGTGGCGGCGCGGGGCGGCGGCGCGGGGCGGCGGCGCGGGGCGGCGGCGCGGGGCGGCGGCGCGGGGCGGCGGCGCGAGGCGGCAGAGGCGGCGCGGTGGCGTTGCGGGGCGGGGCGGGGCGGAGCGAGGTGGGGCGGGGTGGCGTGGGGTGGCGGGGGATGGCGTGGGGCGGGGCGGGGCGGCGGCGCGGGGCGGCAGAGGCGGCGCGGAGGCGCTACGGGGCGGGGCGGGGCGGAGCGAGGTGGGGCGGGGTGGCGTGGGGTGGCGGGGGATGGCGCGGGGCGGCGCGGGGCGAGGAGTGCGACGCGACGGGGTGGAGGTGGAGGGGAAAATGTGCGTCGTGGTGGAGCGGAATGTATATGGCGTGGGAGTGATTTCAAGACCAGGGTGGGAGAACGGAGAATTGAGAGAGAGGGAATGGTTCAGTTCAGATTGCGGTGCTTGCAATTGAGTTTTAGTATTTTGAGTGTTGAGGCTGTTGGGTGTAGGAAACTGTGAATTGGGGAAATTGAGCTCTTGAAGTTGAAATTTGGGGAGTGTGGGAAGTTGATGAAGGGGAGTGTGGGAGTTAATGAAAAGTGGGAAGCTGGGAAAGTTGGGAGCTGGAAAGGTAGTGTGGTTGGGAATTGGGATGGCGGAAAATTTGGGTGGCTGGGGCGTAGCGAGGTGGAGTAGTTGGGAGGTAGCAATGATTCCGCGGGGGGAGTGGGTAAAGTGGTCATGAGGATTGTAGAGCAAGGAATGATGTGCGGAGAGCTGTGAGGTGGTGGCAAGGGGTGGGCAAGCGGGGACGACGTGAATAGGAAGAACGGGAGTGTTGCGGGCTGAGGATCTTGGTTGTGAAGCAGAAATGCGTGGTTGGGGGGGGGGGATTCGATCCATGCACCGTCGTAGATAGGCGATGGTTCAGAGGAGGTGGGAGAATCACAGTGAGGAAGGAGAAGCACGAGTCAAGTGAACCCATGGCTGGAATAGCGCTCATCGGAGGAATAACGTAAGATTAGAGTTCAAAGGACAAACCTACCACGTCCAATAATTATTTGTTATTAGACCGATAGAACAAATAACCACCCGAGACCGCGAATTGTTCAATACTTTACGTACACCAACGTCTTATAATAAAAATTATATAAATAAAAAATTCATTTACTTGGAGAAGGGGGACATACGCTAAATTGCTTGGGCTTCGATAGTTCGAACGGACGGCTGACAGTTCAATTCCTGAAAGGACGCCGTCCTTTAAAAGTAGTTTCGTGTTCCTCGGTTGGTTGCATTAACTCCACATGACAAAGCCGAATTGCGAAAAAACATTTATATAGTGCAGTGCTCTAATGTTTGTTTAAATCAATCATGCGAAAAGTTTAATGTTTCACTGCAGCACACAGGTTACGGTTTTAATAATTTTCCAACCACACTGTAATAAACTCTACAAATTCCAATGAGGATAGAATATCGTGCATTCTCTCTCAGAGACCATTGAAAAGCGATATACACATTACCCTGCCCGCGCCCTGGAAGATCTAGCTCCCAATCACCGCTAGCTTAAGTAAAACTCATCAAATAAATATCCACTTTTTATTTTACAAATATTTCGCCATTCAGGAAATGCGAGTTTTTCAAGAGCTAAACAGAAAAAAAATTCAGAAAAAAAAATTAATAAAGGAAGTAAAATGAATTTTATGAACACTGTCCACCAAGGTATTGTTCCTAATAATAGTGCATGTGTCAGTAGGAAGGCAGTTGGAAATTTTCTAATGAAATCTTTGGTACAATTTCATTAAGTAAAGTGTGTCAATACCATGAGGTTCGTTTGAATTTCTACAAGTTATGAAATTAATGAAATAAGGATTTTAATTACATTATCATTGTCCTACATTATCCTACATTACATTACATTATCATATACATTACACCATCATTAAACATTATCCATGTCGCCTACAAAAATCTCCTTCTCCAAAATAATTTAAATATTCATCATTAAATATTAAACATACACATGTCTTGATAAAGAGTCTTAGCGTCAACGAATTTGCAGTGTCTCATAACGCAACATTTTCAATTCAAGAACCTGTTAATATCCTATTATTAACGTATTAATAACCTTTGTTAATAACAAAATTCAATCACTCAATGTTCTAGAAAGAGCGACACAGTTGTGAATGGAACGTGACATCGGCGACGATTTAAATATCGTAAAGGTACGTTAGAGTTCTGAGTAAAGTGAAATAAACCAACAAACCGTTGCCATGTAATAAAGAAATGATCGATAACTCTTGACCCTGTTTATGGAAAAATATTGCACAGGTCATGATATGAGATATCAGAACACTTCACCGGTTCTAGTGGTGCAGTATTGTTCAGGAAAGCGGAACCAAAGGCTTGGATCCGACGATTTCTTCACCATACCTTATGTCACATCACATATACTTATCATCATCATCATCATCTTCATCATTATCATCCCTCACGATCATCCAATAATTCTTGAGAGTGCGAACCTGAAGTCACTGCAGTGCCTCTGACTAGGGGGACCTAGGTTCAAGTCCCGACGTTGGCAGAAATTTCTATGTTAGCTGGATAGTTAAGTCGAGTTCAGTCGCTATCTGGAGGAGAATTCTAGCGGCCTGCTCTTGGGTCAATAGTTTACCGTGCTTTCTCTCATTTGCACCAGTCGAAACGGTTACAGCTTGCCGGAACGGGCAACGGACTGCGCGCGATTTTTCCTTTTTCTTCCTTGTTCTATCTTCACCTCTTATTTACACATACACTTACATGCACTTCACTACCTCACATGCAGGGAGACCGGGGAGCTGGGAGCTTGTCCCGGCTGGGCCGGTGCCACACGCAGCAGTTAACGCGCTCGGAAAGAACTAATAAATCAATGATATTCAGAGAAGCCAATGGAAAATCAGTTCTGCGATCACCTTCCTTGAAGAGGAGACATTAAAGCATACGCCTGTTTTCTCACCAACGCTAGAGTGCTGAGTAGTAGTAATTATTATCATCAGGAAAAATATATGTGGGTGCACAGTAATTGTGGGACTCCGAATGTTGAGTAGCTTCCCACGACTCGTCCGCGGAGGAGCCTGTAATGGAACAGGCGCGGGTGGCGAGTTGGCGACGGCGGCGGAGACGGCGCAGACGGCGGTGTCTTCAGCGTTACGGCGACCGTCGAGTTAGCAGTAAAAGTTACGGCGACGGAGGCGGAGGTTTACGTACTAAATGCTACCGCCACCTCTGCCGCCGCAGCGGCGCTGGTGCCAGCGGAACGAGGCGGGCATCCCTCCGCTCTCCTCGCTGCCTGCCCCCAGTCTCTCCCCGCTACCTTCCCTCTCCGCACCGCACCGCCCCGCCCCGCGCCATCCTCCTCTTCCTTCGATCTCTCCGCCACACGCGATCAATCCCCGCTACCTTCCCTCTCCGCCCCGCCCCGCCCCGCCCCGCGCCATCCTCCTCTTCCTTCGATCTCCCCGCCACACGCGATCAATGCTCGGCGCCGGAGGCCGAAAAGCGTCGCTTGTTTCGCCCGCCCCGCCCCGCCACGCCCCGCCCCCTTTGCACCTGAAGGCGGATGGGGGTCGTTGAGGCGCTGTGCTCGAGGGCACTCGACGGGGAAACATTCACTTCGGAAAAACAAACTGCACTTTGCACTTCTCCGCTTCTCGGGCGGTGTGCTTGCTCTAAGGAATTGTCCTCAGGGCGCGGGCCGAGTTCTTAGAATTGTGACTTAGCGTTTGCGAGCGTCATTTAATTGGCGGCTACTGGTGCGTATATGGTGCCAATCATTCAAAAAGTAGGATATATGTTATTTTATATCTTCGTCATCTTTTGCGTGACAACTCAAGAAGAGTCAAGGTCGATAGAAGGGTTGCCCTTTCTGTTTGCCTGAGGGGCTTGCAGAGATGATGCATGATCAGCGCAATGACTTCCGTTAATCCGTATCTTGATTTTCTAGGGCAATGATGACGCCACAATGAGGTAGATCCTCAATGTGTACTCATGACGCTGAGTGCAACCCGTGACAGTTTGAAAATTTCCCAGGATCGCCAGAGAATCCAATCTCGGATCTCCGGATCTGGATCTCCAGATCGCAGCTATCCTTGGTAGACCCTACAAAATGGAAGGAGTCATTGTATATCTTCACTTTCGGTAAATCGTCATCGGCGCACATGCTTCGTTTCGGATGTCTCGCTGCAGCCGGGGCCTGCGATGCTTGACGGATATTTTCCGTGATCAGTGAAGGATGGGTGTGGGTGGTCGCCTGTAAGGAAGGGCGTGGGGAAGGGTGGGGAGGGAATCATTGAGCCAGCCCTGTGCTCCGTGCATGTTCTCAGAAGATTGAGTCTCTGGCGTGTAAAATGAGGAGAGGAAGTGTCAAAGGAAGAGAGTCAATTGCTAGAACCTCGAAGTAATTAAAACTGAAGCCACATTTTTCGTATTTTAAGGAAGTTGACAATATGCACGTGGTTGAGTAAGAAATTAATTTATGTCGCAGCTATTCATGGTTTCAATAATACACTAGGACAATGAAGTCCTAATTTATTCACTACGATATACACATTGTGAAAATGTAGTCACACGTATATTGTCATAATTAATATTGCATTGTCTTAACCTGCACAATATACAAATTTTGTAGAGCTGGTTGGTCCAAAGGGTGAACTGCAACGGTCACTGGCTACTATTTTGTCAGGGTAAAGGGAAGGCGGTACATGACATATGTAGATTCGATTCATGTTAGTGTAGAACAAAAAAGGAAGAGGGAAAAGATGGAACGTTAAATAAAATATATTAATATATTAAATATGCCGATCCTTTTAAATTTTAATTATTTTCGTATCCTTATACACACTTCCATAAGCCACAGAATGTAGAACCCTTGAAAAGTTATAAAAACATAGCATGTCGTAGGAAATAATATAATCTGGAAAAGTATGGAAGGTGAGAAGTCCTGAGAGAGTTTGGAAAAGAGGAGTTCCTGGGAGTCTGTTCAGCCCCGAGAAGCAGTTGAGAGATACAGGATCCCGCGGTATAGTGCCTTTGTCTACCTAGGAAGTAACTAACTAGAAAGTACTATGACGTGCGAAATCTTCGAAAAGTTTCAGAGATCTTGGAAAATAACAGAAGTCGTAAGATACTGTAACAATTTGCTTAAAGCCTCGGGATATGTCGAAATAAGAGTTTTTCCTCCTTCATTTATTCTTATTTTTCTAAGCTTATTGTCTGCTCAGCCCTGCTTTCATTTCCTTCTTCGACTTCCCGTCTTTCCTGTTGGACAACGCATGACATTTCCATCTAGATCAATGTTCAAAACACGATTTTCTCGTAGATTGGTTCAATTTTTATCTCCGCTCTCTCCAGCCATTGACCAACTACCTGGACTTTTTTCCATTTATACAATTTCGAAGGACCTTACTTTATCTTTTAATATTGTTCTAACAATCTGAAATTAGAAAATTATTCAATTAAATGGGAGTCTCGTGGAAATCATAGAATGTGTTGAGATATTTCAGGAAGCAAAGGAAGTTGAGAAAAGAGAGGAAGAGTTGCGGAAGGCTTTCAGTGGCTTTAAACCTGCCCGGATCACGTTGTTTAAATAGAATCGCCTGTCCTGCTCTTATGACAAAACGAGTGAACTAACATTAGAGAAATAACGTGCAGCAAACTTAGAACTAGTGGTGTTACAACAACACATGCTTTCTCATATTATTTGTAATGGCTACGCAATATTAAAATACCACACGAATCTGCAAAAGTCTTTCCAACCACCAAACAATTTTCTCCACTCTAGGATTCGAAATCAGGTACTTAAGAGTTACCACTTCATTTATGTTACCTCTCCTCTACCAGGCTCACAGTAGGACACAGTTTTTCCGACTTTAAAAAAGAAGTACTACTTTTGCATTTGGAATTTTCAATGGTCAGAGATTTTAACTATTTTTTTTAAAAGATTTTGTTTCAAAGAACAGACTTCATGAAGCAAAATTTCTCTATTAGTAATATTGTAGTTGTGCAATGTTAATTTTTTGTTTGAATTTTAAAACAATCAGAGTTCGTCGACCTGCACCATCTTTCAAGCCTCATCAGATCTTTGTGAGAGAATTTTTAAAAAATTAGAACTATTTTATAGAAATTTTTTTATAAATTCCCTTTATTTTAAGCAAAAATTAACGAAAACTAACCGTTTTTTCATTGTACATGATATTATTGATAATCGATTTTTTGACAAAAGCTTTCATGAAAAATATATTATCAATATTAATATTGTACTTCGTAATGTTGGCTTTCTGAAATTTTCAAAAATGCAGAGAGTTCGAGAAAAATGGGACCTGAGGCATATCTTAGAGTCCTTTTCTAACACCCCCAGTATTCGAATCGTTGCTGTTTTTTAACGCGAAACACAAAAGAGGCGCCAGTATATCGTCTAAAAATAGAATTATATTTTTCAACTAATCACTTGACCACATTTCTGCTTTGAAGTAAATTTATGTTAACTTAAGAAACAAAAAGGGTACAAAACTTTTTGTAGAATCATGTGTATTAATAATTCGGTATAGTTGTTAAATGGGTCGTATTTTATCTGTAACCCCTGAATGAATCGCTGGCGTGTTCATCTGGAGGCCTGCACGGCGCTGCCTTAAAGAGCGCTGGGGAGGCCTTGGGAAGGCGCAGTGGACCGCCTGGGACTCGTGGGAATGCACGGCGGGAGACCTGGCGCTGTCGAAGGCTGAGAGTTGGGGGGTGCGCGGAGCGAGGGCGGGGCAGAGGCGGGGTCGAGGGAGGAGGTCGAGAGGTCTCTCGGGGTGGGAGTGGGAGGGGGCGTCAGGTGCTCAAGGGAGGAAGGAGAGACGTGTGGTGGTGGAAGGCGGGGAGGGAGCAGTCCTGAGTTAGTCGAAGGCTCGAGCGGAGGCAGGATGAGGACGGGGCCGCAAGGTGGTCGAGAGAGGGGTGGGGCTAGGCTGTGAGGCGGTGGGGCGGAATGTTGGGTAGTGGAAGGTTCAGGCGGAGGGAGAGTGGTGGCGGTAACGGGATGAAGATAGGGCAGGAGCTGCGAGGAGGGGAGGACGAGGGGGTGGAGGACGAGGGGGTGGAGGACGAGGGGGTGGAGGACGAGGGGGTGGAGGACGAGGGGGTGGAGGACGAGGGCGTGGAGGACGAGGGGGGATGAGGTGTGGGGCGGATGCAGAGCAGGGGCGGTGATGGACCGTGAGGTGGACGAAATAGAGGTGTGGGGGCGGGGGTGTGGGGAAGCCGGGGGCTGCACCGGGGCTGAGGCCCGAGGTGGTTGAGGGGGAGGCGGAAGCGGGGCAGCGTAAGAGCGGGGGCCGGGCCATGAGTTGGTCGAAGGTTCGTGCGGGGGCGGGGTGGAGGCGGGGGTTGGGAACGCGGGAGCGCGCCCGCGGAAAGTCAACACCGCCGGCGCGCGGTGCACGAAACGAGGCCGCGGGGCCCGTGCGTGCCTGCGTGCGTGATCCCTGCGCTTTCGCCCCGCTGCCCTGCCTCGACGCGCGGCAGCCAGGTCAGCACCGGGCGGCGAGGGACTGGGGCGGGGAAGAGCGGAATAGAGCAATGCAGAGAACAGTCGGAGCGGCACGGGTCGGGGCGACGCACGACTGGATGGGGAGATGGGGTAAGCAGCGTCGTAGACGGGGAAAGGTGGAAATGTGTGCGGTGGGACGGGAAGCAATGTAATTTAGGGCGGGTAGGGAAATTGGGATTTGGTGAGTGAAAGGCGAGAGAAAAGTTAAGGAGGAATGATAGAGATGATCCGGTGGGGAGGATTGGGCAGGAAAGATTGGCTGGAGGTGGTAAAGCGGAAAGTATGACGCGAGAAGTTTTGGATGGGGAGAACGTTTCGGGGAAATGTCACGAGAAGACGGATCGATTGGAACGTGTGGGAGGTAAGTGAGGAGTAGAGTGATGGGCAAACTACGAATACGGTAGAAAGAGTTGAGGGACGAGCGTCCAGGAAGGGTTGGCGGAGGTGTGTGATACGCAAGGGTTCGCGTAGACTGGGCGGGGAGGGTGGGGTGAGGTGGAGCAGAGCTGGGCTGAGCTGCACGCACGGCGCGGCGCCGCCGCCAGCGCTGTGTTCGTTGCAACGTGGTCGGCGGTTCGCGCAAACACCCGCAGGCCGCCCGAGATGGCCAGCTAAACGCGCGTGCTTCGCCACCACCCCCACCTCCGCTCCACCTCGCTTCATTCCGTTCCCACCACACTTGCCTCTGCCCGCTTCCCCCGTTCCCGCCTCTGCCATCCTGTCGCGCCACTCACTGCTGCCTCCACCCCCACACCTGCACCCGAACCCGGTCCTCCCTCATCGATTCCATGCCCACCCCTGCCCTCCTGCATCCCGCTCCCCCTTGCCTCGCCCTGCCACTCGCTTTCACCCTCACTACCACACTTGCACAGGCACCCGCTTCCACCCTTCTCTGCTCCATCCCCACCCCTGCATCTGTGTCCACCTCCGCCGGTCCTTCTTTCCCAGCTCCACCCCCGTCCCACACCAACTCCCTGCCCCATACCTGCACCAGCACAAGGCCACCCTGCTCCGCTTTATTCTGTACCTTGCTCCTCCACCCCACCCCACCCCACCCCACTCCCCTTCGCCCCGCCCTGCCCCTCGTCGTCGTCTGCAGCCTGTCGACGGGCAGGTGGGGGGAGCGGAGTGGGGAGACGACGCGCGTGGCTGCGCTGGAGCTGGAGTCAGTTTCCTGTTTCGGCCCCAGCATTCGATGGCCTGCACCCGCCGCCCACCCTCCTGCTGGTCTCGCCAAGCGAGGCTGGATTTTTTCTCGTCATCTGCTTGGAGCCGTTTATGTTTTAAAGTTTCTTTCGGAAAAATATTTTCGCGGAGTTTATTCATGTGGTACACACTAAAACATTCTAATTTATCCTGCATTTTTTATTGAAAGCAAACATCACGCACATATATGCAATAATCCTTGCAATGCAAACGTAATGTCTCATATTACTTATTCTGCCAAACGAAAAACTATCTGCTATTTAAAATAACCCACCAACCCATGTTACAAACCGACAAGACATAAAACCTTCGATTATCCGGGTAAAGCAATGAGAAGTAAGCAGACAATCGTTGCGTCGATAAGAGATCGGAAATGATAATCATTCGTTTTCCGGAAGGCCACGAGAGTGTTTACTGGAGATCAGAAGTGTCGGACGCCACAATCGTTTGATTGAATAAAGGAATCGAATTGCATCATACAAAATCTATATACTGTTCTAAGTATGGTGTATGTACTCTCGTATTATATAGAATAATGTTCATTAATTAGAATTGTAATGAAAAATGATAATGTGCAATGCAACAATACGTGAATGAAACGAGAGGAACTCGCAATAGCTGTTGTAAGTTGTATGTTATCTTTAAGCCATTAGAATTGCAGCTGAATTTTAAAATTAGAACTTAGTCAGATTATAAATCTAACATATAATTACCATTTGAATCGTGTTATTCGTATAAATGTTACTACTTGTAACAACGGATATATGAAGAGGGGTTTGGTAGCCTATGGTAGGTGAGAGGCGATTTGCATGGATGTGTGAATCTACACGACGTGACGAAAATAAAAGTGCCAGGAGCAAGCAACCTTTTCAGGAGTCGATCGAAGGTAAAACTAACGAACATTTTCTCACAAGAGGGAGTAGATGTTTCAGATATACAGAATAACCACGAGAAATGAACTCATATATCTGATTAGTTCTCGTGTAATCCACTATACTAGTAGGAACCCTTAATACTCATACATCCCAGTTTTCAAGTTATTTATTGTTTAAATTTTTAAAAAGTTGCAAAATTATAAACTGCGTTAGGTAACTTCCTAGCGAGCTGACGAACAAAATTTCGAAGATATAGTAGGTAGAAGCAATATCCAGACCTTCTAGACATTTTAGCAGGAGCGTAAGCACGCCGAAATAACGTCATAAAATCGTTGGACGGAGTCACGGAGTAATCCTACAAAATAAAGATATCTGGGAAAGAAGATGAGAAACTTATTTTGAAAAGAAATCTGTGAACGTCTTGAGGTTGCTTTTGAGATTTGAGCGAAATGTGATTAGTTTATCCTTTTTGTAAATGCTATTTATAAAGTTAGGCATTGTGTTTCTAACTAACGTAAACGTTTTCAGGGTAACAGTATAGTTCTTGTATCTAACGCTACACAAGAGGTAATCATAACTGTTAATCATAGATTTGGTTGTATCAGTATGCAATAATCCTTAGCTTCTTAAATAAAGGGAGGACATAAAAATTACATTGAATTCAAAGTCAAGCAGACAACAGTTTAGTGGGATCCTATACTTAAGGTAATATAAGTTTATTTATGGTGATTTTTTGTTTATGTGGTTTTGAATTTTTGTCCAATATTAGTGTATGCGTTTTTGTTATTTCTTTTGCAAGGAAACAAGCGGATTTGTTTTGATTTCTTCTTCAATGTATGTGTAAATATAGTGCACAATATAGAGTATAAGGGTCTTGTCAATTAACATTATCTTTTCAGTGTCATAGCAACAGACGATAGTGGTGCGACTATCATTTCCAAAGTCGCGACGGATCGTCGGTCCGAAAATTAGTGAGGGGGAGGGAAGAGAGGGGAGGGAAGAGAGGGGGAGGGAAGAGAGGGGGGAGGGAGGTTGTAGTAATCTAGTCGACGTTCATTTCTTCCTACTCGTTTCATATCATGTTGCGTTGGTTACTATTGACTACTACTAGAGCACGTCTTTCAAATTAACGTTCTTCCTCTTCCCTGGCCATGTTTCCAATTTAATGTTTAATCTATAACTCCCATTTGTGTCGAAGTTTCACATATGTCATAATTAACATATTCTGAATACAAATTCGATTAAAACACGTTCTGAATTTGTACTTATCTGAATATTATTGATCTGGATTTTTCGAACACTATTCTCATTCTTTCCTTAGCTTTAGTATCTTCTGCGTCTTGGGTTCTTTTTCTTCTCTTCTACACATTCTGCCCGTTTTTTATTTCTTTACATCTGTTTTATACTTAAACCATTTTACTTCCTTTGTTTGGGCCTCTATGTTTGTTCTTGACACTGTCCACAATTCTGCTTTCGTAGATTTCCAACCTCTCTAATTCACTACTATATATATATATATATATATATATATATATATATATATATATATATATATATACGTGTACATATTTCTTACTCGCCCGTTCACACACACACACAGTTTCCCCCCGCTTTGATCGGTGAGAGGGTTGGAATTGGAGAAGATGGCGGACCGATACCAGCAGATCGCTGAACCTGCATTCCCCCTCCCTCCGCCGTCGCGTGTCCCCCTCCTCCGGCTGTCAATCACTGCCGCGTTGATGTCGACTCTGCCAGCGAACCAAATAACGCCAACCTGTGCGCTGTTATCGTGGACTGACGGGGCGACAGGGGTTTATAAAAACGAGACTGAGGGAGCGCGCATCTTTAGCGTAGACCAGCTTTTGCTTTCCGCTTTTCAGGATGAAATTGTTTATTTACTAAAATATTTTTTTAGGTTCCATTACTGCTATCGCCGCATCTCGAAGCGTGGGATTCGATCAGTGTCGTATGTTGAGTTATATAGTGATTGATGAGAATATCGTTACAGGTCAATTGAATTCTGAAAGATAATTGACCAATTTATTAATATATAATAACAGTGAGTGATACCATTTAAATATGTTAATATCAAAAAAATTGCGTCCTTTAACCAGACGTCACCAAAGGATTATCTGAAACGTATCTCCAACTATATAAACTACTGGCGGAATCAGGCAGATGTTGCCTGGCTCCCATCTCTCTGCGTCTGCCTCTCTCTCTCTCTCTCTCTCTCTCTCTCTGCACCCCAGTCTGCCCCGCAGGCTGCCTCCGCTGCCTCTCTGATGCCTCTCTGCTGACTCTGCTGTCTCCCTACTCTCTCTCTCTCTCTTTGTCTCTATCTTTCTATCTCTGCCGCTGTCTGTTTCTCTCTCTCTCTCTCTCTCTCTCTTTCTGTGTCTCTCTGACCCTCTCTGTCCCTCTCTGTGTCTCTTGTCTCTCTCTGTCTCTCCCTCTCTCTCTGTGTGTCTGTATGACTCTGTCTGTCTCTGTCTCTCTCTCTTACCTACGCGCGTCGCTGTCCTGACCTGCTCGGCCTCGCACTGCGTCACACGGCAACTCTTAGCAACATTTAAGCCCAAGTAGAGATCAGTTTGAATGGAAATTGAATTAAAATAAAGGGAGATTTTATGCTGCAGTGTCATGTAGAGGTGTTATAACAAAAGTAACCACATACATTTTCTGGATGAAAAAACACGTAATGTGCCTACTTTCGTGGGGATCGGTCATACTGTGTCGGGGTTCACTGCTCTGGTATACATCAACATTCATTTATATATAAACATGCCTAAATTTTTAAAATACAAATTATTTGAACTAACAAACAATCAATAAAACAATAAATTAAAATAACAATGTTCTGGGTAAATAAAATCTAATTTTTTAGGTTTTTCAAATTCATCTTGGAATTATGGAAGTACGATTGACCATTTGTACGATTGGTTAATTCTGTAAATGTATTTTTGATAATGCTAATTGGGTTTATCAATATCTGAAATGCAGACGTCAAATGTTTGTATACTCTTGTAGGTTAGTAGACATTCATCATTACACAGTTGAACGTGTATAATTCAAACTTCCATAAACATACTACGTATATAAGTCTCATCATTTCATATCCTTAATTTAAAAAAGAATAAAAACTGTATGGCACTGTAAAAATGACCTGCTATACAATAATTTGTATTCAACTTATTGGTTCCAGAGATTTGTCACGTCCCTTCTGAGGTTCAATATATCATGCTCGCTCAGAATTTTAATATCTACATTCAATAAGTGTGGCCACTCGAAGCATTTTCTTTACATTTACTTACCTTGTGATTCGACCTATCGAATAAAAGAGAAAGAGAGAGAGTGAGTGTAAGAAAGAGAGTAAAAGAGAAAAAGAATCTGTACAAAACGACTCTCTCAACTGTGTATCGTGATGTGCATTTAATGCATATATTTTGTATTTGCATATGTGTATTTAATTGCTTGGCGCGGCACAAAAAGTGGAAATGCACTTCCTTCATTTATGACCAAAAATATTCACAATTCCTATTACCTTGATCATTATCAACATCGCTCAATTGTGAATATTCATTGTTCAATTAAACAATTTTATCTACAGAACATTATTTATTGCTTAACGTATAGCTAAGGAAGTGGGGGATTGCCTGCTTATACGCCAAAACTAATAGATAGACATAGAATTAATTCTAATTTCCACTATTTTGTTTCAGGTAAGTCAACCAGCAAAATGAGGAGAGTGAAGTCCGTGATCTGCACGTGAGTACTTAAATCAATCATCACATTACGTCTGTGCTTCTGAATAATGATACTTTTAGTTCCTAACCAGATATTATAAAACGATATTAGAAAGATAGTAATACAAATGTGTTAAACAATTAACATTAATGTTAAAATTTCAAGGTTTTTGAAGGCATATATAGTCTTTTTTAGTGTTTTTGACTCTCCTTGACGATGAATTTTAGTGACTTTGTACTTAACATTAGGATGTGTCGTAAACCCGTTAAAGGCATTGCCTTGCCTCTTTGGAAGGAACATGTGCCAGTTCTCATAGTGTAATACAATTATACGCCTTTTCATGAAGTTGAGACGTAATAAGCACAGAAATATGCAGAGGAGAATTTCCAAAGTATTACTTGTTCGAATTTATCATCGAATTAGAAATTAATGCTGTTTAGGATAAATCAGAGAAGTCGAGTCTTAATAGAAAAGTAAAATTTAAAAGAAGTATGCTCTATTACATTCGATATTGACTGTTTGACAATACACATAAAAATGAAGGCAATGTCAATATCTTATATGGAGAAGATGTAACAAAGTATTCAAACATATCATAAACTTGCATCAGTGTGTAATATTTATAACTTATCCTTTCTAGCTACATGAACATGTTAAAGACATATATCGTGATAAACGGAACTCGATATTACTGTGAATGATAAAACAGCATCCGAAGTTAGTCTGATTGCAAAAGCAGATTACGTCGGTATACGAGTGTATCCTTTATGTGACTTAAAAATGCAAGAAACACAAATGAGCAAATACGCAGTAAAACGTAGCATTCGTGAGGAATAGACAAATTTCCTGAATAGAACGCAGTTGCACTCTTTTGTAGAGCAAACTTGCAACGCATCTTCTTTTGGGCTGTGATGGGTATTTAGCGGTGCAAACCAGATATAATTAAAAGGAAATGTCATTAAAATATGTTCAACGAAAATAATCGGAATCAGCAGTAACCGTATATTAAATAGATGAACAACAGGAGTTTAAAGTAAGTGGTGAATGATAAACAGACGGGGAAAATAGTGTGAATTTCTTAGTAATGAGTTAGTTGGGGATATGATGCTCTGAAAAAACAAATTACTGTGAATGGAAATGCGCCTCATAACTAAAAATGTGGGTGTATTTCAATACAACTCAACCAATATTTTTAAATAAAGAGTTATGTGAGTGTTTTTTAGCGTTTGTGCTCTTTTTTGTCATACAATTATACTTTCATTAGTTTATCAAAGTATATTTTAAGACTAATCTCAACGTACAATATTACAAAACAGTCGGATGTCCATACGTGTATATCGAACTGATTGTATTGTGATAAGCCAGAAACTTCCGGTTGAATTTGAAAAAAAGGGCATCAAACATAAATACGACGTAAATGTATGCATATAGAACTCTTATAGCCAAAGAGTACAGGTTGTCAGGGCGACCGATAAACAAGAAATTATATTCCATTTGACGACAGGACGCTATTCAAACAAGGCCCGGAGGGATTATATGGAGAATGTATGGAGGAGGCAGTGAAAGTTGTGGTTTTATAAAAATGTCAAAATATACGTGACGTCGAACAGGACGGCTGCATCGACTATTTTACAACACATTGCCAGATGACATTAAACGATTAAATTCGATACAAAAGTTTATCCCAAGTAAAATCTTTTTGTAGAAGTGTTTCTATACAATTAGAGACTATACCGTGCATCTAAAAGGAAAGTAATATTAATTTTAGCAATGAAATTCAATGTATTATTTACCATTTGGGCTGTATAATTCTAAAGTACTGTACTTCAGATTCTGGGTCAATGATCCCCATTTCCATGAGGTTTTTATTCAGTTTCTGTGATCTTTGAGCCAATGCTGAGATGACCTCTTGTTCTGCTTTTGAACATAATGTAACTTCAAATTAACTTTTCCTCGTAACACGTCACATACAGTTTTTAACTGGTTTTGACGTAAATAAATAAATAAATAAATAAATAAATAAATAAATAAATAAATAAATAAATAAATAAATAAATAAATAAATAAATAAATAAATAAATAAATAAATAAATAAATAAATAAATAAATAAATAAATAAATAAATAAATAAATAAATAAATAAATAAATAAATAAATAAATAAATAAATAAATAAATAAATAAATAAATAAATAAATAAATAAATAAATAAATAAATAAATAAATAAATAAATAAATAAATAAATAAATAAATAAATAAATAAATAAATAAATAAATAAATAAATAAATAAACGGTAGGAGTATTTTCAGCTGGGATTGGATTTAGCAGTTCAAGTATAGGGCGAGATGTAATTACTTACGGCATGTTGTGTTGTACAATTTAATAAGTTAAAGACCTAATGGTAGTTAATGTCGCAAATTAAACATTAAATCTAAATAGACTCCGCATTCGAAGGGAACTTATGCTAGAATAGATCCCTAGACGGGGATGATATTGAATAATCTGGGTTGATATAACTTACTGTGGACTATGGGCTCACATAGTTCACGGTAATCCCAGTAAGTCGCAAGTATTACACGCGCAATTTTTCTTGAACGATGGATGAAAGAAAGACGGGTAGAGTTACGAAAGTTATTAGTTACGAAATCGGCTACTAGATTTTATGAAGTAATGCCAATCTCTGGAGAATCAGTCATGCCCTCCTAACTTTCTCAATAATTTGCGTTCTTTCTTAGGAGTTCAAGGTATCTCTTATGATGGATCTTCACCTACTACGGTCATTTCTTTAGATTTTTTCGAGAAAATCACGGACAGAAGTTCTCGTCTTCAACGGAAAATATTTTCTATTTCGCGCCAGTAAAGATGTGTTTGGAATGTTGTCATCAGTGCACGCTGCGAGCTTTTGTCTTCAACTGTTTATTGTCTCATAGTGGGGGAAGCAAGGTCATCGTTCAAGAATGTTGCGCGAGTAATAGGTGCTCACCTGAAGCACGAGGAAAAGTCGCGCTCGCGGAATAATTTACTTGTAGTTATTGTTTATTGTGAAACTACCAAATAATTTATAATACTTGCAAATCTATTTTGACATTAGGCAAAATTACGGTAGGAGGGACGAACAAGTAATGGACAATATCAAGACCGAAGATTTGGAATTCATTCGAGACCTCAGCATTACGGGCGAAGATCACAGTAAGCCTATGAACTTTAAATTGGAACAGTACGGAACTATAATTATAATAAAAAAGATCAGATTGGATCGTTGATGCGCTCATTATAAAGTGTAAAAATGTATATTAAATGTCAATTTATTATTTTGAAAAAGTAAAGGCTGATCGTAGTTAGTTGCCATCAATTCAAATAACTGGTTTCAATGGACATAAATGACAGGAATCGTAATTCTGAATAGCATTGCACGCCCACATACGACAGGTAAAAAGGTGAAATGTATTTCGAAAAGCATGAACAAAAATTGAAATTTTAATACTGAGCGTAGCAGGGCAAATAAATAAATAAATAACATTCTTAAAAGTAGAGACTCTTTCATAGTAGTTTACAGAATCAGTAAGAAATATGTATCAAGATTTATTAGTATTATTCGCCCAACTAATGTAAATAAATATCAAAATAAAGAAAGTAGATATTTCACTGTATCTTCGACAAAATTGGGTATATAGAAATGGACATAAAATGTTTGCAATCCCTAAAGAAATAAAAAATACAAATAAAAATAGAAATAAAAATGAAATGTCCAATAAGTAATAAGACAATAAACGTTGTTTCCTCGGTGTGAATTCAATTCGTCGTAGGGATTCGTACTGCGCATTAAGGGTTAAAAGCCGTGAAAACTCCGTCATGTCGACAAGCGATTTCATAGAGCTTAACCGATACGTGATGCAAACGTCCAGAAGGAAGTCTGATTTTCCGCAGTAGTAATAAAGAGTTAAGTTTAAGTCATAAATAATGATTGCCTTTTATTTTACATGCAAGAGTACCACTATCGCGATTGTTTCATATGGAAATCTGCACTTGCGAAAACTATTTTGTAAAGATTTTGCTATGTTGTGTTGGCGGCGGCCCCAAATCAATTTGTTCACAGGAGCGTCTCACTCCCCTCTCTCCGCCCTATCTTTATGAAGAGCGATGGATTAACCTCATAATGCATTACAGCTCTATTCGGAAGATTATACCGTCTACATTTGCTCAAAGTAACGCTGCCATATCTTTGATCGATACATCACAGCGTTTGTGTCCCAACTGTATCGGATTTTCGGTCTAGCTACATAGTTTAGTGGAATTCAGCCACGGGCTGGAAGAGAATTCTAGCGGTCGGATGTTCTGATCGTAAGTTTTCCGTGTTTTCCAGGTTTCTATTAGGCGCATGTTGGAAGAAGATCTTAACAAGTAGGCCGTGGACCTCCACAACTGTCTCCTTTCTAATTTCTGTCCCTATTCTACCCATACAGTTACACTTAAATGTACTACATGACCACATTTGTCGAGACGCCGGCGAGGAATAAAGAAGCTTGTCCCGACTGGGGAGGTGCAGGGAGGTCCAGGGAAGATATCGGGAGAGAGCATTCTCCTCACAAGTGTAAGTGCTCGGTACTGAATCTCACGTTCCAATGGAAGGGAAATATCGCCAATTTCGGGTTACATAAAACACGAACTAACAGAAGTAGCGGGCTGAGTGGTAGACGCGTGAGCAGAAAGTGCTCGCTCCCTCGAAAGGGACTACAGTTAGTGCATTCATTCACTGTTTGTTAGTGATTCCGGGCGCGCCAGCTGAGAAGGTCATTAGTCTCGTAAGTGTAGTGCATGTTTCCCCTCGGGAGGAGGTGGTAATTTTCCCCCGCTGAATGGCGAGATCCGGCGCCGACCTGTCGCCGGCTAGTGGAGTTTTCCCAAAACCAGGTATCTTTCACCAGCGGGTCATTGCACCTGCCGAGACTAGCTCTAACCTCTCGACCCGTCTCCCAGCACGTGTGCTAGTGTAGTGCATGTAAGTGTATAAGTAAGGGGTGTTGATATAGCAAGGAAGAGGAAGGAAAGATTGCACGCGGTCCGTGGCCCGTTTGTTAGGGTACTGCTCCAGCAAATCGCCTGATGTTGGTCGGGGTAACCACAGGATACCGATAAGAGCAGCCGGCCATCAGAATTCTCCTCCAGACAGTGACTGAACTCCACCTAGCTGACAAGCTGGTGTCGAAAATTCTGCCTCGAACCTTGGACCTTCCAGTCAGAGACACTGCAGTGACATCAGCTGATGCCCTGAGCCGTTCCTCCCGGTCTCTACCCAGTCGGGTGATGTCAGAGGAGGACAGCACCTGTGCGGCGCCATCGCAAGGAGGGGCAGCGGGTGGGGCAGCGGGAGGAGAAGCCCGAGGCGCTTAGATCGTTGTGAGCGAGCGGCAGCTCAAAAGCCGCCGCCGCGCCGTCGCGTATTTCGCTTTTGCGCTGCAATGCGGACTCGGACTCGCACTTGCCGCGCCCAGTTAATGAGGTCCGGAGCCGTGGAAGCGGAGGGACGGGCGGGCGGGCGGACGGACGCTCGCTTTCCGATCGGGGACATTCGACGTGATTTGCCGCCAGGGCTTTGTGCTCGCTCGCTTTAAATCCATACAAAGGCGGAATAAAGTTTAATGAGCCGGGCTGGCTGTCACTGTGGCCGCCTGACGGACAGACATTCGCTGTTGTGGATTGTAGACGATATTTCGTATGTGGGGTGCGCCTTTGGAAAGTAGGCGCGTCTTTGTTGATTGTGACTTTTTTGGGTTTGATTTTTCAGTTGGACGTAGGCGTGTTCCTTGAGTGAGGTTTTGTGGAATTAGGTAATAAATGATGATACAGAATAGCATATATTTTCTCGCACTAGTTAGTTTCGTAATGACTTTAGACCGGCTTTATGGTATTGGCCTACCCTATTCCCAGTTGCAACGTATCAGCGTCTAAACATTTTTCAGTTTCCAAATTTTTCGCTACCCTAATTGTAGAATTTAAATATGCCTCTAATAATGTTACAGAAGAGAATAACATAGTCCTACATACAAAATTCCATTGATAAATTTGGAGCTGATTCTGAGAAAATGTAGTTTGAGGTAATTAAAAATAAGTAATTTTTTGCCATTTTTCAAGAAATATATTGACTTTTGGAGAAATGTTATTAGTAGTCATTTGAAGCACTTGTGTTAATAAAAGCGATATTGTATATAATATGGTCGCGATGTAAATATTAACGCCGTGAGAGACAGGTCAAAAAAGTACATTTTTGTAATTTAAAAAAAAACATAAGAATAGAGCAATGTGACGTTTATATAATCTTATTGAGTGAATTTAGCGAATTCATACAAAAGTTTAAAGAAAACATTTGCAGCAGTTTTTGAGAAAATGTTTTGATAATTTTTTAAAATTGTGCAAATTTCTCGCAATATTGCGCAAAAACTACTAAAATTTTCAAAAGAATGTACATGATCTTAATGAAAGAACAAATTTTATTTGAAGGAAAAATCTCAATCTTTAATTTTGAAGTTGTATAAAAATCTCGAATAAAATTCAAACTTTTGCTATTTTCAAAACTTCAGAGTTAACTGTGAAAATCGGATCTACGCCGCCTTTATATGTGTATTTGAATCTTTCTTACAAGACACTTTAAAAAAAAAATTAGAGCCATTTTTGATAATTTTGATAAATTTGAAAATGTTTCTGCAAATTTTGAAAATATTCATATAAAGTACCCTCAAAAACTAATGAATAATTTTGAAAATCGCAGAGCTTCGACTCAGGCTAAAGGGATAGGGGTTTCTTCAATTTGAAAAAATCCTAACCATGGTTTACTCTGATTTTAAGAGTTTGATAGCATCTTTCCAAGTTATGCGGAATGGTAACGTGTGTGGCGGGTTGTACGCCTGCTCTTGTCCTTGTAATACATTCTGCGAAAATGAGTGTCACTTGTGCATCAATTTAACCGTTTAATTCAATGTAATCCTGTACTTAAACGTTTAAGTTTGTGAGATATGGTATCACTTTATTTACTGCTCTTCTTTGATAGCATTGTCCAGAGATTACGCTAACAATAGTGTTCAGAGTGATGGGCACTGTGAAGTACATACTTCCGTTAATCAATCATGGCTATCATCCTTAATTGCCAAGTAAACTAATAGTACCTATAGCAAGAGGTTCATTAGGATAAACGATCACAATGAGTAAAGCTACAGTTATTGATGTGTAACAAATAATTTGCTCAATAAGATCAACTGTAAATGTAACATGATAATTATTACCAAGGGAATAAGAACACTTTTTTACTTCACTCGTCGTTGCAGAGTACGTAATTTGGTCGGCAGACGTAAGGCTCGTTGTGTAATAGAGTGCACTTGTGCCTTCTACCAGTGGGGTCTGGGTTCGATGCTCGTAGAAGACAAAGCGAGTTCTTAAGATTTCAGATTTTATTTGATATATTTTCGTAAAAACACAGTAAGATCACAGTAAGAATCTGTATGTGACGTACACTGCAGAAGTATAACTTGCGCTTATTTTTGCGTTGCAGATTAATCCATCTTTCACTGTACAGTGCCTAGACCGATAAAATTATCCTCCCAAAAACTTGGTTAGAGAAATTGGAAACACAAATGTTTGTTCCCTAGTAACATCGAAATAATACTTACATCAAACTACAGATTTTATTTTATTCTCATGCTAAACCAACAGCAATCCACACTTCCGGTTCTACCTCTAATACAACTAATCATACCTAGAGGAGAGCTCAACAAAATGAGCGTATAGTGAAACTATATTTAGGTTTTCTTATTATTTTTCTTAATATCTTTATTTAGGTTTACTAATTATTTATTACTCACATTATTTTTCTATATTAAGTTTTCTTTCATTTCTCCCGTTTAAATCATTACCACCTATATTTATACCTTAATGCATTTTGTCACCTTAACGTTCTAATAAATATTCTATAAAGCCAAGGTTCAAATGCAGATTAACACAATTACCACGTACAAAATCAACAAAGCAGATAACAAACTTTTTTAAACATCGATGTTTCTGGAAAAATATATAAATCAGAAAAGAAAAAAGCACACAAATCGAAAACAAAACGTTGATGTTAACACGTTGATATTTATGGTGGAAATTATTGATGTTTTAAAAACATCGAGGGTTTTTGCCACCTCTAGTACCGCTGCAGTCTTAAAAATCTCCATGGCGATCGCCTGCCATCGGTCGTGTCTCGTGTGGCTGTCGGCGCTGCGCGAGGACGCTAGCATGAATTCCATTCAGTGGACTCTGAAAATCCAGAAATCTTTTAAATACCATTAACAGTATCACTTTTGGTGTTCACATTTACCAAGAACTGTTTTCGAAAGTAATCTACTCACAGTTTCTGAGCACTGAACGCGTGTTGATCACAGTGTTTTAACAAGTAGGGAAATGTATAACGGTGTAATTTTCTGAATGAATGCACTGGAAAATCGTGTGATTTTTGTTTTTATATGTCTTCTACTGTGAAATAACTTTCACGTAACTCAATGAGTAAATGCAATGTACTTTCAATCGTCTGTTTTCAAACGTTCGGTTCCTAGAATTCTGAAAATCTATTCGATTCGGAGAAACATTAAAGCGAAACATAACACAGGTGTCGCAATTCATTACAAAGGCAACTTCATTAATTCAAACTGTAATTTAGACGCCCTGATCCTCTAAAAATAACTCGGGGGAGCATGGAAAACAGACCCCGCCCCCAAAGATCTCATAGTAAATTAGAAGATGTGTCTGGTGTAAATTGACAACAGCGGGAACAGAATATCACATTATCCCATTGTCCCAGCACCGGTACTTGAGGTTGTCAATTTTATGGGGGTTATTTTATCGAAAATTTTTGTAATGTTTCCAAAATTACCTTCCCCCTGCGCTTTTCTTTATTATCAAAAGAAACTATTTGTAATGCTTGTAAGAAAATACAGGTAAAAATCTTCTAAAGTTCCTTCCCGAGTTATACGTAATATTCGCTCATCCATACCCATCAAGGTAAATTTTCCCCCATCTCAGTGGCCGTCAACGGATTTTACTATTTATTTATTTATTTATTTATTTATTTATTTATTTATTTATTTATTTATTTATTTATTTATTTATTTATTTATTTATTTATTTATTTATTTATTTATTTATTTATTTATTTATTTATTTATTTATTTATTTATTTATTTATTTATTTATTTATTTATTTATTTATTTATTTATTTATTTATTTATTTATTTATTTATTTATTTATTTATTTATTTATTTATTTATTTATTTATTTATTTATTTATTTATTTATTTATTTATTTATTTATTTATTTATTTATTTATTTATTTATTTATTAATCGTATGGAACAATTCGTGGGGATTCTGCTCTTAGGCAGTTGTTCCGCATCCGAGTTTTTCGACCCTGGCTCCCTTGGAAGCCTTCCTCGGACGCACTCCCCTAGGGGCGGTCCCCTAAATGCTCCTAGGATTTGACTCTCAGTCTCTCCGCCAGATGTCAGTCTCAGTGAACTATATACGAACTGTTCAGTTTGGAGAAAGTGAGATCTCGTAGGGGCGGGATGTTGTCAAGACGGATTTTACTAATTCATCTCATCTTAACAATTTTTTTTTTGTAAAAAGTAAATAAACTCTACGCGACAGATTCGCTTGCATCATATAATTCATGTGTAAATTCTATTTTGTTGATTAAGCAGGGCGGTTACAATTATTTTATCGAAAAATCGTTTACAGCAATACGCACGGGAAGACGTGATTTACGCTTTCCGAAAATTAACCTTCAATAAGAGGCCACCTTTGTAACGGCCAATTTTGACCGGAACCATTAGTTCACCACCACCGCTTGAGAGAGGTTCCACTGTATTTATGTAAAACAATATTATTATTATTATTATTATTATTATTATTATTATTATTATTATTATTATTATTATTATTTCGTTAATCGGCCGACTAGGACCATGCAAGCAAGCATCCTGCATATACCGTGGCTCAGTTTTTATTTATTATCGCGGTAGCAGGTGCTTGCAACAATTCTTAGGGGGGATCAGCATTTAGCTGGATCCGATTTTTATCCCCCATGGTTGTTAGCCCGGGGGTATGGAAGATGAAAGATGATAGGAATGGATTAGGAGGCGATAGGTGATCGTGGACTTTTGGAACCATTCCAGCATTCGCCTTTATGACCGAGGGAAACCAAGAAAACCCCGGTCAGGATGGCCGACCCGGGAATCGAACCCGGACCTCCCGATTACGAAGTCAGTGCGCTACGCACTGAGCCACTTCGTTCGGTATTATTATTATTATTATTATTATTATTATTATTATTATTATTATTATTATTATTATTATTATTATTATTATTATTATTATTATTATTATTATTATTATTATTATTATTATTATTATTATTATTATTATTATTATTATTATTATTATTATTATTATTATTATTATTATTATTATTATTATTATTATTATTATTATTATTATTATTATTATTATTATTATTATTATTATTATTATTATTATTATTATTTTGCTCGCGAATCGGGCGACTAGGACCACGCCTGCATACATCCTGATTTCTCCGTGGCTCAGTATCATTATCGCGGTGGCAGTTGCATGTAATTTTAATTGTGGACCAGCATTTAGCTGAGTCCGATTTTTATTCCCCAGGGTTATTAGCCCTGGGGGTATGGAAAATGAAATGTTGATGCTAATGAGTGGTGAAAGGACAACAAACTCATACAGACTTACACAAATACCATGCCCGAGGCGGGGCTCGAACCCGCGATCTTCTCGTCCGAAACCACTACGGCACTACTGCCTTAGCGATCTCGGCCATCTCATCGGCATGTAACTTATGTTTAAAATACGCAATTAGTGCGCATTTTCTTTGCAAGTCTAACATTAAAACGAGTATATATTACGTAATTTATCATTTTAAAAAAAAGTCTTTCCTCTTTTCCTGACGAGTCAAACTCAGTCGATATCAGATCTCATATAGCCCTTCATTATTCTAATTCTTTTCTCGTTTTCCATCACCTGACGCTTTTCCTCTGCGTCCGCGCACAAGCGTCCGAAAGGGGCGAGCGATTCGACGAAGCGGAGCGCGAGGGGGGGGGGAATGCTGCCTATTCATTTCACATTTTCGTCTAATTAGTTACCTTGCACGGGACGGGCGCTGAAAAAAACGACACTTCATTAATTTGAGATATAAAGAGAAACGTCAGGGAAATATTGCTCGGGTTAAATTTAATTCGCCTGGAAATCAATGTAGGGCCGCTGCCAGGCCAAAGAGAGCTGCCCGTCGAACAGTTTCTGTCAGGTCAGGGCTGAAACGATGATATTGCAGAGCAACTAATAGTGTAGTGACTTATATTTTCGCCTGTGAATATTGAGGGATTTTAACGATGAGTGTGTAGTACCAGTCATTCCACGCGGAATTTATAGAAGATAAAACGGGATTTTGGCAGGTTTCCTTGCTGTTATTCTGTTTTTTTAGTCCATCATTCTTGTACCTACTTCATCATAATTCGTATATTTTTTTATTTACTTTTTTTAATTCTTGACCCTCGTTCCGTTTTCAAATACCAGGTACAGGCAGATAAAATATACAAAACGAATTATTTTGAGATATAATAGGGAATCAGGGGATTCTGATAGTAGTTATGGGCATTACGGAAAGATGAAAGTAGCAAGAATTAAAGTATGTGTGTGTGTGTGACACATTAATGGGAAATTCATGGCTACACTATGTATTGAAAATCTTTCATCTGTCGCTACAGAATAAACACAGTTACACGCAACAGTGATGTTAGCAACCACTGATTTCACTCAATGCAATAACTTCCAGACAAATGAACGCACTTAATAATCCCATTAGCCACTTATTTGGGTCTAATCGTTAAGACCAGAAGCAAGTTGAATGTATGTCACACCATTTAAATTTTCTCAAATGAATTGTCATGTTATACAATTGGATCATCATCGGAGCGGATTTTTCGACCTCAGTTGACAAGATAATGAAAGCCTAAAGGGCTGAATGTTGCTCAGAGAGCACGTGGTGCTTTTAGTTCGAATACTCCATATTTAGTCACGTTTATCTCTGAAAGGTCACATCATTTATCTACTACAGTGTGGTACATATTCATTACGATATTGGTGAAGATACTCAATATATTTTGCTTTATATGGTAACTCATTTCTCTTCATTCTAAGACTATTTTTCGGAGTCAAGACAAAATGTTTTATCAGGAAAGTAAGGTTCTTAAACTCTAAATGAAGCTTGATTACGCGCTAATAAAAGGATTAAATAGTTGTAAATAATTACTTACTATTAGAGCAAGTAGTAGCTTCAGTGAGGGTACACTCTGACTATCTTGCGCGTTTGCTGGCTCTTTTGGTGAAACTGCATTTATTCATGGTAAGTTGTCGAAACAAGAGATAAGACACGATAACAAGCGACTTTTTCCTTCACTCCCACAAAGTAGGGGCTGTGAACAAAAGTGTTCCAAAACTAGAGGTACTATAACATTTACAACTCTAGGTATTTCAAAACCAAATGTAAAATGGGCGTAAACCAGACGCCAAACCGCCTTATGATCTTGCAAAATACTGTTCTCGTAGAGGCGGAAAATCAGTCGACGCACTCTCTTGCAGCTTTCGTGTCGATTGATTGTTTTTACGTTAAGTTAGTTAAAGTGTGAAACAAATTCATGAAAAATAAATGGCGCACACCGTAAAAGCTGCATACATTTCGTAACGGGCTGTGCTTGCGTAGCGGCAGAACCTTTCCAATCAACAAAGCTTTCAAGCATTATTCACTCACACGTGCCATATGCCACATCACCCTTACTAGTGGCTCGGTCTATCCTCTTAGACAGTCCCCACAGAAAACCCTCCTCGGTCTAACCTTTGACATCGTAGCAGGTGAGCCAAAAACGTAGCAATAAAACCTGAATGTCGCTCTATCTATTCACAATGTCGTCCTCAAACTTCGTCCATAAAAAGTTTGCGACACCACCCCTCATTATCCGGCAGACTTAGCGAACAGGGTCTATCAGCCGCCCCCCACATGCCACCTCTCCCACGCCGCCGCGCTGTTCCCTGCCATTCCGTTCAACACCCGCCTCGCCCTGCCCCCTCCCCCCAGCACCGTCCTCGCTTCCAGGAACAGCCCATATCTCCGTGCGCGGGTGGGGCCATCGGATCTCCTGGGTACGTCTGCGGAACGGGCGCAGTCAGATGTCAAGCCTAAACAGCCCGACCACACCGTCCGCCGCATTGTGATCACAACGCAGTCAGGATCAAGTATTCTTTCATCTTTCCTCACTGTTCGATTATTTAGGCACTTTCTATATTTTCAATATTCTGTTTATTATCGCTCTTCTCTGTCCTGTCTCTCAAATCCTTGTTTTCTTAGTTTCTTAGTTTCTTCCATTAATTTTCTTCTCACCCAGCCTCTTCACCGGTTTCCAGTCATCCAATTTTTTTTACTCTGTTTTCTGTTTTTCCCCTTCTAGCCACTTGGTTTCTCATCTGGTTCTTTTTCGGAGTCTCTCCATCGTATTATTTCATTTCAGTTTCTCTCCGTCTCCGCGCTCTTCCATTTCTTTCCCGATATTTTGCCTCCCTCCCCTATCTGTTCCCTCTCTTCGTTTCCGCGCACTCGTGTGATCTTCCGCGTTTTACTCCAGGTAGTTCGCCCGCCTCTTCCACTCGCCCGTTTTCTCTTTTCCCGCTCGTCTCCTCTCCGGCCGCGCTGACCACTTTCCCACTTTCCGCGCCCGCGCCGCCGTCCTTATCGCCCGCGCTGCGCCCGCGGACGCCGCCGACGCGGGCGCCGCTGAGGCCCGAACCACTCGCTGCCGGTACTTGAAAAGTTTGCTAATAACTCTCCCCGAGGTGATATTACACAGCGAATTATCTCCCCAACCTCTTGACGATGGTTAAAATTTCAAAAGCGCTTTTCCTCTCTCGAGCAGCGTTGTAGACGCGCGCCAGCTCATGCCGCGCGCTCCTCTGGCAGCAGGTGCTTGCGTGACGCAGCGGTCATTGCAGTTGAATCGCATATTTTGCAAGGGCCTTATTTGCGATTTTTGAAGGAAAAATAGTTGAGCTCACCACTACATTTCATTTATGCTTTAAGTTTTGTTCCTAGAGTAAACGCTAAAGCTCGTATACATACTGTTCAACCGGCTAAGACAGCTCAGGACAACAACGGTTGCCGCTGAAGTGTCTCTGACCGGTTCGATTGGGTTTCAGTGCCGACGGCAGCTAATTTATGTCACTATCTAGATGGAGTTCAGTCGCTGTCTGGAGAACAATTATAGCATCCGGTTGCTCTGATCGATAGTTTTCGATATTTACTTTGATGAATACGAGACCAATATCGAAACACTAGCCTAAAAAACTGGACTTTTCCTTCCTCGTCTTTTCCTCTCTACCTTTTTCCTTTCCCGAATTTTTGATACCAGCTAGATAGTTAAATCGAGTTCAGCCACTATACGGAGGAGAATTGAAAATTCTAGCGACCGGATGATCTGATCCGTAGTTTTCCGTGGTTTCTCTCAATACCAGGCGAATGCAAGAGCGCTTCCCTATCAAACAGGCAACCGAACGCGGGTTTCCTTCCTCTTCATTCGTCTATCCTCATTTGTTATTTACACACACTTGCACCTACATGCACTACACTACCACACATGCCGGGAGACCGGTGGCGAGCTGAGAGCTTGTCCCGGCTGGAACGGTGCGGGGGCTGGTGGGAGATACCTGGTTGAGGGAAACACCATTAGCTGAATGTCGGTTCCGAATCTCTCCATCCAGCGGGAGAAGATTATCGCCACTTCTCAAGGGAAGGACATGCGCTACACTTACGGGACGAATGATGCACGACTGGAATCACTAATCAATCACCCAATCTGACATGTAGGTCGAGGCTCGGCTTCACGTTTCAGCCGAGGTCACTGTGACCTCTAGGGTTTTACAAGTACTTCACGAATTACATGCGCTTACATGCATTCAAATATTCCTTGAAACAAAAATGTTGTAATTAATAAAATGCGTTGTTTTCCAAGAATAGCCAAGAATATAATCAAATTATTGGGATAAATGACACTTAGTTTTGTTTTTTTTCTTAACAGAGTTCCTGCTCTACAAATCTTCATCTCCTTAACAATGACGTACTTCTGAAAAAATCACATACATTTCTTTAATATATAATCTCGCTTAGAAGAACTTTTGAAGTCAGTCAGGCACTTCAGATATTTACTACTGAGCACGTGTTCACAAGCGCCTGCGTAGGTACACACCTCTGATTTAAGTCAGAGTATTGTAATGCGTTACGATAATTTTTATTTTCTCCACACATACACAAATTCTCACAAATATTTTTATAGGTGATTGAGATACAACACTAGGCTTTTAGATGCAGTAAATTATTCTTGGAAATTTACGTTTATGCTTAACATTCTGGGGAAATAAATTCTGCACTTACAATGAAGCGCTAAATCAAAGTATAAAAATCAGTGCAAATCAAGCGAAAATTCTCTCACCATACATTTCCCGTTAATCACTTTCAAGTGAGATGTAGGAACGTGTTAGTATATATCTCGTCTACGCAGAATCAGAAACGTTGGCGTTCAAATGATCTTGTAAGCGGCTTATCCTAAATTATTAATTCGGTGAGTGAAAGTTTTGAATATTGGAGTTGTTGGTCTGATGAAAATAATGATTGTTGGAATCGAAAAGAACGAGGTAATATTCATTTCGATACTCTGACGCATGTACATTAAAACTCATCGCTCTTCATGTTCTTCATGCGGGTGTGCAAGTATATTGGCAACACAACTAGAAAATTTGCTACGAAAATCCTTGCTTCATACAAGACATTGATTGCTGGTACTAGTGACATGACCCCACAATAACATGGTATTAGTGCTCGACATTTAATTTTTGGAATCAATTTAATTATGATGTATCACGAATTTAAAAGACGTATTTGAATAAATACTTGATACAACACAAAATGACAGAATTAATTGCTTTAAATTGCTAATAAACTTTCGGGTTGAATATCAAAACGGGAGATGGTACTAGAGCTGGACAACTCCAAGAGACTCAGGAACTTCAAGAGTTTTCCTGTAATATTAGTCGCGCAAAATCCACAGGGACAATTTTTCAGAGCATCCCATATTTAAATGGAGAATAAATGGAAAATTTCGAAGTGGGAGAAGAAAGAAGAATCTGATATTGAGAGAACAGAAGAAAATAATGCAGTACATATCACTTGAAGGATGCACAAAACAGAGAAAAATGCAGAGAATTGTCCGATTATGATCTGTACCCGAACTGGTTTAGAAATAATGATAATTAATTTGTGCCTAAGCGAAGTGGGGCTCGCGAGTGTTTACTGGTCGCTTGCGCAGCGAGAAATCGCTTGACCTTTTCCTCCTCGCCGTATGTTGCTCCCCCCCCCCCCCCCCCGAGGTTTGCCCTCGGCCACCGCGTCGCTCGTTCGCGCGCAAATGAATAATTATGGAGCTTCTTCCGCGACATTTTTACGGCTCGTCGTGAAGTAAGGGGCCTCTTAAACGCCGGCCTAGCACCGTAGCCCCCGTTGGCGCGGCCCTTGGAGGGAGTAGCGGCGGGGGCCGAGGCGGAGGAGTATTGGGACAAGGGGGGGGGGGGAGCGATGGCTGAGCGCGGGAGGAAAGAGTCGAAAGGGGAATGAGTGGGGTGCGGAGTTAGTTGATAGCGAAATGAGTAGGAAATGGAGCGAGTCGCAGGGGAAACGAAAAGGAATGAGTCGGAAAGGGAACGAGTTGCAAGGGGAACGATTCAGAAGGGGCACGAGTCGCAAGGGAAACGAGTCGCAAGGAAAACGAGTCACAAGGGAAACGAGTCGTAAGGGAAACGAGTCGTAAAGGGAGCGAGTCGCAGAGGGATTGAATAGGAAGGAGAGCGAGTAGCAGGGGGAAAGAGTCGCAAGGGGGAACGGGTTGCAAGGGGTACTAGTCACAAGAGGATTCGCAAGCGAGGCTAGTGTTAGAGATGAAAACTGGACGGAAACTGTGTCAGTGGCGATGGGTGAGTCGGAGGTGACGGAGGGAGTGCCAGGCCAGATGCAGAGAGGAAGAGACGTGCCGGCGTGTTTACTTGCGAGCCGCTTTACTCCGGCCGCCTACTAGCCTACCTTTCCACCCCAGCCAGCGCTGCTTGGCGTGGCGTGGCGTGACGTGGCGGGGTGGGGCGGGGCGGGGCGGGGCGGGGCGGGGCGGGGCGGGGCGGGCGGGGCGGGGCGGGGCGGGGCGGGCGGGGCGGGGCGGGGCGGGGCGGGGCGTGGCGTGGTGGGACGGGGCGTGGCGTGGCGGGGCGTGGCGGGGGTGGCGGGGGGTGGCGGGACGTGGCGGGGCGTGGCGGAACGTGGCGGAACGTGGCGGGGCGTGGCGGGGCGTGGCGGGACGTGGCGGGGCGTGGCGGGGCGTGGCGGGGAGTGGCGGGGCGTGGCGGGGCGTGGCGGGGAGGGGCGGGGAGGGGCGTGGCGGGGAGGGGCGTGGCGGGGCGGGGCGTGGCGGGGCGTGGCGGGGAGGGGCGGGGCGGGGCGGGGCGGGGCGGGGCGGGGCTTGGCAGGGGGAGCACGGCCGGGTGAGGCGGGGCGGGGCGGGGCGGGACGGGGCGGGACGGGACGGAGCGTGAAGGGCGGGGTGGGGTGGGGCGTGGCGTGGCGTGGCGTGGCGGGGCGTGGCGGAGCGTGGTGGGGCAGGGCGAGGCGAGGCGTTGCAGGTCGTGGCGTGCTCGGGCCGCTTGCCGCCGCCGCCGTTTTTATTTGCGCCGTCCGCGCGCGGAATGGGCCCCTGGGAGCTGCGGATTCCTGGACGGAGGCGAAAAGCGCTGCTGCAGACGTGCGAATGGCGCGTTGTTGCAGCTCTGCCGCTGCGGAGCGATGCCCAGACTCTCCTGGAGGCGCCGTGTGGAAAATTTCGACCCAAGGAACAGCGGAACTCGGGCACTAACAGTCAGGAGGACGATTACGGTAGAGGATTAGATGTCGTTTGGGCAGGAAGGTTTTTACTTTTGAATGGCTAATTCGAAAGAATTGTGATCGCAATTAAAGAAATGGGAAAAGAATTGCGGCGAAAGAACGATCTTTGTTCTTGAATAAATGATGCTGCTTTGTAAACCGGCTTATTTGAAAAGCGTTTTAAATGTATACGAAGCAATATACATAGTGTAAAGAGAATTATGTAATACTAGGAAAATTCAATTTTCAGATATCAACGGAAATATACGTTTTGGCGTCCCTTGACTACTAACTTTTTTTATAGCCAAAGATGATTTGAATATGTCTAATTGTTTTTTATGTAGTCTAATTTAGTTGTTTTAAAGTATTACTAATGTGTACGCACAAGAGATATTGACATTTTAAAAACGATATTTAATGTTACTATCTACTCCAATGGAGCTCGTATTTTCTTGTTCGTGCTATCGATATCGTGTAGGGGAAGCATTCACACAATTATATGTAAAATTGGTAATGCGGTTATAAAATGTTCATAAAAGAATTAAGAGAATTTAATTCTAATTAAAATCGTTTATACTAATGTGAATTTATGTGACGTAAACAATACTTTATTTTGATATTTTGGACAAAATTATATTAGTTAATATAATTTAATATGTATTATTTATATTAATATTATTATATTTAATACTATAATAATTATATAGTTTATAATATAAATATGATTTTATTTCGCAAAATGTATGTTGAATTTTACAATTTACTCACTTGTGTCGGGTACGTTGCCGCCTAGACACAAGGTTATTGAGCCCCAGTTACTTCTCTCTAGCTGTACGTCGAGCATTGTTCGTCAACGGACCCCATAATTGGTCGGGAGAAAGACGCGTAAATGGTATCAATTAGCTAAGTGGTAAAGATTTTGTTTCGAAAAAAGTAATATGACATGTTCCTGAATAAGTGTTATCTAGGCTCCTATTTATGTTATTGTAAATTTTTAAGATGGTTATAACAATGTTTTGCTTTGGAATATCACTCTTCCTGTGTTATATGCAATCAAATAAATTAAAAATAACTGAATTACAACTTTAATTTATCAATAGTTTATTCAACATTCCTGATCCTATTAAAACTTTTCAGCCTGTAGATCTTTTGTCGTCAGTCAGCTAAACAAAAGTCTTTCTTAAAAAAAGAATAGAAAACAGACAACCAGAGTTTGGAAACGAGTGAAATGTAGAAACTGCGTGTGTTGAAAAACATTCAAGGAAAGGGAAAAAGTTTGCTTCGCTCTAGATTCAAGTAGTATGATCATAGAGGTAAATTCAAGTTGACATTCTGCTGCAGTTTCTCACGAAACTAACTCATTAATACTATAGGATTCTACTAAGCTGGTATTTCTTAATGACTTGTGTTTGTGAAAAAGCAGTGGTTTCTATTATTTCTACTTCTCAGTACTCTCAAATAAAAAGTCAGTCTCAAAGCAGACACTCTCCCAGAAATGCTTCGAAGTTTTTTAAATATTGAGGATTGAAACGACCTTTAATCTCACTGCACTTTTTCTCCTTTCATTGCAAAACTTTGATTTCTCTTCTGTCAATAGTACTCAGCACGATTATTTGGCGTTTTAATCCTCTTCCCAGAAACTTCTGACACAGCAGAAAAATGTCACCAGTCAAATCTTTCTCAAGAAAGCACTTTCTTATTACGTAATTCTGCTGTATTACCATTTTAACATTCGGGTGCACATTAACCTAATTTCTGCTCGCCCATCACTCAAGGTGACTAGGAAGAGTGGATGTAGTTACATGATGAAGAAAGAAAATAAGAAATATGTTGACACCGGTTGACTGGTTAATATAAAGTCATGGTTGTGTTCGTGCCCTTTTTATATCATTAACACCATGGTGCGAAGACACCTGTGAGTGCAGAAGTCATTTTTAATAGGTCAGCAAACATATTAGCAAACGATTGAACTTTACCAAGACTATTCAAGTGATGTTCAGAAGCATCACTGTAATATATACAAGCATTGTTCCATAGAGAATGACACAGTACATCAAAGAGATTTATGATGAGAAACATAAAAGTTCGCAGATTATGGCGTGTTTGGATTCTCAGGCGGTCATGCAACCCTTAAAACACATTACATCACAACACAATTCGACATCACTGGAAAACATTACGTTCTGGAGTTTTAAAATATGTTTTACGTACCTGTAAGGATAACAATAATTGTTTTCTATACCGTAATAATACACAAAATGAGACATTTTGAACATTCTATTATATTTGTTAATGGTACCGCCACTTCGTAGCACGTATTGCCAGAAACGTTTCGAGAACATTTGGGGAACATTTGAGAAACATGTAGAGTGAATTTGGGAAAACATGTGTGGAAATAATTGAGGGAACATGTGGGTAAACGTCTATGACCATTTGGGGAAACGAGGAAACCTGTAATAAACGTGTAAGGAAACTTGTGGGGGATCACGTTGGGAGAGAGCATGGTTACATGCCGGAAACATGAGAACATGCCGGAGATCATGTGGTGAGCATGCGATGGGAATATATTGCAGAGCATGTAAGAAAACAAGCGGAGACAGTTGGAGCGAAAAATGGAGTGAATATTTAGCTCTTTTGATGTCTCCTACTCCATAGCCAGGTGCTCAGAAAGAAGTAGAAATCAGAAATCTATAAATTAATGTAAAATATAAAATACAATTAATACATTAATTGACTATCATTCCCGCGCTTCAAACTTTCCACGTGCAGTTCAGTTTCTCACATGAAGTTGTGAACCAGTGTGAAGATATTTCACTTTTAAAATAAAGATTACAAAGTGCAGAATGTTTGAACAGGACAAGGTAATATGTATATTACGTTATTTCAAGTTGGTTTACTAAAGAATAAATCATTACATTGATAAAGGATTGAATGTTCTTACGACCTCAAAAATGTTGATATTAATTTAACATGAAATACACGTTGAAACTGACATTGTATTACATAGAAAAGATCTTATAAAAGAGTAGACGATTTCAGATCAATTATTTATTTGACCATACAACTACAATAGAAGGATACTTATAGCTGTTTACTTTCGCAATTGTTTTTCGGCGCCCCCAAATAGAAAGTTTCACACGGACGTGTTTATTTTCTTACTGAGAAGGCTTTACATGCGCCAATGATTTCGCTCATGTCCTCAGTCCTCTCAGGTTGCTCTAAAGAACGTGAGGCTGGAATCCCGATGCTCCGGAATGCAATGTTCTCTTCAAAATGTCTCCTCTGTTGAGCCTGAAAAAACTCACCCCTCTAGTACAGGAGTTGCTCTTCCCAGGTTCAAGGGTCATTTCAGGTTTGGAAGTAGAATTAATCACCACGCCTAACACTGATAGTTGAAATAATATATTGAAATAATTAAAAGGTTACTTGCTGCTACCACCATCTATCACGATTGACATACATGGCTCAGGGTATCAATTGCAGTCAATTATCAATCACAACACTCATAATTACATTGCAATTAAAAGACTTCCTTGCACATATCACAAACTCAAAACCCATCACCTCACTCTCAATCAATTCTATCATAGCAGTATCTTAGCAACAACTTCACGTTGCGTGTTTGGAAGGGTACGACAATGACCACAATAGGCGTAATATGAATTCATACCTTCCTATGTAATTACGTGATAATCGTACTTCGTGAAGTAATTTCATTTTAATACACTCAGTAACACATCAAACATCATGCAACACCAAATCTGGGATTATTGGGTTTACAAAACACAATTTATTACAATTCAAATCTTTTGTTTGAAACTTATCCTGTTATAACCGATGTAAATGAAAATAAATGTAAATTGAAAACCAAAATAGTACCGATTCGCAGATTGACTAGTCGGTTCGAGAAGCGCCATAAGGTCCGCGTCGTGAGAGCAGCAATGAGATTTATCCGCTTCAAGAAATAACTGAGAAGTTATTAAGTAATTAGCTTTATGAGTTTTCGTCTTTTAAGTCATTCTTCTCAGTTCGTTGATACAAAACGCACGCTTACAGATTTACAGACTGAAGTGTGTCTCCTAAAAGAGATTTAACTTCATGTTGGAGTTTTATTAAAATCTGTGATGACATGAAAAATTCAGCATGCAGTCAGAATAATAGAATTGAAACGCCCTGTAATAGAAAACGCAGATTCACAGTTTCACACAATGCTTCGCCGTTCTAACTAATTAGATTTCCCCCCTTTAAAATCGCTCGCTTAAGGAATTATTATTTTTCGATCTACCTAATTATTTCATCAATCTATCGCATTTAATGCTTTAGTAAAAATATTTTTTTAAAATTTTCTCTGATTCTTACTACCGTTATACCGTTTAAACGTTTTCAAAAATGTGAAAAAAATTAATAACATCATCCTTGTAATGCATTAAACATCATTCTGTTGTGTATTTTAATATCTTTGATGTCTGATCGTTTTGGGAAATGAACATCAGCAGGTTGACGAAATTACACAGCCTTCATAATACGTACATAATATATTTGTATTTGAATGTGTCGCATACATCTCTCGTTCTGCTCTTTTGAATACATTTATTCTACACATTTCTTTGAAATTAATTCTCATTTCAGATATATTATTTTATATTAAATGTCTATAGCTAAGAGAACTAGCTATCTCTATACAGCTATCCCACCCAAGCACTTACGATCCAGCTCGTTTGCCCGCGTGCCAGCACAATAGCACTTCGCTCTACCCCTTTCTGGTCGTGTTAACGCAGTCCTTTCTTCTGTTCTTTGGCTCGTCAATGCACATTCTATCCCGCTCATGTACTCTATTGCTACAACACCACTCTTAACGCAATGCACCTTTTTTTCGAACATTGTATTTGAAAAACACTCAGCCTTTCAGCAAATCTCCACCCTCGCACCAGCCTGCCGATCCACTCAGCTTCACACTCGCCCATTCATGGAGCAGCACAGCTTTTCCCTTCCAACCTCCCCGCCGCTCGATGCGATCACCTGCCCGTCCATACGCCACATACTCACCGAAAAGCCGCCCGACCACTCAACCTTCCGTCGATCACTAGCCCGTTGACGCCGGCACAGCTCACCCTCGTCGGTCTCACGTTTGACACTTTAAGTTCACGACTCACCCAATTTTCGCTCACCGGCTCATCGCTTAGTAATTCGTCACTCGTGCGTCTCTAACCCGTTTGCCTCGCTCCGCATCTTCCCGTTGTCTTTCTCGAGTCGTTTACTCTTTCACTCCAGGCCTCACCGTCCACCTTCACCCAAGATCACGTGACACGCTTCCATCGCCGTTTGACGCGGGGAATCCCTGAGGCCGCAGTCACGTGCTACCCCCGTTTGACTCTTCCCATCGCTCGTCAAGCGTCCCTGACTACTTTATCGCGTGATCGATCACGTACTTGCTGCTCACTCACACGCAGCTCACCAGTTCGCATCTCACCCGCCTGCCACTCGTCCGTCTCTCACCCGTATGCCATGTTCCGTACCATTCGTTTATTTCCTGCGGAAGGTCACCCTGTCACTCCAGGCATCACCGTCCGCCGTCACCCAAGGCCACGTGACACGCTTCCTCCGCCGCCTGACGCAGGGAATTCCCAAGGCCGTCGGTCGCGCAGCCACGTGCTGCCTCGTTCGACTCTTCTCATTGCTCGTTCACCGTCTCTCACCCCGTTTTCGGTCATTTACTCGCCTCTCACCGACACGTAGCTCACCAATTCGTCGCTCATCCCCTCCGACCGTCTCTCGTCTCAGCCACTTGCCACTTTCCCATCGTCTCGCGCAACCACCATCCGTTCACCTATCCGTCACTCGCTGTCCTCATCGCCTCGCCAGAGGGAGCCCCTGCAGGAGCCTCGTCCTCCGCGACCACCCAAGGCCCTGTGACTTGCCTCCGCCTCCGCCTGCCTCGGGGGAACCCCCGGGGCCGTCGACCGCGCAGTCACGTGCCCCATATTACCATACGGTAACGAGCGCCCGCGGCACCTTTCTCAGAGCAGCGCGTCGGGTGGGTGGGGAAGGCGGGGTCTCCGCGCCCGGCGGAACGGACGGGTTCCGGCGTTACGCGGAGCGGAGCGGCGCGCCGCGGCGCGATGCGGCTTTGTGACGCTACGCGGAAGAGGACGGGCTGTAAAAGCCACACGCGCGCCATCTGCCCGTCTGCTTTTGTCTCCGGCAGAGGGGAGGCCGCCTTTGCGGCTGCAGGATCATACAGTTTAAACTTTTCGCGGCTTGGTGAATGCCGCTTCGTCCTGTGGCACACGCTGCTTTGACACTTGAATAGCTACTAGTTGCAGTGGAGAAATACCTCTGAGGATGATTTATTCGCAAGGGTGTGCGTTGAATACATTGTGTCCATGTCCGTTTGCGGAGGTGCTCGTTGTAAGGCGATAGTTAAAGTCGTGGAGCTTCCGGTTTCAACGGTTTTAAGCACAGGGTTGTAAGTTTTCTTTGGACTGCCTTGTCTTTTTATAGAAAAGTTATGACGGCGTTGATAAGTTATATCATCTACTTTTACAGCCTTTAGACAAAAGATATAAATGGAACACGGCAATTAGAATTAAAATATATGCAGCCGAGCGGTTGGAAACCGTACGTTTTGTTTGTACAACATTTAATCTTCTCTGCAGCCGACAAGTAACAAGAGGCTTGTTTAAACGACAGTAAATATGGGGTACTTCTCAGGTCTGAGCCAAATAAGTGGGAAAGAAAGACAGAATACCTGCTAGGGATTGTTTGCGGGACTAACATTCGGGTCAATCTGGAGAGAACATTTATTAATTCGTCTTTTTTTATTCCAAATTATTGGGCGCTTTTCAAATTAATGCAGTAGTATATAATTTCGCGACAAGATGATTTACTGTTTTCATTATTATTGGGGTGTACTGAAGTAGCAGCTGTCCAAGTGTGTTTTTCAAAATAATTATGTTGAATTATCTTGAAAATTATACTTAAAGATAGACCAACTGAAACAATTAAAAGACAAATTGCTTAAAGGAAGTACACTGCAATGTGATCTAAAATGAAGGATATCATTAAGCCAAAAAAGGAATAGTTCCGAACCATACGCGTAACACATCAGTAAATAGTATTCTTGAAATGAATATTCGGGTTATGCAGTTGACATGTCACTACACGTCGTTCAACAATATCTGCGTACAATGTCTGTGCCACATAAAATTATATCAATAATTTTAGAAAGCAGAAAATAATTTTGGATGAAATCATTAATTTTAAAATATTGTCAGTCTAAAAAACACTGTCTTCACAGGAACCTGTCCTACCAATAAGAAAACAAAATCAGTGGTTGGATCGGTTGGGGAATCTCCAAAACACAAATTTCACACTTTATAAAATCATGAATCTCGTAAATCTTTTAAAGATTGTTATGTTGAACTGATACATGTACAAATAAACACGATACAATATATTCCCGAGATAATTCGAAAAAAAAAAAAAACAGAAGTGAGCAGGAAAACATGACTGATACAACGCTTGATAACTGTAGCGTGCTTAAAATGCTGGCAGGTGCTTCATTTCTGAAAGGCCAGTGCTCATCTGCCGAAATGTATATCTTTCGTTCTTGTAACAACGTTATGTAAATGCTAGACAAGATTTCTTTTTTATTCTCCTTTAATGTAATGCATCTATGTCATCTATGTCGTAATGAGAAAAGTTTGTGCTCCAACATATTTTTAGAATTCGGTATTCAATTTAGTTCTGTTTACGATGTACTATTACGTACACAAGAATCATCAAACAAGAGGCGCGCTTTTGAAGATTATTAAAAAATTAATAGATGAAAATTCATGTATTAGTTGTGTAGTAATTCATTACTCTACATAACAATAAAATTATCCAATAAAAACGTAAAATGTAATGATTTCAGGAGAAAATAAACATATACAGATTAAAGCAAGTAAAAGCGGTCACGGTAACGATAAATGGTATCTATATTAATCTCAGAGCTCAAGTGTTTTATTTGTATTTAACTATATTTTTTTTAAATTTTCAATTACGTCTTCCTTTTACTACATCCAACCAGACACTTTCGCTCACGTGCAAATTATTAGGTAGACCAAGTTCCGAAGTTAACCGCGTGGTTCTACAGGACTGTGATCAGTATCCACAGAATAACAGCGGAGGCAACTTCCAATGAAGTCTCGGTTTTAGAAAACGCCCGTGGAAAGAATCAAGGATCATGATTCATGACGACCAAGCTCTCCCTCTGTAATCCTGAGTCGTATCGAAACTGCCATCTTCCTTATGAGAGAGGCGGCAAGCATGTCGCTTTCCCCCACTACCGCTGCCCTCACCACCACCCCTGCTACCAGCCGCAGTCGGGAGAAAATCCAGACCGGATGCAAAGGTGTGTGGTCACTTACAGAAACATAATGACACGCATATTTGAATATCATTAATTTCTTATAATCATTCACTGACAGTGATATATATTATCGTTTCATGAAATGTGTTTATTTAAGAATAAAATAAAAATGAGATTAATTAATTTAATGGTCAAATTAATATAAAAATGAGGAACTTGATTAGCTTCGTAGGATTTAAAACGATGTACCGAGGTCTATTATTCGCCAGACATTAGCCTTGACTAAATCTGCAATGGGTAACTAATTTGGATGGGTATGTGATTATGAAGGTGTGATATTAATGAAGCCACAGTGGGTAGGGGAAAAAGAATCGGAAGAAATAAAGACGCCATACGTCTTTGTGTCCCAGAAATTGCATATGGCTCGTCTGGGATGTGAACTCCCCATTCATTTGTGCAAAGCGAGCGGGCGCAGCCGTTACACCACGGATCGTTCTCTTCCCAGTCGTTCACGGTCTTCGGTCGTTCACGGTCGTTCTCTTCCCGAGGTGCCTGCTGCTTTCGCGGCCGCGGTCTCTGTTGCCGCCGCCCGCAACATGTATGTAGTACTTGCCCCCTCCTTGCGCCTCTGCTACCGCCTCGACAGCCGTTGCCATCGCCTTCAACATCGTCTCTGCAAAACCGTCATCGCAGTCATTGACATCCTCATTTACGCCGACGTCGCCACCTCCCTTCTCACCTGAAGGTCTGTGACTACCACCTACACAGCTACCATCGCCTGCCACATCACCGCCAGATCAATACAGTCACTGCCATCACAAGCACTGATTGCCAGCGCCATTGCCAGCACCGTTAACTTCATTACTTTCACATATCATTGTCAACGTAATTATCACATCGTCATCTGCAACGTCACCAACACTTCTTGTGCCATCATTGCCACCGCCAATACCGGCACCAACTTCGTTCATCGCCGCAACCTCCATGCCATCACTGTTAATATAAACGGTCACCACTTCAACAGCCTTTACCGTCACCACCCCAATCATCGCCACTGCGAACACTGTCATGGTCTTCACCTTCAAAGTCATTGATTAATTTGTTTCCGGATCCTCAATTGCTATCACCATTAATCACGTTAGCGTAATTAATGCTTTGCTTCGGGATGTGATTCCTCCCCGGTAGATGGTGAGTTCCGGCGGCGAGCTAAACGTCGGCTTGCAGGAGGATTTCACCTCCAGGTACCTCCTTCCAGCAGGGAACCACCCCGACGGGACAAGCTAATCTTTCAATTATTCTTCCGATATGTATGGCAGTATACAACATGTACGTGTGTGTGTGTGTAAGCAAGGAGAGAGAATAGGAGAAGATTTGGGGGAAAAAATCGCGCACGGTCTAAACCCCGTTTGTGAGGTTACTGCTCCGGCATGTGCGTTAAATTCATTAGGGAAACCACAGAAAACTTCCGATCAGAGTGGCCGAACTCTAAAACTCTCCCCCAGACACACGACGATTTCGATCGCCGTCGGGGCTCGAACACTGGGACCTCAGGTCAGAGTCCCTGCAGAGACAGCGGTCATACTGACTCTGACCTAAACATAGCCAGTTCACCTTCAAATCCCATACTTATCACACTTAACACTGATGATCATTATCACCATTTTCATCTCCAATCGGTCATATTACGACCTCCGTGCCACTCCCACCATCCCCACCTCTGGTCCCCGCTTCACCAACCTCTGCCGTCACCACCTCAGCTATCTACACTGCCCACCTCAACAAGGCCGCCGCCTCCAAGAGGTAGAAAGCCCCTCGATTTCTCCGCGTCGTGGTCGTCGTCGTCGGCAGTGGATGAGAAGAAGAGCGCTGGGCGGTCACCCCGCCCCCGCCCCCACCCCTGCCCACTGCCCGTCGCAGGAGAGCTTTTCCCACTCGGTTCCCGTGGCTGAGCAGCCGATGACCGCTCGCGGCTCCCACGAGAGGCGGAGCTGAGGAAACTCGCCCTTTCCCCGGAAATGGTGCCCGCGAATCACCAAGACCTTGAATTGTGTAGAGTTTGTGGTTCGGAAATCATTTTGTACGACAACTGCTTGCTAAACAACCCGCACACACACACACACACACACACACACACACACACACTCGTTGTGACGTACCTGGTTTGCGGTACTTTTCACTACATTTATTTTTAGAAAAGACAGGTGTCTTGGTTCGTGAATGGGTCTCGTAAGGTTTGACAAGAACATTGGAAAAACTCAATTGTGATTTTCTTTGAACAAACAAGCAATTTATTACCGAAATCACACATTTAGTACATCAATTTCAATCTAATTACTCCCTGTTTTGGTACCAAAACTATACCCATGATCTTAGATTTCACAATACCTTGAATACCAAAAATAGTTCATTTCTTCTCGGATGGTTCCCAACGGCTGCGACGATCGGCGGCCTTCGGCGCGACTCGGCGCCCTTCGGACGGTTGACTGCGTAGACGCCCGTGGCACCGGCCCTCTGCGGCGGTTACACGATACCTCTGCTTCAACTCCGACCGTTGCACGTGTCTTTCAAATCGAGTAGGCACTACTTCTATATTACTGTCCACCTACCCCTTGCAGTTTATCTCGATGCTCTCTTGCGGCACAATCCACCAGTTCTCCTTCGTTTTCCTTTTACAATAGCGCAGGCACGTGGCCACTACCCACGCCGTTACCAGCCATGCGTTTTACAGTTCTTGCCTTTTTCACCACCGTCCCTGACGCCAATTCCACGATCACCAGCTTGCACTATTTAACGTTTGCCATTGTCACACTTAACTCACTTCTTGATAGCTTCCCTTACATTATTTAACTTCATTTTGTCCTTTTTTTACCGCGCGCACCAACATCGCTCCGCTCTCCTTCGAGTTGTGTTCCACACTGCTCCTGCCATCGTCTCGCCCGGTCTCGCCGCCTTCTCGCGCCTGACCAGTACCCTTGTCACGTCCGTTACTCGCCGCCGTTGCCGCGCAATTCGAAATAGGCGTAATTGGAAGAAAATGCCCTGCGTTTCGAAGTAATTAAAGAAACGCTCCGCGTTTCAATATATATATATATATATATATATATATATATATATATATATATATATTCCTGCATGTATAACCAATTACCATGTTGTAATTTTCATACTACTAATAATAACTTTTTTAATATATTATTACTTGAATATTATTATTATTATTTTATTATCATTATAACTCGATGCACGGCAGAATGTACAAATCGTTATACTGCCTTCTCGGCAGATATTATTGCGCACGGAAATTTGCAAATTTTCTCACAAGGGAGACCAGTTCGCAAAAAATACTAAATTGAAATCAATGGTTTCCATTAAAGTTTACACGTTATTAATGGTAGCAAATATTAGTGTACATTATAAATTCTGGCATTCCTTAAAAGATGTAAGACTCAACTTATAATACATTGTTCATAATTAGAAAATATAGTAGTATATCAAAATGATGATTCTAGATCCTACAATACATAAAAATTAATTAATTTTACTCTGCCGACTTTGATTTTCCGACCGACAGACTGTTCAATATGAATTAAAAATTAATTAAAAAAGAATTAACATTCATACTCAATAATAATATTGCGAAAACTCAAGAACCGTTTAATTAATAAATAATTGGTCAATTTAATACAAATATTATGCATAAGTTACACATTAGTTATAGCATAAAATGAAATTTATATTGGAGGTGAAAGAATTTCGTTAATAAATTTTATACACAAAATTAATCCTGTGAAATGTAAATTTTTAATATATACCTGATTGAATGAATACGGTAAATAAATAACTTGCCGTTATTTTACAACCATTGATGAAAAAATATGACAAATTTTTAAATAAAAACGAAAAACGTGCAGGTCAGATTCTTCCTGAAAATGCATCTGTTGATTTCCTTCCCAAAGCAATTGCAGGCTATGATTGGGTTTCGTAATGCAATCGATTATGGAAAAATAAACTTCGTGGATCACAAATAACTGATTTTTAACTTCTAAGAAAAAATGCTAATTATTTTTATATTTATATTTTCCTTTGAATTCGACTTTTTCTTATCTTTCGAATATTAAATTATTTTGCAATAAAGTTTCGTCGGATTTTCCCACATTATAAAATTCTTCGTTTGGCATGTTTCTTTAAATAGGAAATTAGAAATAATGGCTTGGTGGAATGCTTAAAAATTATTTTATTTCACATACAGTATATTGTTGGTATTTATTAATTTTGCTGTTCTTTCTCATTTTTGCTAAGTAATAATGATTTTTTTACTAGATACACCATTTCGTGATTTTCAAATTACAACGATACATGGCTTAGTTTTCCGTGAAATCAATAATGTAAATAATTTTGTAAAAACTTTGTAAACATTTTGTCCTATTAGCAGGAAATTATTCACATTAGAACATAACACTGACATAACAACAATATAATATTGACATAACATTACATTGTATTCGCAGGTTTTCTTTCGCTGCCACTTAATGATGTTAGAGTTAACCGATAACACCTCAAATTCGTATAACGTTTCTAAAAAGATACAAAAAATAGGAGCAATATAAAAGGAGAGTCCCGCGAATGCGGCTATTGAAATTGTAATTGTAATTCACGGCGGAGGGTTTATTTATTCGTTCCGAGTTGAGCGCATGGATGTGTACAAGTGCTATGTATTCAGAGCGTATTGCGGGAGAGTCACTTTTTGTAAATGACATTTATGAGAGTTTTATTGTTTTTGTCCTGTGATATTAAATTCATAGGGATATTATATTTTCACTTGATGCCGGGAAAAAATAGTGTGTTAACTTTTCGCAATTGTCGCGTACTCACCTTCTTTGTGACATGTTCACGGAGTATACAATATCTATCCCTATTTATTATCTATTTCAATATCTACTATTTGGTTAATATCCATTACCTGAAAGTAAATACCTATTTATAGGTTGAAAAAATATTATGTAATTTCATTAGTCCCTATTGATTTGACCCAGGACAGCCCGGATCAGCCCGAATTTTCCAATTGGGATTCAATTGTAGGTGATTCAAAATTGTTAGTGTATATATGAACTGCTCTTCTATAATTCGTATTTAATAATTATAATTGGAAAATTATAAAGGCAGGGAAATATCGATTTTCAGTTCGCATAAACCGTGTCATTAGCAAGGCATGGCGTACCTGAATGCCTCTCCGACCTAGAATCTTCAGATCAGGATTCATTATATTGACAATAGTTAAACATAATTATGTGGGATGACGTGTAATTATGTAAGATAGATGGGGCTGACACGTATATCGTGTATTAAATTTCATTTTATCGTGAACTTAGATAATACAAATCAAATATTTCAAACTGATAATACCCGACGGTGGCTCTAAGCTTGTTACAAGTGAATGGGTGAAAACCAGAACGGTTTAAGTGACATTATACAAATTCTAAAAATTCTGTTTATTTAAGTCAATATCACTGTAACATTGTGGTGTCACTGTAAATCAATTGCTCATTAAAACCACGAAAATGCATTGCCACTGAAATACAACTTAAAATAAACATATTTTCTCAGAATTTATAAAATGTCACGTAAACGTTGTGGTTTTCTTATAATGTATAAAATATCATTGATACGTTCTGGTTTCCACCCATTCAAATTATATATATTTTTAGGCATATTTATAATTTATATTACCATATTTATTAATTCGTCATTATCTATTACATTGAAGCAATTATAGATACAAGTATAAATATTTACGTGTATCATAAAGACATGAAGTAATTGCTTTCTTTGGCGCGAATATTTTTCAGCGAACAAGAACCAAAGTGTGTAGTTGTGATTCAAAATATTGCCACAAGTATTTTACTATATTTAGTTCAACGGGCTTCCAGGCGAAACGGGATAAGGAGGTGGCGCGACAAGCTGTCCCAGCGAAGGGAATGGGTATACCGCTCAGAGTGGGAGGGGCGAATGGGGAGGAGCAGATAGAGCGGAAAGGGTTGGATGGGCAGGGACGGAAGAGTGATTAGGACGACCGTTGAAGGCCATGTAGGAAGTACGGGGAAAACGGACGAAATGTGTGGTGTTGGTGAGGATATTTAATAGATTATTGCGACTATTCCACTCGTGAAATTAAAATCAATAATGTTGAAATATATATGTATATATCATGTCCCAGTAGGGGCGGTGTATCTCAAAAAGGTTTAGCGTTTTTTTCTCTCCGATTTTTCTTACCGTTTATCCCCTAATGGCCAATCATACCATGTGACCCATCTACCATCGGAGGTGACAACATACAGAGCGGATTTGGATCTTATTCAGAACTTCATTAATAACAAGACCAGATGAAAGTTCAAATACTGACTGGAATATTGTACAGTTAACACAACATTTTCTAATACCTTCATAAAGCAGGGATTGTTTTCCATTTGATATATTTATAATTGTTTAAAACATTGAGTTTAAGCCTGAACACTTTCAAAGGGTAGCGCCATGGCCCTCTCTGGATCCGCCCTTCCGAGAAGGGTTGGGGGAGTGGAGGAGGGAAGGTGGTGTCGCGGAGAGGTTTGATGCCAGTGTGTTGCGCCGGCGCCGTGCCCGTGTTTCTAAACTTCATCATATAGTGCCCCGGAAAGCTAGTTTGCCGTAGAGCAGCTGCTTGTTACGGAATACCTCGTTATACAGCGAAATGGAATACGTGCAACTCATCTAGTAGTATCCGTTTCTGAGTAATTGTGTTGAATTGTATCATTGTGACGTTGCGTGAAATAAATTGTTGCTATTATACTCTATATACAAAGAGTTTCTTCTAGAGTAATTTATTTTAAGTATAAAGAAACGAATGTAAAGTAAGTGTTGATTACGAAAACTAATTTCAACAAATCGCGCATTTTCGGCTCATATTTGAATACGCATATCATATACATTACGACGCTTTTCCACTAGGTATTTTGCAATACAAATATTTTACTTTTAAAGATCTTCAATTTCTTATACCACAATTTAAAAATGAACAAAGCATTTCATTACCGTTCAAGCATTGCATTTTTTATAAAAATGGTTACTTTTGAAACAAATTTGCTAGCATATTTCTTTAAATATTAAATTAATTCATTTTGTGCAATAGACTAAGTCGTTTTTCTTTTAAAGTACTGTATGATTAAGCGTTGGATTTGTCTTGTTGGTCCTGTTGTGACATAATTTTGCAAAGAATAGTCGTTGTGCAAAAATACAGTTTTTTAGACCATTAATCCAATCATTTATAATTTAAATTATTAAGTAAATTATATGAAATTTATTATTTTTGGCGTTTTGTTTTAAATGGTATCTAAATTACTGCGATTAAATGATTCTTTAACTTGTTTTATATTTTGCAATGAAGTATGTGTTAAATTCTTTCTTTTTCATCTTCAAATATTGTGCATGTTACGAACGGTGTGACCCTTTGATTTGAGTTCAGCTTTTACTTCTTCTATGTTTGCTGACGGATGCAGGTATCGAAGCACTACACGAAATGCTCTATCTTTCTTTGGTTGAAAAGTGTGATATTTGGCCTCGGATTCGTCAAGTTTCTTAATTATTGCTCTGTAAGCTTCAATGGTTTTCGGTAGCACTTTTACATCCTCGCTGTACATTTTGTACGTAAAATCCTCGTCTTTTACTTGTAGTTTAAGAAATTCTATTAATTTCGATACATTGGTAACACTTTGCACGAATATTGGCGGTATGTTATGATCTATGAGAGGCTTTTTTGGAGTTTCAACTTCTGATTTGTCTTCTAATACTGCATATTGATTTTTATGCGTAAACACTGGCGCACTAACATTCGAGGGAGTTGGTATGGGCTGGTCACTGTAGGCGTGCTTTTTTCTTTTTCGAGGTTGTTGCCACTCTAGGGTACTCACGGTTTTATTTGAGGTTGTTGCAGACGACCCCGGACCTTGTAGTTGTTGAGTCCATTGCTGTGGTTGCGTTCCATGAAGTTCCCAGGGCTGGCCCTGGTGATGTGCTGTATAGAAGCCTGTTTGATCTCTCATAAGTAGTTGTTGTTGATTTAATTGCGTCAATTGTAAATCACCTTGAGCATTCATTGGTATTGAATTAATATTACTGAATTCACTGTGATGATTTAATGTTTCCACTGCTCTAGCTATGTGCTGCTCCGTATTAGGGGAGTCACTTGAAAACATTGTCAATACACACTGTACACTGAACGTGTACTGTTCCTATCAATCAATCACTATTACAACTTGATAATGTAACTTTCTATGTGGCGATTATGAGAATAAGAATATTTTCAACACCATAAAATGTAAAACTTTTAGTTCTCAAAGAAAACGTAATGTTTACATTCAAGGCCTCCTATACTTAGACTTCATCGAGTAAGCAAAAAGCCGCTATCGCTTTTTTTTATAGACTTAGAACCAAGTGCAAACAATGCAGAAATCTACAATATCGACACACTTGTAAATGCAGAAATAGAATTTGAAGCACCATACAAAAAGAAAATTCCAGTGCAATGCCATCGCTGTCAAGAGTATGGTCACACGAAAAAATACTGTAAAGCAACTCCAAGGTGCGTGAAATGCGGTGAAGAACACTTCACAGACGAATGCAAAAAAGATGTAACGCAGCCGGCAACATGCGCGCTATGTTCGCGAAGCCATCCAGCCAACTATAAAGGCTGCCAGGTGTTTCAAGATTACGTCAATAAACGTAACAAGCAAAGAAAAGAAACAGACACCAACGACAAGAAGAAACAAAAAGTGCCAAACGCCTCAGATTTCCCTCCCCTCCCAGTTCGCCACTTTCAACCCAATCCCTTCTCTAGTACAGCATCTTCCCCAAACTTATCATACGCTGTACCCTACAATCAAAACCAAAGAGATCTCTGCAAAATAATAGAAACCTCATTCCAAAAGTTCGAAAGCATCCTTAAGCAACAATCTGAACAAATTGGGGCCTTGCTCAACCTACTGACGTCATTAATATCCAAGATGCATTAAATGGCACCAAGAATTAAAATTATTCTCTGGAACGCAAACGGTTTAATCCAACATCGAAGAGAGCTCGTAACTATTCTCAAAGAAAAATATATAGATATTATGCTAATATCCGAAACTCACTTCACTGAAAAATCCTACTTAAAGATACCGGGATATGATATATATAATACCAAGCACCCGGACGGTACAGCGCATGGAGGAACTGCTATAATAATTCGAAACGCAATCAAACATTACGAAATGAACGAATATAAAACTGAAGAAATACAAGCAACATCTGTAATGGTGACAGAAGGTCAAGCTTTACTGACGATAACATCTGTATACTGCCCGCCCAAACATAGAATAACAGAACAAAAATTTGAAGACTTCATAAATACCCTTGGATCAAGATTCATAGCTGGAGGCGATTTCAATGCGAAAAACCAGCATTGGGGCTCAAGACTCAACACACTACGAGGAAAAAATCTTCTTAAAGTATCAAACAGGCTTAATGTCTCTACTATATCAACTGGTGAACCTACGTACTGGCCCGCTGACGTCAATAAGCTTCCTGACCTCCTGGACTTCTACTTAGCAAAAGGTGTGCATCTTGGTACAGTAGAAGTAAAATCTTGCTACGACCTTTCTTCAGACCACACACCAGTAGAAATGACCATCAGTTCAAATATATCTGAAAGAAACTATCCTCTAAAACTAACAAGTAACAAGACAAACTGGAACAAGTACCGCGATTACGTAAACAATAAACTATCTGCAAACGCACTGCTAACAACTGACGAATACATCGAAGACGCAATACAGCACCTATCTGATACATTACAAGACGCTGCCTGGGCCGCAACACCAAGAGAAACAATAAATAAATCGTCAACGTGTCCCGCAGAAATAAGACAAAAAGTGGTTGAAAAACGTCGTCTCCGACGAATATTCATGACGACACGACAACCAGATGACAAAAGGAAATATAACACAGCAGCCAGACAACTAACACGACAAATTAAGGAATACGAAAACAAATCTTTCTCTAACTACATTCAATCACTATCACCTACTGCTGAAACTAATTATTCGCTTTGGAAAGCAACCAGAAAACTAAAGCGACCCCAACAGCACATCTCACCAATTCGAAAAGAAGATGGCACGTGGGCAAGAAGCGCAGAAGAAAAGGTCGAATGCTTAGCAAAACACTTTGCTTCAGTTTTCAAACCAGCAGAAAATGTAAGTACTATTGAAAATAAAGTACTAGAATATTTGGACGTGCCTTTACAGTTATCTCTGCCCATAGAGCATTTCAACTCACGAGAAGTCGAACAAACTATCAAAAAACACACGCATCCCGCAAAGAGTCCAGGGTTTGACCTTATTACTGGCAAGATGTTGCAGGAAATGCCAAGTAAAGGATATGAACTGGTAACAAGCATATTCAACGCGATACTTCGTAGTAGCCATTATCCTTGTCAATGGAAATACGCTCAAATAATTGCGATCGTGAAACCAGGAAAGACTGCCACGGACGTTAAATCGTACCGACCTATTAGCCTGCTACCAGTCCTATCAAAAGTATTTGAAAAACTTCTCTTACAGCGCCTCAAGCCTATAATTAAAGAAGTGATTCCTGACTTTCAATTCGGATTTCGAGAGGGACACTCAACAATAGAACAGACCCATCGTATTGTAAACACAATTTCTCAAAGCCTGGAAAAAAAGCTATATTGTTCTGCAGCATTCCTAGATATACAGCAAGCATTCGACAAGGTATGGTATGATGGAATTCTATTTAAAATAAAAAAACTTCTCCCGCACTCCTACTATTTACTTCTCAAATCATATCTTTGCGATCGCCTATTTCAAGTAAAATATCAGGACGCTCTATCGGAATTCCAACCTATTTCTGCAGGAGTGCCACAAGGAAGTATTCTTGGACCTTTTTTATATCTTATATCAACTTCAGACTTACCAACTACCGAAAGAACTACAATAGCCACCTTTGCAGACGACACAGCTATTCTTTCTACAAATGAAGACCCCTCCTGCGCATCACAACATCTTCAAGAACATCTAAACAAAATCGAAGATTGGAGTCATCGTTGGCGAGTCACCATAAATGAAACAAAATCACAACATATAACATTTTCACTAAGAAAAGAAAACTGCCCAAAAGTAAAACTAAACAATACAGAACTCCACGAAGCTGATACAATCAAATATCTTGGACTGCATTTAGATAGACGCCTGACTTGGAAAACCCACATCAAAACTAAGAGAAAAGAAGCGCAACTTAAAGTCCTCAAATTATCATGGCTAATAAACAGACAATCAAAGCTGTCCTTGCATAACAAAATACAGATTTATAAAACTATAATCAAACCAACATGGACCTATGGTATTGAATTGTGGGGCTCTTCCAGTAAATCGAATCTAGAAATTCTAAAAAGATTCGAAGCTAAAACGCTAAGAACACTATGCAACGCACCATGGTACGTGACAAACAAGACGATATACAGAGACCTCAACATCGTCCCGCTGGAGGAAGTAATCGCCACGAAGAGCCTAGCATACCAAAGAAGATTGAACAACCACCCAAATCACCTCTCAACAAACCTTCTAGATAACAGTGAGCATGTGTATAGACTGAGGAGAGAGAATATTTTAGATCTGCCATACCGATTTTGTAAATGAAATTTTTCAATGTCATAAAACGTTCACGTCAGAAATGTATCTATTGCCACCATTTACTTATTGTTCCGATAGGAACAGATTGTAAATTATGCAGAAAATAAAATAAAAAAAAAAAAAAAAAAAATCTTCAAATATTCTTGCGTATTATTAGATTTCACATGATTATAATATGGTTGTTCCGTGACATCGTGTAGTCTAACATGTGTTAAGTGATGTGTAGCATCGTCATCACATAAATTTGCAACAGAACGTAAAGTTTACTGTATATTATGTATTATGTGTACTAGTATGTGATTTTATTTGAATACTCGTTTGGACCTCGTCAGTTGCATCCAACAGCGTCAGTGAAAGGCAAACTGCTCGTAAGCGTCCATCACCTTCCACAGCAGCTCAATAAAACCATTACTTATTTTTAATAGACAACAACATTCCAGGCATGTTACATTTTAGAACAAAATATAAATTAATTAAAAGATAGTTCTAAACCACTATGATGTAAAATAAAAATGTAAAATAAAAAAGATACACAGTTACTGGTCGTATGTGTACATCGTCAAGCTGGTTGACGATCATTAAATTAAAACATCTCAATGTGAAAACGAACACGCGTTGTACAAAAGAAGCTCAACTGCTGCGGAACCCGTTCGGTCGCTGTCGCATTGAAGAAGCCAACAGACATGGCGCACATCGGCCACTCTCAGTGAGCCTCGAACGAACGGAATTTCAAATGGCGTTACAGCACAATGCAGTCGCAACACAATTTCCTCTGATGAATCGCTGACTAGGAGATTCGAGTCCTGACGGTGGCAGATTTTCGACTCTAGCTGCGAGAAATTCTGCCGCTGTGGGGAGAGTTTTGGTAGGCGGATAATCTGTTCGCATGTTTTACGTGGTTTCCATGACTCTTCCACTCGTGAAATTAAAACCAACAGTGTGCCACACAAAGTGCTCCAATCAGGGTGATGTATCTCAAAAAGTTTATCGCTTTTTCTATCCGATTTTTCTTGCCACTTCTCGCTACCGGCCAATCATAAACTGTGACACATCTATCTTAGGAGGCGGTATACATCGATTGCTATGTCTATGATCAATAAACAGCGTGTGTACTATAACATAACCTCAGCTTTTATCAAACACTTTCAGTTATTTTCAATATTTGGAGCATTTCGGAACTCTGTTGGACATAGTCTATTCCTGGCTGCGCGAGTCGGGAATTTATCGACGATTTGCAAAGCACTCGTGTTATTACTTACGATAAACACTAGGCCAATGGCTGAATAGTTCCTTACGAGCCACGGACCACGCGTTATCTCGCCCCAACTCTCCCCTTTCACACAGTTACACTGTCATGTACTACATCATCAAACATGTCGAATTGAGAGTTTAGAGTTTGTCCGGAGTGGGGCAGTTCCACAATAGGGGAAACATCCGGAAGGGAAGTCTGTCAGGTCGACGTGAAGGTCGGCGACAGATTTCATGTTCCTTTTTGGGGAGAATATCGCCACCTCCAGATATATCACATTCAACCCACGTACAGGGCTAATGACGTAAGAACTATTGCGATTCGAACCTCGAGCTTCCCGATCTTTGAAGCTTAAGTGGCGACCTAGCAACTACAAGCCCAGCGGACTCGATCTCCCCGATTCTCACCCTTCCATTTCCGCATGAGGAGCCGGCTCACTCCCTCGAGTGCCAGCCTTGTGATCGCATAGCGCTGGCAGGGCAGCCAAATTACAACATCGCGTCCGGCGCCCTTAGGCTCCGCTCTCCCCACTTCCACCCTCGCCTGTCCCCGTCCCCACTCGCCGCGCCCACGCAACTTCCACCGCCCCCAACGCCCCCGCCCCCGCCCCCGTCACACCACCTGACCCTCGCGCTCATTGGCCATCTGCTTCGAGAGCGCAGTCTCGCGGTGTCATTTCCATAATCAGTTCATATCAAAGCTCCGGCCGCGCTCAGTCATCTGCGGAAGCCGCCTGTAATCTGCCTCCCTCCCCACCGCCGAAAATACTTGTTACTCCCGGCCACGGAGCGCCGCGTTGTGCGCTAATGAATAGGAGTGGCCGGGCGTGGCGCCGGACTGCACTCGCGCCAGCGCTGCGGTTGGCTGCACTGCGCGGCGAGGGCTAACGCGGGATCCGCGCGCGCAAAATGGCGGGCGCCGTTTGAAAAGTTCCACAAATTGCAATTGAAGGTAAAGGCAATATCGATTCCACGCTACAGAAATTCCACTGCTCATAAATTGTCGTGTTGCATGAGAACGGTTTTATTCTGAGTGGCGTCAAATCGTTTATTTATTTCGCGGCGAGAGACAGTATTTTATCTGACATTCAACCGGACTGTCTAAACTGGAAATATTTTTCTATTTCTGTTTCAGCCGCTTTTTGCACACATATTGTAGCTTTGTAAACACGATTGTGGAGCGTTTGAATCATAATGTTTGTTTTTTGAAAATATTCTGATTTAGTAATTTCCTGTGTGGTAGAATTATGTTCATTATCATCATGTTCTCTCGATTCCTCCACTACAAACAGCTTTTTAGTCAACAATTTTTTCTTCTCATCGTTATGATCTGCAACGGAGAATTTATTTTCAATAGTCTTCTATCTTGTACCGTCACATATTCTCTGTTCTCTCTCATACAGTATGTGTTGGACTTTGCGGTCAGCATCAGACACTTTCTTTTATTAATTATGGGATTTTGAATTAAATAATTTCAGGCGTTCTTGTAAACTGTAGCAGTAGTAACTCTCTATAATTTAATACATTAGTTATATATTTATGAGACTGATACTTCCCGTTGCTTAATAAAGAAAATTCAAGTCTTTCATAGTATTTTTATTTATTTTACCTACCTGCGTTTATAGAATATTTAATATAGTATGAATTTCAAACTTTAAAGAAGTTCATCAGAATTGTCTTTCAGTCAATATTCATAATAATTTGACACCGACATCTTCAACAAAACCTTGATCTGAGAGAGTACTCTATTTTTTTGAAACCAGCAGTTTGATCGAAAACTAGGAACATTCCCTTTTATGTTTTTTTAAAAGAGTTCTATTTTTGAGGAAAGATACACGTATATTTGCTTTGAAAAAATACTTCGCGGAATAACATGTTTTGCGAATAATAAATGTGCATCGCCACGAGTTATATCAACCAGTTTATAATTTTATCTTGACAATATTTATCTAGTTTACAATTTTTATTTTGAACGCATTAATGAAAATTATAGTCATCAAATTAAACGCGAGTTCAGATAATATTTTACACATAACGGAATAATGTTAACATTCAACAATATGGAAATGAAAACAATTCAATTTAAATATCTTCTTTAGTTAATTTTTCAAAGAACTTTAGACGATCTCCATATTTAAAAATAAATAACAACTTTGCAAGCTCTTTACAGACGATAACGTGATTATACCTTTATATAGATATAACGCGATTATAATTTCTAAGTTTTTCTTGATAATTGAAGAATATCGCAGTTGAATTCTAATGACCATTTTATTTTTCGAAGGCATGGAAAATTTATTTTTAAGCGAAGTTTACGCAGCTTAAGGACGTTTTGGTCATTGCCATTTCCATTTCCTTCCCACTTTTCTGTCACAGTTCTTAATTACTTTTCTTAACTCCATGTGTGGTCTATCATTTTTCCCATCCTAGTCCTTCGTTGTCTTCTTCCGAACGGCTGACAAACCAAAAATTCCAAAGAGAGAAAATATAATTTACAAACCTAATCCAGATTTACTTTCGGAATGTAATCACGCCCCTTTCTACTGGGAACCATATGATGAGAATCGGATCCGCGCTGTAATTTTGCTTCCTAGATTCGACGGCCATCCCAGCGTGGTTCGCAGGGCCACCAGCACCTCGCTGAAGCCTCTGGTAATTGCACGACTAAATAATTGACAGCGCTGCTAATACGCGATTTACTGTGAATTCAGCCACCCACCCACCCGCCCGCGAATGGTGGAGGGCGGGGCGGCGGTGGCTCCCGCCCTGATGGCGGTGCGTTGCGTTGCGTTGCATGTTATTACAGAGCGATGTATATAAAATGCTTTGTCGAAGGCGCGGGAGTGTTCCCGCTGCTTTTTTATTCGCTTGCTTTCGGTTTTCCGCGGTGGACTGTTTGCCCCTGCCTCAATGGCCTCCGTGCGATGCTTGTTCAGTCATTTTGTTGGTTCAATTTTGAAAGAGTCCCCTTTTGCTGAGGGGTCTGCACGTTGCTGTGTTTTATTTATAGAAGACTGAAAAATGCAGGCGTTAGGTTCCTCAAAAGAAACAAAAAAGCTTTTCGAGAAGATACAGAAGCCGAAAAGATATGGTCGTCTGTCATATCTAATGAGGCTGATTTTTTTCGAACATGTTGTAAAAGCGTTCAAAAAGCGTCTGATTCTGTAACATCGTAGAATATAACAAGAAAATATAGGGAATTAAAATCTCTTTTCAAATAAAATATACTTAAACTTTTATATTCTTGGTCTGACTGGGCGTTACTGTAGCACTACGAACAGTACCAGCACGCCAGAAAATGATATTTGCTATTGATTTTGGAGGTTAAAAATAAAATTTATTTTGTAGTGATTATTATTTTATCTCATGGCACAGGGATATAGTAGTGTCTAGACTTTTTTGTTCAAAACAGAAAAAATATGGAGTTGACACTTCGTATCTGGAACAATGTGCAAAAAGAAATTGCATCCAATATTTTAACAAATGTGATCTCATTTACTATTGTGTGAAGCTAATAGTTAATTTTAATACGTGCCTTGTTATAAGCAAGTTAAGGTGGGAAAAATGTGTAAAATTAAATTTAAGGAAACTCATATTTTTCTGTTAAATGAATATGGTTTAATAACTTACCTTTTGATCCTTCGAGATATTTATTTTTATTGCAAAACAAATCGTAAATGATTACTTACAATGATAAGCCTGCACCACTGTAAGTAATAAGGCTCGAGTTTTGTACACTTGAGCTATGGATTCAGTTAAAAGTTTATCCAACTTCAATAATGAAATTCAAGCAGAGTATCTAAAACTCTCCCCAAAGGCACGAATTATGCAGCTTATGGAGTAGTTTCCGAACGGAGGTGCACGCATCAAATTAGTCCGCTCTTACAATGTAATCGGCTTTGGGGGTGGATTATGGAAGGTTGCTCTTGTGTTCGCGGAGGCCAAAGGAAACTGGGACAGGCGCAACCGTGTCCGGCACCCACAGTCGCCCGTCCTGCCCCACCGTCCGCGCCCCAGCTCTGGGTTTATGAGCACCTACGCGCGGACACAACTGCTTCGGACCCGTGGCCACTCGCTCTGGTTCACACCCCATTGTGGGGAAAGGCGCTTCGTCGGGCAGCACGTTGCTCACGCTTGTCCACCCCTCTCGCCGCCCTCTCGCCGCCCTCTCGCCACTTCTCGCCACCCTCTTGCCGCCCACTTGCCGCCCACTCCCCGCCCACTCGCCACCCTCTCGCCACCCTCTTGCCGCCCTCTCGCCGCCCTCTCGCCTCCCTCTCGCCACTTCTCGCCACCCTCTCGCCACCCTCTTGCCGCCCTCTCGCTACCCTCTCACAATCCTCTAGCGACCCTCTCGCCACCCTCTCGCCGCCCTCTTACCGCCCTCTTGCCGCCCTCTCGCCGCCCTCTCGCCGCACTCTCGCCGTCCTCACCGCCCTACAGTTGATCATTTATCTTGTAGTCCCGATCAACCATTCCGCTCAATGGCTCTATCACCGGCTGAGTTGGCTCCTCAATCAACTAATGTCACTGTCCAGGGTCTCTGATCCGGGGGCCCTAGAGTTCTAGTTATGACGGTGGCAGGGTTTTTCGACACTAGGTAGTATTCACGTGCTATATGGAGAATTCTAGCGGTCGGTTGCTCTGATCGGTAGGTTTCCTCTTTTTCTCCGATCAACACCTGGTGAATGCCGTAGCAGTACCCTAATAAACGGGCCACAGGGTGCGCATGATCTTTCTTCCCACTTCCTTGTCCTCTCCTTGCATGTACACACAGTTACACGGACTACACTACCGCACATGCCAGGAGACAGTCGGGAACTTAGAGATTGTCGCAGGAGAGGCGATTCCTCGCTGGTGGATGATATCTGGATGGGAAAAATTACGCAAGCTCACGTGTCGCTCGACGCCAGATCTCACTATTCAGCAGACATTCTAACGATGGGTGGGCGATAAATACTAAAGAACACGAGCGAATTTATTGCGAAAGCGTATTTTTTGTTTACTTATAACCCAAAAAAATTATCAATTTCAGTAATATTTTTGGTATTACTGAAATATTTATATGTGATATATTTTTGTAATGGGATCTAGATTTTACCGATCAGTCACGGGTTCATTTTCGGCAAACGACCACTCAGTCTTCTTTGACGCCCTTTGGAATTTCATCGCCTCGTGTTAGCAACTACTGCCTAGTGCGCTCCGCCTGTCACTAGGCTGGCTGGCACTCACTCTGGGCGACCTACCGAACCCTCTCCTCTTCCTCTCCCCATCCTGCCACGTCTGCACACATGTCTTCCCGCTTCTGCTTCTCAGACTCCATCACCCGTCGTCTCGCTTATCACCTTCTCCACGCCCTCATCGTCTCGTCACCCTTAACTGGTCCATAGGTCCACAACATCCACCGCGCCCCAAATCCCCCAAATCTGCGTCCCCCCTCGAAAGTCCCCAGGAGCCCTGAGCCACCGTGACCCCAAGTCCCCACCCACTTTTCCCACCCCACCGTCGACGTGTCTGCCAGTGTCGCCCCCCCCTCTTCCCCGCTCCACACTCTGTGTACAAACTTAATTTACCGAAGCACAATATTGACACTGGAGGAGCTTTTCACATGCGCATCGCCGGGGGGATGGTAAGTCAATTTCAGCGCAATTATGTTTGTAATGACTTGCGCGCAATTAACAGCCCCACAAACAGCTGCGGCCGGCGTGCTTCTGTCTGGGCGGTCGACGGCCAGAGCCGTCGCGGGGAGCGACTCGAGGTGAGCGGCAGTGACGAGTGCCTTGAGGTACGCCAGCACGTCATGATCCCACTTAGGGTAGTACCACTTTCGGCCGTATGACCGCACTTCCTGCAGTTTCATTGCTTTTTCAAACGGGTACCTCTTTACACTGGTGAGAATGTTGTGGTTACATTTTCATTTTATTTTCAAACAGGGATTATCTCACGTTATACGTTATAGTTTAACGGAACTAATAAATTAATGGAAGGGAATTAAAACAAGAAAGTAAAATATGTGTGATTGGAAAAGAAAAATTTCTTTGGTCGTATTCCACTTAATTTTGTTACGATGTTGTTACAGCACGTCCAGCGGGGGCTAGTTGTGTTATAATTGTGTTGGCCTTGTTACACGGATATCCTAATAAGAAATTTATCATCTTCAGCAACTTACGTTGCTTACCAGCATTTGATATTTTTTTAAGGGTGTTCAATTTGGATCGTATTTTATAGTTCTCTGCCTTTCCACTCACATTTGTAACAATTGTGAATAAATATATAGTGTTGTGAATTAATATTGTTATTGTATTGTTATTAATTGTGTTATACTATTGTTATATATATAATTGTGAATTAATATATGTTTTATTCAATGAGAAGGGTGGCTGCTTGCAGTAATTTATGACATCACAAACACAAAGTGAAATGGAGAATGATTTTACGAAGGATTTGATCCCAAAACGTTTGTTTGTGGTCAGTGGTTTTCAACGAATGTGCATTGTGAAGGTCCGAAAGTATGTAATATATTTGACCAAATCATAAACGAAAAACGTGAGAAAACTCAAACCGCAGGTTTTCTATATATTTAGTTATTTACTTTTAAAGAATTATTTAATTCCTAATACCACAATTAGGAACCTCACCTAGACATTATGATGAATAAAATTATAATGAAATATCAATAACACGTTCAATCATATGTCACATTCAATGTTGAACAATGAAAATCGTAAGGTTCAAAAGAAAGAACTCTTTGTCATGCTTAAAATCAATGTAATATATTTTAAATTAATTATTTTCTCATGTTAAATCCTATTTTTTTAAATTTCAATGCTTATAGGAGCCCTTAATGCGGACAGTGTTGCTTGAATTAAATGTTTTAGTAAGTGTGGCAACCTGCAGTAGTTTTAGCCTTTCTATTTTGCAAATCGTTTTTTATTTGAGTACATCTGTCTTTATTATGGAAATATTTATTTTTGTATTTCAATTTTTGTGTGGCTATTCTTGCATTTGGTTTTCTGTATGAGTGTGCGCGCGCGTGTGTATTTAACTTGTATTATGATTATTTAGAGAGTATTGTAAACAGTTAAAATATTCAGAAAATGGTGGACGACTGAATTGATATAATGAAATAATTTTCCTTTCTCTACAGTTTATACTTTCATTGTCCTATATTTTGGATGACTTCAGATGGTCCTAACATGATAACTATGATTTATTCATTTTATATTACAAAGAGATTCGCGCATAGCAGCAGCAAAAATTGTATTGTTTATCGAGACTGGCAGTAGCATCGATGCAGATCGTTGTCAATAATTCACATTCAGAGAAGATGAATTTATGAGCTACCGGAAACGGTGACACGTCGTAACAGGCTTCTACTGTATTGTTTATTATCGTTTCGGGTCATCCATTGAATTAGGCAGGTGACACGACTCCACGTGAGAATGGCATTGTTTACGAAAACATTCGAATGTACACGTGCGCTGTTTATGATGCGAGGAACTGCGAGCCGAAAGGGCGCGTGCCGGGCGACAAGCTCTTTCGACAGCGCCCTAGCGTATCCCAGCTGCGTGTCTCTCTAGGGACAGGCCGGCACATAGTATTTGGATGGACCAGGTGGACGGAGAAAATTTTGTCTGTTTTTGTAAATTAACTTCTAATTCTTTGTGTAGTTTAATTAAACGCGTGTGTCTTTGCAATCTTCTAAAATATTTATTCTAGATAAATAGGTTTTCATTTCAAAAATTTGGATTTTCTCAGAAAAAAATTTGCAAGTAGCGGGGCCGCTTTGCCTCCTAATTTGAGTACTAGAACCGGAGATATTGTGTCTAAATAAGAAAAAACTCTAGGCGAGACAACATGACTACTACAATGGCATTTTAGCAAAGAATAACATTAGGTAATTACTCAAAATAAAAACATTAATTCATATATTTTTACTGAATTCATATGTTTTTAAATACTTTGCATTTTTTAACACAAATTACCGTAAAAACGATGGGCAAAAAGCAATACTACATCGTTTACAGCCTTCCTCCTCTTGTGTGGAGTAAAAATGAAGATTACCAAGATAAAACGCTTCTCAAATTGAATCGATGGAATGTAGAAGTTGAGGTCTCTGATTGCAAATGTGAAGTCAGAGTTTAAGAAGAGATACGCATGGTTCAAATAATTTAGCCAATGTAGATTTACAAAATAATTCTCAAAGCGCAAAATTAAACAAACAGATACATGTAAATTAACAGACTTCTTAGAAGTTTCTTGTCTGATAGAAACGAAATGCCGACCGGGGCGAGATTTACTGAGACGCGATCGTGTATTGATATAAAGTTTAAACAAATATGGCTTTAGACACTTTTTCACTGACTCATTAACAAGCCACATTTAAATACGTAATGTCATATCAATAAATATTTGTACTGTCAAACATCACCATGCCTTTCACAAGAAGTTTTATTTGTTTGGGGACACCCCACTTGACCCTTCAAGTAGATAGACGTAAATCTATAATGTAACTCTTTTAACAGTTGTGCTGCCCAGAAAAAAAACTTTTGAGAACGGTTTTTCTTTCTTTTTTGGTGAAAATATTGATAATGTGACAAAATTAAACACGTAAAAAGCAGTTCTTAATTACAAGATTCCTTCCCAATTTTCAAACTGTACAGGCACAAATGACGGATATAGACTTACACAGGGACAGACAGACGCAGGAAGATAAAAATACAGCCAAACCGACACGTTTTTAAAGATTAATTGAGGTCTTTGAAGCAGGAACTCTTTCTCTCCCAAATGTGTTTCCGTTAGCTGGTGAGGTACTTTTCACCGATTAAATAACTTTTTCTCTAGTGGTATTCGTACATGAAAAATTAAAATCCCATGTGCAAGGAGTGAGTGAGACAACGTGGCCGCCGGTGGGTGATTGGGTGGGGAGATCACCTGCTACTAGCGCTGCGGCGCGCGCAGAAAACAGGCGAAGCGTTAGACTTGGAAATGAGTGCGTGGGAGGGGCGGGGGTGGGGGGTAATCCGGCCTGCTAATGTGCCGACGCGATCCGCTCTGCACGCGCCTCTGGCGGAACCGCAGCAACAAGTACCCGCCCTCCCTGTCCCTCCCGCCCCTTCCCTATCCTCGCCGTCCCTGCCGCCCATTTCCACCCTCGCCGCCCTTCCAGCATAACCCGCCCCGCCCCGTCCCTCCACGCCCCGCCCCGCCCCGCTCTGGCTTTCCCCTCGCCTCCCCTTGCCTGCCCTTTCTCCGCCCCTCCCCTCACGCCCCTCCCCCCACGCCTCTCCTCTCACGCCCTTCCCCTCCCCTCCCACCACACCCTTCCCCTTCCCTCTCCGCCTGCATCGTCCCAATCATCCCATCCTCCTCACCCTTCCGCACTCTGCCTTTCCAAGCCTTCCCCCTTCCACCCTTCCTAGCTCTCCTCCCTCTCCCCCCATCCCCCTACCCACTGCGTGCTCGCGCTCCGCTCCGCTCCATCGCATCTGCGCGTGGGAAGTGTTCGGCGGCCGAACGGGTCTCTCGAATACGCGCATCGACGCCGCTGCTGCTCTGTGTTGTGCGCGTCACAAATTGTAAACAATGCGTGAACATTCTTGCTCTCTTAAAGAATAAAATGTGTTACATCTGCATATAGTTTCTCGAATTATTTAAAATTATTACCAAATATTATAATACGGGCTGAGTTCGTGCGAAAAGTTTGCACACTTGAAGTCCGTTGCATATTTTTAGCGGACCCTGACGTTGTACTTCACTGAAGTAGCACCTCGTTTACCTAACGTATGTGTCTTTGAATGTTTCAACCAGCAAAATTTTTCACCCCCAAATTTGAAGTCGACCGCATTGCTGTGTAAGTTTGTGCTACTCCCCAGACCACTACATCATCGGAGATACCATCAAAAGAACATCTTACATTTTTAAAATTCAAAAGTTTTAATTTAAAATGGCTCTTAGGAAGGAATGTGCACATAATGACACACTTTTGTGATGCATTTTTGCGTCGTGTTGTTTATTCTCATTCGTTGATATCGTGTAATTTGTTTTCGTTCAAAATCGAAGAAATTATGAAGTAACGAGTGAAAGAGTAGAAAAGCAAGTTAATTTATATATCCCAGATGTAAAAGATTCTAAAAGTGGCCGTAATATTAAAAGATTCGATTATTTCCCTAATGCTGATTTTCACAAGGAGCTCCCAAATACGTTGTTACAATGGTTATTGTACTTAGAAAACCGTATATATGAAATTAAATACAAATTATAATTGGTACTTATGCCGATGCTCTTAAGTTGTAGCATGGTAACTCAATAGTGAATGTATACAACTTGGATAGTTTTTAAGTTTGTACTGTTAACTCATTTCAGTGAAATTTCAACAGTTATTTGGAAAGAACTGAGAATTTTCATATATCAATCTTCATTCTTCACTACATAATGAAAGAAACACATATCCCTAAATCTAAGATACATTGTTGCTACTCAAGTACGCCAAAATGTTGCTTGAGGCTCATTTTTCGGAATCCCTTGCAATTGTTCTCTTTTGGGACGGTTTCTAATTTAAGGGTGCTTTCAAAAAAAGTTCTCATTTTAAAATTCTATCTAATTAGATTAGAAGTATAATCTGCACAATTTCTTGGGCTCCATAATCTTCAAAATTCATAATAATAAATCATCATTGGCAGTTATTGGCAAACTGTGTTTAAAACAAGTATTGTTATTACAAAAAAGGTATGTGAAATAAAATTCGTTTTCCATATTAGTTGACTCTACGTTTTTCGGTTGCGATATCAATTGAAAATTGGAACTCTACTTTTTCAACTTTCCTTACTCTACTCTATCTTCTTGTGAATGAAGTACAAAACTCTGAGCAAACCATATTGTTTATGAAATAGTATTCAATTGCAGTTCAGAAAACGGAAATACTCTCAGTCTTTGATGCAATTTTTCACAACACTTACATTCTGTAGCGTACTGGCTGAATAATTTACAAACTCTGGCGTTCGGTCATGCAGCGAGGAGCGCGGCTTCCAATAAATCACGCTCGTATCTTCCGCGCTATCCATCCAGATCTGCTCTAATCCATCTACATCGCATCTCCATATCCGTCGCGCGGTTCAAGCCCCGGGGGGCCTACTGACCCACGGGTGGGGTTAAACTTCGGGAGCGCGCGCCGGCTGCGGCGGGTGATGGATGTGTACAATGATGATGATGATGATCCACGACCAGCACGCTGCCGGTCACTCGAACGCACTCGGGGACGCCGCGTCTTCGATTGGGTAGGTTTAGGGTGCGACCCGCGGCGGTGGAAGTTGGAGGATACATTACTGCTCAGGCCCTATCGCTGGCGCAGCTTCCAGTCTACGTATCCCCCTTATAGCCCAGTAAACACGCCCACTCATCCGCCTTACGCGGAAACCTCTTATTATGTCCGGCCCTCCACTCCATCCATTCCCGTCCTCCTTTCTAACGCTCCACCAAAATTCGCGACCTGCCACCAAGACTCCCTGTCTCCCATTTCTAGGCCGTGATGTCGCTCGCCAACGCCCGGCCATGTAGGACGAACCGTCAACCATTCCTCGTACTTAGTTTCTCCTGCCTCTACCTCATTCTCTTACCCATGAATTCCCCGTCCCCCACTTCACACCATCACACTTTTGCCTTCACGCCACCACCTCAGCATTCGCCGACAGAGTTAGCACAGAACAACAACTATTGCCACTGCAGCAACTGTGACGGAATTGTCCTATGATTCCACTTCTGACGGTGGTACAATTTTCGACCATCTTATGTCAAGTTCAGCTGCTGTGTCGAGGAGAATTTTACTAGTCGGCTACTCTGATCATTATTTTTTTCTTTTCTCCGATGAATACCTGTGCCTGCCGGAGCAATATCGTAACAAATATGCCGCAAACTGCGGGCGATCCTGCCTTCCTCATCCTTAGGCTCACTTCTGCCCTTTAACACACTCACACACGTATATGCAATACACTACCACACAGTAGGGAAAGCTGTCGCGCGCTTAGAACTTTACGCGCCAGGGGAATTGTCCTGCTGGGGAAGATTCCCGAAGGCGAAAAACTCTATCCAGCACGTAAGTTGGCGCCGGATTTTTCACTTTACCGGGAAAGGAACATATCCATCTCCTTTGATATAAAACGCTCAACACATACAACACTAATGGCCGTAGCATTGTAATGCGTCCGAAACACGCCGGTCCATCAATCAAACTAACCACGGCTTCCGTTACAATCCACCAACAATTCAACAACCTGCACCAGCACCCAGCACCCTGCAGCAACCAGCACCACCATACCACCGTACCGGCATAGGTGGATCAGGACATGAACTGCTTTGCTCACAGCAGTGCCTTTGACTGGAAGGTTTCCGTCGAGTCCCGACGGAGCCAGGGATAGCTGGGTGTCTGGGAGCCGCTGTCTGAAAGGGAGTTCTAGCTGCCGGCTGCTCTGATTGGTAGTTTTCCGGGATGTTTCGTTCCGTAGTTTCTGTGGTCAATACCAGGCAAATGACAAAATAGTACCCTACCATACGGGCCATTAACCACACGCGATCTTTCCTTCCTCTTCCTTGTCTCTTCATCTCTTATTTACACAGACATGTTGTACCTCACTGAGTAGTACTAGCGCGTTAAAAAACAGACTCTATTCTTAGGGGAATAATCACCATTAAGGCGCCCGGAATCGCAAATCAATCAATCAACCATGCCATCATCACTATCAACCCCCTGCGTCATTTTGTCTTCGAACATCCACAGTGACCTGACGGTGGCCTTTCCCGCAATTTCCGCAAGCGGAGTCACCGACACCGCAGCTCGGTCGCCCGCCAGCCACCTGCCGCCGCAGTGCGCCCGCCCCGTCGGCTCAGCGCTGGCACGGCGGGCGGCGGGCGGCGGCGCGACGCCGGGGCGGCCACCGCGGCGGTAATTGCTAATTGGGCGGGGCCGGCGGCGGCGAGGAGTCAGCGGGAAGAGGCTCCGGACGAGCGCTCCCCGCGGCCGCCCACTGCCCATCGCCCATCGCCCGCCGTCGAGTCGCACGGACACGAGTTCTGATTTCCCCGGAGTTTTCTGCGCGTGACGTGACAGTGGCAGCAGTCGTCCGGCACGTCCTGCCCCGCCTCCGCCCCCGCCCTCGGGAGAGAAAGGGCCCCACAGCGCCGCGCGCGCGCGCCCGCTGCCGGGAGAGGGCGCCGCGATCGAAGACCGATTTTGAGTTGAGGCGGCTGCTCGGCGAGCGAAACTCTCAACACACGAGTGACGGGAAGTCTTCGAATTGTTTCACAACAGATTTCTCGAATATGTTCATATCGCAAATGTCTTCATATCGCGAATGTCTTCATATCTTCTATGTCTTCATATTGCGAATGTTTTCAGATCATGTATGTCTTCGTATCTCGAATGTCTTCATTTCTCCAAAATCCTTTTTTCTCGAATGTCTTCATACTTCAAATGACTTCATAACTGGTATGTCTGCGTCTCTCAAATGTTTGCATTTCTCGAATGTCTGTATATTTCAAATTTTGCATATCTATATTTGTTACACATTTGCTGTTAGTGCACGATGCCAATAAAGTCGTATGTCGAGTGTGTTTTTATCTCGGATTTCTCAATGCTTCAATTGTAATTTAATTTCTTCCACTCTGCACACGCTGTTCCCCTTCGGGCTGAAGTCTATCTGCTCTCTCTCTCTCTCTCTCTCTCTCTCTCTCTCTCTCTCTCTCTCTCTTTCTCTCCCTCTCTCAAATTCACACACACCTCCCTCTCCGATGGCGGTCTGCATTCTGGACCGATAACTGCGTATTCTTAATATTGCCATTGCCGGAGAATTTTCAGATCATAGAGCTTGGGACATAAGAACTAAAAAGGTACGCAGTACTCTCCTCTGCAATTCGTTTCTTCACACATCCACCGCACATACTTCGAAAACGGTGCGCCCTAGTCCCCCGAATCCAGCTTTTATTGATTTCAATGGAGCGCTAATAAGTTATATTGCAGGTAATCTAGTCTATACGGTATTTCCGGACCTGCATTTAGGTTGTCTGGTCTATGAAAAATCAAGAACATTAATAGTCTCCTTCAACAAGTATCGTATTATTGTTAAACGCTTAGAAAAATTACGTTTTCCCACGGACTTACGTGATGTAAATCACCGGGTGAGAACTGCATATTTAATAGGATCCACAGAACCTCTTTTTTCCGGCATTTGATTTTTTTCTATGGAAGAATGTTGGGTGAAAATGATAAGATGATGAATGATAATGGAAGGATGATTGAATCGTTCGCATGGGACACGGTAGTATCCAGACAAAACCCGCCCACAAACCGTTTGTGCACAAATTCCACGTGGATAGTCCGGGATTCGAGCCCCGGAACCGAGAGGTGACGGGTGACGCTAGGCCTGGCCCCACCCTGGGTGGGTTGGTGGTTTCATGGGGTGGCGCGCGCCCACCGAAGGGGAGACGCGCCGCGCGCGAAAGGGTGATGAAGCAGAGCGGACGAGCACGCAAGCACTGCACTGAGAGGAGAGCGGGTTCGCCCCTCAGAGACCGGCCCAATGTAGCTGCGTGGTCTGTGTGTCTGTACTGGCACCACAGCCTTTAACGGGACCAAGGACAACCAGCGGACTGGCCCGATGTAGCCGCGTGGTTATGTGCCTGTACTGGACCACAGCCTTTAACGGGACCAAGGACAACCAACGGACTGGCCCGATGTAGCCGCGTGGTCTGTGTCTGTACTGACACCACAGCCTCTAAGGGAACCTAGGACTACCAGCGGTGTCCTGGAACGTATGGTGAGAACATAGACATCCCTACGCCATATTCTGGTCTTCTCAAACTGAGAAGTGAGCTTTCTCATCGTCGCACAGCATCAGATACTGAGACAGTGCAAGGGAAGCGCAAACTGCAATCTGCCCTGGCCGGCAATCGAACCCGGGATCGCTTCATAGAATGCGAGCGCGCTGACCAGTGAACTATCCATGGGAGCTGCCGTGTGGTATTCTGAAACACATAAAAGAACTTCAGCACTGCATGGATTAATGGATTAATCATTCCTGGACCGCCAGCTTATAAGTTAATTGGTCCCGAAAGTGTAGTGTATGTTTCATTGCGGGAGATGGTGGGAATCTGCAGCTAGATGACGAGTTCCAATCATCCTGTCGGCTTGCGCGGTTTTACCGTAACCAGTATCTCCCACCAGTGGGGCACTACCCCAGCAGGGACAAGCTCTAAGCTCCCGGCCGTAATACCGGCATGTGTAGTATTGTAGTGCATGTTAGTGTGTGTGTTTAAGGGATGAGGACAGGACAAGGGAGAGGAAGGAGAGTTTGCGTGCGCTCCGTGACCTGTTTGTTAGGCTACTGCTCCGGCATTCACCTGCTGTTGATTGGAGAATCCACGGAAATCTACCAATCAGAGCAGCGGGCCGTCACCGTCGAGACTCAAACCCAGGACATTCGGTCAGAGACACTCAAATGACATCAATTGATGCTTTGAGCCGCTGATGGCACCGAGTGGATATACTGAAGCAAACATTATTCAGAATGTCTCAGAATTCATGTTGCGAATTTATAGGTTATTTAAAAGTTCGAAAATGATCACGTTTTCCCAAATAATATGTGATGGTAAATCTCATTTAACTAATTTCAACACAAAATGTACCCCTTATTGAAAGGCAACTTCTTATGCACTCGTGTCTCAGAGACACAAGTTCAAGAGTTTCAAGTTCTGACGCAGTCAAAAATGTCGGGTACGTGCCAAACACTAAGTCAAGACAAATAGTCTGCATTTACTTATTCTGAGAAATACTTTATACAATTATACTTCTCTGTTAGACAAGTAAGCTCATAGGTGGCGTGTTTAGGAAAATCTAGAAGTAAAAGAATATGTGACGAATGTTTTGCTTGAAAGTAATTGATTCCACTTATATTTTGGGCTACCTATGGTGTAGTGGTCAGACTTCTCACTCTTAATTTCTGGACACTGTCATCAAAGTCCCGGTCAACCCCCGCGGAATTTGTGGAGAGGGGTTGGCGGCAATATTTCTCGGGATTGTCCTGTTTCTTCTGCCAGTTATTACGTCATTGCTCCGTTATCATAAAATGTTTATCGCCAATCCTTTAAAATAATTCGTTCATTACAAATGTCGTTATAAGGCAAGGAACCGGCTAGCTTAATAAATATACTTATAACTTTCAACACGAATTTCGAGAAACTACATGTTATGAAAATGTGTATCAGTGTGACAAATTAATATTTCGGTTGTGTATAGAGATTACGTAATGTGGTAGATTAAAATAAATGCAAAATTCTTCAAATATTTGGCATTCAATGGCAAATATTGATTGATAGGAAATCGCAGGAGTCTAAGAATTGGAATGGCCGCAAAGATTAAGTACTTAACCACCTGGAAAACTATCGTTGATAATTCAGTTAGAATAGATCTTTTATTTTGAAGATAGAAAAATCTTGTAGGAAATGGATATTTACACTGACGATCATTCGAGTCCCTTCACCTACAAAATAACAAAGCACATTTTCTCACATTCAGATACCAAAAATGAACAATTTTGTTACAATATCGATGCCAGTGTTCATCTAATTACACTAAATATACTTTATATTTACATGAGTATTTGTAGGAATTTTTTCTTATTCTTCTGTACTTAATGCATGGATTTAATTCCTTAATTATGCTTACATCATTAAAGAGAAATAATTGAAATATAATTTCATTTTCTAAGAACCCAGACAAATATTGTAACACTATTAGGCCCTATCCTACATTATTACATATTTTATGTGATTTTATAGAATTGAAATACTATTGCGTACTTATGTGGTATTAAAACACATACTACATCATATTATCACTAAAAGTTTATAGAATAGAAGAGCTTAATATTAATATAAATGGTGATCTGAAATTGTGTGTTTTAAATAGAAAAAAATATAAAATAAAAATAAATACGCATTTAAAATTTTCTTAATTAAAATACTTTAAACTGCTGAAATTCTTAGTGCCTTTTCTGTTTTGTCCAAGACAGTTCTATTTGAAGAAATTTAAGAACCACTTCAATGTAAGGATCGAGGAGGCAAGTTTTAATGAATATTTTGTTTTCACTCAAGAAATTTCAGTATAATATCTGGAAAGCAATCCAAAGACATACATTTTCTTTCACAATGGAATAATTGTTTATGGTGAAAACTACATACTAAGTTTTGCAATCTAATGAGATAATTAATTAAACATTATGTTCTTTCAGTTTTTAGAGCCTGCACTGTTTCATCTCGTATATCCGTATTCTTCATAGAGAATAACAATCTAAACAGACTTTAACTGACAACCATGACGTCTCCAGATTGTTTTTAAAACGTGAGTCTTCTTCCATTTTGTTCGTCGTTCTAGACAGGGAACCTAAGCAGCTTAGTGTAATCCACCGCACAGGATTTTGAAGCTTCTACTGTCTGGAGCTTCTACTTCTCACAAGTTAAGAGAGAGAACGCGGAACCCACAATCCAGCATCAAGTATTATACGAAGATCTCCATGCGATTCGAAAATTAGAAAGCTATTTGCATTTTGAGGGCATAAGATTATTGCAGAACTTTTCAGCCATTCCACTCGCGCTTCTGCATCTCAACTTACTTTCCCATTCTCGGTGTTTGTAGTGGGAATAACAGCTAGACTAAACTCATTTAGAGTTAATATTTCACACAGTGTTGCGCGATTCCAAACGCAAATGCAGGGCCAACAAATAAACAAATACATTCTCAGAGTAATAACCTTCTTATTGGATGACAAACGAAAAAACATTTTTAGCCTTTACTTTTCCAGATAAATTCAGTAGAATAATTATGTTTCGTAAACCTACAGATGATATAAATTCATTCCAATCTTTATCTAGACAAACACCAGGAAACTGATGGTTATGGATTTATTTTTAAGAAAGATAGGGGAAATATTTTAGAGCAAGGGATCATATATGACCGAGAAAATAAATTTTTCGTTCTAATAAACATTTTAACATCATTTTGAAACAGAATCTCATTTATGTGAATATTTGTTAGACGATGCCGAATGAAGTAATTCCACATTGCTTTAGTTTTGTTACTAGCGTTTAAAATATCCAGATTCCTTTTAATTATTTTGCCTGAATATATATATATATATATATATATATATATATATATATATATATATATATATATAATTGAAACGCGGAGCGTTTCTTTAATTACTTCGAAACGCAGGGCATTTTCTTCCAATTACGCCTATTTTGAATTGCGCGGCAACGGCGGCGAGTAACGGACGTGACAAGGGAACGGGTCAGGCGCGAGAAGGCGGCGAGACGGGGCGAGACGACGGCAGTTGCAGTGTGAAGCAGAACTCGAATGAGAACGGAGCGATGTTGGTGCGCGCGGTGAACAAAGGACAAAAGGAAGTTAAATAATGTGAGGGAAGCTATCAAGAAGTGAGTTAAGTGTGACAATGGCAAATGTTAAATAGTGCAAGCTGGTGGTCGTGGAATTGGCGTCAGGAACGGTGGTGAAAAAGGCAAGAACTGTAAACCGCATGGCAGGTAACGGCATGGGTAGTGGCCACGTGCCTGCGCTATTGTAAAAGGAAAGCGAAGGAGAACTGGTGGATTGTGCCGCAAGAGAGCATCGAGATAAACTGCAAGGGGTAGGTGGACAGTAGTATAGAAGTAGTGCCTACTCGATTTGAAAGACACGTGCAACGGTCGGAGTTGAAGCAGAGGTATCGTGTAACCGCCGCAGAGGGCCGGTGCTACGGGCGTCTACGCAGTCAACCGTCCGAAGGGCGCCGAGTCGCGCCGAAGGCCGCCGATCGTCGCAGCCGTTGGGAACCATCCGAGAAGAAATGAACTATTTTTGGTATTCAAGGTATTGTGAAATCTAAGATCATGGGTATAGTTTTGGTACCAAAACAGGGAGTAATTAGATTGAAATTGATGTTCTAAATGTGTGATTTCGGTAATAAATTGCTTGTTTGTTCAAAGAAAATCACAATTGAGTTTTTCCAATGTTCTTGTCAAACCTTACGAGACCCATTCACGAACCAAGACACCTGTCCTTTCTAAAATTAAATGTAGTGAAAAGTACCGCAAACCAAGGTACGTCACAATATATATATATACATACATACATACACACACAAACACACACACACACACACACACACACACACACACACATATATATATATATATATATATATATATATATATATATATATATATACACATATAGTGTGGTGTAAAAAATTAATCATTATACAATATTGTATATCTCGCTCCCGTCTTTCAGTCAACTCAATACGTCAGGATAATTGGGTAACTTTTTCAAGTACCGTTCAAATAAAACATCAAAAAATTTGGATATGATCTAAGCACTTTTAGATTTAGATTTATTTAGTCAAAATAAACCAGTAAAAACTGTATGTGACGCATGACGCGAGTTCCTTCCCATCATTTTAACTATAAATAGTTGAAAGATGATTAAAATCTAAAGATAAATAAATAAATAAAAATAAAATTAAGAAACTCGCGAGTTTAGCAATATTTGAAAAACTAAATATTTTCGTTCTCGAGTTATAGAAAACATATTTGCAACGGTAAAAAACTGCAGATTTGATTTTTCTTCATTACCAACAAAATAGTACCTCGCCCTTACCTCTACTCCTACCACTACAAGCGAAAGGAGAGTTCAACAAAACTTGCGCGTAGTGCAGCTACATTTACGTCCAGAAGCAAAGCAATCTCCATCTCAGCATTTGCTCAATACATCAGGGGAACTGGACAAAAACCTGATGAAGATGAAGACCATTGACCCGGAACTGAAGTAACATTATTTGTTACAGGCATATTAAGCCTTTTTAAAAATATATACAATACAAATGTAAACTAAATAATTGGGTATCATTGTTTTGTTACAATAAATATTATTTTTCTTTTTGATGATCAGTATAGTCTCTAATTGTATTTCCGTGAAATGTTTAATTTTCTCTTTTTTAGAGAAAAGCATGCGTTAAAGTGTAATGAAAGTATAGAGAAAAATGGATTATATTTTTCATTTGTAGTCAACAGCGTAATAAACTGTATCCCATGATTCCTTCAGCAAGTAGTCCGTACATTATTTAATGTTAACTTTAGTTATGCACACGCGTGTATTATTTATTGTGTCAGTGTTCATGTTATTAGTAATTGTAAGAATTTGTGCATCTTGGTCACAGCAACCTAAATTAGTAATTTTTATATCATATCTAGTTGTGATTTTTTAACCTATAATTCGATCTATTGCTTTATGTGGTTTAAATGTAATCCATCGTACATTCACTTTAATATATAAATTATAAGTACCGGATTGTACTAGGGTGACCCACTTAAAACCGACCCTATTGAGGTGCACTCTGTTCTTTAATTTTGCACAGACATCGAATTTTATAGTTGTGCTCGGAATCGTTCCGACTAGCCTGATACTAGCACTTTGTTTACAGTGTTACCATATATACTCCGTTATTTATTCACATTTGGCACCTAACTTCAAATAAATAATTACTGTTCTTGACTCACTGAAGCACTGCGGTTCACGTATGAGAAAGCATTTTATTCCTTGGTAAATAAAAGGGTCCGGTTTTAAGTGGGACTCTCGAAATTATGTGAATTTAGCTGACTCAATGTAAATCTTCCACAAAATCCTGTATGCAGGGTACAATATATCGATTTTAAATGTTTTTCATTTCTAAAAATATCCACGATAGCGCGGTGTTAGTGCAAGGAGTAAAATGTTTCATTCCCGCTTAACATCCTGTCCATAAGCCGCGATCAAGCCCTTTCATTTCCTAACCTTCGTCGGTTGATTCCTTTTCAATCGCGGGAGCATCGCCAATGCTCTTTTTCTGCTCAATGAACCCAAAGAACGCTAGTTCGAGCTCCAGGCGTGCCTCCCTGCTCAGCTTCAATACGGTTTGTCGTGTACGAAACGCGTCCGCTATTCTAGAAGGATGTCGGAGCGAAGGAGATGGAAGAGAAAATGTGCACAATGGCGAGATATAAGAGATTGGAACTTTTCGCTGTTGACGGTGAATTCACTTTTCAATCGGTGCCGGATGGTCGCGGCGGTATTGGAGGAGGTGGGGTAGTGGATGTAGTGTAGTGAAGGAGGGTTGGAAAAGGTGAGGTGAAGGCGGAGTGGGGAGATGAAGGGGACATGGCTTGACGGGCGATGTGGGAGTGGTGGAGGTGTGGAAGTGGTGAAAAGAATGGGGGTTGTGGTTAGAGTGAGTGTGGTAACGGAGGTGTGATAGCGAAAGTGAGGTGACGAAGGTTTGATGGATGACAGGTTTAAGTACATATACTTCCTTGACATAAATACTCACAGGTTACATACAATTCCTTTAAAATGTTCTTGGTTTTGTCATGTTGGTGTGTTGCCATGATGTTGTAAAAGTGAGAAGTAACTGAGAAATAATGATACTATTTGTTTTCGTCTTACCAAAAAAAGGGGGTCGAGTCAATCATGTTCTCAGTTTTATTTCCAAATCAATCTTATAGTAAAATTCGCACCATTATTTTGACTTCATTTTCATCCCTTTCCTACTTTCTTTCGTATTATACATGCTCGTTCATTTTCCATCGTTCTTCTAAATCACTACATTTGCATTCACACTCCAATTTTAATACAATTTTGGAAGAGATGACTTGTGGCGCAAAGAACTGGCCGATCACTTTTTTTGTGTTACAGGTCATCATCCTGGTCGCTCCATGTGCATTTTGTGGACAAATTCGATTTACCGCCAGTTTCCACAGATCCCTTTCCGCTCCTCTGCACTGTTGAGTTACATTTTCATTTGGAGAATGTTATATGAACCATTCCGTCGGTCTCGTGGCCTTTTCGGGGCTGGCATATTTCGCTTTCCATTTGTGACATTAGTGAGCATTTGACCTTTATGTATTGTAGTCGTAACTCTCGCCTCGAAGTTGTCTCCTCCAGCCCTGACATTGCAGTCGGTTGCGAGACACGAGCCAAGTTTTATACGTCTCCCGAAAGCTTGTATTATTCCTTTCGGAAGCTCAGATTAAGAATTTTCGCTTCCCTGTCAGACATCTAATTGGGTGATCTGTGGTGTAGTGAGAGAGTGTCCTCACCAATGCACCTCTTAGTCCCTGAGTTCAATTTCCGGTCCACCAGTGTGGAGTTTATGGAGTTCAAGGCGGGTTATCGGAAAAGTTTTTCTATTTTCTGATGATTCCTCATCCTCTCATCCCACCACTTCCATCCCACCGTTACCATATCATTATTAAAATCATTACACATCTTCCAAAACATTCATTTGTGAAAGTGTGGCAAAAAATACTTAGCGAATGTTTAGTGAACATATGTATGTCGTACACCGAATGTATTCTTTCGTTAATTGCATTAAATTCTCTCTAGATATTTACGGAAATTATCTACTTATGCTCTGTATTTATGTAAAGTCAAAAATAGTTACAAAATGTGACATACTTGGGGGGCGAAAGTGTATTCTATGCACGTTATTTTAAATTCTGGCATCTCAACAATTTTCACTACAGATGACTTTTCAAAAAAATTCAACGTCCACAAATGTTCGAGAGGAAGATGAAAATAGAAATATTTTAACAAGATATGTGAGAATTATTTTTATTATTATTATTATTATTATTTATTACGGCCTATTCAGTCACTTGCAGGGAAAGATCAGAAGAATTAGCATGTGAGAATAAATGTACAAATGTACGTATGTGAGAATGTGAGAACCAATTATGATATTAGTGCATAAATATGCTGTACGAAAGTGCTATAGAATTAAAATTGTGTGACACATAAATTATTTATAACCTTGGGTATAAAGCATCACTGCTTATTTGAACTATTGCAATTGAGCGTAACCAAGCTTCAGGTAACTTAACTCTCTTGAGGGAAGCAAAAACGTGAGATGCACACGGCACAGCCCATGAGCACACATCACAAACGCGTGTCTTTCCTTGGAATATTTTGTGAACCGTGCCTATTTGCAAATGCTTTTTCTATCAAAAGAATGTAACCGTCTTTCGGGCGAACGGTTAGCTAAGCTTTCAATTAACTCCACGATGAATATCTGCTCTCTAAAAATCCGTGTCTGTTCCACTTCAATTCTTTTTGAATATTACTCCTTTCCATTTTCTAGTTCATGAAAATTCTTTTTTCTTTTCAATTAGTCAGAATGTAGTTCCCTGCTGTCTTCTTGCTCTTCTCTCTCATGATATCAGCAGGTGCTTTTTACTGCAAGCTCATTGTCTTGTACAAATATATTCGTATTTGAATTTAAAACTGGAAGAAAATGCGAAATTGATTGATCAGAGGTTTGTTGAATAGGGTCATTTCTGCCGATGTCAGAAAATTCATGCACAAAACGTCAAGCAATTGTCACAAACGATTCCTTTCCAATCTACTAAGATAATTTTGAACCATAGAATTCTGAAACCGTGAAATATTGCCTATTTTGAAATATATTTGACATACAAACTCACATGCTTCCATACTACAAGATTTTGTGAACGGTTTTGAAAGCAATTTTTTTAAATTCTTTAAAAATGAGCTTGAAATAATCTTTCAAAATTCAAATTAGAATAAAAGAAATTTGAAAATTGTACTTGAACTAGTGACCAATGTACAGTGAAAATTCGATATCCCAAATTTTAAGGAGACAATCCGGAATCCGAATATTTCAATTAATCGAAGTATGGAAGTTATTACACAAATTGAATAGAGAGAAAATGTATTAAAGTTTGAGAAATAAAGTAATTCGTGGCACCAAAATTAGATTAATTTTTTATTTTGTATTTTCAGACGCGACAATGGCTATGGCCATAATTCCTGTAAGTGTGGTGCATATTCTATTTATGGAGAAGGTAGGATTTTATCTTACCATGTAACTAGTAGAAAAATTCCGCCACCGCCGATACTCGAGCTCAAGGACTTCCCGTTGGATCAGTTATTAACTTGAGCTATTGCAGCAGATGCCGATGTTCGAGATTTAGAGATTTCTCAATAATCAGTTCTGTTTATTTCTCACTGAATCATTAGCAGTAGCTCTGACCACTGCACACACTTCAAAACAAACGTTGTCTTTTGTAGACCTTTCTTTCCTTCTATTCCTCGTCGCCCATCCGCCACCTTGTCTCTTCTACTTCGTGTCCATGGCCCATCCCCGCCCCAACCCCTACATCGCCCTTGCTCTTATGGCAGCCATCGTCTTTGCTCCGATCTGACTCGCCCCAACTCCACTGAACGCCCCCCTCGCCCTTTACTCTCCTACCTCCCTTCGCTCCAGCAATCGCCTCTTCCCAATATCATTCTCCTCCCCACCTCTCCGCAAACCCGGGCCTGCCCTTCCCCATCTCGCCCTTCTCCTCCCCACCTCGCTCTGCCCTTCCTTGCTCCTTGCTCTACCCCTCATCGTCCATCGCCTTTCGCTCCACCTTTCGCAGAAGCTGGGCAGCCCCTCCCCTCCTCACGCTCCCAGTTCCCATCATCTCCCCGCCTCTCCCTTCCCTTCCCTTCCCTTCCCCGCCTCGCCCTGCCCTTTCCCGTCTCATCGCACATCTCCTATCGCTCCACTTTTTGCAGCAGCTGGTCTGCCTCTCCCTTCCTGCTTCCGTCCCCAGTCCCCATCATCTCCCCGTCTCTCCCTTCCCTTTTCCGCCTCGCCCTGCCCTTTCCCGATTCTCGCGACATCTCCTCACCTTGCCCTATCCCTCATCGTCTTTCGTTCCACCTTTCGCAGAAGCTGCACAGCCCCTCCCGTCCCCTCCCATCCCGTCCCCGCCACCCAGCCTCCTTCCCTCGCCGACGGCGGCAGAGCGGAGAGCGCAGTTCGTCCCGTGCCCTCCATTTAAAGATTTCTCGGTGGAATTGAAACATGGCAGGCCCGAGGACGTCATTCGAAGACACGTACTTTAATTTTCTCCCCCGCGGCCTGCCCCCAGCGCCCGCGCCCGCGCCCGCGCCCGCGCCCGCGCCCGCGCCCGCGCCCGCGCCCGCGCCCGCGCCCGCGCCCGCGCCCTCGCCCGCCGCCGCCCTCGGTCGCCGCTCGGCTGTTTCTGCGCGCGGTGGCCGCGCTTCGCGTCTCGGGGAGACAGGAGACGGGCGGGTTGCGTGCGCAGCGTTGGGGGTGGGGGTGAAGGACTACTCTCGTAGAAAGACACGGTACACTATCAACTACGCTAACATGTGTTTTGATATTTGCCGTATACTACGCTTTTTTCTATTCTAGAGGATGTATTAGGTATTAGAAATACGGTATGTCATCGTATATTATATTTTTAATCTTTCAATCCAGTAACATGTAATGGTGTGGTTATTATTATTATTATTATTATTATTATTATTATTATTATTATTATTATTATTATTATTATTATTATTTATACAGCATATTATATTGCGTTTACTCCACAGACTTCAGAACAAGGAGAGTGGTTTCCTATTGCAAACCATACATAATTTTATTTACTGCTTTTATTTAATAGATAATTATTACAAAAATAAATCACATTACCGAATACAATGTAGCTAGGTTGAAGATCTATAAGATATTACAAAACCTACATACTACGATTGTTTCGAATTCTGGTATTCACCCTAAATGGTATCTCCGTCGCGTAGGAGTGGAGGAAAACAGACTAAATTGTACGGTGCAGGAAAAAGGTCTGAAGTAGGATATAACGAAATACTTGTCAGAATGTGCGTTAGTACGTTCTAGTCTTCTAAAGAGAACAAACTTACTTACCAAACTCTACCAAAACGTTTTATTTCCTTACGCCGTAACTAATTTTTCTCCAAGTCTTTGGCCTCTTCAGCACTTGAAATACAACCGCAAAAGATCGTCCGCCTTTCGCTTATTTCTCATACACTCGTATTTATCACCTAATGTGCTCATTGATATATTTAATGATTGGTTTATTTACTTACTAATTAGGAACGTAGTATCTCATTTACTTAATTACTAATTAACTTATTTACTCCTTTTTTATTTTCTCTTCAGTCAGGCTTCCGCTCACTCTGGTATCCAGAAAACGATGACATTATAAGACATCTTTATTTAGGCAATATAAACATTCTTTGTAAATAGATCAGATAAAGAAATTGCAAGGTGTATTTCACAGACATGTAAATATTTTTGGAATCTCGCTTTTGTGCTATTACGAGTATATATAGCATGAATATAGAAGACACATTATTGACACTTGTGTGCTACCTGTCTTAATTTATGGATCGTAAACTCGGTCGCTAACTATATCCCAAAAAGTATGCCACAGATATGTCACCGCAAAACTGAAAGGATTTGCCTCATCATGCCTTTTTTACAGACATTTCCTTCCTCAGCCCTAGTTGTAGACTTTGCAAGAGAGAAAAACATCTCCATTATTACAGTTTGAATGTCTTTTAACTGAAAAGCCGGCAGATTTACAATTTCGTACAAAAACTATTTTTCTACTCTCATGTGCAGTGATGAAACACAAAGGGAATGAGTTTAGAGAATGGAATGAGATTGTCATTTAGAATGAAACAAAGAAGGGCGGGTGGATGAAAAGTTAGTTGATATTCGGTGAAGAGCTTGAAATGACGGTGAAAATGTAATTGGACGTGCGTTACGGTACACGTAACTTAATTTGGACTTCGAAATTTGTAATATAAGAGCGTAGTCAGTTAAAGCACTTTCGAAATGTCAAAAAGAAAGTAAAGTACGAAAATTTGTATGAATAAGTCAGAAATGTTGATGTTTGTATTTTCCCAAATATGACATTTTATTTAATATTTTTTACGTTGCATTTTTTAAATATTACTACAAGTGAAATTAGAAAGTAAATAAATATTGATATATTTTATGAATTACACAGTCCCAGTCGTTGTTTTCAATCACAAGGACGAATTACTCTTCTTCTGGTGTTTTCATCTTCACCATGAAAGGCATGTCCATGTTCTTTCTACCACCTTCAACATAAAAGAATTCATGGAATGGAGATTTTATGCAAATGAAAACCTCTCGTTTCAGGTCACCGAAGATTACGAACTATTGCGATAGGTTGCAAGAAATATGTTTCGATTTTCACGCTCCATGTACCTTCAGGTATGTCTTTATCAATAGAATCAAGTAAATCTAAATCAATTTCATATTCCGAGGTTTAAAAAAATATTGTTCTCCACTTTTCTTGCGGCCATCGATAATGATAGTAGTTATATTGGAGAAGCTTGGCTTCATCCTCCTCGAGGCCACAAAATGTCGTATTTTCGACCATTATTTCTTCATCAACTTTGAAGAGAGCACAACGCGGCATAACTGTTACTTCGTCAGTTATCATTTCAACAATAGCACTGAGTCGGTCGTCCTCTCTCAACATCGTTCGAAAACCCATATTTCTCAGCCTTCTATTCCTTTGAAATAAAAGAATGGTAGGTGCGTTGCAATTTGATGGTCAGCGCAAAATGTTTACGTAGTCTCATAAAAGCACAAGCGAAATATAGAGAAATAATCAACACATAATAATGGAATGTAAATATTCGAATAAAGAAGTGTGTATGACAGCAATACTGTTGAATTTGTCAACCTGTGTTATAATCAGCTCGTGTGTACAGTAGCATGGTTGATTATTATAATGAAAATTTCATCCATCGTACATTCAATCATTACATGAAAATAATTGATACGAATTTTAAAAATGAATGAACAAAATTAACTCTCGTCATCTACCACTTGCGGTTTTTTTAGAGAACATTTTTCTGTTTCAAAGGAACAAAAGATGTATAGCTAAACATTCTCTAGAAATACAATTGAAACAATTTTTATGCACATACATTGATTAGTTTAAAATATGTTGTAATAATATGAATTTTATGATAAACAGTCTAGTAATAAACAACTCTGTGTGAGACTACCTATTTCTCCGGTTTCTCCTCATGTGTTTTTTAGTTGCAATCGGTCTCTGCCAATTACGTGTACCACTTTCTCATCCGACACACTTTTTTTTGATCCAGGAAACTTGGAACTACTCTATCGACCTAAACCTCAAACGCTTTTATCTGTTAATTGAAAGTCTTTCCCTGACTCAACCCGTCCCTTCCATATTGTAATAACGGGTCATCCCGGGTCCGGATATGAATTTGCTTTTGCAGGTCTTCTCCCTCGCAGAGTCAGGGAAAGAAGAGCGAGGTTTCTACAAAGAAAATGTAAACCGTCAAATGTGCACACGGGGAAAACGCGCAAATACTGCGCTTCTTTGACAAAGAGGTTTGTGTCTCATTAGCCGGAAAGAAGTAATTTTCTTCGCCGAAAATGTTTTAGCGTCGTCTTATGTGATGTGACGGTTTGAAGCGCTGTTAATACAATTAAGGTTCATTTCTTCGGGACATTGGATGATGTTTCGAAATGTAAATTGAAATGCAACAATGGAAAGCGCGTAATGAATCTTGATTCATGATTTCTTTATTGCTTTAAAGCAATTTTTGCTCGTCATGTATGACAGCATGTAGCGTGTAATGAATCGCTCGATTGTAAATGCTTTCGACAGGAAAATAATGATGTTATTCCACTGTAACGTTATTGATGTTGGCAAGTCTCATGTTTTACACGACATATCGGATTTGCGAATCTGAAGAGATGAACGCACATATGGGTCCTGCATTATTGATTACATAATAATCTTCTTTAACATTATTAGTTCTTTTAAGTGAACGATTCTGTTTTCAAAAAAATAATTTAATGGGTTATATTGAAAACGCAATTACTTAAAAAGCATTAACAACATGATATCTTGGTTCTGATAAGATTATTAAGAAACGTGGACTGATTCGTTAAGCTACAATAATAAATTGTATATCAAATGAATATTTTGTATCTGCCCGAAGGAGGTGATGTTTTCACTCTCATTTTTGTACGTTAACCTCTATAGCTTTTTTGTTAACTTTAATATACTACTGGCCATCTCTGTTCCCTGCTCTTGAGTCAGACAACAAACTTTGATAATCGAGGAAACATAGGAGGTTTCTTAACTCGAAGATTAAATTAATATGGTATAGTAAACCCTCGCTTTTCATCTGCCCGTGTGCTTACAAAAAGGTGTTTACTATTTCTTGATCACACATTTCCTGGTGTCGGAGCCATTTGGTGCAGCCCTTACCCACGTGACTCAAGTCTGCTTTTGTTTCTTGTTGAGTAAGCATGAGCCCTAACGTTCAGCCGAAACTTTTTCTTATTATCTCTGTTTTGAGCTTGCGCATTGACAGGTTATTGCTAAATAAGCCATCACGAGGTCGAATATTATTTTCAAAGCAGACCCTTGTTTAAGAAAAGCGATAAACAGTATAAAATTCAAGAAAGATTTCGTAGTGAAGTAGGAAATGTCCTATAAATGTTACTTTCTATTGATATATTTGTTTCTTTGAAAGGAGTTACAAGAATTTATTATCTTTGGAAATGTTCCTTCACTTTTCGTACATTTGGTTTTTGTCGTACGTTTTCGAACCGAATACTTACGAAGAACGTAGTTTAATTATATATAAGTATCTAACCAAATATGTGGCAGACTCACACTAAATCATTATAATAATGAACATAGAATGTTTACACGTGTTGGCTGGTTTCTTTTAATTTTTTCAGCATTCCCTTAGCCAATTTCAAGGCGTTCCTGCTTTTCCAAATGTTTTGTAGGTCTGTCTGAGTCTCTTGTTCCTCTTAGGTTGTAATTGAGTACTTTTCTTGGGAAGCGATATTTCTTCATTATTTTTGTGTTTTTGCCACTTCCTTTGATATTTTTCAATTTCTAAAATCTATGATTTTAGCTTTATATTTTACGCCCTTTTCTATTTATATGTAGACTCTCCTAGATATTTTCAAAATTAACCTAAGATATCTCATTTGGGCGGCTTCAATCATTTGGGCGGCAACACTTAACGGTTGAGGTTCAAACTTTTTGAAGAAACTGTTTGGGTTAAGTGTCATTCTAAAAAACTTAAAAGCAGGTAACAGTAAAATATTTTGATTATTGTGTAGCAGATACCCGATTGTAATGGCTTTTCGTCTTGCATATCCAAAGCAGTAAAGAATACCTAAGAATGTATATTAAAACTCCTTAATTGCTTCCTTACAGTTCCACACAACGGATCCTTTATTTATTTATAGTATCTGTAGTATAATTTCACTTCCCTGAGGAAACATGTCGTATGCATATTGATTACACGTATAGGTGGGGGATACCCAATGTCAATAGGGGGCGCCAATGACCCTAAGCAAGAGGTCATTGCGGCTAAGGGAACATCGTTCAATCCGTCTCGAGACAACCCGTAATTGCTGTGGCCAATATACCATTACTTGAACTAACCGAGCGAAGTGGCTCAGTGCGTAGCGCACTGACTTCGCAATCGGGAGGTCCGGGTTCGATTCCCGGGCCGGCCATCCTGACCGGGGTTTTCGTGGTTTCCCTCGGTCATAAAGGCGAATGCTGGGATGGTTCCAAAAAGTCCACGATCATCTATCACCTCCTTTCACTCTTCTTTCATTCTTCCCTATTCCTCTTTCATAACCGCTACTCAAGGATAGGCACCCGTAGTCGATCGTCGCAGCTAGCTGTGCCACCGACCCTAGGATGTCTATCTGTAGCAGCAGGCGGGGTATGCAGCACAAGCCCCCCTGTTCTTCCTCCATGTGCAGTCACCAGTTACTATTGCGGTATTTAGGTAGCAATAGTAAACTGAGGGATCCTCGGCCGCGAGGTTGACCCGACGACGACGACGACGACTTGAACTAATATTCTGGAATTACTAAGTAAATAGATATAAATTAATGTTTAGTTGCTGTTATTTGCTTTTTAATTATAACTAAAATGATATTTGAATAATTAAAAACATGTGTTATGCAATTGACACTACAGTACTGAACTTAAAAAACGGTACAAAACTTAATAGATTGTACATATGTGATAGATAGTACAGTACATGAACAAATATTTTATTGATATGAACTATAAATCGTTTCAGAATATTATAATAATTGTTCGACAATGGCGTTTCCCTTTGAAGCACCTCATTCTTTTTCGTGCTCCACTAGCACATTCCTTCACTCCTCTTTTAACGTCCGTTTCGCAGCACCTTCGCGAGGCAGGGCGAGAAACTCCCGTCCCTCGAGGCGGTCCCGACGCGCTGGCGAATAAATGTTGCTAATTTGAAGTGGAGGCTCCGCGCGGCCCAGTTACGCCGCCGCCGGAAAGAAAGTTTTAGCACTTGCGGACGCTCACTCGCTTCGTCCTCCGCGCCCCGCACCGCTCTGGCACACCCCTTCACCCAGATCCAGTCCTTCCACTTCATCATTTCCCGCCCGCCCCTCTTCAGCACCGCCATCTTCCCAGATCCACTTCTTTCACCTCTTCCTCCCCAACTATTCTCTGCACCCTTTCACGGCCGCTTCCTTCTCCTTGTCCTCCCCGCCCTGACGTACTAACCCGTCTTCCCCGCCTCATCTTCCCCACCACTTTATTCCTACCTATCCTGCTTCTACGAACTCCGCTCCGACCTTTACCCAACGCTCGCTGCCCCTTTTTCCCCACCAATCCATCCTGTTCAGTTCCTTCGCGCCCCGTTCCTCTATGCCTCGTGCTCCCTCATCCCTCATCGCCTCACACACCTGTGCCGCCTCTCAGTGATCCTGACTTACCCACACCCCAATCTCCACGCTTTCTAACGCATCATTCCTCCCCATTCCTTCCCTCCCTTGCATGACGCTCCGTAATTCTCACTGTGCCGTTCCGAAGTCCCAGCCGCACTCGTGCCCACTGGCCGTAAGCGACTCCTCTTCCCGCCACGCTTCACCGTGTACCGCTTTGCTCGAGCCGTCCGTTTGCACGGTCTTATCTCGCCCCTTCAAGCGATTTCCTACCTAATTTCTCGCCACCTCAACACATCCGTTTCCCATCGCCATCCTCTTTCCATTCACTTCGCCTCTCGACTGTCACCGGGCGGCATCATCACGCCTTTCGCTCATTTCATCCTAATTTTCTCCGATTATTCGTCCGGGAGAGATTGCTCATTGTATCAACGCATGTCACTACAGTCTCTCTGACCGGGAGGTACTAGGTTGCAGTTCCGACGGTGGCAGAATTTTCGACACTTGCTAGTTAACTAGTTCGAATTCAGTTGCTGTCTGGAGGAGAATTCTAGAAGTCGACTGCTCTAATTGATCTCTGATCGTTCCGTGGTTTCTCCAATCAATGGGGGGAATGCCGGAGCTATGCCCTAACAAACGGTCCACGGACCGCCCGCAATCTCACCTTCTTCTTCCTTGTCTTATCCACACCCTGTACACACACTTACACTAACACGCACTAAATTTCTACACATGCCGGGAGACCCGTCGGGAGCTTAGAGCTTGTCCCGGGTGGGATGGTTTCCCGTTGGTGGGAGATACCTGGTTGAGGAAAACCACGCAATCTGACGGTAAGTCGGACGCCGGATCTCGCCATTAAGAGGGAGAAAGATCACCTCCCGAGCACAAAACATGCATTACACTTACGGGACTAATGGCCCTGGAAGTTGACGTGCCCAAAATTACTAAACAATCATTCAAACCGATTACTCGTTTCGCATTTATTCGTTGATCTTGAGCCCCGTCTTTCCAATCACATCTCTTCTGCTCTTTCTATGACTTTACGGTCCATCATCGGCCCCTGGATTTCCTTCGAGCCCCGCATGGCCCCGCCGCGATGTGCCACGTCTCCTCTAATCCTTACTCCCACGTCCTTCTCCAATCTCCGTCTCGTCATGTCGGCCCATCCGTCTCTTTCCAACCTCACCCATCCATACCGTTCTGCTTTATCTCGCACCGTCCTGCATCGTTCAGTTCAGCTTTTCCCAGTCACATCCCATTCCACTCAACCCACCGGGTTAGGTGGCTCAGGGCATCCGTTGATGTCACTGCGAGGTCTCTGATCGCGAGTCCATACGGTTCCACTCTCGACGATTACAGGGTTTGTGACGCGGGCACAGCTCGGTGGAATTCAACCGCGGTCTGGAGGAAAATCCCTGCCGCCGGCTGTTCTGATGGCCAGTTCTCCGAGGTTTCTCCGATCAACATCAGGTCAATGCTGGAGCGCAACCGTAACAAATGGACCGAGGACCGCCCGCGATCTTTCTTTCCTTTTCCTTGTTCTGTTCACACTCACACTTACATGCACAACACTACTTCACATGTCAAGAGACCATTTGGAAGCTTATAGTTTGTTCCGACTGGAAGGGGGGTACCCCACTGGTAAGGGAAAGATACCTGGTAAGGGAAACCCTGCATACCGACGGAAGGTCAGCACTGCAACCTCTCGAAGAAAAAGCATGCACTACACTGACGGGACTAATGCCGTTAGCAGATGACCGTAATCACTCCCCCTCAGCCGCCGCGCGGCGCCGGGGAGGCCGTCCTCCCTCGCTGCGCACCTCCGCCCACGCGGGCGCCGACGGCGCGCGGTCGCCGCAGACGAGGTGCGAGGCGAAGAGCGAGGGCGGCCCGTCCCACTGGCGAAACGAGAACGGCTGTGCGGCGCACCGGCGCGGCGGCTGCGGCGCCGAGGCGAACTTGTTAAGTGAGATCAGGACAGGTGGTTCCGAGATACCGCCCCCGACGTCGTCCCGCCGCGCGCCCGCGCCGCCGCCGCCGCTCGCTTATCTCGCCTAATTTACGGCGGGGGGGAGGGGGAAGGATGGCGTGGCAGCAGCTGGCGCCGTGCTCGCCTCCCTGCGCGCGACACAAATTGTGCGCCGGAGGCCGCGCCGCCGCCGTCGCCGCTCGTCCCGGCCGTGTATACGACCGCCGGACGGAGTTTTGTGGCGGTTTTTGCTCAGCGGCCTCGCAGAGTAATGTGTGGCCCCGAATGTGTATTTTGATACCCTGTCTGAAGGCGGCGGCGGGCTGGGGCGGGGGGCTTCTACCGGAAGGTTCTGAGGACAGCGTGTCGTTTTTGTTGAAAAGATCAGGCCATGGAAGGTTGATAATTAAATAATAATTAAAAATACTGATAATGATATGTCAAGCCTATTAGTGGGTAGATATATGATCGAGAATAATTTTTTCAGTGACATGTTTTTCTACATAAATGTATGTACTTGGTTTTTTACAGAAAAATGGAAAACTTGCATTAAAAGATGTCTATACTTTACCCTCTTCACTTGTAAATTAATACAACATGAATCAGCAATCATTTTACACGTTAATACAACGTGAATCAGCGATCATTAGTCCCACCTACTAGCAAACTTTTTATAATGTGCACATGCTGCGACAAGCAGTAACTTGACAAAAGATCTAATTTCAAATACAATTACTCTTCATGTATGTCAAATACGTGTAAGATATTTAATAATACACATTTGTCAACTGTAACAGAAAATAAGCACATTCATTTTAACAAGCCAAAGAGAAATTGCTAATGAAATTTTTAATTCCATTACTTTTCCATTATTAGTCAACGGAAACTGACGCTTATAAGTCAAAGTAATTGCATAATTTTATAAAATATTTAATACCACTAAAAAATCATGGTTTTTCTACACTAAAATGCAAAACTTACAATGAAAAAAGTCTATACCTTTTACTCTTCCCATGTTGACACAAATAAGAAAGAAAATTTATGAGTGACGATGATCTCAGAACTTTTATTAAAAGCAGAAAATTTAAACAATGATCTTTATACAAAGTTTTCTGTGACAAAATGGCAAAAACAAGCGCATTCCAGGATATGTTGTAAGCGGCCTGAGAAAGCAGAGTCGCCATTATCTGCGATGCAGCCGCCAGGCGTTCGTATTGTGTTTCGCCGCGAAGGAAGTCGCCGGCCGCCGTCTCATCAGCATCTCAATGTGGGCAGAAGGCGCTTCGAGCGAGCAGCCGCCCGATGACAGGCAACGGCATCTGCGATCCCTTCCGCTGTCCAATTTTCAGCCCGGCGCGGCTCGGCGCGGCGCGGCGCGGGACGGCGCTCCGGGAGGGTAATGCGATTTGGGGTCGTCCACATCCTCGCGCACGCTACCCGGTGCTCCCACGCTCATCATCAGCGATGCCCTGCCGTGTGCTCCTTACATGCTGGCCATGCTCGCTCCTTCCTCAGCCCTCTGGTCCTTTCTTCCCGTTCCATTCCGCCCTCCCTTCTGGTCTCCTTTACTGCCCAGCCACCCACTCTGCCTTCTTTCCCTGTCTTCCCACCCCGCTTCCACACAGTCTTCCCAAGCTCCATTCCGTCTCTATCTTCCCACTCTATCTTCCCACCCAGGCTGCCTTCCCACTGTCTTCCCAAGCGCCATTCCCTCTCTATCTTCCCACACTGTTTGCCCAAGCTGCCTTCCCACTGTCTTCCCAAGCTCCAGCCCCTCTCTATCTTCCCACTCTGTTTTTCTACGCAGTCTTTTCCTTGTCTTCTCGTGCTGCTTTCCCACGGTCATCTAAATCTGCCTTTTCACTGTCTTCCCACGCTAAAATGTGCCCCTCTCACGCATCCTCTGAACATGCGCATCTATACTGAAACGTGTATATTCCTTTGAGTTCCCCATCTGGTAACAGGTTTTCCTGAACGTGTACTACGTTCACAATATTAATATTCAATTCCCCTCCATTTTCCGACTCTAAACAATATATCGGTCTAATGATCCACAAATATTCCTACATTTTCTCATCCCTGTACTATTGTATGCTCATAATTTTCGATCGTAAAATCCGTGTTTAAGATTATTTTTTAGTTGTAACTTGGCACACACGTCAGAAAAGACCAAGAATACTTACGTTTGGTGCATATATGTAAATGAAAGTTTGAAAATTGTAAAATATCAAATATTTTTTCGAATTTGTCTCACACCTCCAGTAATAATGACAGGAATTTCTTTCTCAATGCTATTTATTCCTTAAAGGTAGATCTTTAAATGACATTCACTTCAAAAAACAGTGAGTAGTATTTTAGTAAAAACACTAGAATGATGAACATGAAATGCCTCGAAATGCCGTGCATTTCCATGGAAATAACTGGCATAAATGTTACGTTTATGCTAGTTATATCGTTTGCAATAATGTTCCACCTATATTACTTCTATTACTCGTTTTTTCCGCGGTACCCATTCGTGTTATTCATTATACTCCTATTTCATTTTCATTTTAGTGACAATGCGTACTATTGCATTTATTTGTGTTCCGTTAATGAAGTAGTTGACAATTATTTTTATGTATTTTCGGGCTAATATGCATTTTTGTCGACCTTGGAGCGTTAAGTTCCTGTTTGTGTCCGTCCTGCCCTATTTCTAGGGGCCTCGCGATCACACTCAGAGCCCCTCAAACTCGTCCAGCGTGTCAGTGGCGTCTTCTTAACAAGCCACCCGCGTCCCCGGCCGCTGCGACGCCACTTCGCATCCCGCTCGTCTTTTGTCTGAAGGGTCCCTGGAGGCAGCCCTTCTTTCGGCAGCGTGGGAAGGAGCAGAAGCGGATCAGAAGTCGAAGAAAAAGGAGAAGAAGAAGACGACGAAGAAGAGAGGGGGGAGAGGGTGACGGCAGCGCTGCAGGCGGCGCTGCGAGATGAGTCGACGCTGCGGTCCGGAAGTGGACGCATCGCGGGGACTTCCGGTTGGGACGGGCGCCATACCGCTCGCCTCCGGGCCCCGCCTCGCGGTCGGTCTCTCTCCGCAAGGCCTCGTCGCCGCCGCCGCGTCCCTCCCAGCAGCTCAGGCTCTAGTCGTCATCTCTTCCACGGTTCTCTCAGGCCTCCGACTTTGACATTCTTGTTCCCACTGTCCTTAGTCTAGCTTCTACTTCAGAGCTAGACTCTAGAGTATTGCCAGGGCTACAGCTTCCATCCAGAATCGCATTTATTGCCTTGAGCCTATTAAAAAATAATAGCATTACCAACAGAAGCAGGAATAAAATACTTAAATGCAGAGACCACCCATTCCCCAGTAACTGCATATGCCCTCTCCATTCTGTACCACCAAAACCGCCTCCTTCTCACCCTCATCTCACTCCACCCCTATTGCCCTCGCCACCCAAAATAATTTTCCCGTACCCGATGTATCCTCCGCCATTGTCGTTCTAGCTACAAGATCCACCCCCTCCGTCCTCGCCGCCGATCTCGCCGCCGCCCTCGCCGCCGCCCTCGCCGCCGCCCTCCCCTCCGCCCTCCCCACCGCCGCGTTCCATTGAACACTGCAGCCCGGACTTCGCGTCGGCGGTCTGGGCTGCCCCATCAGCATATTGTGCGGAGATCTGCGCGCTTCCCCCGCAATTACGGCGATGACCGCAGAGCGCGCGCGGTTTGGAGCAATGCCCCGCTGACGTCACCCCCCCCCCGCTGGGCCCTCGTCACCGCGTCAGACCCCTGGAGAAGCGCCTTCGGCAGAAGATGCGGGCGAGGAGCCGAATATGATTGACTCGCTTACTTCCTCTGCCTAACAATACAATGCATTGCTTGTTCTGTGCTTCATTATTTATTTTTTGTAAAACGGATTAAGTTATCATCACATTAATAAGTATAGTTTTAAATGTATACATCGTTTTATTTTTTCTGGGGGTTAATGGAATGTTTAGAGTGTGTAATTAATTAATTATTGTTTCACTCTTTACTAGTAGGGGTTGAAACATTTCCAATAAATATTTCACTATGACATCTATACATTTCTAAGTAAGAATAAAAACGATCTAAATGTAATTAGACTATCTCTCTTATGTTACCCATATGTTGCAAGTATACTAGACGTTTTGATTAGCAATTTCCATCCCATATCGTAGATTAATAATGTTTCTATACATATTATTGTCTCTTTCCTTAGTACTCAATTGCAACACACGAGCTCCTTAAATTTATTTTTATAATTATGTAAAGTCTTCTCTTTTGAAGGTGGTACTGAGAACAACAATAATGTCAAGTATGATACACTTTTCCTTTACATTTATGTTCTCTTATGGGATATTTCTTGTGTTTTATTATTGCTATATTTTTTTATTCACCGTTTTGTGATAAGGAATAGATATAAAGACATTTAATAAGAAATGGAAATTAATGGCAAATAATTCCTGAGGGTGTAAACGTTTAAAAAATTTTTCTAATTATATCCGGAAATATTTTTAACAAATGATGTTTTAATCAAGTTTTACTTGCAGTATATTGGTGATCAGTCACTCTACAAACTACATTCTTGTTAAAAAAGTAAACAAATAGAATGAAATGCCCGGAGAAGGAAACATGTATTTATTGTCATCGCGCCAAAACTTTTTCCATACATTAAAGTCCTAACTTTTCAAAATTTACTCGTTGATGAAAAATATTAATATTGGTATTAGTCGTTTCAGTCACAAATAAGAGTAGTATGTTCAAAAGCATTCCATTTTTCTTTCTGACTGTTCTCGAGGGTTGAACCTGTGCACGGAGGAAGAGAATAATGCAGCCTCTTCTGGCTGATTTATATTCCGAGGACATCCAGAGGGGGACAAGTTCAGAGAACGTGCTGGCCAAAGGGGCACTATAATATGGTCGTTAAGGTAGGTCTACGCGTTCACTCTTAACGTGTTGGAGAACATTGTCTAGCAGAAACGGAAACCACAAACCTTGGCGAGGTACTTCCGGTCGTAAGTCCTCAGTGACGTATCGCTTTCTTCACGAAGATTCATCCAATAGTGCGGATTATTAAGTGTGTTTTTGGCTTGAAAACATGCATTCCGAGGAAACAAACTTTCGTAAGAAAGTTATCGATAATGTTGCGATTTACACCACTACAATTTATAGATAATTAAAATTGTAACGGTGTGGTACATCTTAATATGACTAACAACACTCCACGAAAACTTGAATTTATTATTGAAATTATATTTGAGATCAGTCTTAATTTGGGCTCACTACATCTGAATTATGGTACATATTTGACCCAATTTTAACAATAATTATTTACAGTTACAGTTATTGGTGTTTTCTTGCTGCATTTTTTATAATTTTTTTTAGAAAAATAAAAATATGACTTCAATGTGTTATATTACATTGCGTGTGAATAAATGAAAGCATTTCTGTGCAAAGAGACCTCCTGATATTACAATTCCAGACGTATCAACAAATCTACCGGAAATAAATATTTACAGTTTGTAATATAATTCCCTGAATTGTATATCATTCTTTTGGTTTCTGCTTCGTAATTTAATTACCAAATACATTTTCTTTTCATGTATAAAAATGTCATTATATTCACATCCTATAAAAGTATTTTCATATTCTAATTCAGTGTGAATGATGATGTGGTTCAGTGATTATTGAAGGCCATTTGAAAGATATAAAGTTTAGCAGTTAGAATCGAACAATTGGCGTCACTCCCAGCGTCCAATTCCATTGATATACCTCCGTCGCCGGACAGGAAGACAGATCTGGCATCTCTTGATGGGTAATTCATCTGTCAAATATCCCTCTGAAGGCAGAACGAACGGGAAAAGTGACGCACTTCTTGAGAAATTATTTTACAATTTTGTTTGAATAATTTTGCTTTAAGTCAGAGATATGTTATCGTAAAAAGTGCCTACATAAATCATTTTATTTGAATATGAACTTTCATCTCACATTACGAGAAAATAATTCCATTTTCTAATCCGAAAATGAAAGTTAAAACTTTCAACTTCTTCAGTAGCTACAAATTTGATTTACTCACTTCGCTATCATTAAAAATAAAGAAATGAACCCAAAATAAGTTTTGGATAATATACATAAGATTAGTACTTTGAGGTACTCCACCAGCAAGCATTTCCTCCCTGCTGTTATCATGTTTTATTTCATTCATAAAATTGTAATCTACACGAATTGTGTTACGAAGAGCGAAATCTTAACTTTTCATTTCACAGCTGTTTCAAGTGTCATTACGTTCTGTTGCTTTTAGTATTTCCGTTGATGGCGTTGTTACATTTAACTTATGCAATAACAATTCTCCTAAATCACTTGGCCCATGGATCTTCGGCGTACTAAAGCCAACTTGACAAGGAGATATTACCAGAGAATCCTCCTACAGACCCGGGATGATGGTACTTCAACAGAGCGCGATTTGATCATTGTGTGATCAATGTGATCAATTTGGTCAATGTGGAAGTGGACTGAATGATCCTCATTTAAACTGCCATTAACTCACTAGCTGCGTTTCTGGAACTGGATGAAGTTCGTTACGTTTCTTTTAAACTTCGAGCCATGAAGTATTTGGACACGAGAGTTGGCAAACAAACGTTGAGTTCTTCACATAAGCTATTAAGTAAAAGAAAATATACTCAATCATCAAGTCATAAATAAATCTGATACTCTTAAAAAGCATTATTTTGTATTACTTTGAGAAGTTTTATATCATCAGCTTAAAATAATGTTAACTTTAAAAAAAATAGCTTTAATGGTTTGCGTAACCTAAGCTGACTCTCTCTTCCGCCCGCATCTGAAGTATCTTAATAACAATTTAATAACTGTCCATTAAGGATGGCTATTAATGTGAGTCATTTCAATACTCAGTTCCTAACACTTTTGTCACGTTTTGCAGTAGTGTGTTTAAATGAATAAACGTGACCGCAGAATATATCAACCAACGACGGCACCTGTAAAACGTACAGATTTGACAGTTGAACCCGTTTGAGCAGAGCCCGCTCTGAATCGTGTCGACATCTTAAACCTAACCAAATGGGTGCTTTGGGATACTGTTAAGAACGAGACGTGGAAACACAAGTGGGTAAAGCCGTCACGCACTCCAAGCTGGTAAGGTCATTTAACAGTCACATAGTGATGTCATTTCGTTACCCGGGGAACAGCAGGAAGTGTGCAGGAATGCCTGACCCCAGATTAAATTGCAACGTAATTGAAAGAAATATATTTATTCAGAAACTAATGTAACTAAACCCTAAATGTATTTAGCAAATTATTAAAATCGTTTTCTAGATGTTTGAGTAAAATATTTTCACTCTTTGATGTCAGGAAAGGGCATGTATACGTTCATATTTGGTACATTTCCTGTAAATGTAGCTCTTTTGGCAAGGGCCAAGATCAAGTCCTATGTTTGAAGAACTGGCTCAATATTAACTCTGTTGCTTTGCTTGGACAATTGTTCTGTAACATCGACAAATACAAAAAAAAACGATTTGAATGTTTGTGGACTGTAAGGGAACGCTGGAGTTTCCACAAAGGGATTAAGCACAGCGACGATTTCGAATTTATTTTGTAAGCGGTATAAGATAACTACCACCAACGGGTCAGAAATATTCTAATAATAAAAATTCTCAACGATGGAATAGTAACTCCTTACTTAAACAAAGAGAGAGAGAGAGAGAGAGAGAGAGAGAGAGAGAGAGAGAGAATAAAACGACGATGAAAGTCTGTCTCCCGCTCTCAAGAGTATGCAACTGTTAAAAATATTAAAAACGTAATTGACTATATTCGCGAAGTGAGAATTTTAGTTTCAAACGGCCAAGCCAACGCGATGAAATCCTTTGTAACGCGCCACCTTTGTGTGAGTGGAGCACAATGAACGCGGCAGCACGCGAGGGCATCTGGTCGGCGGCGCGCGTCCCGCCCCGTCCCGTCCCGTCACGGGCGCGCGTCTGAAGGCGGCCGCGCGCTGCGCGCTTCGCGAGAGCGCCAGGTGCAGCCGTTCCGCCTCTCGCCGGCCTCCCCCGCCACAGGCGCCTGCTCAGGCACAGTGCGACCGCCCGCGAGGGAGCGGTGTATGCGCTTCGGAATGCTACGAAATGCAGGTTTAAAAGAATAAGGATCACTGATAGGCAGAGAAAACAAATTGTAATGACTATTATTATTATTATTATTATTATTATTATTATTATTATTATTATTATTATTATATTCGTTATTATTTGATTCACAACTTTTTGGTACATTTCATAGGTGGCACGCATTAATTTTTGAAAACGTGACAAGATGAAATTATAGAAATACTAGCGGAACCCGGCAGACATTGTTCTGCCCTTCATCTCCCTTTCTCTCTCTTCGTCTCCCTCCCTCTCCCCCTTATTTAATGTTATAGATTCAAGCAATTATGCCAAGTGTGTTCTGGGTTGCATTTGATCTCAATATTTAATTTTGTTCTACAGCATAAAATTCTGCATGATATTCTACAGATAAAAATCATCTTTGAATCGTGTTGTATACGGTGTCAACCTTTGAGGTCAATCGGTGCCAAACATTTTGAGTTTTTGAAGCATACAGAAACCAACATAACACACACACGCACACACACACACACACACTTGTTGCTTGTTACTCAGAGTAATTGTCTCTCCTATGAAACGCGTCGGGAAAAGCCTCTTTCATATCAAATTCTCGGAGACGTAACATCGGCTATAAGTTTACGAGGAACAGAGGGATTCGGTGCTCCGCTGAATTTGCAGTCCAGCGAACGCGCCCGCAGAGCGCGAGAGGATGCGAATATGATCTTTTTAACACTCTCTGAACCGGTCACGCAGTAAGCAGAGAGGCGAAAAGTTTTGAAGATCACGGTGTCCATAGGCACACGGTGTCTGGATGTCGGGATTTAGTTAGGTCTGCATGTCGTCAGAGTCCATTCTAGGATCTATCACGCCTCTTTGAAACTGTGGAAAAAACTACACGACGCAAGGATAGGGAACAAACTTACGCGATACAAACTTGGCACACTTGTCGGAAATATGTATTATCCGTGAATTAAATATTTATAATGAAAATATGCGCATGAAAGGAAGGCGGCTCAATGAAGCACGAACGTGAGCGTGACCTTGTGTACCGGGCACGCCTACTTCTAAACCGCAAGCTCACGCACCTATGCAATAACAGTGGCTTTAGTCAGATATGTAGTTCCTGCTAGACGCTTCAAAGGTAGAGCGCGCCACTGTGAGTGTGGACACATTTAGTGTGTTATTGTCTCTTCAGTCATGTCAGCAGGTTTTCATCGCATTCACTTATCTCAAACTAATTTTGGGGGCCGCGATCGATGAATAAATAGCGCACGTAGAAATGATCCGTATTCATTTAAAAAAATGTAGGCTAACGTGTACTTGAGAGATATAACTCCCTATTATGCTTGTCATTGTGCCAACTAGACAATGTTTGCATGGGTCAGTGAATCTATGTCGCTAGAATGTAAGAAAAACGCACCTTAATCCTTTCTTTTCAACAAATATTATATACACGCCTAATTCTTTGATTAATGTAGTTTATTGCGGGATTAATTAAAAGAGTGATGCAAGTAAATAAACGCGAACTCATTGAAATTGGTACTTTTGGCGTCTCCCCTCACATTATTTTGAAGACATCATTTACACGCAAACATGTTCTCATATGTTTATCGACTGGATTTGTAAAAATTCTTACAATATTATTTTTAGTGAAATATTGGAAGAATATAAATTGCTCGTGAAAACTATCTCTAACTTCTAACTGCGCGCACTGAAATGTCACTTCTAGGCATTGGCCGCTGGCGGTTTGCTCGTCTGCTTTGTGAAACAAAATATTTCACAGAAGGACGCTCAACTGTCGTAGAACCTTAGAACAAAAAAGTAGTTCACTGTCCTGAACAGACCACGTCAGAGTTCTGCGTTAAAACTCAAAATATACCACAAAATCTCTGCGTAAAACGTCAAAATTTTGGTTAATTCTTATTTTAGGGTATGAATCTCGATCACTGTGAACTGTTGGAGTCAATTCTAAACCAAGCTTGTATTCTTCTTTCTTTACAACATATATGCAACTGCGCAGTTTGAATACTGGAGGCCAGTGTGTTCACAATAGAGGTTTTGAATGGTCGTTTCTTTGGAGATATGTGAAGGGGTGAGGATGTTAAAGTTAAAAACTTGTGAACTTCACAGTTAATGTGTTTTCTTATGAAAGAAAATTGGTAATTATATGGTGGATAGACTCAAGGTTTTTTATAGTATGAGGGCCTAAGTCCCGAGCTTCGCCGTGACTCGGATCCGAACGAGCAAAGAGAGAAAACTTCCTTTTCAAAATAATTTGACAGTAAAATTTGTCGGGAACAAGTAATTTGACATTAAAATGTGGCGGGATTAAAGCGCATGCGAAGACATTGCACAGTGGCAGAATAAACCAAAAGCGAAGAGACCGAATCGTTCTCGGCGAAACCCGTTCTTGTACGTGAACAATACCGTAAACTAAGAATTAACGAAAATTTCGGCCTCGTTTTCGCAGCCTCCTCCACACTGTGCACCGCATGTAGTCCCGTCGCGCCGCCCATCCACCGCAACCAGCTGCACGGAGCAGCGGAGCGAATCCGGACTGCAGCGCTGGGCGCGCTCCGGCCGAGTTGCGACGCGGCTATGTCGAGAGTTGCCTTGACCTTCCACGCTTTCCAGGAACTTGATGAATGCGGCTTTCACTTATACATTGGAGTAAGGACCGGGGCGGGCTTCATGCAGCAGGTTTGCTGGAACGAATGCAGTTGCAGTAGAAATTGCTTCAAGTTTCGGTCTCTAGTCACATTTACTTCGTTGTTAGCTACCGTGATATACTTTTCCCACTACTGTAATGGACGAAATGATTTGTATGTTTTAAGACAAAACTTGATCTGTATGACTTGTTGCCTTTTGTTAGGAGCTCATTTATAATTGAGTTTCTTATCATTTTAGAAAGAACTATGAAATGAGTCTGTTAGAAAGATAGGTGCATATTTTCATAGTTCTAGTCGGTATATTCCATTTCATTTTTTCTGAAGTACACAATGATTTAAGGATTATAAAATCTGTTAATTAAAGACAGTCAATTCAAATTTTTTATCAAATGATACAGACGGTCACAAATATAACCTCTTTTACACAATGATTTTCTTCTATTCTTAACCATAGTCATGAACTCATGCAAAACATACATCAAGTACCGTCTTCAAACATTTCATGAACGTCTATTAAATTTATAGTAATCGCAACAGCTCATCCTTTCGTCATAACGCCAGACGTAGTAAATCACATTCCTTCATAATAACAGGTTATTTCAGGAACAGATGAGCAGCCCGAAGGCGCATACTAGAACGCGCTATTTCGTTCGTCAGGAGCTTATATCTCGATCTGCCCAGCGTCTGTTTCACGTCCGTTGGAATTGCTCGACTTTGATTTATGGAGCTACTTGTCCGTGGTTCCTCAGTGCTCGTGAATTGATAAATCTCTCGCGGAAGCTACTGTTGCTGCAGCGTTTTGCGACGTGCTATTAAGGTGTTAGAGGCGAGGGTAAGGAGAAGGGCGGTCTGAAAGTCGAGCTCGGGAAGAAAGATCTTAAGTTTTAAATCCCTTGAGAAGCTCGGGCTGGTCGCGTTTGCGAGAAAGGAGTAGGTCGCTCGTGGAAAGTTATACTTGTAACGCTGTAACCATAACCTCCTGGGCATCATTAGGTAGAAGTTTAACTTCTCGACAGAAGACATAGCGTACCCAAGGTCGCAATGGGACTTGTCAGCATCATGACATTGCCAAACAACGCTTCTGGTAATATATTATTAGCTGATATAATGTGTGTTCTTGTTAGAATGAACCAAGACGAAATTTTAAATTATGTGAGGTATATTTCCAAGTCAGTAAACTGTAAGTAAATTGCGCAAAGATGAGGGATAATAATCGTATTCTCCGCTTTTAAGTAAAATATTTCGATGAAATACATGATAAAATTTCAGGCACAAAAATGTACTGTCGTGTTTCGTTTTTATATTTGAGATTTACTCAAAGAAGAACTCAAACTTAGAGTCAGAATGTTGCAACCCAAAATAAATGAGAGATTTCTTAATCTAAATGAAAAGATGAAAAGTTGGGTTAAAAACTGCGACTGCAGAAGGAAAAAGACGTACATATTGAAGAATGATCAGAAAATAACAGTCCAAATTTGTTCAATTTCCAATTATGGTCTTTTTCAAGTTAAATTGGCAGGAAAAACAACAAAGGCTAGATATTTTTACTTTCTCATTGGAGCGAATTTCAAGATTTAATATTCAAAATTTTATTCTTTGAAAAGTATGTAATTGAAGGCATAAGTTGTACATATGTTTTCTATTTGCTTTTTAGCGAAGAGATTAACATACTGCAAGCTTTTACGTCAGTAAAGGAACTTGATTAATTACTTGTACTTGTATACTATTTTACATAAAATATATCGGTAATTAGATGTATGAATATCTGCTTATATTCGAAAATACGACAAAATTGTTTTTAAAAAATAACGAAAGTCCCACGCACTTTCCCTACTTGAAAATATTGGTGTAAAAGGACATAGTTTGGTCGATTGTCACCAAGATTTAAAACGAATAAGGCACAAGACTGAACCTGTGAATTTAACTTGATGGAAGATTTAATTATAATAATTTGTGAATTAGCTATGAGTGGAATTAGATTAGAAATTAAAACAGAATTTTTGGAATTTTGCATTGTAGCAATATATTTAAACCAGTTTTCCATACTCGCAAATTGATATGTTTAAAGACGTACTTTTGATAAAACCATACATATTAGCCATCCCATTTCTGACCGCCCCACTTCCTCCGTTGCGGAGTCTCCTCCTCTTCGGCCTCTGGAGGTTCTTCCTCTCCGGCCGCACCCTCCCCCTCTTCCCTTCCTCCTCCCCCTCCCTTCCTCTCAGCAGAGGCCCCTAAATCCCCCGAGGTACAAATTGCTGAATACCAGAAGGCGCTGCTGATACCGGTGTAAATATCCCCGCTCTAAGCTCGCAGCCCGGAGGCAGGACGGAGCGGGGGGGGGGGGGAGCGGGGCGGAGCGGGCCACGGCGGGAACGAGGCCGCTTCATCTGCCTGATTGGTATATAATCCCTGAAGCGCCCTCACCTCCACGCTTGCTTATCGCGCTCCTTCCTTGCTGCTCATCCCTTGCTTGTTTGCTAGCCTGTGGTTTGTGTCTTTTCATGTACTCTTCTCTCTGTTTTTTATCCTTTCTCTTTGTTTTTCTCTCCCGCCCTCTCTCTTTGTTGTTGGTTATTCATTTGACCTAGTGCAGACTAATCCTAAAACATTGCTTTATTTTCCCATGATATGCTTTCGTTCGTTTTATCCAATTGAGTGCGGTGTAGTTAGCAACATTTTATCTCTGTGTTTCTAGTTCCAAGCTGCACTTGGATAATATTGTGTGTCATTAAATATGCCCTTTAATATCAAATTCAGAATCTGTGTTATAAAACTGTTTTATTTCGTCTTGCTGGATATTCGTAATACGATAGAGTTATCAAATTTTCGTCTGATACTGCAGACTTGAAAGGTCATTATAGAATATCGTAAACTATTCTATCTTTCTTTCCTTATATCTGGAGGAATTTTAACTGATGGCAAGCCGTCCTTTTTTTGTTTACATCATACCGTAGACAATTGTTTCACCTTGATGTTTTTCCATTAGCCCTAAAAACTACTTTCTTAAATTTACCAAGAAGTATCTTCTTGCGTTTCATATCTCTCCCCTGGCTCTTTATTGCATCGTACATCTTTTGCACCATCATCCTTAGGCAATTGAATGCCTCGTAATGGCATTATCAATAGACATCTTCTGCTCTGCTCTTCCTTCCAGGCATTCAATTCGTTTTCAGCCGCCATTAGCGCATCTACGTGGTCTTCAATTCACTGTTTATTCTGCCGCCCATTTATATCTCGAACGTTACATTCAGCCACCCTCCCATATATTATATCCATATTCTCCTCATCATTCGCAATATTTATCTTTTACTTAATTTTTTCTTCTTGTCTTTTTCTTCTTATCTTTTAGCTTATTTTTGTTTCCATCCAAACTTGGACATTATACATTGTATAACAACTCTCAAACATGATCATTGTACCAATTTCTTTCATTTCATTTCTCCTCTTGTTTGCAAATAATTTCTTCCATCATCGGTTCTATTCCGTCTTCATTTCCATTTCGATCTCGTATGTTTTAGAGTCTATGAGTGAGAATAGGCAAACTGCTGTCACTGAAATTTTCTTTGTTGTGGTTTTGTTCGATGAACAACACGCAGATGCTGGGACTATTGAGTCACTGATCACCTGCAATGCCTCGTCTACAATCTCGTTCTTAGGGCGGGCGATGATCCAGAATTCGACTAAAAAATACCACAATCTTTAAGATCTCGAATAACTCCTAGTTATAACGCAAATTTATTCGTATGTGTGACAGACCAGAGCCAGACAGATGATCGTAGTGCCATGTGAAAAGACGAACAAGAGAAGAAGAAGGAGGATGAGGCAAAGGAGGAGAAAGAGGGGAAAAAGATGAAAGGGAAGATAATAAAAATGACGATAAAGATTAAGAAAACAAAGATGGAGACTGAGAAGATGGCATTTCCAGAAAACTGACGAAGGAAAAGTCGATAAAGAAGAAGAAGAAGAAGAAGAAGAAGAAGAAGAAGAAGGAAATGACGAATGACGGACGTGAAGATGATGTTTTCTAGAACACGAGTCGTCTAGTCATTCATCCACGAGCACTTCTCTCTTCATAGGCATCCCAAGGCGTTTTTCGTATCCGTTTTACTTCCTTTGCGGCCACCGGTTTCTCCCGTTCCGTCTCCCTCCTCCCTCCTCCCTCCTCCCTCCTCCTTCCTCCCTCCGCACTTGGCCACCGCCGCCCCGCCGCTACCACCAGCGGCACCGCTCCAGACGTCCCCGCTGTGCTCCCGCCCCCGCCGCGCCACCGGCTCCGCCGCACCCCGCCCCCGCCGCCCCCGCCGCCCCCGCCGCCCCGCCGCCCCCGCCGCCCCCGCCGCCCCCGCCGCCCCCGCCGCCAAAGCCGCTCCCGCTGCCTCGTCAGCGCCCTCCGCGCCCGCCGCCCCCGCCCCGCCACCTCACCATCCCCGCTGCCTAAACCGCCTTCGCCCTCGCCCCCGCTGGCCCGTGCCGTGGGTGGGCAGCATTTGCATGTCGCTAATCCCGCATTAAGAGGTAATAGACCGTTAAGGTGGCTGTCTCGTCCCTCGCGCCTTACAAATCGCTGTTAGGCGGGGAGCACGCGAAGGGCCTGGCCGCTCCGAACTGGGTCGCCTCCGTTTGCTCCCCCGATTGGCGCGCCGGGGCCTGCACGCGGTGGCACGCGGTGAGTGAATATAAATTACGGTTAATAGTATTCAAATCGTGACTCCATGTAAATGCTTTTTTTGCGTCAATGTAATGGCTCATAAAACAAAGATAATGGTAGGTTATTACAAGTTTGCTTTTGTTTCAAGAGTGATTTTTAAAAAAAAATTGTATCGTAGTAACGATTACCATCAAAGCAGAATATTTCGCATATTTTCAATAATATCGCGAATCAGAAAATTGGGTAAATTTTTAGTGTTAAAAATATATAAAAGGAAGTTAACATATTTCTGCTTTCATAAACTTATACTTTAGTTTTTATTAACTAGGGCAAAAGTTCAGTTGCCCATGAAACACTTATGAATGAAATGATAATCTTCATTGATTTATTTCACAAAGTAAATTTGCAAAAATGCTAGAAAAATAATTTAAATAAAAATATGACCAAATTTCGTAAAAGATAATGGGGAAATGTACTCAAAATGAAGATTCAATGTAAACTAAAATTTGCACAAATAATCTTAATTACATAAAAATAATGTCATAACTATTAAAATGATTTTTTCTCATATAATTACAATATGAAAATAAATATAATTTATAAATATGACGCACGCTTGTATTACTTTTTGAGTATAAGTCTGTCTGTAAATATTTTGCAGTATTATTTTAATTTTGTAACATCTATTTGTAAATTTACTTTCTTTGCTTTTACTTTAGACTTCTGAACGTGAGTGTCAAATGGCCACTACGTACTTGGACCGAGTGAAAAAATGGATACCGAACATGTGACAAATTACTTAAGACACTGAAGTCTCATTTTCTGACCCAACTACTCGATGTTGCAAACAATGTAGTGCATCCAGAATCTACAAACAGTAATTGGGGTTTCACCTACACACACGACGTACGTCCTGACGACTGTTTCCATATTCCTGTCCCCGTGAAGTGCGGCGCTTTTATCCGAAGAATTCCCCGCCTGGAGTTTTGCTCAAAGCACGCTCTGGCGGGAATAGAGAGAGTATTGTGGAAAGGACTTGTACATCAAAATGAAAACACCTCGAAACTCCATGTGCACTTACATTTTTATCACCAGTCAAGGTACTGATAGAATTGGACACAGTACTTCAATATACTTTTAAGCAACACGTCAAGAACAGTCGTAAATACCTATGAAATTACGATACACGTAATACAAGTAAAATTAAAAGATATAATTTTAATTTTTTTCAGAGATTAACAAAAATTATGACTTACATATTTTTAAATACGAATAATTATTTTGTAATCCGTTTTGTTTAGATACTTTGTGAACCTTATCGTTTCACTCATGCTCACATTTTTTTACTTTGAACAAACTGGAAATAGTAAAATTCAGTGCAGACGTTTTGCGAACAAATCATTCAATATCGTACATGGAAGAAATATTGATTATAACAGCATTACATGACGCTTCAGATTGTCTCAAATCAGTGAATTTAAAAAATAAGTATTTATGATCTGTTTAAGAAATATCTCTACTAAAGTATAAATAGAAATGGTGAAAGTTTACAATACACTTTTCAGAATTAATAAAGTGATATAATTGTACAACCATTCTCAGTACTCTGGTGCAACCAGTATGGTGGTTACGGTCAGACCACGATGGTGAGAAGAAGTGAAGCGAGGGAACAAAAAAGGGTCTCGCTACAAGCGACAACGTCCTGTGTTCAAACGCATTTATTGAAAACGACTGATACCTAACGAAACCTGAAACGTAAGTAAGAGCAATGGATTTAATAACGAACGATTGCACACGGATTTTGCGTACGTAACACAATATATTTATTTCTTTATTTGATTTTAGAGGCCTTCATGTGAAGTCTTTGAGACCCATTGAAGTTCTAATGAGGTGATGTTAGTGACGACAGTGATTGTGAGGGGAATGATGACGGAGAAAAAATGGAATGTGAGACATTTCAAAGAGAACAAACTCCTCATTTCTGTAGTCAGAATGCTTTTGATCACCACTAATTTCACGTAGAATCTCTGGAGATGCAACTCTGAATTAATTGGGGATGGCGTGTGCGCTAGCCGTTATGCCACGGAATTCTTCAACATTTCTAACTGTTCAGTATAACTATTCTCTGACCGTCCTCCGATATTAAGGGAGAATTTTAATTGCCACCATATTTTTATGGTAAGATATTCGTTGAACATACTAGAAACATTCACCGTTCTTACGAGATACAATGGTTCGAATTTTAGTTGCGGAATTGCGAAATAAATAATATCGGATATCTAGGGAGTCTATTCCAACATTACTGACTACGACATTTATACATTCCACGGAAAACGGCAATTAGGACATTCGTCAAGCCACAAGCTGTTTCTCAATGCGCGGTCGCATGTGTCTGCTCGGTGTGCGACAAATGATAGTGCTGGAAAAGTGAGATCGTGTCCAAGCCTTTGAGAGAAATGGATTTACAGGCAATGAACGCGCTTATGTATTTAAGAACAAAAATTACAACGAGGAATTCGTAACATAAATAACAAAAATATACAGATTCGTAGGGAAAATAAGATACCACATACCGCCAGTAGGTGTCGTTTCCTGCCAGCAAACTCATTGTTTCTGAGGAAACGGGATCGTACATTTGCCGACCACGTGTGTGTGAATGTAAATGGCGAAGACACAAAGGAGAGGAAGAAAATATTGTGCGCGATCCATGATCTTTTTGTTAGGTTACTGGTTCGGCATTCACCTTACGTTGAGCGGAGATACCACTGGGAACTTCCGATCAGAGCAGCCGGCAGCCCGAATTCTACTCCATACAACGACTAAATTCATCCTAGCTATGCAGCTAGTGCCGAAAATTCTACTACCGTCGGAATTCGAATTCTAGAACTTCCCGGTCAGAGGAACGGCAGTGACCTGAGACACATTTAACGCTTGCATGAGAGAAATATCTATTGGGAACGATTGATAAGCAATAACTAAGAATATTAAGAATAACGACCTTATACGACGACGAACACAACTAAGAACGTATAAAACGATGTACTTGGAAAATAATTATCAATAAGACACTGACTCGTAGGCGAAATAAGAAATCATGTAGCTCTGATATTTATATGATATCTATTGGGAACGATAAACTATAACTATTAAGGACGATGGGTTTAGAAATATAACCTAGAATTATGGATCGAGTTACAAAAACGACATGGTAGAGTTTGCGCGCGGAAGGTGAGCAATCGGCTGACTTCAGAGGGGAGGGAGACAGCTACACTAAATACCGTCTCAAAAACATCGACTTCCTAGTCTCGAATGGCAGCCTCGACCCAAAAAATACTGTTATATTTCCTGCACGAAAGGACGAAAAACCACAATGAAACATATTACTAACGCAGGTACATCAAATTGTTGGACGCGCAGAATAGCGATTTCAATCCCTATCTCGCATTAGGCTACACCATATTTTCTGAACAGCGAATGCGTTTGTGCCTCAAATGCGCGAGCGCTGTGCCTACCTTCTCGAGTGTCTTTAACGGTCTTCGCGTGCACAGGCAGGTCCTGCCAACTCTAACTATTCCTAAACATACAACAAGATTCCGTGGCATACGCAGCCATGGTATAAACCATGTCTATCGTAAACCATGTAATAGTGTTATTCATGTGGACCCGCAGGTGTCTCCACTCGGCAGCGAACTCGCCGCCGCTCTCTCCGCAGCCCGCTTTTATCCGCCACCGCGCCATGGTGGGGGTGGGGTGGGGGGCGAGATCACGTCCGCGTGCGAGGAAGGGTGGGGGAGGTGCCGGTGGCGGTGGCCGCAGTTTACGATCGCGCGTGCCTGCCAACGTGCGGCTGCTATTCTGTCGGATTTATCGGAAGCGCCGCCGCCCGAAGTCGAACTGCGGCCCGCTACTTCCCGCGCGAGAGCGGCTGCTCTCAGGCAAAAAGGGGAAGGGGAAGGGAAGTAACCCGCGGATACCGGTTTTGGTGGCTCAGGGCATCAACCATCACTGCAGTGTCTCTGACCAGGAGGTCATAGGGTTTGACTGTTCCCGTCGCTGACAGGATTGTCGGCTCTAGCTACATAGCTGGGTCGAATTCAGTCGCTGTATGGAGGAGAATTCTAGCGGCAGGATGCTCTCTTCGGTAGTTTTCCGTTGTTTAAACATCGTTGCGTCTGAAGCGGTCGATTTATTGCCTAAGGAATAGGGTGCTAGTTTTTCACTAGTGGATAATTGGGTTTGTCCTTCAGTATTCCCGTTTTAAGCCTCTGTTTATATTGTTATTTCATGGAGGTCATTTTCACGTAGTAGATAATCGGCGGACTTAGAGACGAGTTTTGCTGGCTTTCAAGAAAACAGTGTTTGAGCGTTTGTTAAAATATGGAATTTTGAGCTCATTTTCATGGAAAACTAATGAGAGTTCGTGAAAAGTTTTAAAACTTTATTTGCTGAATATATGCTCAAAAATCAAATAAAATTTACACATTGTCGGTAATGTAACTATTAACATTGTGAGATATAAATTCAAAAAAATTGTAATTTTCGAAAAAGAAAAAAACAACAACAAAGAATGCTGCTCAATGGTGTTTATGTCGTCATATACAATACATTTAGGTTAGAGGTCAGGTTCCAAAAGACACCAGACTGACCTCACTCACTATTCAACATGACGTGACTGAAAACAAACGGCCTCTCATAACACGTTCGAGTCGAATAAAGATGAAATAAAGCAGTAACACAACATAGGATATGGAATGCAGATTATACAAAGCTGAACCTGAGAGTAATATTTTGTACGAGACAAATTGATATACATAGTTGTAAAATTAAGTAATGAGTTACCTTGTAGGTGTTTTTAAACAATTTTAAGTTTTTTAAAACGATAAAATGACAAATTCCTAATTAAATTGACTAAGAACAAATTAATGTTTTTCAAGTACTTTAGATAATTTAAATATGAACAAATGTTAGTAATCAGTAATTGATTTTTTAGTGTACACCTGATGATGGGAAAAAGTGAGTTCCCGAAACTGTGAAAATTATAGCAATAAATGACATAAAATAGCAAAGGTATTTATATTAAGACCTATAACTGGCAAACATATAAAGTAAAATAGGACTTTACTATTTTTATGTAAGTAATGTATCATTTTCGCACTCGGCATCGAACGCAGAACCTTGAAGTCGATTGGAATTAGAAAATGTATCTCACATGCATTTTCCCAATCTGCAAGGTTGGAAATGTTATTATTATGAAAGTCTTACTAGGAACTTGATAAACAGTTCCTTGAATAAGATCAATTTAGTAATAATAGTTATGAGAACACGTACCCAGAGTTTGCCACTATTGTAATGATGCCACTATTGTAATGGTTTTGTAATGAGTAAGGTACTTTAATCTAAAGCCTTCAATTAACTGCTATCAAAATCAGATTATCATATTTCGTAAAATAAATGGTCAAGTTAATTTTTAAACAGAATTTCGAAGCTTTACGAAGTAGATAAAAGTACGACATTTGGGTCCTAAAGTTTCATAAGACACAAATTCATACAACGGCGTTCTCTTTTGTAATAAAATATTTTGTACTACCCATTTTGTAAATAAGAATTATAGTAGTGTATTAATATCATCATAATTATAAGGCTATTGTGTCAATTTATCATTTGTCCCACTCAGCATCGAACGCAGAACCTTGGGGTCGAGTGGAATAAGAAAACGTACCTCACAAGCATTTTCCAAATCCGCAAGGTTGGAAATGTTATTACTATGAAAAGTCTTACTAGGAACTTGGTAAACAGTTCCTTGAAACCTGCGTGATTGGCATCTTCTCTTGATTTTCGATTTCGCTCTCGGTTTTACATTCAATTTGCATGTGCTTAAATTCAACTGTCAGAGTCAGGCGGATCACTACGGGCACTGCTCCCCTCTTTGTTTTTGCCCTCACTTTTTCTGTCAAACGAAGAGGAAAGTCGCTGTCACTTTCCGGCAAAGGGGACGCTGTTTGCCTTCATAACGGGGCACTCAGAGACATTCCCGTGCTGCAATCGATAGCCTAGAGCTCGGGACCCTTCTTAATCTCTTAATTAATTTTTATCGATTCCAAAAAATTTCGATACATGAGGCGGGGAGGACGATAAGGAAAAGTTGGTCATTACAAAATGAATTATCCTCCCGCTCTTCTCCCCACCTCACGCCATATATGAAGTAGGGCCAGGCGCGCGGCAAACTTGCGGTGAACAAATTAAGTGGAGCTAAGTTTGCGCTGTCGCTTCCATCAAGGAAATAATTTATTACTCGCGCCATGAGGCCGCACGTTCCCTCTTCATCCCAGGCGGCGGCTGAGCGGCAGCGAGCTGACGAGCGGGCGTGTGCCTGATCATGCTGCGCGCCGAGCCCGCGAACGAACTCCCGCGTTGAAATAATCATTACGACTGTAATTGTTTAGCGCTAAAGACAATTTATGTGTAAACGGCCGGCGGAGTTGTTTTGAATACACGTTTTGGAAAATTGTTATGTGATTTATTTAGAGGATTGGACTGGCGATATTTTGAACAGAGCTTGTTTAATTTTGTCATCGGACCATATTTTTGAAATTATTTCGTTTATCGATGATCGCAACTCTAAACGAATCGCACGCGAGGGACAAATGAAATTTCTATTTTTGATCACAATGCAGGTGGGAAAACTTGCATATGAAAATCGTTCTCTTTGTTTATTTTGTTAAAGGGAAGTTATCCCCTGGTAGTCAATAACATTATTGGATTTTGTAGAAATAAGCATGGCTACAGATAGAACGGCTGATGTAATTTGCAGGTGGAAATTGATGAATTGAATTACGAAGCGAAGCAAATTGCAACAATTTATTTTTAAAATGATCGCATTCAATTTTTAGGAGTTCAAATTGAGTTTGTACAATTAAAGACTGCAAATCGAAATAAACGTATATTTGTCATAATTTTAGAACATCTCATTATTCCAGTTCATTAACGTTATAATTATAAGTGGTGAATTGTGACATAATCTAACACTGATATTTGTGATATAATCTATAAAAATTAATTCAGTCAAAAACATTTCTGGAAATCTCAGCTTTCTCTTTAACACGATATATCGATATTTAACACGATATTTAACTGATATATCGTCTTGACCTATTTTATCAATTGACTGATATAGATGACATCATTTTCGTAATATAACACCGTATTATATGCTGAAATTATTGAAATGTTTTACTATTTCTAATTACTAAGCCCAATGCAATTGCCATTTTAACTATTATTGCATATTTCCTACTCTCTACGTATACCCTAATCCGTTATGAACTAGAAAAAAAACGATTAACTTTTAACAGTGTATAACATTAGTTTTTCTCAATTGTTTATAATTTTCGAATGTCTCTCAAAATGCTAATAACAGAAAAATAAATACAATTTTATTCGCATTTCTGATGAATTTTTGAAATACACACATCTCCCTTTAATTTCTATCCTTTCGTTTACTCTGAAAAAAAGAAACTAGAACAGAAAAGACGCGCATAAAAAGATTTTATCATCCAATCTGATTAATCGATATCCAGATATCGAAAAGGGAATTCCTGAAGTCCATGTTATTCCGGGTGCCGGGTGGCGGGGGCAGGGGGCGGGGCGGGGGCGCCTGGAGGCCGCGTCGGGAGCTCATTCTTCATTCCCGTGTAAAAGCGCCTTTTTATGGGACGCGCCCGAAGATTTACCCGCCCCGTGGACAGGGGGAGATTTAGGGCGGCGTAATGCGCTGCAAGTTTCCTCAGGAGGGGGCGGCGGGGACGAGGAAGGGATGGGAGTGGGGGTGTGGGAGGAGGTCGGGAGGGCGTGGAGTAGGGTGTGGGAAAGGAATGAAAGAGCGAAGATGCTCTGAGGTCGACTCGGGGGCATGGAGCATGATGGGAGGGATGTGTGAGGAAGAGAGACAGAGGGGGGGGGGAGTCGTGGTGAGTCGAGTGTGAGAGGGGTAGTGCGAGGAAGAGCAGTTCAGAAATGGGTCATGTCGGGAGGAATGTGTGGTGGAGCGGGACGCGGCGGGGCAGGGGGAGGAGCGGGGCGTGGCGGAGGTGAGCTGGGCGGGGTGGGGACGCTGGCGGGGCGATGAGATGAGCTCCAGGGGTTGCCGGGGTGTAGGCGGGACAATGCAGGGACGAGGGATGAAGGTACTGAGAGGCAGGCCAGGGGGATAGAGCTCTTCACCTGCCGCCCGTAAGTTCATATTTCCTCGGCGGAGTCAGGTGCGGCCGTGAAGTGAGTGGGCGTGAGGTTACGGCGACGAAGATGTGGTTTATGGAGACAATGGAAAGGTGATGCACATAGTGTAGCAAAGACAAATTTATGCACTGAAAGAAATCAACAAACCCATTGAAGAAAATGATTTAATGTTTACATTTGGATTTTGGCATTCATTTCAATATTTATAATAATTGAAGGTTATCTAGATTATTTTCAAATTTTTGTTAGCAATAACCTGTGTCATTAAAAGAGCGAAAATAGCGTTCTTCTTGTCAATTTGTAAAGCGCATTTTTCATTAAAGGTTTCTACAATTCCTGGAATGAGAAGCAATTTTACTACATCGTTCCAGGTAAGGCAAAAAAACGTGATTTTGTTATATAATTCAATAACTTCCGAAATATAATTCGTCAGAATACAGGTGACCTCCGTCCATTGTCCATCTTATATTGAATTATTGTTTTCTAAGGTGTAAACAAAATGTATTACTTTGAATTAACCTGCGGTAGGCCGGGATTGGTAATCTTCAGGTTGCCCCAGTGTTTAAAAGTGCTTTACAATGTATACATTGGTTTTACAATATATAATTATATAATAAAATATACCGTAATCTTTGAATTGTCTGTGCCTTTGGATTTTTTCGTGTTTTGCAAGAGCGTTGAAGGGGCTGTAGACCGGGGAGAAGCGAAGAGGATGGAGGTGGGCAGAGGAGTGGAGAGGGCGGCGTGAAGCAAAGAGAAGATCCAGACGTGGCGGATCATGGTGTGCGGGTAGTGTGGGGCGATGCGGAGCTGGGTGATATGGGCTGTGTGGAGGGTGGCGGAGAGTGGTGATGCGGATGTGTGGTGGCGCGGTTTAGAGTGTGGCGGAGCGAGGTGGAGTGTGGCGGTGTGGTCCGAAGTGGAACGGGGCAGAGTGGGGCGAAGCGGAGTACGGTGCAATAGCGGGGAGGAACAGAGCGTGGCACAGCGGGACGAGGCGGGATGGTGCGAGGCATGGAGGAGCGTGGCGGAGCGAGTCAGCGACGCGCGAGGCGGAGCAGAAAAGAGTGGGTTTGGCGGGGCTGGGTGAAATGGTACAAGGAAAGAATGGGCTTGGCAGGGAGAAGCAGAGCTGTATAGGGAGGGGAGGTGTGGGGAGGAGCGGAGCGGGACTTGGTGAAGTTGGGTGGAACGGAGGGGGATTGGAGAGTGGTTGGTCTTGGCGGTAGGAGCGGTGCTGAATAGGGAGGGACGGGGTGGAGCGGAACGGAGTGGGGCTTGGCGGTTCAGGGCGGAATGAAGCAGGGGCGAGTGGGGTGGAGCAGAGAGGGGTTGGGCTTGGTGTGGAGGTGCGGAGCTTGGAGGGACCGGTTTGGGCTTGGCGAGGAGGATGAAGGCTGAATGAGGTGGGGCGGGGAGGAGGGGGAACGGAGCGGGGATTGGCGGGGCGGGGCGAGGTGGAGCAAGGGAGGTGGAGCGGAGTAGGACGAGACGAGGCGGTGCTTGGCAGGCAGGGCAGGCAGGGCGGGGAGGTTCGGGTCCCGGGGAAACGGTTTGGCGACGATGGGCTGCGGCCCGCGGGGCGCGGAAGTTACCAAAGCTGGATTAGCGTTGGCTGTAATCCGCATTATCCTCTGCCTCCTTTCCTTCTGTGCTACCTTGGCTCGTCTTCGAGGCCAAGGCTCCTTTCGCGGATGGGACCTGATGGAGGTCGTGTCCTCTTCGGACTCCATTCTGTCAGGCGGAGAAGACGCTCGAGGGAGTGTAATCGCTAAATGGAATTTGTAATCTAGTTACTCTGCGGTGATGTTAGATGCGGCGTATAGCAGCTATTCTATCAACACTTGGTAACTTATCTTCGCAATAAAAACAATGTTGTTGTTTGAATTATTTTTTTATATAACAATTAAATTACTAATTATACTGTTAAGTAATAATTATGTCAAATATTTTTGTTAAACAACTAGTTTTCTTACTTGTAAATTAATATTACAAACTTTATTTTCTAATTCGCCCGTCATTTTAAAAATATTTTCATGTGAACGTATTAAACTTAAATTCACGCCTACAAGTTAGTTTTACAATAAGAAAGGTAAGAAGTTAGAAATATGTAACTTCTTATCAACATTCCATTCATTAATTTTTACATTTTTGGCGTGTCACGTAAAATGCTTTTAATCCTTTTTTGGGTAAATTTACCGATTTTTCTTATTGGAGTAATGTCACTGTAGCATTTTACCTTAATCTACCTTAGAGGAAGTTACTTTCTTCATTCAATCCCTTCTTAGAGCCTTTTCAAGTTTGTCTGACTTACTCGCATTCATGGTTCCGTTTTTACAGTCGTTGTTCGGCAGTAGGCCACAGCGGACGCTATCGTACAAGTGTAAAATATCACCACTGAACCTCCATTTACCATATAGAAGGCTGGTCCCAAATAGAGGACTCGCCGACCCCCATCACCCAGCAATATGGCGCACCTTCTCTCCGACTGGCGCTCACAACCGCCACGGACCCCGCCGCCCCCGCCGCCCCCGCCGCCCCCGCCGCCCCCGCCGCCCCCGCCGCCCCGCCGCCCCCGCCGCCCCGCCGCCCCCGCCGCCCCCGCCGCCCCCGCCGCCCCCGCCGCCCCCGCCGCCCCCGACGCCCCCGCCGCCCCCGACGCCCCCGCCGCCCCCGCCGCCCCCGACGCCCCCGCCGCCCCCGCCGCCCCCGCCGCCCCCGCCGACCCCGCCAGCAGCAGTGAACTCCTCTCCGCTCTCATGTGTCCGCCGAGGGCCGACGGCAAGCGGAGGAAACGGCGCGAGGGGGCCGAAACTGAAAATGGAAAAGAAACGACGTGTAAGATCTGACAGAGGAGGTGCCAGATATGAGGAGGGCTGTGTTGAAGGGTTTGAGGTGGCCGAGGATTTGAAGGTGTTATCCGCGCACGTTTTCTTGAGCCCTCGCTTTGCTAGTAGCGAGATGAGTGAGGAGTTTTGGTTATTTTTACGAAAGAAATTTTGTATAAAATTTGTAGTTTGTTTTTCGATACAAAATATTTTGTATTACACGGTAGCAAACATTTCCGGTTATCAAATTTTGTCCACAACGCTCGTTGATATAATTTATTCTTCATTCAACTAACATGAGGAAAGGAGGAGTCAGGAATCCCGGAGCTCAAGAAAACGTGCGCGTAACGGGACTTCGGACGCCGTGAAGTGAGTTGCACGTTTGGTAACAGTGCCGCGATGTTCTAACTCAACCAAAACTACACTTAAAGACCCAAACTCATAAATTCCATTGATAGTGGACAGGTGTCTCCTGGGATGTCGTGTTCTGGTAGGTAATGACGAACGCCACTAGTGTGTCTTCTGAGAATCAAGGTTGCTATTTGAGAAATGTCACTCGTATTGCTTCATTACATGAAATTATCACCAATTATTAATTGGCAAAATTAATCATCTTTAACCTCCTAAATGTCCTAGAAGTTTATTCGTTTGAATTCCTTGTAGGGGTGGTGACGATGAACTAGATTAGGATGGACAAAGGCATTAGATCAGGGGTGATGCCAATATAGAAATAATTCCGCATTGCTTACGCTCCTGGGCAGACGGACGTGTTGCTTGAGAATCAATGGGATGATACACAAGGAGTCTAGAAACTGTAGCGATCTCCAAGAAAAGCAGTGTCGGTGGAGAATAAAATAAACACAGGAGGGAAGATAGGGGAGTGGCGAAAAGAAAATAGAAGTGGAGATCGTTAATGAGTTGCTTACATCAAAGACAATAGGAAGTGGTTTTTGGTGGTGGTGGTGGTGGTGGTGGTGGAGGAATGGCAGTAGGAGACTTCGCTGATAGTCATGTTAATATCTACGTTTGCTACCGATGAAGCTAAGCTGATTCTATCAAAGGCAGAGGGAACGATGGTGATGACGATGACAGTAAAATGCTATGATTGTGATAGTGTTAGTGATGATGGAGCTGCTGAAGATGCAATGATAGTGGTAACGATAGTAATGGGGACGATGTGTGATGGAGGAAAATTACACTGATTAATGAGGACGATGACAATATGAATGTAGGTGATGACGATTGCGCCAACGACGCTGATAGAAGCCGTTGGTGCCAACGAGGATGATGCTGTCCTTATTATAACTCTCTATAATATTTCGTCCATATTTTAAATGGATATGGAATGTATATGGATTTGGGATGGTTTGACGAAAGAGTTATGATGACTGATAATTACAGGTTGATGACTGATTGATTGGTTGATTGAAATGGAGCATTCGCCGAATGGAAGGCGCGGCAAACGGGAGAAGACGGAGAAATTATATTTTAGACTCGCTTTTTACACCACAAATTCCACGTGAATCGTCCAAGATTAAAACGCAAAGAAGGAAGGATAGCGTTCTGGCGACTACATCTCAGGTCAGCCTAATGGTGATGATGGCGGTTAGTGCTCATGTGGATGATATTTGTAATTAGTGATGAGTAGCGTTTAGAGCTAAAGACGATGATAACGATTCGTGCTAATGGCCATGATAACAGCGATTAGTGCTAAAGAAGACGGCGGTAGCGCAGTAGCGGAGGCGGCGCGGGGCGCCGTGGCAGTCTTACTCGTAGCGGCAGCGGCGGCGGCGGTGGGACTGTCTGGGCAAAGATACGCCACGTAAAATGGGCGGGGCCGGGCGGTGCGGCAGGGACGAGTCGCCCCGTTATGAATGCAACAGCTGGGCCGGTCGTCGGAGACAGGCGCGTCTTTTTACGGTCTCCGCGGCGGGGGCGGCGGGGGCGGCGGGGGCGGCGGGGGCGGCGGGGGCGGCGGGGGAGTGAGCCGTAGCGCGCCCGATTCGGTGGATGGCGTGCGGGGAGTCCCCGCCGCGCGCACGTGGCTTCCTCTGCCCGGCGCACGTGTGCTGCGCTCGCTATGCCCGCTCCCCTGCAGACCTGCGAACGCTCCGAGTATGCCGCCCCCGAGGGGAGCCTTCAATGGGCAATTTGCTTTGTGGTCGGCACGGAGCGGGGCGGTTGCGAAGCTGCTAATTCGTCCGCAATGCGTGTCTGTTTTGTTTTTAATATTACAAAAGGAAATTTAGTGTCGGAGGCAAGTCCTGAAAATACGTATTTGTATTGTGTTGTCTGGTATTGAAGATGTTTTTTCTATCATTTACATTTTCCCCCTGTTTCTTTTTTTTAACTGAATTTCTGAACCACATACATCGACTTTGGTCTCTAACATAAGTTTAAACACCTGTCAGGGACCTTAGATGCACAATGTCAATGTTTATAACCACAACATTAACTTGATCTTGACCATTTACGTAACCATGATCAAAACCACCTTTCAATCAACTACTGCTTCTTCTAAGCTTGCGAGAAATATGTATTTTAAAATACTATTTAATACATTAAAGAGCAATTTTGCACCTAGTAATCATATGCATGCCCGCGAGAACAAATTCTTGAAACTTTAATAGAAGATAACGTCATCTTCAATATGAACATTTATTTTTCATTTCCTCACTAATCTTTACATGAATCCTTTTCAATGTAAATCAAGTCATACTTGTTCCTTTTTCATTAACATTCTTGATGGTATCATTTTATCCGAAAAACCCACAATTTCCTCTTGTGCTTTCATGGCCACAAAGAAATGTCTTTCATAACGACGTGTGTATTAACACTTCTTCATAATTTGGTATGGTGCTCTTCTATCGAGGGTTCTGAATGTGAAACTGGGGCAAGAAGTGTAAGACTCCCGCTGACGCGACAGCTATTGGTGAGCTTGTAAAGGATAAAATGAAACGTGAAATATCGTAGACGTAACCCTCCAAGTGCGCCGTTATTGCGAGTCATTTCTAGAAATGTGACAAGGTGTAATAGGGGGTCGAACATTACGATGTATTATAAAATTTGGAAATAACCCAGGTTTCCATTGCTACCCAGTCGACCGAATCCTACTCTCCATGAATATTACACCGCGGCCATTGTATAGTGCTGAGGGGAAAAGCGAGGGGAGACTGTACTAATGTCTAAATTTGTGTGAAATACTACAGGCTCTATGCCTCTTCTGAAAGTAGAGTAATTTGATATTTATGAATGTTAAGACGAAATCATTTTAATTTTTTTGCTCTATGAATTTGAGTTAATTTTTTTAAACTGTAAATATATTACATGTTTGATTTACAATCAAGTATTCTTTGCAATTTACTTGTTTTAAACTGTTATCTCAAAATATAGTACTTTGACGCGTCCATATTCATTATTGCGCCTCTTTGATAAAACAAGAAGTCCATTAATATGTGTTCCTATTGTATTTAAAACAAAGTAATTTGGAACAAATATTGTAAATGTTGAGGTTCAGTATGAACGTTTACTTTGCAAATATTAGGCAACGCCACGAAAATACGACGACTTTATATTATAAAGAAATCCAAGATATAGACACAATTTTTTTAATCTACGGAAAAACAAAGAATAACGAAGCAATATTCGTGAGGGGAACGTTTTTTTAAAAATGTGTATGAAATTCAAATCATTTCTTGAATCCGTGAAGAATATATTAACTCTTATTGAAGCTAACTTTTTGCAAGGTGAGAGTAAAGAATAGCAATAATCTGTTGCGGCCATTCTGAAATAGAAAATACGTCTAATTTAAAGTTTTCCCCGAGCTTGTCGTATTGATTAAAATTGGAATAACAATGTACATTGATTTATTTTCTCTTAAAATTTCACCGTTAAAGGAGGAAGTGAAGAGATACAGTTTATTGAAAACACTTAATTTCATTTTAGGTTTTAAAAACTGAGCAATTGTCGATATATTTAACTCGACTCTCTTCATCTCGAATTTTTTTAGATTACATGAACATTGAATACGATTACTTTCATATTTACGTCAGACGATATGTTTAGCGAATTCGTTTATGTAAACCTTAACTTGGCGGTCTGTTAGGTCCGAGCTCGGAGCTGGAAGTCATGATTTTAATAGGCTTTCGTTAGATTGTCCTCGAAAGGGAACCCCAGCCGATTGTCGCATTTGCGGAAACCAAAACAACTCAAACTTTATCTTACCAAGTGTACCCCGAGAATGTTCCTTAGTAGCATAAATCTCTGGTAGATGTCGATGAATTGTTTTAGAATTTGCTAAGGCAAATTCTAAAACAATTCACCGATATCTACCAATGCTTTATGATACTAAGGAACATTCTCGAGGTATACTTGCTCTCTATTACTTGTCCACATGTTCATCGAAACGAGCGTACCTGATTCGTAACTAAAATGAAGATCACAGTCAATAAACGGTTTTGACTGTAAAAGCGCCTCAGAACGTGTTGTGAAAGGTATAATGTAAGGTTTAGACATAACGTTTAGCATAAGGCAAGCTCAGTGGTCGCGCCCCCTCGGGCCGCTTCGAAAGCAATTCCGGAAGGCGCAGTGTTGCCCCTGAGCCAGCGCCGGGGGGCGACGAGCGCCGATGCGCTCAGCGCTATGCAAATGTCGCGGCGCGGCGCGGGGCAGGCGGGAAGGGCGATCGATGGCAAACGGGCTGCTCGCCCTTCCTTTTTACCGTTTAATGACGCAGTGACGTCAGCGGTGCCGGCGTTTAATGACGACATCATAGCGGGCGCGGTGGTGGCGGCGGTGGAGACATGACGCGAAGGCGGACGCGGGGGAGTCAGAGGTTGAGATTAAAGCGAAATCGAAGGCGGAGATGAAGGTGAAGATGATGAAAAAGCGGATGGAAAAGGTGGTGGAGCTAAAAGTGAAGGCGAAAATGATTAAGGACGGGGTTATGGCAGTCATAGGTTCAGATGAAAGCGAGGACACGCACTGGTGGGAGAGCCGTTGGCGAAGGTGGAGATAAGGTGAAGATGATGGAAAAGTGAATGAAAGAAGAGATGGTGGATTTATTGATTAATTGATTGCTGATTCCGAGCGTGTCTGTTAGTAAGGTGATGAGTCTCGTACGTGTAGTGCATGTTTTTATCGCGGGAGGTGGCAGTCATCTTCCCGCTCTGGATCGCGAGATCCGGCGCTGGAAGATGGTGGGTCCCCCCCCCCCCAACCAGTTATCTCTCACCAGCAAGGCACCGCCCGTGTCGAGACAAGCTCTTAGGTCCTGACTGGTCTCCCGGCACCTGTGGTAATGTAATACATGTAAATTTGTATGTAAGTAAGGGTGGGAATAGGACAAGAAAGAGAAAGGAAAACTCGCGCGCGGTCAGTGGCTCGTTTGTTAAGGTACTGCTCCGGCATTCGCCTATTGTTGATCGGAGAAACCACAGGAAACAACCATTCAGTCTAGCCGGCAACCAGAATTCTCCAGACAGCGGCTGAATTCGACCTAGCTATATAGCTTGTGTTGAAACTCCTGCCTCCGTCGGACCTGGAACTCTAAGGTCTCCTGGTCAGAGGCCGTGAAGTGACATGCCGCGAACCACCTTTGCCGTTGTGTTGGAGGAGGTGAATGCGAAGGCGAAGGTGATGGCGCTTGAAGTGAGGGAGATGAAGGGGAGGGAGGGTGAGTTGGGAGTTGGGTGGTGGAAGCCGTGTGCGAAGGGGGCGGGGCTGCGGAGCGCCGTGTGCCAGTGGCGCCTTTTCCTAATGTGTTACCGAGGCGTCTCCGCCCCTTCGTACTTCGCACCCGGGCCGAGCAAGACGGCCGTATGTTTGTTCATCTTTTTTTTTCGTCTGTCTGTTCGTCCGTTTGTCCGTCCATCTGTCCCATACGGCGAATCCGTAAGCAGAATTTTCACCAAAATTTTCACTGGTATTCTGTTACGAATATGACTGATAACGTGGTCTTTTGTATCTCAAACACATATATTAATATTTGGAGATCCTTTACATTAAGCCTCAAGGACATGTTCAAACTTTGTCATAAACAGCTACAATCGTTTTGACTTAACTTTTTTATGGAGTAGACTGAAGTATGTATATAAAAGTACTCTAGGTCTGATTTTCGATCAATTTTCTGGAATTTCTAAAATTGCGTAAGTTGAACATCTTTTCGGCGTCTTAAAAATTCAGTATTGAAGTTAGAAACCTTTCTTCTGAATGAAAACTGCGTACAAAATTCGATTTTTTAATCAATGTGTATACAATATTTTCAAAAGAAGAATATTTTTCGCGTGATTTGTGTGAAATAAAAGCAATTTCACAACCGTATTTACTTCTTTGCAAATCCGGGTGTTTGTTCCCGGAATCCTCTATAACCACCGACGTGTCACAGAGCAGCCCTAGACAAAAGTATTTCGTCCATAACAAAGAAATATTATTAAATTATAATAAATATATTGATCATTTATTTAATTTTCATGAAGAGCCTATGCCTTTCATAGTACGCCCAGCTAATATTAAATTGCAGTGTGCTTTATTTAAGTTCTGGTTATTTATTCTTTCTGTTTATTTATATTGCAATTTTTGTCCTGGACTTTGTAATTCAGCGGGTTTCTGGCCCCAGCGATGATCAGTGCAAATGCCAGGGAGTTTTTTCACTTTTTTCATTTTATTTTTTTTTTTTGCTATCTGTTTCATCCGAACAATAGGCAAATCTTTTGACAAACTTACAATGGCATGTGAAGGAACTGGACATTCACATTCCTTCATGAAGTCATTTTCAGTAGTAATCAAATAAATGGTATAAACAAAAATATATCATAAGACAAATATGATCAAGACAGAAAAAACACAGAAAATATATAAATACATTTACATTGTTTGCAATCATGAACGTAATTATGTTTTAAGAAATTAAATAATTCCAAACTGTTTAAGTTAGTTACAGTATATTTTCTATAGCATTACAATATATATCTTGTTTTTAATGATCGAATCTATTTTTGAGGTCCAGGGGATGAAATCTGCACAATCTTCTTACGTCTTGACTACTGTCGTGTAAGTTTAATGCTAAGTAATTTGGGTGATTTGCTAGACGCATATAATATTTTTGAAAACTGAATTGAACTTATTGGTATATTGTGGGTATATGTAAGTCATTGTGCAATGTTACAACCACGGGGCATTGGCAAGCAATCTTAAAGTTTTCGATTAAAATCGCTGCAGTATTTCCAGGTTTGAGTAGGCCGCAGTGCCCAAAAGTTCTACTCCGTAGGTCGATACAGGTTTTAATATTGATTTTGAAGCTATTCTTATGATTACATAACGGAAGATAAGGATATTGTCTTCAAATGAAATGACCCCACACAATTCTTATGGAAAACCGGCTTCCGTGAAATTGGTTGATTTTTTGATATATTGTTCTCAGTAAGTCAATCAAAAGTTTTAATGGCCAGTCGGTCCAAAACCCCATAGTCTTGGTATTAATAGCATTTTTATGTGTGATTCTGGACTTAAAGTAGACGAAATTTAGCAAAGCAGTCAACTCTCGAAGACAATTAGTTGCTCTGTTGTGAGTTATGGACCGCAAGGTTCTTATATTCTTTCACGACTCTCGAGAAACGTTTTGGGGGATTCAGAACATGAGTGAAGGACGCCCGGGCAAACGAACAGGTCACTTTGCTAGTTGTGATAGTACCGTTGTACGCGGGGCTTCGAGGTCAGGTACGCTCTCGAGGGGAGAGTCTCGCAAATGTTTTTCCATTTGACAGCAACAGAAATGAGCGTGGACTTATTCGGACAAGAATATATTCCACGAATTCCCCAAAATGTTTCTTGAGATTCGTGAAAGAATTAGAAGAAGCTTGCGGTTCACAACACACGATAGAGCAACTAATCGTTTTTCGAGAGTTGATTTCTCAGCTGATTTCATCTACAGTAAGTCCCGAATCACACATAAAAATGCTGTTACGTCGAAAAATAAGGGGTTTTGTGCCGAGTGAACTATTGAGACTTTTGATCAAATTGCTGAGAACAACAATATATCAAAAATTCAACCAATTTTACGGAGCCGGTTTTCCATAAGAACTGTGCGGGGTCCTTTATTGTCCACAATTATTTCTTCTATGTTAGAAATATTTTTTAAAAATATTAGTAGTTTTATACCAATTTTGAATAAAATATGATAATTTTAAAAACAAAATTCTTACAATAACCGTTCCAATTTTTTTTTCTTTAAAGGTTTTTACGGACAAAGCTAAATGCAATGAAAATGACATAAACACCATTTTTATGTCTCTTTTGGAGTTTTCCAATATACAAATATAATATTTTTTAAATATCTGTATTAAATATTTAAACGAGTTTTACACAATATTGAATTTGTATGTGTAAGTTGTTCTTCAAATAATATCTGATGAAGTTTCTCGAAGGGCCCCAGAGTTATGACGTGAGGCCTGTTAGATCATTTAGGCACTGATAGATATGAGCTGGGGAGAATTTGTGGGGACGAAACCAAACACCTACCCCCAAATCATGAAATTAGAAAACTTTGTTTCTCTCTCTTTCATTCTCACACGCGTACAAATTTTCTCACAAACCTGTCGCATTTCCGCTCTCCCATTTCTTTTTCGCTCCATTCTCATCTATCTCTCATACAATCGTTGTATATTTGCTCTGGCTCTCTTTCTGTCCATATTCTTCTGATTTTCTGACTTGGTCCCTTTCTCTCCATAACCTTCCGTATTTTCCTTTCTCTCCACATCCCTCTCATTGGTACATTTTCATTTTTCTTCTGACATCCACTGGAAAGTATTCGTCTTTGTCTCTTTCCACTCCTATTGTGTTACATTAACCCTTTCCTAATCCTCTTTATCCATAACTATGTTCTCTCTCTGTCTCTCTCGTCCTCGTCAGTCTGAGCCCCCTTGTGCCTGTGGAGCAGAGCCATTTCCGCGCAGTAGCCGTGCACCTCTGCCGTGGACGTGCGATGTGTGGGGGTGGGGAAGGCGCGGAAATGAGAGCGCGCTTCTGCAGGGGCGCGCGCCGTTTCCGGGTCGCCCGGAGGCCTCGCCCCCGCCAGCCCCCACCCGCCTGCGCGCCCGGGGCGACGGCCCCGGAGGCGGAGCAGGGCGGTGTGGGCGTGGGTGTCTCCGCGCTGCAAGGGAATTGGGGCGCGTCAAGTGCCTTCGCCTCAGGGACCCCTCAATCAACGCTCGGGCGCGAGTTGACCTGCGCAAGAATTACGCTCCGTTCTCTCTTCTTCTTTTTCTTCTTCCTCTTCTTTTTCTTCTTCCTCTTCTTCTTCTTCTTCCTCTTCTTCTTCTTCTTCTTCCTCTTCTTCTTCTTCTTCCTCTTCTTCTTCTTCTTCTTCTTCTTCCTCTTCTTCTTCTTCCTCTTCTTCTTTTTCCTCTTCTTCTTCTTCTTCTTCTTCTCCCTACAACTACATATTTACGCATCTCTACATCTCATTCCTCCCTTCATCCAACATTTGTTTTTCATATTATCTCTTCCCATCTCCATCTCTCTTTCTATCTCTCTCTCCTCCGTCGTTCCATTCCTCATCCTATATTTCCCTCTCAATCACACACCTCGATGTCTCTCGGTCCCTCTTCTCCTCTCTTCCTCTATCTGTGACTCTGATGCTTCTGTAACTCATGTAGTTGCTGGAATACATTATTTTTAGTGATTTTTGTGCCCGTTGCTGTAGACCCCTCCTCCCCCCAGCGTTACTTCCCAACTAATGGAGAATGGAGGATGGATCGTGTGTGGGTTACTGATCAGCCAGTTACGCAGCCGGAGAGGGGGCGAGAATAGGGTGATGGTAGGAAAGAAACGACTGCACTCGAGTCGTGGCCAGGTGATTAAACTAATAACTCACCCGACTCATTTGGTCGGAATGTAAATCGGAAACTGCCAGTCAGTGCTGCCGGGCCTCCGGATATCTCAAACACTCGCAAGGATTCATGAGCACTGATGATAAATAGACGAATTTACTTCACAAATAGTTACTTACTTACTTATTTACTACACAAATAGCACTGGAGGTAAAACACTTCATATACAAACATTTTCGACATGGATTTGTATATATGTCGGAGTTTGCTCTAACAGTAGCGTCTGAACGAATCGTGTGATTGTCCATACATTTTTCTCTAATAATTTCGAGCAGTTCATAAAAAAGATCTGAGAGTTAGTGATCAGAAACAGTTACCGTCACTTCGGTAACTTCCCGAAATTTTATTTTTCTAGGATAATACTGCACATTGCCCTAATTACGGAGCGAAGCAGTCGGGTTACGGGGAGTGCGGGGGGGGCAATAGGGGGGGGGGGGCGGAGACACCAGGTCGGCAGAGGGCGAAGAGGGCGAGGCGGGCCCAGAAGGGCGGGCGGCACACGATGCATGTAACAGCTTTTAAATATATTACTGTGATAAATAAATACTCGAACAATTTGTGTTAATAAAATAGAGAATAATATTATTATATTATATTTAAAAATAAAGATATTAAAAAAAACAAATCCAAATTTAGGAATAAGTAACTTTATATCTTGTTTGCTACATAATTCACGTCACTAGAGTTCTCAGAGCTCCCTTCAGTTTTCCGCTCCATTTCTTTTCGGATACCCTATATTTACATTCAGCATGACCTTTACTACGTGTACCTGCGGAGCACCAAAGTTACAATGCATCCGAGCCCAAAACAAGGCCCTCGCTCAACACCGTCCACCGCCCGTTCCGCCCGGAACATGTCCCTCCGACGCGGCGTCGGGTGATTGACGCGCTCGCGAGCGGGAGAGCAGGCGCTCGGGTGGGGCAATGTTGCAACTCTCCCGGATCGGTCGAAACCAGAGGCATCCGCGACAGTTTTTGAACTTCTATGTGAAGGAGGCATCCGCGACAATTTAGAAACTTCTATGTGAAGTTCGTTCACTAGATTTTTCTTCGACTGCACTAATTCTCAAGACGTCTCACCTTATTTGAGCTGTTTCAAATTATACCCAAACACTTTTCAAAAGAAATTGTGAAAAGATTTTTAAGAGAACTTCATTTATACTGCACAACTCGACAATGGCATTGCATTCTAGACTCAAAAAGGGAGAATCTTCTCATCAGTAAATTAGTCGCCAAACAACTCATTTAACGCAAATGGAACTATTATAAATGTAATTGATTCGTACATCAAACATATAGTTTTTTCGTACATATATTTGGTTAAATATATTTTTGCAACGTAACAGATCTGTGTTTTGGAGAAAGGCGGTGACAGATTCTTATTCGCAGTTACACTTATTTCCATATGCGTTGAACGAATTATTAACTCCAGGATTAAATAATACTAGTATAATGATGTCATGTCACATGTTTTATGTAACAGGGTGTGAGCTGACTAAATACTCGAATGCTCAGACCAATCAAGTCGTATTTTAAATTTTGCATTTTCTTCCCTTACCACCTACCTACAACGCAGAATGACAGACTATAAACCTGCGGGGTCCCCAATTCCCCGCAGCCGATCCTGAACCCCGGCTGGCGCTGCCATGTCGGCGTATGAGTGGCGCGGGCGGGGAGTATCTCACGGCGGCTGCGCGCGACAAGTGGAACGACCGCGCGGGCGGGCCGGCGGTGACGCACGGCGAGGCGGGGCGGCGGCGGCTGGAGAGCGGAGAGACAGATGCTGCCGGCGGAGCAGGCGGGGGGTGGGGGCGGGGAAGGCAGGAAGGGTGACGATGACTGGGGTGGCAGAGATGGCAGCGGTGGCGTGGTGGCGGAACGAGCAGGGGCGACGCGCGCCCGCAGCTGCGAGGAGGGGCGAGGGGTGCATGGGCGGGGAGGCGGGATATTGTAGTGGTGGCGGGGATGAGAGGTGGAACGGGAGTGGGTGTTGGGAGAGGTGCAGAGGGCGAGGGCAGAATAGACGCACGAGCAGGGGAAAGGCCGGGTGGCGGGGCGGGCGTTGTCGCGGTGGCGGGAAACAGGACGGAGCGGGTGATCATGCGGTGGAAGGTCGGAGGCGGGGCGGGGGTTGTAGAGTTGGCGGAGGCGGTGGCGGGAACGGGAGCAGGGGCGAAAGCGACGGGAGAGGCGCAGCTGGCGATGCCAGAACAGAACGAGCACATGAAAGGAGCAAGAGCAGGGGCGCGGCGGTGTTGGTGGTAGGGGCGAAGACGGCGGCGAGGATGGCAGTCAAGAGGGGTGGGGAGCGGCGCTTTAGTAATTCAGGCCCTCGCACGGGGCGCCCGCGTGGGGCACGTCGCGTCGATCCCTCTGCCGCCGAGGGCGCGAGGGCTGAGCGCGGGCGGAATGGGTCGGGGGCGACGCAGACGTCGTGCCAGGCATGGTGGACTGTTCACTTCCATCTAGAACATCTCTGACAGATATTTGCGAAAGGATACTAATTTTTAAATCGCATAACAACGCAATATAATATCTCAAGCATCCGGTATCTATGACGCTGGTAGGAGAGTTTTTAAAGGTAGATTACCATAACGCCTCTGGGCCGCATTACACTTCCTAAATATAAAAGAAACAAGCTTTAATATAAATTAGCTAAGAAATGAAAATTATTGGTAGGTAGGTGGAAGCACGCGATGGGTAAAGAAGGGTCGCGCGTTGTCTGTGGCCTGAGTTTAGAGATTGGACCTTAGATTCAGGTGAGGTTTTCAAAGGAAACTCCGAAAATGACACATCAGAGAAATAGGTCTTGGAAATGCTAATTTAGTCAGTGGTCATATTTGGACACGTCTGTTGAGCTAGAATCTAAAATACGTGTACAATGGCGTCTGGGAGGTGAGGTTGCTTCACGGATCTTCACTCGTGGACTCGCGGACTCGTGGCCGATTTAATAAATACTTAAGCATTCAGTATTGCAGGTTTATCATCAGTCTCAATACACTTTTGGGTTTGGTCTTGGGTGGGTGATAGCGTATATATTGTATAGCTGTATTATTACAGCTGTGAAATGTAGGAAAGGGAAAGTATTTTTGAAAGTATGAAATAGGCGTACCAGGCGTACCAGGAATATTGGTTAAGAGTAAGAAATTAGGAAAGAAGAGATTGTAAGGCCATCTCGATTGCCGAAGTGGCTAAGAGCGCATACCGACTCCGCACTTCGGTCCGAAGGGTCGCGGGTTCAAGTCCCGCTTCGGGAATTGTTATTTGTCTGTCGTCTCTCATGTAGATGTCATCGTGGATGGCCTCCCATTCTGCTGACTCCAGATCGAAGGTGCCCACAAGTGTGTGTCTGGTGTACGGTGTGCTAGCTACGGTCAAATATGCATCCCATCGGGACGTAAAGGGTAACCGGCGGTAGCTGGAAATCTCCCTATAAAGGAGAAAACCTGATTTTAAGTAAGATTTAAGAAGAGAAAACCACTAAGGATGTAAGTATCAATTAGGTAAATTAAATTGGGCATGTTTCAAGAAGAGGAATTATTTAGAAATGATTTAGTTAGAAGGTGTAAGTTATAACCCAAAATAATTTAAAAGGTGATCATGATTATTGACTCCATCCGCCTAGATTTCAATAGGGTCTATATACGAGTACATTTTTCTGAGTGCAAGAGCAACTTCAAGGCCAATGAACAATACATTGAAGTACCCGGCACCACACATCCGAGACCTTGAAGATGAGAGTTGGCAGGGTATAATAGGGCCAGACGGAGGAAACGCGGACATGAAGTTTGAAAGTAACGGAGATGAATGCACACAGGCAAGTACAGCGAAACTATCCGAAAAGGCCGAGACGACCGACAGGATGAGAGGAACGAATGATCGAGAAAAACGAAAGACCCCACAAGAATGAAATACCGAGAAGAGCTAAAGACCGACAAAAACGAAAAAGGTAAAATTAAAAGACCAGTAATAACTAAAGACCGAAAGGGAGGAATAACAGAGAAAACCAAGGACTGAAAAAATTGAATTTGGGTGGTGAATCAGAACCAAGTTGCGTCTACAACGCTTCGCTTTATACTTTTTGAAAGCATTCACGGTGATTTCAATGAGGACGTTCGTATGTGTTACAAACGCAATTAATTGCTAATGGTAGTACTCTTATGAGAGAGGAATATTTGCTTTTACATTTTGAATCATAACGCGCTTTCCAGACTTGACCTACAAACGCAATCATTAGGAGCAAGTGCACTAGAATCGATATACTGGTCTTTATACTTCCATATCGTAATACCCTCTGTATTCGTTGAACAGCACAGGGATATGTATGTCGACCTTGTACATAGCAAATGAGACGTTAACTGGGACAATAAGAAAAGAATAAATAATTTTTAATAAGGATAACTATCGTCCTAGAGAACAGCATCATAGCAACGATCTGAATTTAGGAACATGAAAATATTGTCATCAGTATCAAGTAGTTGAGAAGCTAATGCCTTCGTAAACAATTATGGTTGACCGGATAAACTGCAAATCAAACAAGACAAAAGTCAAATATTCACAAAACAATTTAATAAACTTTCATCAATAAAATAAGAATGAAAACTGAAAACAAATGACCTGGAAACAAAACCTTAAAACTCAATTTAGTTAGTTGAAAACTTAATTATGTTACTTAATTAATTCTCACTAAGAAAAGTAAGAAAGAAGATTAGATAAACCTAGAAAGACTACATCACTTTTAATGAGGATATAATATCTTCAGTTTTGTATAGAATTGTGTTAAGGTTTTTTGTTATATTAAATGAAAATGTTGAAAATTTTTTGAGACCAATACGAGTAAGATCCAATCATCATCATTAGGAATTTTTGAATGTTCTGCCTATACGAAAAGAACTTTCAACAAACCGTGCTAAAGAACTTTGCAGTGCTTCTCTTCATGCACAAGAAATCTTTCCAAAATCTTGTCTCTGGGCGAGCCCCATCCAGGCCCTCAACAGCGCAGGCGCTTTTAACGCTGCGCCTTAAAGTGGAGGCCTTTAAGGCATTTTTTGGAGAGGCGCTCGCCGCGGCGGCGATCCGGAACGACGCAAAAATCACAGTGGATCTCCCTCGCCACTTTGCCGCGGCTCCCGGACTATGCGCTGGGTGAGGGGGGAGGAAGGGGCGACGCCGCAGCTCAAGGGATCAACGTCAGCCTCCCGCTGCAGCCTGTCCTGCGCCGCGACACCCTACACCGCTCTGCTACACCACACGCCCACTAGCCCGCGCCCCTGCGCCGCCCCCGCCCCGACCCCACTCCTCCCCAGTCACGCCTCCGCGCCGCTCCGCGTCGCCCCGCGCCGCTCCCGCGCCGCTCCCGCGCCGCTCCTGCGCCGCTCCTGCGCCGCCCCGCGCCATCCCCGCGATGCTCCCGCGCCGCACTCAAGCGGCCGCAGCGCCGCCCCGCACACCGCGCACACACCGCCCCGCACACCGCGTACACACCGCCCCGCACACCATCCGGCACACCGCCTCGGTCACCGCCTCGCACACCGCTCCCCGCACACTGCCACCCCGCTCACCCCACCGCCCCACACACCACACCGCCCCGTACCCCACCACGCACTCCGCCCCGCACACTGCCCCACACACCTCCCCCCACAACGCCTCGCAAACCGCCCCACACACCGCCCCGCACTCCGTCCCCCACACCTTCCCCCACACCGCCCCACCGCACATCGCCCTCCCCGCACACCACCATCCCCGCACCCCGCCCGCACACCGCCTCCTCCGCAGACACACCACCCCCTCCACCGGCACATCGCTCCCCGCACATTGCTTCTCTCCTACCTACCCGCCCCCGCATACCGCCTCCCGCACACCGCGCCGAGTCGACCTCGGCGCCGCCCCCCGCTTCACCATACTTCATTCCCTCCTTACCACTCACTCACCGCTCCGTAACGCTCGGTCGAGTCGACAGGTCATTGATATACAACATGTAATATTTTTATTTATTTCTAGTTCGGTGATACGATTTTATGATTTTATGGAGGTCGTTACCAAAATTATAATGTAAATAAATTGTAATTAAAATATAAGATCTCCAAATTCCCGCCCCCTAGCATTTGTTCTAGACACTCTCTTCATTCCGGGTCGTAAGTAGGTAGGTTATCTCTGAGGCAAAAATTCACGAGGTGCAAGTACACGTTTTTTTTCAAAGGAGATTAAATTATAATTTAATAAATTTTAATTTTAGTACAAGTGTGAAACACAAATTAATTATAAAATGACAGATTAATGATAATTGACATAATTTACGAGTATCATGTTTCGTATCTCTTTTCATGCTTACCACAATCATTACAAAGGAAATGAAAAGGTGTATCAGAATGGTGTTGAGATATGTGTATGTATGAGATAAATCAACAGACACTTCTTTTCGAAGATGACATTTTATTGTGATAAATAGTACAAATATTAGAAATATGAGATTTTACTGTAGTTACTGCCTTAGTTATTATGCTGAGTTTCTTTTAAAAATATTTTAATCTATTGAAAAAATGTGAAAAATAAATGAAAATCAAGCTTGAACTGAAACTGAACTTCTGCCTTACAGGCCTTTTGCATGCCAACAGTTTTACAATGTTCTCAAAAGTCTTTGAAGCTAACTTGTGTTCTAGCGATATAATGTTCAGGTTGGTTAGTCGTTGTATTTTAAATTTTTATTGTATTGAAACTCCTTTAATTTGAGGCAAATTAGGCTTATATTGTAAGAAAAACTCTCAAAGTGGTCATGATGTTGGCACACACAACCATTGTTCTACATTAATCTCATCTAAACAGACCTGAAAGTGTATCCGTTTTCATATCAAGTGAAGTACTAGGCGTGATACATAATGTACCACTTCTTCTTTTCATTCAATGTACCACTTCTTCCACTTCCCAAAATGAAGAATTTAATGGCGGGCGAGCTCAACTTCTGACACTTATCGCATGACGTCAGCTGCGTCGTAAGCCCTGATACGCTGAATATGAGAGATCAGTCGATTCACGCAGTAGGAGAATAAGTGGAATGTCACAATCATTTTTATAATCTGCTTCTTTCCTTTAGAAAATGTTTCGGAGTTCCCGGGTATCTAATGAAACGATATAGATATCTAATGAAGTCGTAGGGTGCATACTTTTATTTTACTTTCATTGGAAATTAGTAATATATATATATATATATATATATATATATATATATATATATATATATATATATATATATATACTGTTGCTGTTCTTTCTGTGTGAGACTGAGGCGAGGCGTGAGCTGGCGCGTGGAGCGCAGCCTGCAGCAGGGAGGGCGTGGCGTCGAGAGGGCCGCCCTCCGCCCGCAAATCGAAGGCGACAGCGCCGCGCCGGAGACGCTCATTTTTCACGCGGCGGTGCGCCTAAGTGCGCGCGTGATGCATTGCGCGGCGGATGAGGCGCGGCGCGCGCGACTTCCGGCGCCTCGCGCCTCCCCCTCCCCCTCATCCGTCCCCTCCCCCCTCTGCCCGAGCTAAGGCGTATTTTACCAACAGGCTTCAGCTCGGGAGGAAATAAGATTCGGTGATTTCTTTTCACAATACTGTACTGTTATTCTCTCCTACTACATTATTTCAGGAGTAGAGATGAGTTTTAGGGTTCTCACATGCAATCAATCTTAATAAATGTGGTCTGTAAAGAAATATAATTTCACGGAGACATGAATTACTCTTTAACTTTCAAAAATGAGGATTTTGGTGACAAAAACAATAAACATTCGTGTCGAATGCAACCCGCAAACATCGGACATCGTTGAAATCTGTACAGTTTGTAACTCCAAAACGAACCGTTTTAGGACGTTTAACATGGAAGTTGAGGTCAATGTCTCGAAGAAACGTTTCTCACACCATAATCTACGGAATGAGATCTTCTTAGATATTTTTCTTACATGGTTGATGCTTCGGCACTTCTTGGTACTTCATTTGTGTTGTAATTGAAAATTAAACATTTCAAAGAGTAGGGTTGTTCCTGTTGATCGTGTATATTTGCATGGACAACTTTACGTAGCTTTCTCAAGAGTAAAAAATCGTTTACAATGTTCTTGTGATTATCAATGAAAGCGCAAATCATATTCAAAAGTTGTTTATAAGCAAGGGTTGTTAATTGTTCAAAGAATGTATGTCTTTAATTATGTAAAAATATCTAATGAAAATTTGTTTCAAATATCAATATCCTTGTTTATATTTTTATTTGATATTCTGTAAGTTCATTGTAAGTTACCTTTACATATGTTTAAACAATTATACATGTTTCGTTAAATACCTTCCTCTCTAAAATAGAAATGGAAGAATAGAGAAGAGGATAGGGTTTAACATGCGAGAGTTCTCGCAGTGGTAGAATTTAGATTGCAGAGTAGTATGAAACTACGTGAAACAGAAGAAAGTGGTAAATCTTGGTAGAAATTTTGAAGAAAGGGATGAATTGGGCTGGATCGGTGGATAAATCATTCATTGTGTAATTAATCATTAGTAAAGAACCAAGAGTCTTTTTTTAAGACGTACGTCAACGGCAAAAAATGGTTGCTCTTAATGAATGGTTATTCTACGATACCCGCTACCAACCCCAACACGCTCGTTCCAAAGCTCTTTCTTCAGGATCCTAGTGCCGCCAGACACTGGACCGAATTCTCTCAAAAGGCATTTCTGGGGAAAATAAGTAGGCACGGAACTAAAGGCGAGGAACTACAAAGAACGGCTATGTTACCTCAGTATGAACGGAAGATTTTTTTACATCACAAACTATGTGGGAGAGTTTCTACCCAGTACAATTTTACTGTTCAAATCTACGGAATCAAAGTGAAGAATTTACAATTCATTTTGATTCAGTATTCTCAACAATATTTGCCCTATTCTAATCTTGATGGATTATGGTGATATATTTATTTCATTGACCATTCATTCCACCTCAATCAAGTTTTAAAAAATCCCTTAAAATGTTTGCTGTATGAAGTAATACAGTTTTCTGCTTAATTATTACATGTTTCTTGTAATTAGAGATTTTCTCCGATTCATTGATTGTCTAAACTTTTTGCTGATAATATTACAGGCATTAACTCTAATCTCTGCAATATCATTATATCCTTCCTAATCAATAGTGTGTGATCGATATTTTTGATTTTCTCAGCAACTCTTGACTCTAGGTTTTCTATATGTACTGGCACACTGGTAATCTTGTTGTTCTTCCAGTGTTATCGTACAAAAACAATGTTTTATATTTGCTTCTACCGTCCTGTCAGTTAAAACTAAAGGTCTTGGGCAGCAACAGAATATGCCACACCGACCACAGCAAAACTCTCGCTATCGCAGGACTGTAGAACATCCATGAGTGCGCCCTTTGAGCCCGCGGCACACAGGAGACCTCAATTAACTGTTTATTCTCAAGGAGGGTTGGAATTACGCTTACCCAAACACCTTTGGGGTGATTACTGGGAAAGCAGGATAGTTTTTTGATAGCAGACTTGATACTGTACAAATGCTGTATTCTAATTTTGCAAATTTTGATACAAACGTGTGATGGCCAAAACGCTGCTTAAGACAAAAATACTTGAAAGTACTATCACTTTTAATACCACTTCTTGTGCTACTAATTATTCTTCTTCGACTTCCACTTTTCTTCTACCACTACTACTACTATTACTACTATTACTACTACTACTATTAATACTACTACTACTACTATTACTACTACTACTACTGCTATTACTATTACTACTACTATTACTACTACTATTACTACTACTACTACTACTTCTACTACTACTTCTACTACTACTTCTACTACTACTTCTACTACTACTACTACTACTACTAACTACTACTACTACTACTACTACTACTACTACTACTACTATTTCAACTTCTACTACATATTGCTACAGCATGAACTTCTTCTACTACTACTGCTATTACTATTACTACTACTACTACTATTACTACAACTACTACTACTACTACTACTACTATACTACTACTACTACTACGACTACTACTACTACTACTACTACTACTACGACTACTACTACTTCTACTACTACTACTATTACTGCTAGTATTACGATTAATTATAAAAGAAGTCTTTGTTTTGAATTTCACTGGACAGTTTATATCACATTGATAGCACGAACTCCACCATTTGCAGGCTCGTCTCACCGCCTGGTCGTTAGGCTCCGTTTCACAGCCCGGAGAAAGAGAGAAGGGGCCGCTTCTCCAGTCTACGCCCTCTACAGAGGCGGTGAATGGCGCCAGGGTGCACTGACGTGCGCTGCTTGTCCCTTTTTCCCAGTCGCCGACGCCGCCTCGGCCGCCGCCCTTGGTCGGGTCCCCTTCTCCGCGCCTATGGTGCCGCTGCCAATTCTATAGCTTACGTTTTGTAGGCTACCCATTCTGACAGTCCTCCTGTCGGGTCTCACAGTTTGTTAGCGAGCGAGACTTCACCATATTTACACCTCTTATAAACTCGAGAATTTTTATAATTCATTTAATTACCCGCTAGACGCTTACTAGACTCGTCGAACGACTCGTCGAATGTCAGAGTTACTCAAAACGTAAAAACTGCACAAACCCATGATCTGGGCGAACGCGATTTCGCTGGCCTGCTTGAAAGTGTTTTTCGCTTTGTCACGTTAGAAGTTGAGTAGAAGCATCCTCTAAGTGAGAAGCTTAAGAATCGATTTTCTTCAGATAAAACTTTACCTCGGCCTCCCTCCGTATCTCATCTCCCATCTCTACACGCGTGTTGTAATTGGTTGAAGCGTCGCTGTGATCCGGTAACATGTCTGATTCAATTGGTCGATTGCTTCTGTCCTTCAAACGAGTTGTGATTGTGGTATTGCTGTCAAGCAATACCACAATCTTGTCTGTCACTCTGTCTCTCTCATCTGTCACTCTGTCTCTCTCATCTGTCACTCTGTCACTCTGTCATCTCTGTCGCTTGTCACTCTTGTCAAGCGAGCCTTGTCTTTGTCTGTGATTGAATATCGCCTTTGTTGTTCAACGAAATGACGGTTAGTGTTGTTTCTAGGCCGAGACTTGGCCTCCATGATATGTTTTCATTATCTTCTGCCACATTGTCCGTCATAGTCCCTTCTCTTTTCGTCATATAAAAGCTCACGGACTGCGCTTATTCAAGAGTCCGTAAGTCTATCAGATAGTCTCCCTACTTTGAAGATGCCATAAACTATCCTTCTTTCTCCTTTTTGTGGTCTGTCCTTACAAGACTGAAATCTGCAAAAGCCTTTTGTGACTGTAATTCTTTCAAGCGCCGTACGTACCACAGGCTCGCTGTATACATTTTGCGTAGTTTAATTTTCATTTTAATGAAAATGGTTTCCACGTTTCTACTCCGTAAGCATACATGCTAACGTGGGAGTTATGTGAGAGAGATGGAGCGCTGCTGATGTCCCTTGAAATCAACTTTTAGAGAAGGTGATGCCGAGTGTCAGAATTAGATCATATACGAAATAAAGACATCCAACAAATGATGGATGTGGAAGGATCGCGGTTGAAGCCAAGCGAATGAGTTGGTACGGGCATCTCCAACAAATGGATCATATAAAATGGCCCAAAAAGTGTGATTGTAAACATATTCAACAGGAAAGAAGCGTGGCAGTATACTGTGATATGGGGACATGTGGTCTACAAGAAGGAGACTGGAAAGACCTAAAAATCTCGCACGATATGTAGTGTTCTTTAATAACGGCGGCACGCGAAGACTTTACAAACCTAGCAGTTTCGGAAATGCTTCTGCCTATTGCCCGAAAGGCAATGATCATGCTATTTTGGACATCCAATAAATAGCTTCGTTTCTGTATTACGACAACTACTGTACTGTTGTCAATTTCCACCCGACATGGTTTCTATACTCTCCAGTGTTAGTGCTGACAGCTGTTGTCGATGAACGATTATTGCACGAAGCACGATCAATAACGTACAATCCTTAGTAACTTTGAAATTCTCTGAAGTGACAAATTTACAGTTCTTCCTGCACTGTGCACCCTCGTCTCTCTCCCCGTCTCTGTCTTTCTGTGTCTTTCCCTGTCTCTCTGTGACTTCTCTCTTGCTCTGAGCCTCTTCTGTTAGTTTCCCTCTCTACGTCTCTGACTGAGAAATTTCACAATTGCAGGGGTAGAATACGCGATGAAGACGTCTTAATAATCGTATTTCAGTGGCCGGTGGATTATCAACAGGCGTATGGATATCATCTTTCTCAACGTACTATGCCCATATTCTTCCCGAAAGTGCAATGACAAAGTTTTATTGCAATCGGATGAACGATACGGCAGCGCATTAAGCACGATCAAACCAAGAAAGACACATTGTCTTTTACTTATAAGATGTGAACCATCAAACGGCGAACGTGTGTGGAGCGGCGTCCGCGGCCGACGAAGAGAGCGTGCGGGGGCGCCGCGGCGCGTGGGGCGGCTGCGGGCGGCGGCCCGTGCGCTGGGCGCCGCCCGCGTGACGCACGGCGCTCGCTTATCAGGCGCTCCGCCGCCGCCGCCGGACAATCCGCGCCTGCGCGTAAATTACCGCGGACAGGGTGCCGCCGCTGATAGCGCGGGCGCTGATAAGCGCGGGCTTAGGGCGCCGCCCACCGCCCTCGCCCCGGCCCCCGCCCGCGCCCACGCCCTAGCGCCGCGGCTGCAGCAAGGGCCAACGCACGCCCCGCCCGCCTGCTCGTCTGCCTGCCAACGTCTACTGCCCCCCCCCCCCGGCTCGGTGGACGCTTTCCTGACAACCCTCGTTGCCCTACTGCGCACCCTTTTTTCCGTCAGCACGACTGCACTCTTCTCTGTTCGACTGCCCGCTTCTGTGCCCGACTGCTTTCTCCCCTGTCTGTCTTTCAGCTCGTTCTGTTGGTTCTGTCGTCAGCTCTTCTGCGTACTGTCCATCCCGTCTGCAGGACCTCACTCTTCCGTGTTCCATCGCTCGCTCCCTTGCCTGACTGCTTCCTCCCCTGTCCTCCTGTCAGACTATTAAGCTAGTCTGCTTCCTCTGTCTGCTACCACACTACTTGCTCTTCTCTCTGTACACGCACACACCCTACACCTGTGTTTGCTCTCGGCATCTGCCCGCCTCATTACCAGTCAGCCACACGGGCCATCCCCGCCTGCCTCTCTACTAGCCCATTCTGACTCCCAACACATCCTGTCTGCCCGCCGCGTGCCCACCGCACCACACCAACCCGCACTTAGCTCAGAATAAGCGTTCCTGCTGACTCTGCAGCGACTATAACTAAAAGGCCCTTGGGTTCCACTAACGAATTTTCGACACCAGGCTGTATTGAATTTAGCCGCTGTTTGGAGCACAATTCCTGCGGTCGACTGCTCTAATCGGTAGTTTGCAGGCTAATGTCGGGGTAGTACTTTAACAAACGAGCCACAGACTGCGCAGCATGTTTTTTTTGCTATTTCTTGCCCTAGTCTCTCCCATTACACACACACACACATGCAATACATAAGCACACATGCCGGCAGAATAGAACTAGCGTCGGCGGGGCGGTACCTGAAATCGAATTCCCCTGCATGTCAACGTGTAGGACGGCGCCGGATCTCATGTTCCAGCCAGGGAGGAACAGAGACCTCCTGGCATAAAATAATTCACTACATTAACGGAACTAATGACCATAGCAGTTGTCGTGTCCAAGAAACAGTCCCACCCCCGCTTTCGCCCTGCC